>OY728166.1:1401572460-1402822460 GCA_963277665.1 Viscum album | reverse complement strand
GTTCATAAAACATAATTTTACCGCTTCTGTGAGTGGAATTTCAAAAATCCGAGAGACACGGTTGATTTTAATAAGTAAAATGTGGTTCAATGAGATGAAAATATGTTTTTGGTGAATAGTAACTTTTTACTTTTTTTTACCACGGTTAAAAGTAAATAGGGTAATTATGGGTAGAAATGATATTATTATTACCCTAACACATGTCCTAATTCTATTGGACAAGTGTAATTCGACCAAAAACAAACTTAGGAATACAATATGACCATTTAGGCCCACTTGGATTAGATTAGGACATTTATTATTAATTTATTTAAAGAAGGGTTAAAAGAGTCAAAATCAAAGTTTATTTACTAAAACATTTTTAATATGGGATTATACATAAGATAAATTAGACTATAAATATTCATTAGAAAGCTAAAAATATTTCCAACATAATTGTATTTTATTTGTAATTTTTAGACATTAAATAATTTAATTTATTTATGACACAAAGATGATGCAGTAATTATCTTATTAATAAAATATTGACATAATTGATGTTATAAATACCGAAATAAATATAATTTGAGACTTTTTATGAATTCCACTAATTTTATAGTTTAATATGACATTTTAGTATTGATTTAATTAACTTTTTTCGAACTTATCATTCTGTTATTATTTTCAAAAAAATCAATTACAAAATAGTGTCAAAATTGACATAAAATAGTTTTTAAAACAAATATTATATTATTAATTGTTATTTTATTCCTAAAAATCTACGGTTCGGCCAAATGACTTATATAAGGTTATATATATTAATAATAAACAAATTGGGGTTCGTTTGGCTTCTTATAGTAAGTTTATTAACCTTATAGTGTAAGAACACAAGAAGACATGGTAAAAGTAAAATTATTTAACTTAATGTTAAATCTAAATGATAAGGTTAAAATAGGAACCTAAACTTGTCTAAATTATATTGGATGAGAGGATTTCGACCCATCCCCACCTTATCCTAGAAATAAATCAATTTGGAGATATTTAAAACCGAACTGGACTTTATAATAAAATAATATTTTTAGTTATTCCAAAGGTGCCCCTCTCCTCCCTTATAAAAGGGAACCTCCTCCCTCTCTTCCTCACACAACTTTGAGCCTTCAAGATCGGCCAAACCCTGGCCAATTATCCTCTCCACTTCCCTAGAAACATCCTAGAGGTTCTGGTCTTCCTCAAAGACCAATTTTAGTGCCCTAAAAGAAGGTCTCAAAGAAGCACTTCAAAGAAGAGGTAATGTCCGTTACCGATTCTTTCATCTTTATTTCTTCTTCCACTTCTTCTTCTTTAGTTGTTTCATTATGAAGTAATAACATCAGTATCACTCATATACTGATATATTATTATAAGTATGAAACAACCCTATTTCACCATCTATCCATCCTACGGAAAAAGAAATCACCGCGCGTGCGTACGTACGGAATACCGTCTCCACGCCGTGGTGTAATCTGTTTTCCACCACCACCTTACTTGGATGGGTATAATGGTGTAAATAATGACTATATATGACTATTATAAATTGATATTGATTCTGAAATAGTATACATATACTCCAATACAATTCCACGATCATAGGAACGGTATCATCACTCGTGCGTACGTATGGAATACCGTCTCCACGATGTGATGCGACTCATTCTACATGATCTTCATTTCATAATGATTATATAAATGAATTGAATTGAATTAATATGATATATATTACAATAATACCATTCTGGAAATGAGTTATCTATAACCTAAACAAAATAATATGAATTTATTCGACAAAACACGCATAAGAACAAAAAGTTATAAACACCCAAATAACAAGTAGCAATGAAATATTACTACTAAGAAGATAAGAATATGACCATATATGATATCATAAAAATAAGTATGATTCTGGAATAAGTCAATAACATTATTTAAATCATTATACAGTAGGTTCGGATACTTACAAAGCAAGTCGGACCTAAGGTAAGGGAAATATCACAATCTTATTTTTATCCGAGATTGTTTATACTTTGGAATTTACTGGGGTGTATTTTATCATCCACATCCATGTTTCCTCAATATGTAATATTATTTCCATCCACCTAAAATTTTTTAAATCCAATTTTACCCTTCGATGAGTTTTTAGTAAAGGATATGAAAGGAATCTTTTGTCGTTTTTCGTACGAGGTACTTTTTGACTTTTCTGAAAAAAGTACGAAGAATGTTTTTTTAAACTTATACGGCATGAATGGATTTTTAAAACATTATTTCCAAAAATATTCCTTTAAAAGTTTTCATGTTTATCTTTAATCAACTTCTTTTAGTTTAAAATTGTATGACATGTTAAGAAAGGAAAAGTGTTTTTGAAGTAGAAAGAATATTTTCCTCAAGAATGAAGTTCAAGTGTTTTATCAAAATTATTTTCCATCTAAGATAATAAAGGGTTATGTTTTTATCCCTATTATTAAATTGATTTGATTATGTTGTTATGGAATTATTTTTATGAATTCTTTTATCATATATGAATTGTTTTATGATGTCATGATGTTTAAGATTCCCATTTTTATTACATGGGTTATGCAATGATGTATGATTTATGATTTTGTGGCACACATAAGAATGGTATCATTATGAGATGGGTGGGACCTATATATCCCTCCAATGCATTGGGTAAATATTTTATATCTCATGAGATAGACATGGCTGGAAAGGTAGGTTATACCGGTTCAGTGAAACAGGACTGAAACGAGGGTGACTCGGTTCAGAAAGGGACTTTGTCCACTAAGATAGTCTTGGCAATAAGTCTTGACTAACAAGAAATGATTCTCTATGATTATGTGTGAATGCCACAAAGTTTCATGTTTTATGTTATGATTATTGTGATTACATTTCACTGCCATGATTTACCCCATGTTATGAAATTATGATCTCTTTTGCAGGTTAAGATTTCCAAAAGTTATGTGCTTATGTATATGATGTGATTGATATTTCTTTTGTTTACCCTTACTGAGCATTTGAGCTCACCCTTTTATGTTTTCTTTTCCCCAGGATATAAAGAAAGGTTTTAGGTAAAAAAAAGGAAGATCTTATGGGAGATATTGAAGATCTTTCACCAGGATTAGAAGATTATATTCCGAGTTTCTAAAGACACTAAACTATTACGATCCTTGTGTGTGTGTTTTTGTTATGTACTAAGTATTATGAAAATGTAATGTAATGTCAATGTACGTCAATCTTCGGGTCTCTACACTAATTAACCATCTATTTTCATGGATCTAATGAATATATTTTTCAAGGAATATCTAAATGACTTCTTAGTGGCGTTTCTTGATTATATCCTGGTATATTCTAAAAGCTATGAAGATAAAGAAACTCACTTGCTCACTATTCTGAAGACACTTAGAAGAAATAAATTATATGGTAAGTTTAGCAAGTGTGATTTTTGGCTCCATTCAGTTTCCTTTCTAGTCCACATTATCTCTAAGGATGGAATATCTATAGATCCTATGAATACAAAGGTTGTGCAAGAATGGACTACTCCAATGAACATAATTTAGGTATGTAGTTTTATTGGTTCAGCAGGTTATTATCAGTGTTTTATTCAAAACTATGCCTGTTTAGCCAATGCAATGACCAAGCTTACACGAAAAGGGTTTATGTTTGTATGGATAATGTAATGTGAAGAATGTTTTAAATAATTGAAGAGAAGGATAGTGAATGCTCCAATCTTGACTCTACCATCAGGGAATGATGGATTTGTGATCTTTAGCGATGCATCAAATAAAGGACTTGGTATTGTCCTTATAAAGAATGATAAGTGGATTAACTATGTATCTAGGTAGCTGAAAATTCATGAACAAAACTATCCAACTCAAGATATTGATTTAGAAGTGGTAATATTTTCTCTGAGGATTTAGAGACATTACCTCTATGGAAAAAAATGTGAGATATATACATATCATAATTGTTTGAAATATATATTCTCACAAAAAGAACTCAACATGAGACAAAGTAGATGGATTGAGCTACTCAAATATTATTATTACACAATACACTACCACCCATGGATGACAAATAAGGTATAAGACGATTTGAGTATAAAGGACCACAGAATTATGAACAAGATAAGAGTTGAAAGGTATCCTCTGTTGATGGATCTAGTAAATATGGATATGGTAATTATCAAGGAAGGTAACACATAACTACTTTTTCAAATGTTTTCCAAACCTTATTTACTGGAAAGTATAAAAATTTCTCAGGATGATGATGAGGAGTTTCAAAAAAAATTAAAGTTGTAAATGATGGGAGGTTGATTGAATTCGTATATGAAGGTGGCATTTTGAAATTCAAAAAGAGTCTTTGTGTTCCCTATATTCACGACCTAAAGAGTCAACTATTGGATGATGCTCATAGCTCTAATTTTTCTATACTCCCTAGTATCACAAAGATGTATATACATAGAAATGAACTTTTTTTATGGGAAAACATGAAGAGGGAGATTTATGATTATGTGTCGATATTTTTGGTTTATCAATAGGTGAACGCTGGATGACAACATCCTGGAGGAGTCATGAAACCCCTTATTATACCTATGTGGAAATAGGATGATAATATGATAGACTTTTTCATGGGACTACCAAAGACTCCAAGAAAGAATGATGTTATATGGGTCATTGTTGATCGTCCAAAAAAATCAGTACATTTTCTTACTATAAGATAATATTTAACACATGAACATTTTGAAAAAATATATATTAAAGAAGTTATAAGACTTCATTTTACACCATTATATATTGATTCTGATCATGATCCCTATTTTACATCACAATTTTGGAAAAGTATTCATATGGCCCTTGATACTGATCTTCATTTGAGCGCTGCCTACCACCCACAAACTGATGGACAATCAGAATGGACTATTCAAACTTTGGAAGACATGTTGAGGTCTTGTTCAATTGACTTTCAAGGTATGTGGGATCAGTATTTACCTCTCATAAAATTTTCCTATAATAATAGCTTCCATTCATGTATTCAGATGGAACCATATGAAGCGTTATATGGAAAGAGATGCCATACACTAACTTGCTGGTATGATGTCGGTGAAACAAAGCTTGTAGGCCCAGAACTTGTTGATGAAACAATAGAAAAGATGAAGATTATCCAAACCCATATCAAAATAGCTCAAAATAGGAAAAAGAGATATGCTGATAACTGATGGAAGAATTTGTAATTTCAAGGAGGAGATCATGTTTTCTTAAAGGTATCTCCATGGAAGGGTATTAAACAATTCGGTAAGAAGAGAAAATTAAGTCTCAAATACATTGGACCTTTTGAAATTATGGATCAAATTGGAACTGTAGATTACCATTTGGAAATGTATCCAAGTATCTACAATGTTCACAATGTGTTCCATTATCAATTTTAAAGAAATACATTCCAGACCCAATGCATGCACTAACCTATGAAAAAATATAATTTGAGACTGATTTGTCTTATTGTGAAGAGCCTATCAAGATTCTTGATACCAGAAAAAAAGTATTGAGAAATTGGATGACTTATCTAGTAAAGGTTATTTGGATGAACCATAAGATGGAGGGAGCAACATGGGAGCCTAATGAGACTATGTTTAAGACATACCCAAATCTTTTTATGTAACATTTTGTGAATTTTAAGGATGCAATTTTTGTAAGAAGGGGAGAATGGAATGACCTAATATTTTTTAAATGGAAATTACTTTCTTATAAATATATCATAATTACATGATATCACAACATAATGAACTACTAAGTGCTATGTGACCATTAACCATAAGTTTGTCACTTTTGTGATGTGAATTTCCAAAATCTGTCACACATGGTTGCAATCAGTAAGTTATTTTGAGTTTGATAAGAAAAACGTAAAATTTAGTGAAGAGTAACCTACCCTTATGAATAGTAACATACCCTTATGAATAGTGATATACCCTAATGAATAATAACCTTACCTATGATAGTATATAAATAATATTCAAGTGGATGTATGATATACCTATGTTTTCGAATAAGTAAATAAATGTTTTAAAACTGTTTTTTAGAATAAATTATAATTTTAATTCAATATTGAATTAATCATATTTAGAAATTTATTTTTGAAAAATGGACTTCATTTTTTTATTATACACATCTAAAATGGTTAGGGGGAATGTTTGGTATTTTTCTGAAATACTCAAAATATTTATGAATAGTGAAATACGATAAAATACCGTGTATACAAATTATCGGTTAAATAAACTATTTATGATTTCATAAGTTATGTAATCCCACTTGGTTCAAAATCACATACATTTATTACTATTATTAGTCATGTAATCATAATTACTTCTGGTCATGATGGAAATTAATAAACTAATGATTAAAAAATTATGAAAACCCTCCTCTCCTCCACTTTAAAAACCCACCTCACTCCCTCTTCTCTTCGCTTTTATAAGCCTTTAAGATCCTCAAATTTATTCAAAAATACCCTTAAATAGTCACTTACCATGTCAAAGAAGCTCTTCCTCTTTCCAAAAGTCCAAAATCCATTCCCTTATTGAGGTTCTCAAAGAGGTTATTTCAAGAGGTAAAGCACATTTCTTTTAAATTTAGTTTCATTTCAATTTATCTTATTTTATTATCATATCCTCACCTCCTATATCTAAATAACCATGATAGATCTAATATAATATATATAATGTAAATATATCATGTTAATGGAAGAACCATCATAAATATTATTACTCTCTAACTTTTATTTTATAAACAAAATCAACATCCATGAGGTTCCAATTTATAACCTTTCGGGACGATGAAGTTTCATTCTTCATTTTCTCCTTCATTACTAGTCAAGAAACCATTTTGATTGTTTCATTAGACTATAATATATGTATTATAACCTAATTAATATTCATGAACCAGTATGTGTACATAATATTAAATCATATGACCAAACTAGTACCTAATAATCAAAATACCGCTAAAATAATCTACGTGAATGTGATTAATGTTTCATCTAATGATTCATCCTCTTTCCATGTAACCAAATGAAAGAAATTATCATTAACACTTATAGATGTTCATAAATTATATCTTATTTAAATTATGGATATTTACATCCATTTCTCATGAATTCCATTACTTAAGAACAATTGAACTGATTATGAAAATAAAGAAAACGAACACTCCGGAATGATGAAATTCAATATAATAACTTCTCAATAAGGGAATAAATTAACTAAACGGAATTATTATAAACAAAATACATTTCTAATAGGTTCTTACATAATTTATTGATAATTTTAATTTCATATTCCAGAACCTTAATTTCAATAGCGGAACACATTCAGACTTAAGGTAAGAGTTTTTCACCCGAACCTCCATTTTCATTCGGGTTAATTTTACTATCTACTTACCTGGATGAGGTTCTTATGTATTATTGTGTACTCCTCATAAATTATGATTGATAGTTATATATATTTTTACCAATCATAATCCTTTCTTATTTTATGTGGAGTTACATGTTTCAAATGGAACATTCAAAATTATTTCTGAAATACAAACCCGATTTATTGGAATTTCTCAAATTTTTACCTATTTTAAAGGAAACTATATAATCTGTTTTTAGAAACCATTGAATTTTTAAAATCACTCATTTTATTATAAAAATAATAACTTACTTAAGTTATGGTTTTATAAAAATACTTTTCCAAAAGAACACTTCTTTTCAAAATAAAAGAGCATTTATCTCAAGAATTACTCAACGATTTTAAAAAAAGAATTTTCCTCTGTTTCAACACACTTGTTGATTCTTATGTATTTTTGGAACTAATATCTTATTATATCATACTATATATTTAATTTAATGTATTATTATTAGTTTTATTTTGGATGTTCCATCCTAAAACCATTCACTAATTTACTCTGAATAGTTAGAGTTTAAGCTTAATATTCTGGGAAAGTTATGTACATTTCATATATTAGTTTCATTATGAATGTATATGTTGTTTATGTTTATACCCAATCATATGAGGAATTAATTTAACTTATTATGTGATGGGTGGGGCCCTCTATAGACCCTTGATGCCTTGGTAGGTCTCATGAGAAAAACAGATGTGGAATTGGCCAAGGCCTTCCCCAATTCGATATATGGTTTTGGCTGAGGCCATAATAATTTTTTGACTTATTGGCCGAGACCCTGACAAAATGTTTCATAATTTCTTGCATATGCACTTCCATCATTAAAAATCTAGTAATTGAATTTTCATGTTTTTATTCGACTAGTATAGTGACCATGATTATGTTTTATAATGGAATTATTTACTCGTCTCATATTCTTTCCATAATGTGTTCAAGTTTATTTTTTTAAAGGCATGTGTTCTCAATTATTCACTATGCCTAATGTTTATTTTTATGATTTATTATTTTTTATTTCTTACTCTTACTGAGAATTTTACTTCACCCCTTTATTGTGTTTCATTTTCCCACGATATGAAGAAGTAATTTATGAGTTATTTGGAAGAATAATCTAGTAGGCATGGATGTTTCTAATGGAATAAATTAATGTTTTATTTGCTTTCTTGATGTAATGTTGAACTTATATATGTATATTGTATCCAAAGTCTACTAAACTAATTGGTACTTTGGGATGCATATTCCTTGTTTATATGCCAATATAATTAGGCACTGGCTCCAGGCAACGGGGGTCGGGTCCTTACATCACGAATGTGACAGGACTGTCTATAACTGAAACAGACAAGAAAATGATTGATGAAAATTATAAGTCAAAAAATTTCTCTTACTTAATCACTTTATAATACAATATATTTAAATTTGATGAGTTGAACTATATCCAAGTCCATGTGGGAGAAACTAGAAAATATATACAAAGGTGATAACAAAGTAAATGGCACTCAAATCCTTAAAAAAATACGATATTTCTATAGTAATTGAGGATGAGAAATAAGAATCTATCTATATTTTTTCCAAGAAAATAAAAATATAAAAATGAATATTTTTTGGAAATCTTTTGTTGGATTTGTTTCGGTGTGATAAAGTAGGACACATTTCCTCTCAATGCCCATTGAAATTTGATGATGTATAAAGTGAATCAGAAATCAAGTAGAATTATCAGAAGTGGTTCTATAACAAAGGAGACTTCAAATTAGAAAATAAATTTCATAGAAAGATATTTGTATATAAAAATAATAAGATTATAATGAATTTTTAGAGGATTTAGTACTATAGTTTAAATCTGAACCTGAAGCATCCATGATGGCTAAAATTGAAAAGAAAGAACCTAAAAAGACTAAGATAAATAGTCTATTTGTGATTTTAATAACATGGTGTATCTTGAGGGTGCACTTGATGATATTGACAATAAAATAAATAGAAAAATAATTATTAGATCTATGTTGAAATAATCATCAGAGTATTTTGATCATCTTAAAGAAGAACTTGATCGAATGGAATGAGAGTTAGAAGAATATGTATCAACTCTATAAACCTCAGAAGAGTTTGTGGAATTTAAACATAATAATGAAGAGAAATAAAATGTCATCAATGACCTTAAATCAAGGCTGGAGGAAAAGGATAATATAGTTTAGATACTTGAAGAAGAAGTTGTTAATATAAGGAATAAATTGGAAACTAAATCAAAATAATGGAAATAAATAAGAAATTATAGTTTGAAATATTTTGAGATGCAGAGCTTTTATAAATTGATAAAATCTGTTCTAAAGGAGTAGAGATGGACTTGAATAATCAGAGACCCAAAATTATTGGAAAAATATAAATTGGTTGTGACGCTAACAATTTAAATGATATAAATGGGATGAGCCAAAATAAATAGAAAGATAAAGGTGTACATATCACAAAGGCACAGGATATCCTAACAACAAAAGAAACAAATCAAATAGAAAAGATAGTTGAATTTTTTTTTCAGGTATGAAAATATGATATCCATTCAAATAACATTATAAAGTAAGAGGGTTGGGGAGGAATGTAAGTTTAAAGAAATTCCCTCTTATGAAATGTCAATTCTGTGACTTTCTAGGTCATACCATGTCCTACTGTGAATAGGTAAGTTGTTATCTAAATAGGTAATCACTTAGAAGATAATAAAGAAGAAGGATACCATATCCTTAATCCTATATAATAAATCATTTCTATTAATATAGAAAAGGTTGGAACAATACCTGTTGAACTTAGAGACAAGTCAATACCCACCAACCAAGCGGAGATACATTTGAAAATAGGTATTCTTTTATGGAAGAAGAATATGAGTATGATGAAACCATTCATGTTTAAAGGATATTAGAGAGTACATATTTAGACTCAATCCAATCAAGTATCTCATGTATAGAAATGAATAAAATCAAGAATTCAAACCTTTATGAAATAGCTCTCAAAGCTACAAATAATAGTATCACTTTGATTCTTGATAGTGGATTATCATCCCAAATGATAGGAAATGTAAATTTTTTGAATAATGTTAATAGAAGGGTTTATGAAATAGTGATATTTTAAAATGATGATGCTTTAAATATCAAAGGTAATATAAATAAAAAACAATAGAATGATGTGATGATGAAAACTGAAGTTCTCTATATTGAAGTTCAATGTCATAATATCATGATTGTGATTCAACTCTATGACTCAATACTAATAGTGAAATTTAATCACAATGGATTCACTATCAAAGGAATGGAATGTAATTATCTCATGAAAAGGATGTCGAATAGATGGAAATTTATAATAGGTTGACAATAAATAGAACATTTTTTACTTAATAGTTGAAGAAGAAAATGACTTGTGGCACCATATCTTGGGTCATAATAATCAAAATTTCATGGAACAAATATATAAGCTTAAGATAATTATAGAAATTACCAATATGAAGTGTGATCAAGAAAATTCATTTGATGCATGCATGCAAGGAAAGATGGTTGGGAGTTCATATCGACTAAAGAATAAAAGGGCATCAAATCTGCTTGATCTTATCCACATAGACTTATATCATCCAATTAATGTGGTTGGAACATATGGAGATAGGTACTTCATTATTTATATTAATTAAATTTATTGTATAATTTCATGTGTAATATTAGTATATAGGAAATATCAGGTTCTTGATTGAATGTAGCATTATCGTCAAAGAAAGAAGAATATAACTGGTCATAAAATCAAGATTTTATGATCTGATGATGGATGAGAATACACATCCATTGAATTTGAAAATTAAATTAAAAACATGGGATAATGCTTGATGTGTCAGCAGTGAGAACCCCACAACAAAATAGAGTCAATGGATATAGAAATCGATAGGTGAAAAATTGGCTAAAACTGTGATGATTGAGAGTCATCTTTCCCATCATTACCAGAAAGTGTCAGTTCAAGTATCAGTGTACACTCAAAATCGAATAGGTCTTTTCATAAGATAAAATAGGACACTATATGAGATATGATATGAAAATAATATCTCTCTAAAATATTTTCTTTTTTTGGATGTAAATGTTTCAATCAAAATAAAGGAGGAAATCATGGAATGTATTGTGATACTGGATATAAGGGAATATTCCTTAGATTTTCAATGAAGATTAAAGCTTAAAAATGTTAAAAATCATATTAAAAACATTTTGGAAAGAAATTATGTCAAAATAATTGAGGGTAAAACCATAAATACCTTGAATATATCATATGTTTATATTATTGAGTATGAAAAAGAAAGTTGTAAACAGAATGATTCAAATGAATAAATAGTGGAAGGATTACAAAATACTCAGGACTCACAAAAAGATGATGATTTAGAAGAAGAATTGGAATAGGAAACCATTACTGAAGAAAATTTATCAGACCCTCATAGGAGAAATAAAAGATCATAAATTGATCAATCCAACATCATTGGGTATTGGACCACACCTACACTAATAAAAGGAATGAAGAATTAAGTGAATTATGACTTCCTATCAATTTTGGAACCAACCTTGTTTGAAGAAGTAGAAAAATATGATTCATGGGTTAAGGTAATGAATGAAGAACTAGATCATGTTAAGAAGAACCAAACATGGGATCTTGTTATGATGAACAAAATCACAATGTTGTTGGAATTAAGTGGATTTTTAAAAAAATAATGAGCAAGGAAATGTGATCAGAAACAATGAACTCTTGGTGTGTAAAGTCTATGCACATATTAGAGGCAATGATGTTGAATAAATGTTTTCTCTAGTAGCTAGAATGTAGTAGATATGGATTTTAATTTACATGGAAATTCAATGAGGGAACAATGTTTATCAGATGGATTTCAAAAAAACTTTCTTAAATGGGTTTCTTGAAGAATAAATCTACATTGAACAACCATTGGTATTTCTGATTGGAAATGATGAGACTAAGGTTTCTAGACTAAATAAAACTCTCTATGGTCTAAAGTATGCACCATGAGATTGGTATTTTTGACTCGATGATTATCTCAAGAATATTGAGTTTCAAATATAAGGTTTTGACCATAATCTCTATGTGATTAATTATCATAAATATCAATTTATGGTGCCTATGTATGAAGATGATTTTATTTTTGGAGAAAGAAAGAATGGATCAGTGGAAGAATTTTCTAGCCACATGAAATAGTAATTTTAAATGTCTATAATTAGTGAACTCACAAACATTTTAAGGATATATGTGGTTCAAAATAATAAGTATACCTTCATTTATCAAGAAAAATATGAAAGAGGGATTCTGAATAAATTCAACATGTGTGACTCAAAACCAATAGTGACTCTGATTATGGTGGGGACCAAATATGCAAATCATCAGGATGAGACATATGTGGATCTCTCATTATATAGGAGAATCATTGGAAGCTAATTATAATTGACTAAAACACATCCCAATATTTTATTTTCTATATTCCTAGAGGCCCACTTTCAAAGTAATCCAAAGGGAGAGAATTTGGAAGTAGTTAAATGAATCACAAGGTAAATTCAATGTACTCTCAACTTTAGTCAATATTTGAAGTAAGAAGAGCTTAAAAATTACTGGAATTTTATGATTTTTACTAGGATGTAGATGTGGTGTGTATAAATTCCACTAATAAGGGTGAAGTCTTCATTGGAAATAAATTAATTGGATTTTGGAGAAAGAAACAAGAAATCAATTCTCTAACTACTACTAAAGTAAAATATATCTCTGCTATAAAGGAATACATTTATCTATTATAGATGAAGAAACAAAGTACTAATATTGGTAATGAGGTGAAACAGTCGATGGTGATTTATTGTTACAATAATAGTATGATCGATCTTACAAAGAATCCAATTCATCACCCTTATACCAAAAATATTGAGGTCATATTTCACTTCATCAAAGAAAAATTTGAACAAGCTGTGATGAAAATATATCATGTTGGAATTGATGATCAAGTGGCTAACATTCTATATAAGCCATTGGAATCACATATGTTTGAGACATATCTGTTGTACATTGGTTTTCATCCACTTCCCAGGGCACGAGAAGGTTATGGTTGGTCCCCTCTCCCCAGTTGTGTTAACTATTTTAATTTTTTTTTCGAGGTGATGTAGGTTTATGGGGGGGATATGATCTATGAGATTTTTTTAGCACTATAAGTAAAATACAAGTTTTTTGGGTTTATTTAAAAAGGGAGAGATAAGTGAAATTCAATGAGTGTTTGGTTTTCAGGATTGGTCAGTGGTCTATGGCAGCATAAAAATCACTTTTTCCACTCTTGTTTTCTACATCGATATTTACTCACATAAACATAGAGTGATGGATGAGTTATTTCAAAACTATCCGGTTATTGATCAAGGATGGTGTTTTTATTAAATTTATCTACAAATTCCCAACAAACATAATGGGGAGATTATTGGAAATAAGTCATTTCATAACTATAATTGGAGTCTAGTTGGTGTTTGTTTTCAATCCAAACTGGGTTGATCATGGACTTTCCAAGGTAAGAGGTTATATGATGCAGATGGATTTAGTGTTGAAGGTGGCATCATTTTCTAGTGTATTCCAAATTTTTTGTGTTGAAATCAATAGGATAGAAGAAGCTTAAAGAAGGGTGTTTTTATAGGGTTGACTCTTCTAAAATATGGTAAATGTATGAATTTCTTGAAGATGAGGTTTCATGAATATTGTGCTTCACGAATATGTGAAACATCACAAATAAGAATTATGAACAGTATAATGGGATGGTGGTAAATATTTGTAAATATGAGAAGTTTCATGAGTGGGTTAAATTTCACTAAATCTTTGTGAATATATGAGCTTCCAAAGAATAACTAAATAGGTTCATGAAAAGGCCATTGGGATTCATGTATCTTCATGAAGGGTTGTGCCTATAAATAGGAGGTTACACCCACTTCATTTTTCATGATGAGAATTGGAGAAAAATTTAAATCACTCTGATTTTGTGAATGATGGGAACTTTACAAATCAAGATTTATTTTGATCTTAATCATCATGAAAATATTATTTATTTCTTAACTAATTCCAATTCTTTTCATTTATAAAAGTTTCATGAAGAATGGGAGTTTTTTGAAGACTTAGTGTTCTATGAAGGTTGTGTGCTTCATAAAAGCAGTGTGCTATGTAAAGGTTGTGAGATTCTAAAAGGATGGGAGATTTGTAAAAGTGTGTGGTTTCAAGAAGGATGGTATTTATTTTGAAACATAAAGGAGGTTTCTTGAAGGATAGGAACTTCACAAAAATTAGTGGTGAACATATTGTTCTACTGAATGGTGCTTTAATGTGAATCAACTCAGAACTATGGTGCAAGCAGATTCTCATGCTAGTTATGGACAAATATATAAATTATAATCTAATGAGGTGACCTTCAATACATTAAGTTGAATAATATTTCACCCAAATCAGTGATCAAGAGGGAGTTGATAGAAGTGTTCAAAGGGAGGAAGCATTCTCTCCCTAAAATTTTGTAAAGGAGGTGTTCCTGGTACATAGTGACTCTGTCTAAACTTCTGTTTTCCCCAAAAACTAATGAATATTAGTAGATTTAGGTATAACAGACACATGTTCGACATATGATCATTGAACTAGTCCTTAGGGGTAAACCAAGTAAATCTATTTTGTTGTCTATCTATATGTGGTTGTTTAATAACTTCATGATTATATCATACGGTTTTTACATGTTCCTTCCAACATGGTAACAAGATGCATTATTTTAAAATAAAAATTTGACACTTTGATTAACCCCACCCCTCTCAGAGTATTCTAGGGTCCATCAAAATATATATTCACACAAAATGATCTTAATATGCACTATTAAAGATGGTCAGAGATGATCAAGGACTATGAGTGCTCAATCCATTACCATCCTAGGAAATCAAACAAATTGGAACATGATCTAAGTAGATTGGATCATGAAACATTATCAATAATGGGATTTGAGAAGGATCCAATCTTCATATACATAAATTGGATTGAAATAGTAATCGTAATGTAAGAAACATCATAATGATTTATCAAATGATTATTCAACCATACCTTCTATAGATGATAAAGGGTTCTCAAGGATAGGATGTGAAAATTCATAAGAAGGTGGCAGCTATAAAAAAGGAAATCCTACTGAGTGTAAAGTTGATCAATAAGGATTTGAAATATTTGGGTCATGATTAAGTGTACTATAAAATTATAAGATAAAGACAAATTAATTGAGTAATAAAAATATATCAAACTTCTCCAACCACCCAGGGAGCATGAAGTTGTATTGTGCTACCTGAGATCACTACTTGTAGGAAAATTTGAAGAATGATATTGTGGAATATACATCAAAGTGTCTGGTATTTTATTATGTAAAGGATAAAAGGAACAATTCTAAGGGGATGATACATCCATTACCCATACCTATATGGAAATGGGAAAACATCACCATTGAAATTTTCACTATTCTTCTAAATATATAAATAGGAAATAATTTTATATGGTTTGTGGTGGATCATTATACAAAGAATTCTCACTTTATTGTAATTATAGAGGCCTTCTCACTCAGTCAACTTGAAAGGATTTACATTAGATGGGTTGTGAGGCTACATGAAACACCACTGTCAATTATATCAGGACGAGATATGATATTTATCTCTAAATTCTATTGGAGTATCCAACCTGATCTGAATACTTAGTTGAACCACTGTATAGCATATCACCTCCAAAATGAGGGACAATCTAGGAAAACTACCTAGACATTGAAAGAAATTTTTAGAGCATGATCGATAGACTTTAATTGGGGATGGGATCAATATATTCCTTTGGTTGAGTTCTCATAAAATAATAACTTTCACTCATACATCTTAATGGATCATTTTAAATCCCATTTTGAGAAGAGTTTTGGAAACATGTGTGCTAGGATGAAGTTAGTGAATGCAAGATACATGGACCTAAAATGGTTAAGTAGATGGTAGAAAAGGTTAGGACCATTAAACAAAACATTATGGTCACTTGGAGTCTAAAAAATATCTATGATAAAAATTATCCATGGGACTTAGAATTTGATGTTGTAGATAAAGTTTTTCTCAACATATCTCCCTCGAAGGGAGTAGTGATATTTGGAAATAATGGTATACTAATTCCTAGGTACATTTGACCTTTTGAGATTTCTGATCACATGGTAGATGTGACCTATCGACCAGCACTCCCACTAACCCAATCTCAAGTACATGATGTATTCTACGTATCCCTCTTGAAGAAGTACAAACAAAATCCCTCACACATATTGAATTCAATGGTAATGAACCTGGAAAATGATCACACTTATAAGGTGGAATCAGTGTAGATCATAGAGAGTAGAGATAAAGTTTTACAAAACAAGAAAAATCACCTAGTCAAAGTACTATAGTGAAACCATAAATATGAGGAGGAAACAAGGGAACTAGAGGAATCCAGGAAGGAAAGGTACCCTCACCTATTTTAACCTTAGTATGTAATATGAAACTTTAAGGGAAAAAATATTAGGGATAACATAACACCCTTTGATTTTAAAAATGCATTATGTTCGATATCATATACAATATGTAACACTGAACATAAAAAAACCGTTAAATATTATTATAGTATAACCCGGTGGTTAAATTAGTAATTATGAATAATATTAACCAAATTATAATATATATATATATATATATATCATACTCAATAAAAATTTATTGATTAATGATTAGTAAATAAGAAATCAATTTATATTAAAGTCATTTTATTATTAAAAATACATTTTTCTTCAAAAATTATTTTTATTATTTTCTGTTAAAAAATATTATAATTAATTTATAGAATTTTAGATAATTTATTCAATAAAATTAAATTCATTTTTTTAAA
The DNA here is from genome assembly GCA_963277665.1 of Viscum album. Lineage (NCBI taxonomy): Eukaryota > Viridiplantae > Streptophyta > Magnoliopsida > Santalales > Viscaceae > Viscum > Viscum album. The sequence goes on along the minus strand of OY728166.1, from coordinate 1,402,805,100 downwards.
TCAGCACATTAAAATTATCTTAGAGTGAATTTTTATGATTTTTATAAAAATATTTCTTTTTTCAATGAGTAGAGAAAAATACTTAATTTAATTATAAACTATATTTTCAAGTATTTAAATAATAAAATTAAATTTTAGATTAGTTTTAAAACATTATTAGTTAATTTTTATTAAAAATAATACAATTATGGTCTTTGGAATTTATTTTATGCATGAATTTGGAATAAAAATATTTTTATATTTAAAATGAATATATCTAAAAAACTTGTTTTTCATTATGTTTTGCATTTTTTATTAAATTAATTTCATCCAATTATGTAAATTAAATCATGAAAAATGTGTTCCATATTTTAAATATGGATTTAAATTTTTTTAAATAGGTTCCATTTATTTATTTTCATTTTGAATAGTGACCATAATAAATAATTGTCACCACGGTAAGGGTAAATCATGTAATTAAATTTAAAAATAATATGAAAAGGACTGAAAAAATGACTATAAAATTTCCCTTATTTTATTGTATGAATTTTGTTCATACATGTAAATATATTTTTATAAAATATGGAAACGTGGTGGCATATATCTTTGATTTTTTCTATTATAATAATTCAGTAAAAGATAAAGTCAAAATTTTAACTTTCATGCTTTTAATTTTTATAATATTTCCTTGTAGGGATAAAGACAAATTATGTTCAATAATAATTAATTAATTGAAATATACATGATTTTTTTATCATGATAATTTATTTTTAATTTTTAGGGATGAAATAATTACCTTAAATGTGTATTCAATGCCAACACAATGTTTATTCAATTAATAGAAAAAAATAAATGATTTTAATAATATTAAAAGTAATATAATTTGAATTATTTATTGTGTTCCATGAATTTTATATATAATAATAACATATTATAGAGGTATTAATTGATTATATTTTAGTTAAATTGTTTTCATTTTGTTTTCAATGTCGAATTAAATGAATAGTTCCAAAAAATGACATTAATGTTATTTTATAATAAATAAAATTTTATTTAATGATTTGAAATTTATAAAAATATTATATTTATACAATCGATTGGTATTTGTTTTAAAATTTAAAATATAGTCCATTTATGTTCCAATATTCCTTCTATAATAACTATATTAAACCCAAAATACTAAAAAACTTTGTTATCGCGTTAACTGTCAAAGAAGGTTAACACAATTTAAAATAAAGAGATAATTGTAAAAAATTAATCTAAACTTGTAAAAAAATTGAATGGTATAATTTTGACCTATAATCATACTAAAATATAATTATATCATTTTATATCCCTTTTTTAACAAATAATAATTTATATTACTTTAATATTTTCCATAATTCGAAAAGTTCCCCTCCCCTCACTTATAAAAGGGAACCTCCTCTCCCATTTTATTCACAATTAAAATGAATTTTTTTCATTCAATACCTACACAAATCCCATAATAACATCCCTAAAAATTTCCTGGAGTTATTATTTTGTAAATAACACCATACATAGAAGGTTTAAGTTATAAAGGAAAGGAAGTTATCTAGAGAAGAGGTGTACTCTTTAACTGAATGTTTTGGTTGTATTTATTATTTTTCATCCTTCAAATATTCTTTAAAAATTATGAAATTATATGACCATTTTGTTCCATATATTTATATTTTATTATTTTAATGTAATTATATACATCCATATCCCCTTCAATCCAATGGGAAAGGAAATCGTTGTTCATGTGTATGGTGGACTATCACCTTGTGAACCAATGTAATTAATTTCCATCACCGCCTCTCATGGATGTTTATAATGATGATTTTAATAAATTTATATGTTATTTATGATATTATTATGATTATCTAAATTTGACTTATAATAAATCTTTCTTTACTTCCATTCATCAAAATGGAAACACTGTTAATTTGTAAAAATGTCATTTCATCTCTATGAATGGTGTAATTCATTTTTTATCTCTACCTTATATAGAAAATATATATATATATATATATATATATATATAATGAATATATGTGATATTAAAATCATGGTTAGGGTTTTGGAGATTATATAAAAATGGCCATAGTCTAAATATTGGGGCATCCAAACCAAAACATGCACGAAAAATGATACATTTATCACCAGAACTGAAATTTAAATAAAGAATTGTTAATAAGGTTTTATAAAAAAAATATATATAGTATGATATATAAAATTATGGTTCTTGAATATATGTTTAATAATTATATATTTCTTTAATATTATTTCATAATGCATATGAATAAATTTAATACATCATGTCAGGGATCTCTCTGAACCACCCTTGTTCTTCGACTTATGGTCATTCTATCTTTAACTCACTTACTCTATAAAATTTTATCTGATGGATTGATTATTAGTTATGTGTGTGTGTGTATATATATATATATATTAAATATGTACCTATCTTATTCTCCCTTCCTTTGATGGTTTAATACATTCCATAGATTCATTTCTCAAATTTCTTTTTTAAAATAAAATCTATTAAGTGGAACTTTTATTATCCTTTATCCTTTTATGTAATGCTTATTTATTGTTTTTGTTTCAAAATAAATATATTATTTTCATACCTATGATTATTTACTAATATATGAACATCCATAATATTTAATTACTTCTTCTCATTGGAAACCCTCTGAAATTTATTTTTATTAAGATATGAGGAAAAATTATGCAACCCATTCTTTCCTTGGGTAATTCTTATGATTAGAATTTATGATTGATTTCCATTTTATGAACACATAATCATTAACAGGGGATGGTAGGTTCACCAAGACAGTTCTACAATGAATTTGGAAAATTTTTTGTCTTATGAGATGTAATGTATGGGATTAGTGAGTAAACCTAATCCATAATGGGATTATGTCTACCATGTGATGTCATCTCAAAAGTTATACTTAACTTATGATTATGTAATTTTTTGTGTTACTACCACATTTCATTTGGCTATTCTTGAACCTAAACAATTGCCCTCCACAATCAGGGAGTTTTTCAAAAAGATGAGGTTGTATGGCGGCATGCAGGCCGACTCGGTTAATAGGCATATTTGGGTCTTTTAGCACAAGAGGTATTTTATGGATTTAGTCCAAATGGAGGAATAGTTTCTCACTGTTAAGATAACCCAGGTCCTGCTTTACTTATTTTCCTCTTTCATGTATGGGAGCTATGATATACACATTCGGGAGTCTTTATGGAAGGATTTAGGCAAGTTTGACTCTAGATCTGAACTGTGGATCGTGGGGGCGGGGGGGACTTCAACGTGGTGGCCAACCCGGATGAAAGAAAGGGTAGAAGCCCATTTCCCATGAGCGATAACATGGATTTTACTCATTTCAAGGTAGATAAAAGTATCTCAGATCTGGGCTTTGTGGGAGACCAATTTACATGGTGTAACAACCAGTAGGGGCCCTGTCACTTGTGGGGCCGTTTAGATAATTTCCTCGCTAACATGAAAGATATTTCTATCTTCTCCATCACAAAGGTAACCCATCTGGTTAAGGGGATCTAAGATCATTCCCCGCTTCTTGTTTCTTTTTAGTTCTTCGTAGAGGCCGCATGAGGCGTTCAAGTTTTCCTAGTTCTGGGTGGACAGCACGGGTTACCATGACCTGGCTAGCTTTGTGTGGGTTGTCCCTTCTCAAGGTAACAGGTGGTAAATCCTTCATGGTAAGCCAAGGATGCTGAAACTTAAGCTTCTTTCATGGTATAGTGACCTTATTTCCCCTGAGGAATCTTTAAATGATGTAATGAAGGAGGTTGACTTTCTTGAGAGTACTCTGGAGTAGCAAGGGGATGAAAAGGTCTATGAGGAGATATTGGGGAAGAAGGATATCATAGTAGACTTGATCCTCCAGCAGAAGTGCATGGACAAGGAGAGATCTCATATTAAATATCTTAAGGAAGGAGACATTAACTCCGCCTTCTTTCAAGCATGCATCAAGGAGAGAAGATGGATGGTCAATCCAAATATCATGTTGGAGGATGGATCCTTCAATGACGACAGGGACGTTGTGGGAGGCATGGAAAACTCCTTTTTCCAGGATCTCCTGGCCCGTCCAAATAAAGGCCTTCCCAATGGGTATCCTTCTGAGACCATGGACTTATTTGAAGTGATTCACATCCTCACGTCTGATCAGTTTAATGACAGCATGGGAGTGGTGTCTGACGAGTTAGAGATCAAGGGAGCGCTCATACACTTAAACCCAGATAGCGTTGTGGGTCCTGATGGGTTCCCAAATTCTTTTTACTGGTACTCATGGGATATGGTGAAGAAGTATTTGATCGATGCTATTCAGGATTTCTTTTGTGGGGGTAGTTTTCCCCGAGTTTCCAGTGCCACCACCCTAGTTCTTCTACCGAAGATCATGAGCTCGTCTTCAATCTCTCGTTATTGCCCGGTGAGTATGTGTAACATTCCATATAAAATCTTGGCTAGCATAATTAACTCCAGACTGGATACTCATTTAATGTGGTGGATATCTCTGGAAAAACACGGATTCATTAAGGTGCGCTCAATAAAAGAATACATTTCTCTAGCTTAGGAGATGCTCAATGACATCAACTACAAAGCTCAGGGGTCTAACATAGTTTATTAAACTCGATATGAACAAATCCTATGATCGTGTTGAATGGAGCTTCATTAAATGAGTTCCTTCAGGTATGATTTTTATCTTTTGGAACATTGACATTATTCAGTTGCTTCAGTTCTTCGTGGTCATCAATGTCTTTTTAGGAAAATCTTATGGTTTCTTTAAGTCTACCCCTGGACTTGGGAAAGGGGACCCCATTTCTCTAACTATATTTATTCTCATTCAGGAATTTTTAGGTCTTCTCAACCAGAGAAGCATCAACAATGGGGGAATCCTCTCCTATCATCGTCGGTTGAAGGCTCCTACGATATCTCACCTCATGTTTGTTGATGATACCATTCTGTTTATAAATGCTAAGAGTAGATCCCTGATTCATGTGTAGAGGGCGATCTTAGGAGCTCTCTGCTCTCGGGAGCGCCCTAGGGTTGGGGGTCCTGCGCGGCGGACTGATGTCTCGGCGCGGATGAATCGGTGCGGATGGCGGAATCTCCGGAAAAGAAATATGAATCGTGCCCTCACCACCGTCGTTGAGGCTAGCAAATTTGATCCACTGTTGTCGCGATTTGAGGAAGCCGAACATTGTTTCAGACTACGCTCAGATCCGAGGAAGAATACCTGAAGCCGTCGCGTGGATGAGGAAGACTCGGATCGAGCTCGCCTATGCATCACTGTCGACTGATTCTCGAAACTGAGTTTCCGTCCTTGTTCCAGTTTCCGATCTCGAAGATGGAAATCCTTATGTCGGTGATCCCAAACAGTCGCCGAATATCAGATCTGGGAAGATTTCATGCTCACGTGGTGATGGGGGTGTCGTCGAACCAGGTTGCCTCCTACGGTCGTGTGCTGCGGTGATAGGGGCTTGGACTCGGAGGAGGCAATGGAGGAGGATTGGTGACAGACAGAGTTGGTATCGGTAATCAGAATCTTGAATCGTTGCTTTCGATCTCTGAATTGCTTTTCTCGTTTCATCGGTAGTTCTTTCGATTGTTTTGTTGGCAAACTGGACAATTTTGGGATGGAAAAGAGGATTTCAAGGGTTTTTGGTGGATGGGGTTCTGGCTTGTCCGGTTGATTTGGAATGACAGTTTTGGTCTGTGATGCGCTCTTACCCTGCTTCAGAGGCATTTGCGATGCGTGCGCGTTTCGGTTGCTCTGAATGCCTCTGCAATGCACTTTGGGCCGCTCCAGTGCCGTTTGCCTCTCCCTCTCAGTGATCGTTTGTGTTTTTGTTTGCTTGTTGGTTTTTTTCTGAGGTTTGCTATTTTGGGATGAAGTTGTTTGAAGTTGATTGCGATTTCCAGATGTGTGGTTCTAGGCCTTGTGATGCACTCTTTCGCTGCGCCATTTTCCTCTGTGATGTGTGATGCGTGTTTCTGGTTGCTCCAGTCGCCTCTGCACTTTTCAGCTGCTCCAGTCGCCTCTGTGATGCGTGTTTCCGTTGCTCCAGTTGCATCTGCGATGCGCTTTGAGTTGCTCCGATGGTTTTGTCAAGCACTGGTGTTGATGATGATATCTCATGATGGCAATGCTTGAGTTGATGTGATGACGGCAAAAGTGACGTGATGGTGCTGAGTCAAGGTATCGTCAATGATTTGTCCTGCATCTGTTTGCATGGTTCTCTGCTCTGGTTCTAGGATTCATCCACTCTCTCCGAGGCGGAGCAGTGCGATGGTCTTCTTGGTCCTTTGGGATGTTAGTTCGAGCGACCAATTCAGGGAGATCGACGACGATTTTGATGGCTTTGTGGTGTTTTTATGGATTTGAAATTTGAAACTTCTTAGTAGTGGTTTTGAAATCTGGATTGAACAGGATTTGAGACGGTTTTTGGAATTTGTTTTTTTTTTCTCTGAATTTTGATGGTTTAAGCAACCAGCTCTCTACAAGGATCAGCTCCAGATGATGATTCTGAGTAGGAATCTTTCATCTGTGCATGACCATTTGGATTTGGATGAATGAGAGAGTATGGATTTGCCATTGGTACCAAGCCCGTGCAACCCTGCGCGGGACAGCTTGTCGAGCGGTCATGTGAGGTGGAGGCTTGACATAACGTTGTAGTTGCTAGGGAGGAGCAGTTTGTTGTTGTATTGTTCTGGGTTATTTCTTGTATGGTGTTATTCTGGGTTTCCCACTTTTCCCTTAAAAGTGCTTTTGAAATAAAAAATTAATTTTTAGACAGTCTAAGAGTAGATCCATGTTGAGCTTAAACAGAGTGATAGAAGTGTATTGTCGATGGAGTGATCATATTTTTAACAAAGGTAGGAGTGGATTATTTATTTCCAACAGGTGTTCTGTCGAGAGGGTGGAGTCAGTCATTGGGCTTCTGGGCATCTAGAGTGGGGAGTTCCCTATGGTTTATCTCAGCGCACCCATCTCATCTGGAAGCCTTCGAACCTGGGTCTTTGACGCTCTCCTCACTTGGATTACTGATAGATTGGTGAACTAGAAAAATATTTTATTGTCTTTCTGAGGAAGGATCACCCTGGTGAATAGAATTCTGATGGCTTCTCTAATCCCTGGCCTCTCCTCTATCAAGGTCCCAAAGGGATTTTTCAACTCTATCGATAAGATTATAGACAACTTCATTTGGGATCCTTCTTTGAAAGGGAAGAAACATTGGGTGGCTTGGGAAAAAATGGCAAGGGCAGTGGGTGAAAGAGGTATCAATGTGGGCAACCTGAAAGATACCCTCTACTACATGCATGTAAGGCTTTCATGGAGCATGCTGGAACGATGTACTCTCTGGAAAAACACCATACACGAGGTCTTACTGTGTCTTCGTGGCTCTATATAGGGGTTTTGATCTTTCCTTTGGTCTTTGATTGGTCTCATTGTTGATGTTCTTCATCCCTCCTCTCAATGGATGATTGGTAAAGGGAATTCTTCCTTTTGGCACCAGGATTGGGGCGACGGCGTGCTGGGCTTTCCAAGTTTTCTGGCCACTGACATCTCATTCAGGGATGCCAACCTTTGCCCTGAGTTCATCAATGCGGTTTTGGAAAGGAATCTGCTTGATTCTTTTCACCTCATTGAGCTTAATGAAGAGGAGGATAAATGCATTTCACCACTTCCTCCCCGGGCCTCTTCTCTTCAAGGGAGTTCTGGAGTCTTCTTTATGATTCAACACAGTCTAGGGTTGGGATGAGATCTTTTGGGTGAAAAACATCCCCCTCCAAGTTCAACTTCCTCACTTGGAGGTTTGGTAATAGATCCCTCCCTACTAATGATAATATCTGTAGATGCGGTATTCCCCCTACATCCAGGTGTCTATGCTGAAGTGTGCATAAGAAGGAGAGCACTACTCACCTGTTCTTCGATAGCGAATGGGTGAGAGAGGTGTGGAAATATCTATGGGAATTCTCTACAGGTCCTTCTCTGGATGAGGATATCCTTTCCTTTCTAGAAAAATGGTTCCATGGCTCTGAGGGGACAAGATCAGAGAGGGTTTCCTGATTAGTGGTTCTTCATGCAGGATGTTGGAGTCTTTGGAAGGCACGGAATAAGTCGAAGCATGGGGTGGGGCTATGACTTCTCGTGTCATTAGAATCGGGGCAAAAAACCTATTACTTGACCTGAACAAGTGGTGAGATCTTTAAAGGGGTCCCCCTCTTTCCATCGATTTCAGACAGAATCCAGGGTGGGGTTTCCATCGAACAACAGGACATGAAACTGGGTTAGATGGTGACCTCCTTCAGGTGGCTTAAAACTTAACACAAACAGTTTTTGTGTCTAGGGGAACATGCATGGGGGAGGAGTTATTTGTGAACCAATGGTTCTGTGTAATTATCTTTTTCGACCAGGTTGGGCAAGGGAAATTCCCTCCAAGTGGAGGCCATGGCTATGCTCACATGCCTTGGAATTTGTAGACAAAAGGGGCTAGAGATCTATGAAGTTGAAACTGACTCTTTATTTGTACATGATGGCTTGAAAGGATGTGGTGTTTCTCCCTAGAAGATCTGATATGATATAACAAAATGTAAAAGTATGCTCAAGAACAAAATTAGTGTGCTCTATACATGGAAGGAGGGGAATAAGGTTGTGGACTACTTGGCCTCAGTGGAGTTCCATAGCATGATGGAGGTGTTTTTACACATGGTTAGCATCATTAAACCCAATGGGGTTGATCTCATTAAAGGGTATGTGCTCAGACTTCACTATTTCAGACCCCCTTAGGTTCTTTCTTGGGGTTTTGTTCCCCTTATTTTGATTTCTTTTTTATTCTCCCCCCCATTTAATAAAATTACTTATGATGATGATGATATTTAATATAAATTTATGTTAAAAATCATGCAATAATATGTTTAAAAATTATTGGGTTTCTATAAAGATCCCCCATTTGTGGATCATATATAGGAAACTAAATATCCAAAATAAAATTAAACCATGAACATCCCCTAACCTGGTCCTGATTCATGCTTGGTCCTATCATCCATACCCTCACTAGCATGTCATGAAAACTAAATTCAATGTTCTGCCTTTCCTTATACCTATAGAATCAGACCAATAGTGATATCTGCTCAAATACACAAGTGACATGGAGGCCTAATAAGGGTGTGATTAAAACTCAATGGTCCCCCACGAATAGTATCTTTAAAATTACTAGTCTGATATAAAAGTGTACATAGAAGTTTCCAAAGTAAATAATTTAACAACAACTAAAAATTTTAAATGAATGTAATAAATAACCCTTGATCTCATGGTTTTCAACGATGCTCAAGATTAGAGGGATCATGTCGATATTTAGGTCCATGACTATGATCAACCCTACTTGTATTTTCCCGAGCAAGGGTGTCTCTAAGCACATCTTGATGACCATTCCAACTATAAATAACCGCATGGAATCTAGGGTTTATCTTGGATTTCTCGATATTATAAAGTACTTCATGGAATTTGAGTGCTCATTCTAGAATTCCCATGGTGTCCATCCTATCATCACAACATTCCATAAATCACCAGTCATCACTAGAAATCTTGATACTCAACCTAGCATTTTGGTGGAATCTGATCACTCATCATGACATTACCAATCATCATGTATGATACAGGTCTAGGCACTCATACTGTCCTTCCCAAGTCATCATCAATCACATGGAATATGGTTGCTCATCCTAGAATTACCATTCTTCATGAGTAACATGAAATTATGCTACTCATCTAGGCATTCAAAAATATCATATATAATATGGAATTCAAGGAGCTCATCTTGAAATTCATGATCATCACACATCAAATCATAATCTACCATTATCGTTATATAATTTAAATCATTAAATTACCTTACCTGAAATTATGTTAAACCCATATTAATAATTAATTTATTTAAAGTACCCAAGACAATATGATTTCTAATCCTTATTTCATAACATAATAACCAAGACTTTTATAGAACCTTTTTTATCGTTTTTTAGAAACAATGCATTTCATAAAACAAAGGTTCCAACCCTGAATCCACATAGGCTTTAGAAAACATAAGGTGCCAAATTTTATGGCTAAAATATTTTAAAACCCACAATACATTAAATAAGAAAGTCTGGTCCACTTTCCAACTCATTTTTATAATTAAAATCAAAATCCCCCTTACAATATTAATGGTTGGCAAATTCCATTTTATAACCATCAAATCAATTCCCAAATACACTTTTTACATTCCAATTATATTTTCATAATATATAATTTTCAATTATTAAACTCCAACCAGTGTTTATTCATTAAAAAGGGGCTCTACTAGGAATCTTCATTTATAGGGTTCAAGGTATATTTGTAGAGGAGTCTAATTAATGAAACAAAATTTAAAAAAATTAATTTAAATCATTTGAAAGCCCAAATATTTTAGATTGAATGTACTTGTAATAAACCTAGAAATGGGTTAATACTTTGGGTTAAATGTAAAGTACCACCTACCTCATTCTTAAAGAAGTCTTCATGTTAGGTATAGGCTATTGGTTGGGACAAAATTGGGAGAAAATAATAAATCAAAAAAAAACCTAAAAATAGGGAATATTATATAAACATGGAGGAGAACCACTAGATGGTTAAATAAATGAATAAAGTAAGGAATATGATTCAAATAATCTTTGATGGATCTTGATCACAAGTGAAAAAACTTGAATCGAACATGAAACGAATGAGATCTCTCATGGAGGAGGAGATAATAAGTGTGGTACATGCAGGGGAGGTCCTGGATGAGTGGGAGGATAAAACAAGGGTTAAAAGTAATAGGGAAGAGGGGTAGTTTGTTAATTGTTTCACTTTTGAGGAGACACTTGGTTTTTCAAACCATGCACTAACAATGAATACCTCATTGTATGCTGCATACCATTCTGGATGAGTAGGCCACACTGTTTGAAAACCCATGTACCAAGCATGTGGAATGGTTATGAAATTTGTTATAGAGTTTTGCACATTTTGAAGGACTACCTATAATGGGTTGAAAAATCACAAGACTTTACAAACTGGATGCATGGTTGGGGTGTACTGTTATCTATACTCCATCCACCCCAAGTTGTTTCTCCCGAAATTGAATCCTCGAATCCTAAAGCACATGATACCTCTTCGATCACCTGAGGCGCATATGAAGCCTCAACCCAAATCCAAAAACAACTCATTAATATGTTCCAACTCACAAATTTCTGATCCAACACACAGTTTTGAAAATATACATTCTACCAAATTGAAAATCAAAATTGTCACTAAAACTCATAGGTCATCCTTACACCTTGGCCTTAAAGACTCTCCACCATAGCACCTCGCATCATTTAGAAGTGCAATAACCACCTAATAGTATTACCCAACCTATTCTAGTGACTAACTCCCATTAAAACATCATCATACTATTTATTAATCCCCAACATTCTTGAAAAGTGATGTACCAAACACAAGGCATGAGACCACTTGATCCCAAGCCAACAATCATATTCCCCAAAAAACACATAGGCAACACTCCATGGTTCTCGTCTATCCTGAAAAAACCCACATGTAATCATCTAGATGAACTCCTAGCCTATTCTCCCAACCTTTTTTCTCATCTCACAATGTAGATTTTGTTCCTCAGCTCCTCCCTCAATCCAAATTCATTGGCCAAAACCATGTTCTTAGTGGTCCACCAACCCGCTCAGTATAGTTCCTAGTGCATCATATTTGACACGTTTGAGAGTTATGGTAAATAGTAGTACTATCACTCACTTATACCTTAAAAGATAAATGAATGTACCTCCACCATCCAATAATAACCCTTTTTTCTCTTATCTGAAAACCCTCAACCATCCCCCAAACAAGGATCACTGCACTAACAAATATGTTCTCAAAGTGGTTCTAAGTACCCCGTATCAGATACCATAAAAAATAGATGGTCATACCACCTATGTCTCACCCTATATAATAACTCTTGTATTTCACCACTAACCCATAATTAAAACTTCCAAGAATAATACCCTTATCTCTTAATGTATGTTTTGGTCATCCCAAGCACGCATCGAGGTCTAACCCAGACATTGAAGTTCCATTTTTTGGAAAAAACATTGTCCACCAATATTATTCATCATGCTCTCACCCAAGAACAATTGTACCATTACACAGAACCAAAATTGTTCGCTCAATTAATTTTTAAGCCTAAAATGAGTAAATGAACCCCTAAAAGCATCATTTAATAAATTATCTCTCACATTCCCTAAGGAATCTAGATTTCAAAAAACGAACACACACACAAACATATAGTGTTTTCATGATTATCGAAGGATTGGTCCCTCTCCTCAAAAACCATTTTTCAACACAATGGTCATACCCTTACACTAGAAAGAAACTCCCCACCATGGGATGGTCCTTATCGTTGAAGATCCAAGGGATCCTAAAATAGCTGAGGATGGGGGTTGAGTCAGTTATTTCCTTTTTACAAATTTCAACTTGAGTAAATATAACCTCATAAACGTTTTAGCGTTTCTTTCTTATCAACTTTTAGTAAACTCAACTGCATGCAGAAATAGAAACCAAATCGAGGCACACATGATTTAAAAGTATTGGAAATAGTGTAAGAACCTACATCCTATCATATACACTCCCATTGGTCTATGTAAATTCACTATTAGGAAGAAGTGAATACAACTAGTGTAAAATCCTATGATACACCTTATATCACTAGATAGTAATGATTATATAGACTCCCATTATTTTACAAAAATTTTATAGAAACATTGATTCATAAACAAAAAGTTAAATATGTAACTTTCTACTTCACAAAGGTCCATCTAGAAGTCCGTGTTCAATAAACCTCTATCTAATGGTGTCAGTCCAATAAATCTAGTCTAGTACACCATTTTCAACCTATGATTTATAAAAATATTATTAACCTACCTATTTAACTAGTATCTCTTCTCAAACATCTTTTTAAACACTCAATATGGTATAACTTATCCTAGTAAGAATAAATTTATATAATCCTATCTTTTGATTGAAGCTCATATTCATAGAAACTCTTTTGACATAAAAGATTTAACACTTAATCTTTTTGTCTCACTCTAAATATTAACTTAGTATGATGTACTATGTAATTATATTTATATGTGCCCCAATTGAGAAAGTGGTGGGAAACTAATTTCTTTTTCTACTCACTAAAATTATAAAAACAACTAATTTCATATTCATTTGATCTTAATTTTGACTATTTAATATCTTATCAACTCTTCTCAAGACTTCTCGAAACTTCTTAAATCCTCAAAACTCTTCTAAATTTTCAAACCATCTGTTTGGAAATTATTTTATAGAAAAACTAAATATATTTTGGCTTTTCTTGAACAGCTTTATAAATAGAATAGTGATTCAGTCTGATCAATGTTTCTCAACTCAACCTTTATAATCATATTCTTTCTAAAGGACATTATTTAACCAAAATTTAAAAACTTTTGTCTTCAAATATCATAATGTTTTCTGTCTGATAAACATCACTTCTAGAGTCTAGTGATCTTTACCCAAATCCAAAAAACACACATATTTTTCTCTTGACCCATTGAAACAAATTCAACTTGAACTACTAAAAAATCATTTCTCACCCCAATGATCTAATCCAACTAAAATTATTGTAATAAATTTTTGTGACTTTTAAATACTTTAGAACCATGTATTGTATTTTGGATCAAAATATGTTTTAAACTTTAATTCACTTTATATTTCTAATCGTATTGTTTATATACACTTTAGTCTGATCATACTATGTTTGATGAATATCTGCATACAATGACATATTAGTGTTAAAAACTCATCAGATGGATTGATGTCAAAATCTCATCCAATGGATTGGGGTCAAAAGCTCATTTGATGGATCAGTTTCTAAAGATCGATTGATGGATCAGTATCTATAGTTTTTCTGATGGGTCTACATCTATATCTCATCCAATATATTGATATTTGTATCGGATAACTTATCTTGGTCAAAATATCATTCAATAAATCATCATCTTCTTTTATATTTTTTATAATAGTATGATCTCAGCAACCACAACACTTCCATATTTATGAAAAAAATCAGGGTCTGATAGAAAACTCAAACCTTTTAATCTTTTAATAACTTCTGCATTCAATCAACTTCTTTGGGGAAGAAAATTCAATCTTATTCATATTTTTGGTTGATATCAAAGTTGGTATACTCCTTTACCTTTTCTCATATATTAAAATTGGACATATCGTGCCTCTTCATATTTATTTTACATTTTCAACACTATAATAACTCAGAAATTAGAAAACCACAAAGTTATACTTTTAAAAGAAATGTGTCATTATTCATTTTCAATTAGGTGCTTCTGATCACCTGCAACCAATGAACCGCATCCGATCAATAAATTTTCATTTCTTCAAACATCAACTAACTCAAACTTCCATTCCAAAAACTATTACATCTGGTGCTTCTAGATAAGATGATCTTTTTCTAGAAAACATTAAATTTAAAAACTAAAAAATTTAGTATTTCACTATTCTTCTTTTAAAATTTTATTTATCATGACTTATTCATGATATTTCAGAAAATTGAAAGATAATCAATAAATAAACTAACTTATTTTTGGAATGTTCTATGACTTTCCATCTTTTCAAGTCTTAGTAACATAGAAATTTTTTTGAATCTCATTTTCAGAAACATATTATTTTTCATCAAAAACTCAATCTGATTGATAGTGTCCAATAGATCTTTTGATCGCTAACTTTGAAAAAAAAACATTATTTATCTAAATTTTTAGAAACTTCTTAGAAAAAAAGTTATTTACTTCCACAAACATATATTTCACCAGATTTAAAAAAAATATTATTTTGTAAGAATTTAGTTTTATAAAAATACAAAACTTTTTAAAAAAACATCATAAAGGATCTTCAATCTCCCCCTTTGGATTTGTTGACAACTCTTATTAATAAAAAATTTCAACTCATTTTTTTGAACATCTCAGGTTTTTAACATTTACCAAAACACATCCATTCTCAAAATAGAGTGTCCTAACATCACACTACCGGATAAAGTAATGTTTTTTAAGAAATTACATTCCTCGGTGATAAGAAAATTTATGGACATGTTAAAATCATATCCACCCACTTTTTTATTTTCTTATCACTTTTCTTTCTCTCCCCCATTTTATGATAATCACATATTCATATTCATTTGAGTAAGAAAAGTATTTCTCTTTACCTTAGAGGATAATGTTTTACATTTAGTTCCCATTAGTCAACATAATCCAAAACATGGTGGGGGACATCATTAATATGTTTAGGAAGTCTTTGGTGGAGGCTAAACATGAAGTTTCAACCTCAATTCCAAAAAAAATTCTTCGGGCATTTCTTTTGTGAGGATATCAACAATTTGATATTTTATGGAAATATGTTCTAACAAAGCATCATCACCGGAGATACTCTGATTATCAAAAATTATCTTTCATGGTTTGACAACATCAACATTCAAATCATCCAACTAAACTTTCATCCATAAAATTTGAGTACAAGCCTATGTAGCCATAACATATTCTGATTCTTATATGCTCAGAGATACTAAAATTTGTTGCTTAATATTCCAACTCATACAACATTATCCCAAGAAAAATGTTCCTACATAAGTTGGTTTTCTATTATTGCAATATCTAGCCCAATAATTATCAGTATAACCATGATATTTCATTTCAAAACATCTTTTGTAAAATAGCCCATGAGAATGTTTTCCTTTAACATATCTCATAATTCTATTTTCTTCCAAAATATGAAATTTTTTCGGATCACTATAATATATGGAACATAAATTTATAGAATAAACAATATTATGACTTGAGGACGTATGTTAAGAAAACAACCTATCAATTTTTGAAATTATTTCTAATTCACACTTTTTCCAGCTTTATAGTTTTTCAACTTTTTTAACTAAAATTGGAGTTTAAACTTATTTGGCTTCTATCGTATGAAAATTTTGTAACAATTCCCTAGAATACTTTTCTTAAGATAGGAAAATGTATTTTTCCTTTTTTTGAACTTGTAATACAAGGAATAATATTAATTATCCCAATATTTACATCTCAAAGTTATTCTTCATTTCCTAAAAAAAATTATTTAAAAACTTTTCTTTTATCTCCAGAAAAAAATAAATCATCAACATACAAAATTAGAATCAGGGTGATGTACTTAACTTCTTTCATACACATGTTTCAGTAAACCTTTCATTTAGAAAAATTTAATTTTTTCAAAAAACATTCATGTTTGGAATACTAGGCACATGGATATTATTGTAACCTATAAAAGCATTACTTCAATTTAAAAAAAATTCTTCCATCATTATCATATATGATCCCACATATTTTTCCAATGTAAGCTTCTTCATAAATCTCACCATTACGGATGGAATTACATCCATCAGATAAAATTTTTAATTGTGATGTTTAGCCACTACTAGAAACATTATAATGGTTTCTAATATCACAATGGGGGAAAAGGTTTATTCAAAATACAAACCTTCCATATGTACATAGCCTTTGAAAAAAATGTTTTCTTTGTTTCTTGAAACTTCTCTATATTCATTCAACTTGTTTCTATATAACCATTTTATTCCAGTAAATTTTTTATCAAATGGTCATGGAAAAATTCCCCATGTTTTATTTTCTCTCAATATGATCCAATTATTCATTTAAAGGACTATCCCATTATTTTTGTTTTACTACTTTTAAAACTATTTATAGTTAATATTGTGAGATAATTGATATAGGATTTTCTAATATCAACTTTATTCTAGTTTTAATTGAAGCTTTCTGATTTCCAATGAAATTTTCTGATTCTAATTATTTCTGATAAGTATAAAATTTCATAGATCCTATTCCTATCGCATTTTATTCATCACATGATTCATTTAAATATCCATGAACCTGTTTTGAATCACAATAATCTTAAATTTTTTATTCTCTTTAGAAGACTTCAATTTTTCCTCCAAAACATTTACAAAATATTTAATAATTAACGTTGGATTTTGAATAAATTTAATATCATATGAGTCCACCAACTATTGTAAATGTTTGTTCTTCCATTTATAACTTCATATATTGGATTAATATCCCATTAAATTTATTTCATTTGCTTTTTCATCAAACATTACAAGATATGAAATTTTTAATTTTAGTAAACATGGACTTCCAAAAAACTTGAAGTATTTCAGTGAAGGTTTTTTTTGTTATACCATGTTTTATAGGAATTGATGTTTGATTCCGGCATTAATAAACATATTTTTATCACATGAATAGAAATGATTTAGGATTATCTCTATAAAAACATAGAATTTTTATATTCTTCCAACATGTTTCTTCACATTTCTACTAAAATTATGTTTTCCTTTCGTAAAACTCCAATTGTTTAAGGGTGTATGGAGCACTTTAGTGATTTTTATTTCCATTATTCTTAAAATATTATTTAAATCTATTGAATGTTTATTCATTTGCATTATCAGTTCTTAACATCATTATATTAAAACCCATTTCTATCTCAACTTCTCTTTTGAAAACTTTTTTCATTTCTACTACCTATGACTAGTGCTTAATAAACATAATGTTCTTAATCTAGGTAAAATCATTGATAAAAGTTATAAAGTATAAATCTATTTTTGTTGATTGATGTCTCAACAGCCCATATAAATCTAAATTAATAAGGTTAAGTGATCTGGTAGACTTAATCTCAACACTCTTATGACTTTTACCAGTCATTTTCCCTTTTTGAAAATTTATAAAAAATCGTCTTCTCTTATCTTCAATGTTGTAAAATTTAGTGCTACATCGTCTTTAGAAATTCTATTAATATTTTTCTATCCATTATTCCCTTGTTTTTGGTGCCATTAATTATTTCCATCTTCATCATTCAAGTAACAGTAGTGGTGATTTTATCTTATATGTAAGAGATTTCCACTAGTTCTTTCTCCCCTAGTTACAATTTTACCATCTTTTATACTTCAGATGATACAAGAATCATTTTTCAATATCACTTATTTTCCATTATCATAAGGCTGACTCACACTAAGTAAGTTATGTTTGATATCATCAATAAATATTAATTTACATATTTTATTTTTTAATTTTCAATCTTAGTATTCCTTATTCCTATGATTTTCAAGGAATTATCATTTCAAAAAGAAACCACTCCTCCACTGTTATTTTCAACATTTTTCATGATTTTTATATCCCTTGTATTGTGTGAGTAACAACCACTATCAATAATTCATGGTCATTTCATTTTGATAGATTTCAAATATATCTCAATAATAAAATCTCTTTCCTATACTTTTTTCTTTTCATATTTTTTTTTTCTATTATAAGCAACTTTTTCATGAAGGATTTTCATACATTTTTCAGAAAAGTGACCCAGTTTGTCACATCTTCTACAAATTTCTTCTAGGGGATCAAATTGATTTTTTGTTGGAAATTTTCTAAAATCTTTTTATTTTACTTTTCTTAATTCCTATGACTTAGGAAAGTTACACATTCTACTTCCAAAATTTCATTAACTATATTCAAACCACATTCCTAGAGGAGACATGTTATTCCAATAGCTGTAATCATTGTTCTCATAAATTACACAACTCCAACAGATCCCATCAAATCTTGGTTTTCTATATAATGATTATATTTCCCAATAATAAGATTTTTGAGGTTCATGACATATTTCAATTTTAGTTACATCTGGGCATGTCACAGATTTCTTCTTGGGGCGTTTTCAACTTTTGTTGATGTGATGAAATTATCACATCCTTTCTCAACCCATGATATCCCAGTATTTTTCATAACAGCTGCAAGGTTAATAAGGTTAGTTGAGTTATTACATTTACTGGGTGAGGATTTCACATGGTTCTTAATTTTATATTTATTATAAAATTTAGATATCTCAGCTTTTACTTCCAAATCTTTGTTCAGGTTTTCATTCATCTTTATTGAGGTACATACAGCCTCAAGAACTTTTGGTTGAGATTTTTAAAGGTTAACTTCTTTAGAGGCAACATTCATACAAAGATCATCTATTGTCTATTATTATTCTACAACATCGAATTTGAGATCCCTTTTTTCTTCAATGTTCACATGTTCTATTTTAAAAATATCTTTCATTATATAAAACATTATTTCACTAAGTTGCTTCATTATTTTTATTTCCTAATATATATTTTAATTTCTATCAAGATACTCTACAAGTTCTGATATGAGCTAATGTTATCTATAAGTTTCATCACCTTCTTCTTCTTAATCACTATCTGATGAAACTTTTTTTTTAAATTTTAACATGACTATTCTGAAATTTTTTGAACCTTCATCCTCTGAATAATTATTGTTAGTTGAGTTTGATTCATAGTTCTTACACTGCATACTTATTTTGTTTCCAGTGAACTTCTTATTATATTTTTTTGGATAACTTGTCTTCTTAAAACTATTTTTTCACTTCTTCCATTCAAGATTTTGACCAGAATCATTTCAAAATTATTCAACTTTTTTCTTAGGGAAATTCCTAGAAAAGTTCTTATTCTACTACACTTGAAACATTTGAGAGAAAATTTACATTCCTCATCCTCTTCCATAATTATTATAGATAAGAGATATGATTTTTTCATTAAACTCGTGAATTTCATAATCTTCAAAATCACAAGGGTCAACATCTTCAACATATTGAATTTTTATCATTCTCATAGCATCAAAATCCATTTTATCTTTGATATTCTTCTTAAATGATGGATATTTTCTCATTTAATAAGAAAAAAAGAAAGTTATTCAATTCATCAAGTGATAAATCTTCTTTATCTTCAAAATAAGAGATTTTTGAATCAAACCTATTAGAATAATTTCTCATGAGTTTTTAAACAATTGAATAATATTACAAGGAATCTCTGATACCTTATGTATTTCAAACAAGTTCTTTCACCCATGTGATATATTCATCAATAGTTTATTTATCACCCATAATGATATCTTAAAACTTTCTGTTCAATATTTGTAACTATCCATCATTCAATTTAGTATTTCCCTCAAAGATACTTTCTAGTTTGTTTCATGTTTATTAAAAAAAATTATAACGATTACCTTTATAAGAACATTTTATAAAAAAGATATAAGAACTTCATTTCTATATTTTCCATCAGTTTCAATGTTTCTTTTTTAGTGAATAGAATAGGTGTATCTTTCTCATGGGCTGAAAACCCAGTTGTAATTGAATCAATGACTTCCAGGCCTAGTGACAGGAGATATGGAATCATCCTATTTTTCTATCCATGATAACTTTTTCCATCAAATGTAAGGATTCATATATTTCTAACAAAATTTAAATTTTTCAAGATAAGAATTTAGCAGGGGAACATTCCCTATAATACCAATTGAAGATCCAAAGGATCGTAAAAAATGGAGTTGGGGTGAATTAGTTTTTTCCTTTTTAAAAATTTCAACATTAGTAAATTTAACCCTTGAAATTTTTTAGAGTTTCTTCCTTATAAAATTTTAGTAAACCAAAGTTCCTATAGAAATAGAAAATTAAACAAGTCACACACAATTTAAAAGGTTTTTATGTTGTGTTAGAACCTAAATTTGTTCCATAAAAACTCATATAAGTCTATAGAAATTCACTATTACAAAGAAGCAAATACTACTTCTGTAAAATCCCATTAGACACATTTTATCTCCTAATAGAAATGATCATACTAACTCTCATAAGTTTAAAAACATTGAGCCATAACAGAAAAGGTAACTTTTAAACTTTTAACTCCAAAAACTTCCATCTGGTAGTTTGTATCCAATAAAGCTCTTTACAATAGACTTAGTATTATGAAACAAATCCAATACATCATTTTCGATCTTCACCTATTACAAAACTTATTGACCAGCCTGTTTAATAAAATAGACCTTCAAAAAATTCTTCTCAAACACTTTTTCAGATACACCTCTATTTGGTATAAAAAACTATTACAATCCTGAATTCTAATGGAATCCCTTGTTCAGAAAAACTTTTTTGACAAAAAAGATTCATCAATTTATCTTTTTATCTCACTATGAATACTAACATATTACAATGTACTCTATACTTATATTTATTGGTTCTCTAGTTGAGAAAAGTGTGGGAAAACAATTTATTTTCTTACTTACTAAAATTCCAAAAACCATGAATTTCATGTCCATTTGAGATTCATTTTTAAATTTTCAAATATTTTCAACTATTATGGTCACTTTTCAAAACATTTTTAAGATTAAAAACTCTTCTTGAATTTCAAGACATCCATCATAAAATGATTCTCTAGAAAAACTCAACATCTTTCTCGTCCTCTTGACCAACTTAAAAAATATAACATTGATTCGGAGGGATCAATGTTTCTTAGATCAACCTTTCTAAATGGATTTTTTCCGATGGACATTATCTAACCATAGTTTAAAAAAATCTTCAAACTTAAGAAAGTTGTTTTTTCAATAAACGTCACTTAACACAACCCAATGATTTTGACATAATTTAAATCACTCACATATGTTTCTCTTGATCCATTTAAACAAAAACAATATGAACTATTGAAAATAAATTATTACTTACTCTAATGATCTAAGCCAGCTGAAATTGTTTAACTACATTATTAAAACTTATAAAGACTTTAAAAACTAGAAATGTATTTCCAATAGATATTTATATATGTCTCACATTTTAATAAACATTCTCTATATGATCATACTATTTATCTACTCTTCAGTCTAATCATATTTTTCCAAGTGAAACTCTACGTCCTATGAATTATCAGTGTAATAAACTCTTTTAATGGATCTCTATCAAAATATCATTCAATAGATCTGTGTCAAAATCTCATATAATAGATCAATGTCTAAAGTTCATCTGATGGATCAGTATATGCAGCTCATCATATGGATCTATATTTTCATGTCATCTGATGGATTGCTATCTGTATCTGATGAATTATTAGAATCAAAATCTCTTTCAATAAATATACTTATTCTTTATTTTTTTCATAACTACAAGATCTCAGAAAACACATCACTTACATATTTCTAAAAAAATATATGTTTGATAGAAAACATTAAATTTTTAATATTTCATTAACTTATGCATCTAATCAACATCTATGGTGAAGAAACATTAAACATATTCATATTTTTTGTTGATATCAAATATGATCCCATCCATTGTCGTTTCTATGATTTTCAAATCTGGAATCTCAAGCCTCTTCATATTTATTTTACGTTTCATCATTATAACAACTCAGAAATAAGAAATCTAAAATTTATACTTTCAAAAAAAATATATTATGATTCATGACTGATCAGTTACATCTGATCACCTACAACCAATGAACCATATATGATTAGAAACTTTTAATTTCATTAAACTTCTTCTAATTCAAACATTCAGTCTGAAAACATTTACATCTAGTTCTCCTTGATCTATTTATCTACATCTAGAAAACATCAAATTTAGATACTATAGAAATTTTTATTCCTCTCTTCTTCATATTACTTTTTCTTGAATGATGAATTCTTCATTATGTTTTATAAACTTGAAATATTAGAAAATAATCATCTAATTTATTTTCAAAACATCTATTCCATTCTATCTTTTCAAGTCTCAACAACATAGAAAACTTTCTAAATCTTATTTCCAGTGACTTCTGATTTTTTATCAAAAATCCAAATTGATGAATTGAGTCTGATAGATCATCTTATGTATTTTATGATTTTCATATTTTCAAAACACTTTATTTATCCATATTTTTAGAAACATCCCAACAAATAATTTATTTACTTCCAGAAACATACATTTCACCTAATTTACAAAAACATTCTTTTACATAAATTTATTTTTCAACAAAAACAAAAAATTATCAAAACAAAAACATCACAAAGAATATTTATTCATCATTATGGTGGATTAACACCCTGGTCTTAACAGCCAGCATCCCATCTATAACCAAACATAGTGGTTGAGCATGGAACAACTTGCTCATACCCAAGTCTCCATCAACCAAACATTAGCCACCTCTGGATCATGGAACGACATCCTCAACACTCACCAAAACCAAAAACAAATCGGGTCCATATCCTTCATAGCTTATGGTTGTATCCAAAACATATAACTTCCCTTACAGAACTACTCATGCACTGGACACCAACAGGTTCTACCTTTATCACATATGTTTCTACCTTCCTGATCTATGCTTGTATTCTTTTAAAAACCTAACTAGGACAAATATCTTGAATCTACCATGTCATACCACTCTATTTCAAACCTTAGGAGAATATAGCAATAATTTTTCCTCATATTCATTGACCCTTGGTCATCACAAAAACACCCACCAACCTAAAACTCGATAGCCACAATGTTTACCAGAACACACTGCATTAATTACTCAAAAAGAGACAAGAACACACTCTTATACCATCTAATTACATAGATAAATTCATGCCCCCATGAGTCATGTTACATGCAAACTATTCATACAAACTTAAACCACTAACCATAATCACACAAAATGCACCCTTATTCCACTAGGATTTCCCATATAACTCCTCCTTAGAATATAACTTCACTTGTTATGTGGTTCATCATACAACCACCTACTATTTAGAGTTTCATCTAGAACCATAAATCTCCTACCCACACAGACATTGTATTCCAATAACATTTCCTTAACTTTCTCAGTTACGCATCCAAACAATCCCACCCTTCAAAACCAACCTAAACACAAGGCACCTGTACTCAATGTGCTCAATCACAATAACAATAGAACTATGTATCACCTAAAATGAATTGACCATAAAAATAAAGGCATCTAACCTTGCCCCACACCACTATAGAATCTGATAGGACAATTTTATCCCCTATTTAGGGTTATCCTTGAATATTATAAAGCCTCAACTCATTAAATGGGGTTTCTCTCAAGGGTCACTAGGTCCCCTCACTTGGTCCATCAACTGAGGTCTCACCAAAATCATAGTTCATAGAACAACACGCACCCATGTCTCAAGGTTAAAACACATCTAGCATGTTGAAAACCCAACTCAGGGTTCTTACAAACCATGATCTATCTCTAACCCCACATACCCTTACCAGGGTCAAAACAAACACATAATTCATAGAGTTTCCACTTTAACCAGGTTTTCATTATATTTATGCTCAAAAAATACCTTTCAAAACCATCCAAAATCAAGAATTTAAGAAGCATCATTTTAAAAAAATAAAAATAAAAAAACTTTCTGATTTCAATAGGTTTCAAAACCACCACCTTATAAAACTCACATTTTAAATTTCTCAAGACTAGAGAATTCATAATTATTTTTTAACACCTTATCAGATTCACATTTCCAAAAAATCTAATTTATTAGATTTTAAAACATCTAAGGTTTTTTTAAATAAAATACCATTCAAAATATACTAAGGAAAATAATTTATAGGTTGCTTACTATAAATATATTTAACCAATACCATCATCAATACATTTATATCTTCCTATGCATCGAGAAATCATCATTGGAATTGGTCAAGTTAGATGCCACCATTTCCATTTCTAGAAATCTATATATACGACACAATATACACTTTAAATAGAAACCACCTTATTACCAGTAAATGAAATAAGATAGTTAGACATAAATTATACTAATATATCATGAAAAAAAATTGAAACTGACATGAATCAAAATAACTACACAATCAAAATCTAATTACCATTTCCCTATCATGATGCATGTAATATGAATCCATGCATGCCTAAAACAATTCATGTACACTATCACAACCAATTCCTATATTAGGACAAGATTATAAGTCCCCTAAAACATAACATCACAATTCAAGTGTGCCACTCAAAGTTAAAATTGAATAAAATAGTAAAAAATAAAATTTAATGAATAGAAAGTCACATCCCTAGAAGCTTGGGGTTCCCCCATGCATGTGTTAATCACTCCCTGGCATGATCACATATAAAGACCCTAAAATTCTTAATCTATTAACTACCATTCCCAAATAGTAATACAAAATAAAACTTTCTCTGATGACTCTTTTTAATGTGTCGTCCCAACTCACTCTATGAATAGTATTTGGCTCGGTTCCCCACATAGCCATAGTCATACCTCCTCATACTCTAGAGGCTATCAACTAGTAGTGAGGGACTATGAGGTTACCATGGGGAGACTATTACCTCATTTCAGAGAAACTATAGAATAAGAAGTAATAGTAAGCATATATAAGTAATGCCAAATGACATCACATGCAAAGAAGAAAAAATTTACAAAAAAATTAAAATAACCAAATACCATAAAAATGAATATATTATATGTGTCAATGACCCCCCATTTTCAGATCATATACAAGAAAATAAATACCCAAAATAAAATTAATCCATGAACATCCCCCAAACCAGTCTCAAGTCCTGCCCATCCTCATCTTGCATACCCTCACTGTAATTTCATGCCAACTATTATCAACATCAATCCTTTCCCTATACCTATAACCAATGACCAATAGTTATATCATGTCAGGTACCCATATTCCATTGCAACTCTAGTAGGTTGTGAGTAAAACTCAATCAGACACCACCAATGGTGTCCCTAAAACAACCATTCTAATATAAGAGTGTATCTGAGAGTTCCCAAAGTAAATAATTTTAAGTTCATAAAACATTTTATATGAAAAAAATAACCTATGATCCTCAGGATATCTTTAACACCTGAGATCAGTGGGATCATTTCAATCTTTAGGACCATGACCAATATTGATCCTACCTACTTCATCTAGATCATGAGATTCTCTAAGAGCATCTCTTTGATAATGAAAACCATAAATAACCTAATAAAATCTTGGTTTTATCATGGAATTATCAATATTACAAAGTACCATGTGGAATTTGAGTTCTCATCCCAGAATTCCCATGAAATCCTTCCTCTCATCACAACATTCCCTCAATCACCAGTCATCACATAGAATTCATACACTCATCCTCAAATTCTAGTGGAATCTTAGTGCTCATATTAGCATTACCAATCATTACATATTGTATGGGTCTAGTCACTCCTGTTGGTCTTCACAAGTCATCATCAATCACATATAATCCAAACACTCATCCCATCATTCCCAGTTATCATGAGTCACAAGGAATCCATCCACTCATCTCAAAATTCCCAAGTAGCATATATAGAATGGAATCCAAGTAGCTCATCCCAGTATTCCCAATAATTACACATTAAATCCTAGTTTATAATTATAAAAAATATAGTTTAAATAATTAAATTTCTTTATAAGGAATCAATTTAAACTAAGGATCAAAATTAATTTATTTAACATAACCGAGCCAACATAGCCCCTAATCACTTTTTCTCAACATAATAACCAAGAAAAGGACACACCCCTTTTTATAATTTTGAAAAAATTGATTTCATAAAACATAAGGTCCAACCATGAATCTATATAGGTTTTAGAAAACATATTTTTCAAAATTTAATTTTCCAAAATATTATAAAACCCACACCACATTACATAATAAATGCCTTACCACTTTCCAAATCATTTATAAAATTATAATCTCAATCCCATTTACAATATATATTACTGTGAAATCCACTTTCCTAACCATAAAATCAATTCAAAAATCCCATTTTTATTTTCCAATTACATTTTCAAATTAAAAAATTCCCAATTCTCAATTTAAAACCGAATTTTATTCATTAAAATGGGGATCTACTATGAAACTTTATTTATAGGGTTCAAGGAATTTTCAAAGAGGGGGTTTAATTAGAGAAACCAAATTTTAAAATCATTAATTTAGATCATGATAAATACAATAATTATCATCTTAGACACACATGTAATATACCTAAAATGTGGTGATACTTTGGAATAAAAGTAAGGGGATGCCTACCTCATGAATAAAAAATTATACTTATCATGTATCAACCACAAGTTCAGATGAAATTGGGAGAAAATGAGAAAATAGACAAACACCATAAAAATAGTACATGTGATCTATACACAATGAAACACCATTAAAGAGTAAAATAAAAAAATAAATGAAGTAATAGGAGTCATAGACTAACTAAGGGCTCCTTATTACAAGCAGATACGGTCAAATATAATACTAAATAGAGGAGATCTCCTATTAAGGAAGGGAGAAGAAGGGTGAAACGTGTGGGGGAGGTCCTAGCGGGATGAGATAATTAAAAAAAGGTTGAAAACCCGAAAAAAGTAATCGGTTGGTTTTGTAATTTTTTAACTTGTAAGGGGGACCACAGTTTGGACATATAGTTTGTCAACCCATGTGGACCTCACTGTCTGAGGTACAGAATTTTTCATGGGTAGGCCACAGAGTTTGATAAAATATGCACCAACCATGTAGAATTTCCTTACAATTTATTATAGTTTTTTATGGTTTTCTGGAGCCCCTTGATTTTTTTGAAAACCCCATGCTCCTTTACAAATAGGTCACACATTTGGGGTGTTTGGTTAGCACTAATTATATGGTAACCATATGCCTCGGTCTATTTATCCTGAAACTAATACATTAGACCCTAAAGCTCCTAAGACATCTTAGAGAACTTGATGAACCTTTTATTACTTAATACACATAAAAATACTTCTCATTATGATGTTATAACTCCCAAAATCATGATATGATACTTAGTTTTTAAAACATCCCAACCACCAAAAGGAAAATCAAAAATTTCACTGAGATTCATGGTTCGTCCATACATTGAAGCCTTATAACCCATAACATAATAAGTCTGATGAAACAATCATATGAAAATAATGGATAAAAATACAATAGAAAATGTTTCTTGATGAACCTATAGCATAATCATGTCTATGTAATCAATAGTTATCTATATATAAATAATGGGTAAATGGATTGTTAGATTTCTCCAGTTAAAGGAATGTTGTGGTTATGAAGATAAATACCCTTCAATTGAAATAATGATATATAGGGTATTAACACTATATAAAATAAATTGATATATGAGCATGTTAATATATTTCCCTTTCTAATCAAACAGTATGGATATCATAATGAATATCATTTAATCTAAATAATTAAGTATATGGTTTTAATAATATAATACAAAGTATAATTATCAATGGAAACATGAAGAAAAAAATATAGATTTATTTAATTATTTAAGGTAATAAATAATTTTAGTCAATTATTAAAATAGTGTGTAATTGAGGATTAGAAAAATACCCTCTAAATAATTAGGATTATGTTATAAGAATTTTGATATGTATTATGGATATAAAATTTATTTATGTAGAAACTTCTAGGTTGGAATTCTTTGACACAAAAGGTAAATTTATGAAAAAGTTGTGTTTAATCATTCATAGACCCTAAAGTACCCAAATTGATTTATGAAGATAATGTTATATTTTCTTCAATGTGGTTATGTAAAGAAAAATCAATGTTTGATAAACAAGATAATTTTTTTTCTATTATTAATGGTAAAAATATGGTGCAGCTTTGAACTTGGAAATAAATGTTTAATATAGATGTCTTAAATGTGATGATTATTTAGTATATATTCATTAAAACCAAATACAATTGTTGTTGTACAAAGAGAAATTTTCTAAAACAGTTTAGATTTTGTTTAGAATCAAGTTATATAAAGTATCATTATGATTTGTGGTCAAAGGTGTTAAAAGTCAATAAAAATTGTTTAGAATCCATCCAATGGATATTGAGTTTCAAGGATACTATAAGAAGTAAGAAATATTAGTGGATATTTTTTTGATTTGGCTTGAATATGTTTGAGAATTTCTATGGTGGATGAAACTTGGTCATATAATTGTGGAATCATAGGTGACTTGTAGTCTTTGTAAGTATGGAATATGTTTGTTTCACCTATAATCCAAGATAAAATTTTAATAAAGGTGTGAATTCATATGAAGCATCGATGTCAATATGTACAATTAACTTAAGATAAAAAGGGACGTGTAAATTTAATATCGATTTGTATGATTTTTTGTGAGTGGAGGGGAAAATAGCAATGGAATTAGTGCATTATATATATGATGAAATTTTGATCATTCTTAAGAGGAACCTATGAATCTGAACCTCAAATTTTAAAAAGGGTTCATACATAATAAGTTCTTTGAGAGATTTAGGAATTTTCAAAACAATTGATACATATGAATAAGAAAAATGATGCACTTTATATAAGAAATAATTATTTATAAATGTATTATATATTATATAATATATAATATGCTTAGGTATCACAAGGGTATACTTATGATTTTTAACATCCTATGTAAATTCTTACACCTTGTAAAATGTGAGAATTATGTAATGTTTTGGAAACTAAAATTAGTCAATGTTTGGTGTCATTGTTCACTAAAATAAATCTCATAATTACTATGATAAATTGAGATTAAATATGAGATACAATTATAGAAGCTTTCGATAATGGGAATGAGGATCATTCTATGAGACTGTTTGAAGGATTGAGAAGGTTCCACATCATTAATAAAAGTTATATATCACAATACAAAATACCACGCACACATGCACTAAGTTGAGAATAATATTAAAGTCACAAATATTATGGGACATTTTAAATAATGAAATATATAGATTCTCTTGATAAATTAAATAAATATATTGATCAAGGATTTGACGGTGATATTTTGAGAAACATTAAGTGAGAATTCAAACTAGATTAATCTGTCAGTTTGAATAAAATATATCACCGACCACTTAGATTTAAGGATTTTCCATAAATTAAATATTAAGAAAAATATTCACATGATATAATATAAATATAAAATTAAAGGATATGAAGAAGAGAGATAATAGAAAAAAATATAACCTGATAATGAACTAGATATAGAAATTCAAAAGCATGGAAGTGTGGCAGTGAGAACACTCAACATTAATTTGTTTTAAAGAAACTCTAACCAATTGAATAAGGGGACATTAATAGTACCAAAATATTACTTTCATCTATGTATCTAAAGATAGGAACCTTAAAACATCTAGGAACTTTATGTGCATTGAGAAAGAATAGGAAGATGGCCTACAATCAACCTATATCATAGATGGAAATGGTGAGGAATTTGTTAAATCATATTGTGTAAGAAAATACATTATAATATGATTCTACACCAGGAATATATAATAAGTTAAATTACTACTTACCGGATCATGAAATGATACATTCAATTATTATGAAAGATATTCAACACTTATTGGGGCCATTCTAATTATGAGGAATGAAAACTATGTAATGTAGAAAAAATATATCTGGTGCAATATTGTAAGACATGGTAGGATTATGTAAATCAAAGTGTGATACTATGCGAGGTTTCTTATACACCAAACAGTCCATGGTGATTCCTACCAATTGTAAACACATGTGTATATAGTGTAAAAATATATGATAAGGTAAATATACAATCACAACAAGGAGTATTATTTTCATGAATGTGGAAAAACTTGTAAAAATAATTGTCTCATGTGACATATTTATTTAATTATTTATTTATGGATAAGAAATTCATGTAGAGTATATCAAGATTGTACCCGATCACAGATGTTGGTTTAAAATGAAAAGAAATCATAAAAAGGATTATTGATTAACCCTCACACTCTCTCAATGATCGGACTAGATCTATTCAATTGAAGTCGTATCAAAGAAAACCAGGTTTCCTCTAGAATATCTAACTATGAATAGAGAGTAAAGATAGAATACTGGAATTTAATCAATAATAGATTATTTTTTTTATTTTATTATAATAATTTCCATGGAAAGAAGAATATGATGATTATATATCTCCTATCACAAGGCCCATAAGTTAGTGATATTATAACAATGGTCTTTACCACACTGGGAATAGATTCTCCCATTAAATATGTTGACAAGGGAAGCCTAAAATTGTATGGGAAATTTTTAAATTTCATCCTATCATCCCTGTCTAATAAATTATACACTAATGTTGTGGGGATCAAAACAGCTGAATAGATATGAGAGAATCTTGGGAATATATATAAAGTCAATTTGAAGATTAAAAAAAATATAAACATCATATTTGGAGATCTATGTTTAAACATATATTTATAAGTGATAAATACCCTAAGGAAAACTACTTTACTTGGTTAAATGAAATTTTCATACATATTTGGAGTTTGGGGGATACATTGAATTATTTTTTTAATAATATGGTGACAAATTTTAATAAAATATTTGATTCAAAGATATATCTACCTTAGAATAAATTGATGAGTTATCTCTAGATATATTTTATAGCACACACCTCAATTATGAGATGAGGAATTCCCTGGTGTTCAAAATCAATAAAAAGAAGAAATGTAATTTAAATATAGGAAAAAAATGAAATATAAAGATGTTAATGATTATAAATATGAGGAAGCATAAGATACTATGACAAAATTATGGATATTATATCTATGATGTTAAGAAATAGTAAAATATAGGAAAAAAACAAACTTCCCCCAAGATGTTATAGATTTGAATGTACCATACACTCTATTGTAATCTATCTAAAGAAGAAGAATATTGATTATAATTAATATAAGAAAGGTTAATAAAACTTAAGTAGTAAATACTTTTTTAAATGATTATTTATAAAAACTATAAATAATTATAATAGAAAAAAAAAGTTGTTTAGAAGGTATAAAAGAGATTTTAGGATCGAAATAATGAATGTAGATACTCAAAATACAAGAGGGGGTTGAATTGTATACCTTAAAAATTCCTTTGGAACTTTTAAAGTTGGTTATAAAACTTTAGTTTTAACCTTGAGTAATACTATGTTTAACATGGTTAAACAAGGTAAATTTACAAGACCTCTTAGTTCAACAAACATGATAAATTCTGGATATATGGTTCCAGAATTGAAAATTAAGAAAAGTTTACATGGAAAGAGATTCTACCTTAAAGCGCATAGAGTCATGCTAATCAGAGTACAAGTACAAGAAAGTATAAGATAGTTATAATTTCCTTATTAATCAAAATACAGTAGAAAAAAAACTTGAAACAACACACGTAAAAAGTATAGAATCTTTGAACCCAAAGAGTAGGGTATCTAATAACCTTGGATAAAGGTACCTTGATTTATACTTTCAAGAAAGTCTGTCTTACCCACACTAGGGTAAGCACTCGATAGGAATATCAGAGTCTATATTGCTATCCCCGCAAGCCCTCAAACATCCTGGTATTCGGCACCTCTAACTTCCTTATCAAGGAAGTCCTCGAAATTTAAGGTAGTCGGCACCTCTGTCTTCCTATCCTCAGATGCCCTCGATTTTACACAGCAACAATCGAAGTCACATGAAGTAATCTAAACAAGATGTTCAGTACACATAATGCATGAGATTCTTTCTCTCTATAAATCAATTTAGCAGCATGTAATCTCTAGAGTTATCAACAAGTATTGAGCCCATTCAAATGAGCTCTTATTTACAGGCATTTCTCCAACGGTCAGCTCCCTCCTCTAACAATCATATTTTCCTTGAATTTTTGAGGGACTTGTGCATGTGTCACTCAAACAAAGATTATTTAGAAAAAATATGCACAACATCATTTCATAACTATAACAAGGGTAAGTAAAATATGGTTTCTCAGCCAATTCTATTTTTCGGAGTCTAAGGAAAAATAAAATTTGGATTCAAAGAGAAAAACATTCAGAGTCTATATTACATGAGTATTCAAATTCTGTTTTTCAAGGAATTCAGAATTAGAATTCTATAGACTTTAGAGTTTGGATTCTAAGGAATTCAGAACTTGAATTCTAAGTAATTCAGATTCTGAATTCTAAATAATTTGAAACCTGAATTCTAAGGAATTCGTAACCTAAATTCTGAGGAATTCATAACCCGAATTCTGAGGAATTCAGAACTTGAATTCTGAGGAATTCAGAACTTGAATTCTAAGGAATTTGGAACCTGAATTCTGAGGAATTATGAACCTAAATTCTGAGGAATTATGCAGAACCTTAAATTCTAAGGAATTCAGAACCTAAATTTTAAGGAATTTAGAACCTGAATTATAATGAATTCAGAACCTGAATTCTGAGGAATTTGGAACCTGAATTCTAAGGAATTTGGAACCTGAATTCTGAGGAATTAGGAACCTAAATTCGGAGGAATTTAGAACCTTAATTTGGAAGAATTTAAAACCTGAATTCTAAAAAATTTTGAACCTGAATTTTAAGGAATCTGGAGTCTGAAGTTCAGAGAATTCAGAATCTGAATTTTAAAGAATTCTGAATCTGAATTTCAGAGAATTCAGAATCTGAATTTCAAAGAATTTGGAATCCAAATTTTAGAGAATTCGGAATCTAAATTCAGAAGAGTTTGGAATCTTAATTCAGAACCTGAAAATAGAAAACTATATATCTAAGTATTTATTGGTTTACAATGTTTTAGAAATGAAACCGAATTTTACACTTAGAAATAAATAGAGTTAGGTTTAGTGAAACTAAATCGTGAATAATGAAAACAAATATTGGGAGAAAATTTCCTTAGGAAGAAAAATTCTCCTTAATAAGATAAATATTATGGGAAATGAAATTTTCCTTGAGATAGAGTGTTTTTGATTTTCAAAATATAAAAGAATAGAAAAATCATAAGGAAACCTTATTGACTCAACAATATCCCCCTTTTTGGAAATCACAAACATCCTTACTAAAAAGAATATAAGATATGAGAAATTTTATTTACTTGAAAATAAAAACTTATCTCCCTTTACATATGGATCAAGGTGAATATGACTAACTCCCCCTTAGGCTTTGGAATCACTAAGGATCATATTATCGATTTCCAGAAAGAGATTTTTTATTATCTTGCATAAGAAAATCTTCATTAATAAGAACATTCCCTTAGATGAACTCCCCCTTACTTAGGGAAATCTCTTAGTATTGTTTTTATCAATCACTTCTCCCCCTTTGTGATTTTCAAAAAGGAATATAGGGAATGGAAAGAATGTATTGGTACCTAAAACATTAGTACTAAACAAACAAAAACAAAAAATATATAAATAACAACCAAAATTTCATTAATGTTGAAAGAATTCATACAAGGAAAGGTACACCAATGGATCAAAATAGAATGAAATTATCCTTCTTTCTCCTTCAGCATAAGCTTCTTCATAATGGTTTTCAGTTTCTTGATCTCCTTGTGATCCTCTTCTACTTGATTTAGCAATTGATCCTGATCTTCACTTTGTTTCTCTAAGGCTTGAATGTTTTCTTCCTGATCCTTAAAGATGTATGCCTGAACTTTAAATACTTCTTCTTGTTTAGAAAGCTTCTCTTCAATCTCTATTTTGATATCCCTTTCCCTCTTCCAATTCATGGCCATAGAATTTAGATTTCCATTCAAATCCTTAACATTCTGCTTCTGAGTAGTTTATCTAGGGTTTGATTTTCCTCAAAACTATTTGTAAGATCTTTGGTCTTCCCATCTTCGGTATCAAATGCATCCTTGACATTATCATGGAATTCATCAAAGATTCTCATTTATTCAATGTTCTTCTATGAACAGCTTTTCATCTTCTTGCATGATCTTTTATAAGCATGATAACCAATGAGGAAGGTCTTGAAATCTGCCTCTAGTGAAACACATTTTTTCATCACCATGGAAACTGAATCTGACTTCTGATTTATCGTATGCTAAAGTATATGGAATCTTGAATTTATGCTTGGGAATAAAGGAATAGTACCAAATAGCTTCTTCATAGACTGAACAACGAAATCATGTCCAAGGGAAGATGATTCTGAATCCTAGTGTTTGATTAGTGAGGATTATTTTTCTATATCCTCATCTTTCCTCTTTGATGATGTACCTGCTTCTTTCATCTTCACAACAGTTTTACTAGGTGTATCTACTACCATATGATTTCCCTTGTAATCTTTCATAATGATGTCTTATTATTTGGGAGATTCATGGTCACTATCAAATATTTGAACAATATTATCTTCCTCAACTTATTCTTTCTCTGCATCAGCCACTAGATCTTCCGGTTGAATAAAATCATGACTACTGCTTTCATCATCTATTGGATTATTCACTTATTATTCAG
Organism: Viscum album; assembly: GCA_963277665.1. Taxonomy (NCBI): domain Eukaryota; kingdom Viridiplantae; phylum Streptophyta; class Magnoliopsida; order Santalales; family Viscaceae; genus Viscum; species Viscum album. The sequence continues at coordinate 1,402,769,939 of OY728166.1, read as the reverse complement.
CCTTCCCATATTTTCTTGGTGTAGAAATCTTTGAGGATTTGGCATGGGATGTCCAGATTGATAATTTTACAGATGGACTTTCCTTCTCATGGTACTCCTCAACTTATTTTATGATATCATTAGTTTCATTCCCTTCTTCTTCCACCTCTTCTTTTTCTTCTATTTCATCTTCCACTTCTTCTTATTAAACTATTTCTATTTCTTGATGTGCTTTCAGAATCTCCACTTTCATTCCTAGAGTCTCTAGTAATGGTTCTAATAAAACAGATTCTGGTACTAGAATTTTCTCAGAGGCTCTTTTAGTGGCCTTGAGAAGAGATTAAACGAGTTCAGCTTCTGAAAATTTCTTTTTTTTTCTTTTCTTCTTTTTCTTCATTTTCAAGATTCTCACCAGCCTTTTACTTCAATGCTTTTTCCTCATTAGGGTCCATGCCAAACTTAGTCTACCCTTCCTTCTAGTTCTTCTTATCTTCTCTCCACTTATCCACTACTTCATTAGGATATGCTTTTTTGTTTCTTTGTCTTTGGAGGTGCAGACTGAGTTTCCTTAGCAACTGGAGTTTTTCCTTTTCCTTCTGGCTCCATATCCTTTCCCTTCCTTACACCTTTCTTAGAGGATTCAACCACTTCTATATTCTTTGACAAAGCTTATATTTCTTCTTTAGAAAGATCATAGAATTGTCTGAATTCACTGGAAAAACCAATTTTCATTCTCCTTAAGGTTTCATCACTCAGCAACATCACTTTGTAATTTCTCAAATTAGAACTGCATGGAATTTTGAATAATTGAAGGAAAAGAACAATAATATTTGAAAGAATATCTAGATAAATAATAATCTGAGACTTCATATTTCCATTATTGATATTCTCAATCTTTATCAAGATATACTTAACCAAGTTTATCTTTCTGAGGTTCAGCAAGAAATCCAATATATAGATATCACTCTTCTTCATATTATCCTTATCCCCTTTCCTTGTAATTTTAAATACTTGAACCCACAATTCAAGAATCCACAAATTCGTAGAGAGATGAATCATCTTCGGAGTCTTCAATCCTTTTAATTCGAGACACTCTATTGCCTTTTCCTTATCAAAAGATCTGGATTCATCAGGTAGTTTGTGAGTACAAAACTCTACTTCACCTTCATAAGGAATTCAAATAAGATTGGTTGCCTTATTGTACGAAGGAGAGTAGGTATTTCCATAACACTTGAAAGAAAATTTATCTCTTCCTCCTTCATTGAAAAAACTAACTATTTCATAAAACTCCACCATCAACTCCGGATACACCGGATCCTATGCCTTCGGTTTTGAAATACAAAGGAACTCCTAGTAATTCAACATAATATTCTTAGAGATGATAGAATTGTATTTTTAGAAGAATCTCAGATCAACTAACCTCTCTCGGTATATCTACCACTCAGAAATTTTTTTAACAGTCGACATTTATTTTTGAGGAGAAGATTCAGTAGACATATGGAACTATGGAAACTTTGGAATATTTAGAATATCCTTAAAATAAAGAGGAAAAGATTCAACATGAAAAATCTTGAAAACCTGATGTGGGAAAAACATCAAGGGGAGATTTATATAGTCTATTGAAGAAACAGTTCAACTTCAATGGTTGATCCAATAGTTGATAAAATTCTGATCAAATCTGACAGTTGAGATGATAACCGAAGAAGGATTTTGATAGGTTCTGATCTTTTGAGGTTTTTAAGATAGTCATTTAGAATTAATAAAAATTTAATCTGAAAAAGTTTCTTAAACAAGATAAAAATACCAACAAGTAAAAAGATGATTACAAAAACTTAGGAAAGAAAACACACCTTCCAGATTTCTTGGAAAATTATTCGTAATGAGGAAAATTTTTCTTTGAGAACTTTAGATTCTGAAAAAATTTAAAAACAAATTTAAAGGAACAAATAGTTCTAAAAATTTGAGTAAAAAAACTTGATTACAAAAAAAATGATTACAAAAAATTTTGATTACGAAAAAAAACATCATTATGAAGAAAAAAACATTCAACTAATAAGAAAATGTACTCCCCCGATGAAAGAGAGTTTCTTACTGTAAGGAGATAGGTTTCAACAAGAAGTTAATATAGAATATTAACTTATAGTTATCTTTCAAAACATCTATTTATTATATTCAAATCTATTATAGGGTAAAGATTTTGTGAAAATGTCAGCAAGTTGATCACGCATTCTAATAAATTAAAGAATGATATCTCCTTTTAGTGTGTGATCCCTAAGAAATTGATGCATAATATCTATGTGTTTTTCACTAGAGTGATTTCCAAGGTTTTTACTTAAGGAAATGGCACTAGTATTATCACACAATATTTCTTTTTTGGTAAAACTCATACCATAGTCTGTAAGTGTGTGTTGCTTGAGCACAACAACTTCCAGCTGCTACATATTCAGCTTCAGTAGTGGAAAGTGCTACTGAGTTTTTCTTTTTTCATGACCAAGAAACTAATGAATCTCCTAAGAAATGGAAATTTGTGGATTTAAATTTCTTATCCATTCTACATCCACCAAATTCATCATCCGAAAAACGTTTTAAAACAAAATCAGTTCTAGAAGTATAAGAGTCCTAGATCCATGGTTCTCTTTAAGTAGTTAAAAATCCATTTCACTTCCTTTAAATGAGATTCCTTAGGATTGGATTGATATCTTTCACATAAGCATACTGAAAACATTAATTCTGGATGACTAGCTGTCATGTAAAGTAGACTTCCTATCATATCTCTAAATGATGTTTGATCTACCAGTTTCCCAACTTCATCAAGATCAAGTGAATTTGAGGTACCAATAGGAGTACTTATACTCTTAGTGTGGTCATATCCATACTTTTTACGAATATATTTAATATTCTTATGTTGGGATATATAGATTCCTTATAGTTTTTTAGAAATTTGAAAACCAAGGGAAAATGTTAACTCACCCGTCATACTCATTTCAAACTCATATTTCATTAGATCTGTAAAGGAATTAGTTAAAGATTGCTGAGTTGAACCAAGTATAATTTTATCAACATAAATTTGAACAATCAAAACATTTTTCTTATCTTTCTTTATAAAAAGGGTTGGATTAGCATTTCCCTTAACATAATTGTTTTGAATCCAAAACCCTATAAGTCTATCATACCAAGCTCTAGGATCTTGTTTAAGTCCATATAAAGATTTAGTAAGTTTGAAAACATGTTTAGGATGTTTTGTATCTTCATAACCAAGAGTTTGTTCAAAAAAAATTCCTCTTGAACATAACCATTAAGAAAAGAACATTTAACATCCATTTGGAAAAGTTTGAAGTTAAATAATGTTGTGAAGGCAAGTAGAATAAGAATAGATTCAAGTTTGGTTACTAGAGAATAGGTTTCTTCATAGTCTATTCTTTATTTTGGATTAGAGACTTTAGCAAATAATCTAGATTTATTTTATACTATGATTCCATTTTCATCACACTTATTTCTAAAGACCCATTACTCCAATAACAGTAGTTTCTTTAGTTCTTTCAACCAATGTCTAGACTTTATTTCTTTCGAATTCATTTAGCTCATCTTGCATAGCTTTTATCCAATCATCATCACCTGAAGCTTCATAAGTGATTTTTAGTTCTAATTGGGAAAGGAATGCTAGATGTTCTACTTCATTTCTTAAGGAACTTCTAGTCTTTATAGGTTGATTTACATCACCAATGATGTTATCACTGTGATGATTCTTAAGAAATAACTGATTTGGGTTTTGTAAAACCTGTTCATCAACATATGGTAGGAAATATTTGGGGTTAAATGATTTAAAAACATTTTATTCAACATTTTCCTTATTAGAAGGATCTTCTATAAAGGGTTTATAATCAATTTTTAAAAACACATCGGAAGAAGTAGGTTGAGGTTGTTTAAAAACAATGGTATTAGTTTTATCAAATTTAACATGTACTGTTTCTTGAACAGTACAAGTATTTTTTTGGAAAACTCTATAATCCTTAGAAGTTGTGGAGTAGCCTATATAAATTACTTCATCAGATTTTGGTGCAAATTTTTTTAGATTATCTTTAGTATTCAGAATTAATACCTTGCAATGAAAAACCTTGAAGTAGGAAATTCTAGGTTTTATACCATTCTATAACTCATAAAGAGTTTTATTCAGAAAATGTATAATCAAAACATGATTTATAGTATAACAAGTAGTACTTTTAACTTCATACCAAAAATATTTGGCAACCGAATATTCATTCAACATAATTCTTGTTATCACTAGAAGAATCATGTTTCTTCTTTCAACAACACCATTTTGTTGAGGAGTTCTTAGTGCTGAGAAGTTATGAGTAATGCATTTTCTATTACAAAAAGTTTTAAATTAATAATTTTTAAATTCTCCTCCATAATCACTATGAATAATTATCAATGGAAGGTTTTTCTAATTTTTAACTTGGGCTCTAAAATTTTTAAAATAATAAAAAGCTTCAGATTTCTTTTCAATAAAGTAGACCCATGAAAATTTAGTGTAATAATAAGTCCAGACAAATACATAATATTTTCCTCCAATGCTTCCAGTTTGTGTTGGACCAAAAATATCCATATGAACCAATTATAATGCATCAGTGGTTGAGACTTCACCAACTGATTTAAAACTTGATTTATGTTTCTTACCATATTGACAAGGATCACAAACTTTTGAAGAATCATATCTAAGCTCCAATAGATCCTGAACTAGTCTTTTCATAGATATTTTTCATAGGTTTCTAAGGATACAATGTCCTAAACTTATATTCCATAACCAAGAATGATCTTTCATTGCACTGTGACAAGGTATATCATGGCACCTAAGGTCTTCTATGTTTAGTGTATAAACATTCTCTTGCCTAAGGGTAGAAAGAATAAACTCTTCCTTGAAATTGTACTAAACACTTGTCATTACTAAAATTCACAACATAAGCTTCATCACATAATTGACTTATGCTAATAATATTTTTCTTAAGACCCCTAACAAATAAAACATTTGAAATAAAAGTTTTTGCAAGAAAAATAATATTACCTATACCAATAATTTATCCCTTAGAATTATCTCCGAAATTTACTTTTCCACCCTTTGTCTTGATAATCTTTTCAAAGAATTTTTTGTTACTAGTCTTGTGTTGGGAATATCCACTATACATGTACCATGTATTATTGTTAGTACTATCTTTACTTTACTGAAAATAAGAGTGTTAGACTTTCGGAACCCAAAATTTCTTGGATCTAGAAAATTCAAAAAAAAAAATTAGGAATCCACATTTTCTTTGAAAAATAAGATTTATGAAAACCTAAAGACTGAGTTTTGTTTAAGGAACAATTTTTTTCCCAATTCCCACCACACTGAAACTTAGTGAAGAATAGAGCACTTTGAGGTATAAAATAATAGTATCTAAAAATCGGTTTTGAATGAGTATAACCAAATCCATAATTATTCCTTAGAGGTTGAATTTGGGAATACATCTTGTCAAAGTTTTCCTTACCTAAGGTAAAGTTTGACAAACACTTCCTCAAGGAAAGTATTTCTGACATCAGTCTAATAACTTTGTTTTTATCCTAAAAAATTAGTTTTATCACTAGGGTTAGTCTCTAAAACATTTTTCATAGAAATTATATTTTCTAGATCCTTAGAAAGTTTATCCTACACAGAATTAACTTCCTCAAGGGTTTTTGAAATACTTTCAAAATCATAAATTTTCTTATCAAGATCATTAGAAAGATATGATACTTCCTTAGTAAGAATATAAATTCTATAATTTTATATATCAATAATTTTATTGACTTTATAATTTTCATTCTCAAGGATCTTACCAAACCTATAAAGTTCTTCATAAGTAGGTAAAGTATTATCTTCATCAGAAGAAGATTATTCATCCAAAGATTCATAATATTTATTATCACTATAATTAGCATTCAAGGATACATTGGCTATAGATTCAACATTGTGTACCTTGGCCATTAAACAATGATTTTAAATAGGTAACATGGCTAGTAAACCAAGATTCTTCTGATAAGAAGATTCATACTCTGAGGATTTATCAGAAGAGTCCCCACCACTGGTACTCCAGGTGTCATTATCTTTCAAAACTTTCTTAGCTTTAGCTTTGTATTACTTCTTTCTATTTCTCTCAGAATACTTTTCCATTATATCCTTTCTCTTAAGAATAGGACAATCTAGCCTTATATGCCCTGCTCTCTTGCATTCATAACAAGTAACTTTATATTCTTTCTTGTCCATCCTTTCTTTCTTCTTATATCTATACTGAAAGTATTTCTTCCCAACTATCTTGTTCATCCTTTGAGAAAGATCATCTAGTTCATTCTCGGAATGTTCACTTTCACTTGATTCAGATAAAACAGTAACCTTCTTAGACTTAGATCTTGTAACCCTTTCTAGAGTCTTTGCTTTAGTAGTTGTAAAGACTATACTTCCATTGCCATTATTCTTCTTATTTAGATCAGCAACTCTTTTCATTCTTGTCTCATGTTGAAGAAGAGTTCCAAAAATCTCATCAAGAGTAATCTAAGATACTTTCCTATTTTCATCAATAATTGTTCTCTTAGATTCCAACTCATTAGGCATGATGTCTATAATCTTTTCCATAAGTGCCTCATTATCTAATCCTTTTTTACCCCTGGATTGTAAACTGTTAACAATAGTCATAAACCTATGTTGTACCTTGCACACTGGTTCCCCATAAGGAAATAAAAATCCATGATATTCTACTCTAATCATAGCTCTTCTAGTTTCTATAACCTTGTATGTACCAAAATGAGTAACCTATAATTTCTTCCAAATACAATTTGCAGCTTTACACAAAGAAATATGACTATATATATTCTTGTTCATGGAATGCAAAAGTGTATTGTGTACCTTGTAGTTTAGTTGATATTCTGACTTTTCTTGATTAGTAAAAGTTCTATATTTCTTATCAAGAATCATATAATCTTCAGTAAACATAACAAATTTGTCCACTCTAGTATTAATAACAAAAGTCTTCATACGATCTCTCCAATATTCATAATCATTCCCATCAAATATAGGTGGTCTAGTAGGATTAATATTATCAATCGAACCAACATTCATTCCTGCCATCTAAAAGAAAATATCTTTCCACAGAAACTAGTTAATAATAAAATTTTGTAAATAAGGATAAAAATATCCTAAGAAAGGAAAATATATTCTGAACAATGAAAATTGAGAAAGAATACTTATATGTGAAAAAACTATTTTAGAGACTTGCTCTGATACAAATTTTAGGATCAAAATAATGAATGTAGATGCTCAAAATACAAGAGGGGGTGAATTTTATACTTTAAAAATTCCATTGGAACTTTTAAATTTGGTCATAAAACTTTTGTTTTAATCTTGAGGAAAACTATTTTTAACAAGGTTAAACAAGGTAAATTCGCAAGACCTCTTAGTTCTACAAACTTTCTAGATTCCAGATATATGGTTCTGAAAATTAAACTTAAGAAAAGTTTAAAAAGAAAAAGATTATACCTTAAAGCATATATAATCTTACTAATCATAGTACAAGTACAATAAATTATAACATAGTTATACTTTTCTTATTAATAAAAATGCAGCAGAAAAAAAACTTGAAACAACACACATAACAATTATAGAATCTTTTAACCCAAAGAGTGGGGTATCCAACAACCTTGGATAAAGGTTCATTGATTTATACTTTCAAGAAAGTATGTCTTACCCAAACTAGGGTAAGTTCTCAATAGGAATATCATAGTCTGTCTTGCTATCCCCGCAATCCCTTGAACTTCAAAGTAGTCGGCACCTTTGTTTTCCTTATCAAGGAAGTCCACGAACATTAAGGTAGTCATCACCTATTTCTTCCTTATCAAGGAAGTCCTAGAACATTAAGGTAGTTGGCACCTCTATCTTCATAACCTCAGAATCCCACAATTGTACACATCAACAATCGGAGTTACACGAAGCAATCATAACAAGATATTCAATACGCACAAAGCATGAGAGTCTCTCTCTATAGAAATCACTTCAGCAGCATGTAATCTCTAGAGTTATCAAGAAGTCTTGAGCTCATTAAAATGAGATCCTATTTATAATCATTTCTCCAATGGTCGGTTCCCTCCTCCAATGGTCAAATTTTTCCTTGAATTATGGAGGGACTGTACACGTGTCACTCAAATAAGGGTTACTTAGAAATAAAATGCATGAAATCATTTCATAACTGTAACAAGGGTAAGTAAAATATGGTTTCTCAACCAATTCTATTTTTCAGAGTCTAAGGAAAAATAAAATCCAGAGTCTAATAGAAAAACATTTGGAGTCTATATTACTTGAATATTTGGATTCTGTTTTTCATGGAATTAGGAATCAGAATTCTATAGACTTCAGAGTTTGAGTTCTAAGGAATTTGGTACCTAAATTCTAAGGAATTCGGAGTCTGAATTATAAGGAATTCAAAACCTGAATTTTAATAAATTAAGAACCTTAATTCTAAGGAATTTGGAACATGAATTATAAGGAATTTGAAACCTGAATTTTGAGGAATTTGGAACCTGAATTTTGAGGAATTCGGAACCTGAATTCTTAGGAATTTGGAACCTGAATTCTGAGCAATTCAGAACATGAATTCTAAGGAATTTGGAACCTGATTTCTAAGGAATTTAGAGTCTGAATTTCTGAGAATTCAGAATATGAATTTCTGAGAATTCAGAATCTGAATTTCATAGAATTCGGAATCTTAATTTCAGAGAATTTAGAATTTTAATTTCAGAGAATTTGGAATCTGAATTCAAAAGAATTCAGAATATGAATTCAGAACCTAAAAATAGAATACTTTATATCTATGTATTTATAGGATTCCAAGGTTTTTTAAATGAAACCAAATTTTACACTTAGAAATAAAAGAGTTAGGTTTAGTAAAACTAAATCATGAACAATGAAAACAAACATAGGTACAAAATTTCCTTGGGAAGTAAACCTTTCATTAATAAGATAAATCTTATGGGAAATGAAATTTTCCTTGAGATATAGTGTTTGTGATTTAAAAAACATAAAGGAATGGAAAATTCATAATGAATAATTATTTAATCAACCGTGATTGGATGAGCATGGAAGATGATGATGACTCAATGGAATGGAGTGATTAAAAATATAACTTTACATCATAGAAACGTAAAAAATCATTAATTTTGTTGAAAAATATTAATATATTTAAATTAATTATTGATTAGTCTAATAATTCTACATTGAGTATATGATGATATCATAATTGGAATTAATTATTAAAATAAAATATTACTATCAAGATAAAGTTCAAATTGGTTGAAAAAATAGAGAGTGTATGAAGATAAAAAAGGATAATAGTCTCATTTAGGATATTAAAAAATACAAGGTGAAGATTTAATAATAAAATAATATATCTAAAGACCTTAATAAAAAACTATATTTGAAAGAAGAAGAATCAAGTGATGCACCAACCTGATGTCTCAAATCTAAAAACACCATAAGGACTTTAAGATAAGACTTTAATAAAAATATGGATATTCAATATGAATCATCTAAATATTCAATGGTAACCAATAAATATAAATAGTTAAAATCAATATCTAAATATTCCTCTAATGTTAATTCTATATTTTCTCACATAGTAGGATCTATTATAAAAACTGGAACAGTTTTGGATCAATAAAGTCAAGAAGATTGCACTCTTATATTTTGGAGTGTTGAAAATGAGTAGAGAAGATAAAGGTTCCCAAAACCAAAATCAAAACAGTTTCTAGAGTATATTTAGACATTAAATTATTTTTACGAAACAAAACAACAAATTTTATAAAAGATCAAGTTTTAAGGTTTTTTATTGGTATTGTTGAACCTATGGAGACATAGACTACAAATTTTTGTTTTACATTCATTGAAATGAAATGAATGGATTGGGTATAACTATTAAAAAAGGATAATTATATCTATAATGAATGGAAATGATATTAAGAAATATATATTTTTTTTATGAAAATCAGTATGGTTGTTTTCTCAAAATAAGTATGATTTTCATGATGAAATTTGTGAAAGGTGTGGCCAGTAAGGTCACAATTCTAAACAATGAATGAAAAATATTTTAGGAAAAACAATATATTATCATGGAGTTTAGTAAACTAAAATAAAATAGAGGAAACATAGCCATCCCAATCAATTCAGATCCTCCTAAGAGAATAAGATGAAGGAAGAATAATAAAGTGTTTATTCTAATGTTAGGAAAGATGGACCATAAAAAATAAGTTTGAGAATAATTAGAAGTACATAATTGTTTGGAAACAAAATTTTTAAATGGATATATAGATAGATAAAGTACAAGAAAGTTCTAAAGGAATATATTTTTCTCTAAATAAAATACTTAATTCTATGAGAGGTTTTCCAATAAAGTTGACTCTAATATCCATGAGAGGATGTTTTGAAGATACAGGTGAACTAGATATAATTCTATATATTATATTACTATTCTAACAACATAATAAATAAATCTAATAAAAATTAATATAGAATCCAGAGATGTGTGTGCCTTTATGGCCAATCCTAAGAGAGAATTCCCATATAAGAAACTAACTGAGAATATAAGGTCCATCAAACTATCTATAGATATAAAAAACTAAAATTGAAAATCTAGAAAAAAATATGAGTTTCATGGTATAGAGAAAACTCTAAACACTACTATTTTCACTACGAATTAATGAATTCCTGTCTTTATTCCCTTATCAATTTTTTATTTATACTAACATGTATGAAATTAAAGGTAAGGATTGTGTGGGATGGATGAGTAATGTAAATAATGTACAATCAAGAAGAAAATTCCATAAAAATGTCTTATTAAAGATTATATATAGTGGTAAAGAGATGAGTGCATCCCATGATAGGGAATTACCATAAAGAATAGTTGAAAATAAAATAAGTTATTTTGGGTAAATTTAGAATCTTTACAACTTTTAAATAATGGTTAATGTGAGGTATTCCAACCACACTTATTATCCTTGCATTGATCAAATATTTCAATAATGTTATGTATTGGTTCATGAGAAATATAAGTTCATGGGGGTTATATATATCTTGTACTTGACCTTTTTGAGGTGTTTTTTCAGGAAAGGAAGCTATTAAAAATCTTAGAAAAAAATTTGGGCATGCGGATGTTGATCCAACAATTTCATGAATTTCTATTTTCTTTGGATAATCACAGAAACCCTAATTTTTTGTAATAATGAATTTTTTTAAGTGGACTTCATGATTATATTTATTAGAATTTTTATTTTTTTCACTAAAATTATGGAAGTACTTTAGTTTTAATTTGAATGATGTTTAATTTTCCAAGTATTAAAGACATTTTGAAGAATTCTAAAATCATTGTTTAAACCCTACTTTTTAGGTGAACATTGGGTTTGGGAAACTAACTTTTGATAAGAATTGCTACTTTTGGAACCTTATGTTTGAAGTAAGTGTTAGGTTTTGGGACTTAACTTTTGTGAAGAACCATGTGTTTTAGTATCTAATGTTTTTTATGTTAACTTATTTTTTGGAATCAAATTTACATTGAGAACCATACTATCGAAGTTATCTTTATATAGTGAATCCTTACATTGAATTATTCATCTATGGGATTTCAATTTTTAATATTTTCAAATATTCGTTCATTGATTTTAATAGATTAATTATTTTATTAAAATCCATTTAAATACCATTTCAAAGGCACTTAAAAAATGGATTAAATTGTTCGTATTTCTAAGGGAATTTACTCTTTTTAGTGGATGATTAAATTCATATTAGTAATACTATAAATGTTTTGAAAATTTCAATTTGTCTAGTGAAATTTTTAGATCTTCTTGAGAAATTTTAAATTTAGTTTTTTATTTATTCTAGATGGATTTATCTATTTGATATTGAAGCTAGGAATCAAATCCTTTTTAAAAGACTCTTTTTCATGGAATTTTCTCAAGATGAATCACTTTATCATTTCTTCAGAACTTTTCAAGATTAGTATTTTTACTTCTTTTAAACCATATTTTTATTTATATTATTTTCCTCATTGAATCTATATTTAGGGACTACACTTTGGAGACATATATGTTTTAATATTCTTCTCTTTATGAATATTTTTTCTAAGAATTCTTTTTATGACTATTTTGTAATATGAACAATTTTTTAAACAACGTAATGTTACTTTAGAGTTATTATATTGAGAATCCTTTTTTATATTCCTCTAAATATCTATTATTTTTTTATTTATGGAGGTATCTTTTAGTTGGACTAGTATTCAATAATATGTATCTCTTCTTTATTCTTTTGTAGTGTCACCTTCTCAAAATAATCTATATTGGTGAGGTTCCTTGAAAAATACCTTGAAGGCCTAGTAAAATCATTTTTCCAAGGTTTCAAGTACCTACATTCAGTTTTTGAGGTCCCTAGATAAAAGGACCTATTTAGTGAAAATCCCCAAGATCAATGAGAGAGTTTTGGTGGATTGGACCATGGGATATTTATTCCTTGAACCACTATAAAATTATTTTTTTCTTTTATTTATTATTCCATTGAAAAATCTATTTGAATGAAACATTTTTTTATTACTTCACAAATAAAAAAGTGATTAATTTTAAATTATCCGTGTTTTTTTAATAAAGGACACAATTCACCCCCCTTGTGTCTTTATTTTATTTTGACCAAAAAATTGGTATAAAAGTAGTTCTCATGAAATATCCTTGTTCAGCTCAACAAAGATTCATCCAAAGGTCTATATGAATAAAGATATCTATGGTTGATCTCAAGGTTGTTATTTCAACTATATTAGGTTTATATTTCAATATATAAAATTACTGATATTGGTAAGACTCTATAGTCATCTATTTGAAAAAATATCAGTTTCAAAGTTTATATGAAGGTTGTAAAACCATATAAGATCCCCAAGGAAGAACCCAAAAGTGGGATTTCACAAAAAATCTGATTATAATTTAAATCCAAGATCCAAGAATGAAATAATTTGTGGATTTGGCCTTGATGATTTCAATCATGTCTCTCAATTCCCTGCTTCAAATAGTTTGTGAAAGATAATTTCTATTACTTATGAAGGAACTAATAATATTAGACAGTTGAGGTACAACACTACTAAATTAAAATTTGATTCTTTAATAATGAATGAAGTATAAAGTACTACTAAAATGAAGGGAAGACTAATTGAAATAGTTAATTTTATTACTGCCTTGGGAACTCTTATACTAGAACCTAATCAGGCACTAAAAGTTCTTAGAGTTTTACTCTTTAATTGTAATGGAATATCAGATGTAATTAGACAGTGAACTCATGTCAAAAAATTGAAAAAAATGAATTTATTGGTACTCTAATGATGTATGAAGATAAAATGAAAGATAAATATGAAAATCATATAATGATCAAAAGTAAGAATATTCCACTAAAAGTTACTATTCCAAGAGGAGAAAATAAGTTAAAGGAGGATGTAATAACCTCAAATTATTCATGTTGTTCAAAATCTAGAGAATAAATGACTCACCTATCTAGAATATTAAATATATGCTTTAATAATAATAAATTACTCAAGAATTAATTCAATGATTTCAAGAATAATGTTCACATACTAAAAGAGGTTAGGTGTTATGAATGCAAAATGATGGGGTATACCAAACCCAATATACCACAGTTTAATAATATAAGATAAATGGAGAAGAATGAGAATAAGATCCAAAAGAAATTTGAGTATGAACATAAAGAATATAAGTAATGAAGTCTATGGGGATTATTTATGAATACTTTATCATCACTTCATGTTTTAATTCAGAATAGGAGAAATCAAATTATAAGGAAAACAAGTACTTCATGGATAAGGAATATGAGGTATAATATTATTATTCCCCTACTTTGGTTTTTTAAATCTACTCAAATAGTAAATTATCTTAATATTATTCTATTATTGAAGAAAAATATGAACACCTAATGAAAAATCTTAATTCCTTAAAGAATATTCATAATTATATCTTAAGTGAAAAAGATTCCATTTTAAAACATCACCTAGAATTGAAATAAAAATTACAAAAATATGATACAAGTTGCATTATGCATGAAATGAAAACAAAATTAAATAGTTACAAGATGAAGTAAAATAATTTAAATATTCTAATGGAATATTTACTAAGGGATAAAAATATTTTAAAAAAATTCTTAGAAATAATATTTATAGAAAAAAATTTGGTATTCACAGTAATGATGAAAAATTTATGATGTATGGGAACTATTTTGTTCCATGTTCAAAGAATCATAGCATGTCTAGAGTCGTCTGTTTTTACTATAGTATTAGAGGACACTATGATAATAATTAGTTCCTAAAAAATCATTATATTATTAGTGTTAAAAAGGACTATTTTTCATGATATTTATCCAATTTTGATTCTTAGAAGTTCAAACAAATCCAGTTTACTAGATCTTTACTCCCTGACACTACGGGACCTAATAGCATTTTGGAAGCAAAACAAGATTTTATTTTATATTTTTTATGTAAAAATCTATAACGATGGAATTGAAATATGGTATATTGATAGTTTCTTATCAAGGAACATGAGTCGAGACCTTATAAATTTACTAGAACTTTCAAAATTAGATAGAGTCTTGGATAACTTCAATGATAATTCTAAAGTAAAGATCATTAGATTTGGATTGGTTAGATATTTTAAGTCAATCCTAATCAAAAAAGTTCTCTATATTCAAGATTTCAATTAATCTCATAGAAATTTATTAACCCCATGACTATTTATTTTCTATTTATTTCTCTAAAAATTCTTATTATATATTTAAAGATAAAATTCTTATGTTTAGATAACCTAAAACTAAAAAAATTATAATTTGGACTATAGTTTCTTATTTGAACCGAAATTGAATTTTTTTAACAGATAAAATAAGTAAATCATGGATATATAATAGAAGATATGTAATTTCAATAAATTTCTATATCTATGTTATCTAAGAATCAATTAAATTATGATCTACCAAGTCATAAGTTTGATATGAATAAACTTTGTGATGTGTTTCAAATAGGTAAGAAGCATAAGTCATCTTTCAAATCGATTAACATGGTTGCTACATCTAAACCTTTAAAACCTATCCAAATGGATTTTTATGACCTTCTAGAGTATAAATATTGTCTAGGAGATTCTAATTCCTTTTTTGTTGATTATTTTTTCCTATTTGTCAAGGATTATTTCTTAAAGTTTAAATGTGATGATTTTTCACTCTTTGATTTTTTGAAGGTTTTCTCAAAATAAAAAAAATTTCAAAATAATTTCATTGAGAAGTGATCATGGAGGAGAGTTTGAGGATCAAGAATTCAATTATTTCATATAAAACATGGATATTAAATATATGTTTTATGATCCAAGAATACCTCAATATAAAGGAATTGTAGAAATAATAAATAGAACTATTCAAGATATGTTAGGAGCTATATTGAATCAATATAGTTTACCTAGTTATTTTTTTTGTAGAATCTATGGGTATATATTTCCATATCGTGAATAGAGTTTTAGTTGGGAACATTATCAAATAGACACCTTATGAATTATGGAATAAATAAAATCCTAATGTTGAGTACTTTAAAAAAATCATGCAAGGTGTATATCCTAAATACTAAATAAGAAAATGGTTTGTTTGATCCAAAGGTTGATAAAGGAATATTTCTTAGATATTATGATACTTCTAAATCCTATAGAGTGTTTAAAAAAAGTCAAGGATAGTTGAAGAATCTATTCATGTGATGTTTGATGAAATTGATCCTTTTTATCATAATGGAATTAAAACATATAAACTCACTAATTATTTGGATAACATGATGCCTGATTCTACTAAAGATTTTTTTGAAAGTAAATTAAAATATGATCATAATCAACCAAATTCTGAGAAACAAGAAACTATGGAATATAAAAATGTATTACCTAGATATCATAGAGTTTTGAAGGATAACCCTTTAAAAAATATTATAGGGGATCTAGATAAATGAGTTAATACTGAGGGAAATTTTGTAATTTTAGCAGACCTATCTTTCATTATATACCTATTTTAACCAAAGACTATATTACAAGCCTTAGATGATGATATTTGAATTATAGTTATTCTGAAAGAGCTATATGAGTTTAAGATGATTGTATTTTTGGAATTATTAAATAGGCCCTCAAACCATCACATGATAGTAACTAAATTGGTATTTAGGAATAAGTAGGATGATCACAGTATAATTACATAGAATAAGGCTAGGTTGGTTACTATGGGTTATAACCTCGAGGAAGGAATAAACTATGAGGAAACCATTTCCTAGGTTTCTAGGAATGAATCCATTATGATCCTTTTTGACTATTCATCTCATATGGACATTAAATTATAACATATATATGTCAAATAAATATTTTTTAAATGGTTATTTAGTGGATGAGGTTTATGTTGAATAACCTATTGGTTTTGAAAATCCTCATTTACCAGAATCTTTTTTAACTTACTAAGTCTCTTTACAACTTTAAATGGGAACCCAGTGATTGGTATAAAATATTTAGTTCTCTTATTTCAAAAAACAATATTTTTTTAGTATGATTATTTGATCCTTATATTTTTAACAAAAAACTCTTATTTTGATATTCTTTTAATTAAAATATATATTAGTGATTTTACTTTTGCTTCAACTAATCAAAATCATTATAATGATTTTTCAAAACATATGAAAAAGGAATTTGAAATGATCATGAAGGGAGAATTCAATTTCATTCCTGGATTTTAAATCTATCAATATAAGTTTGGAATTTTTTTGAATAAAAGTAAGTACATTATTTATTTATTGAAAAAAATTAACTTGAAAAGAGTAATTCTTATGAAACTCCCATGTGCACTAATTTAAAACATGATTCGTCTGAAGCTATAAAACTAGTTGACAAGAAGTTATATAGATGTATGATAGGTATTTTTCTATGTCTAACTACTAAAAGACTTGAAATCATGTTTTTTTGTTTAACTTTTTTAAACATTTCTATTTACTCGAAAGCATCTCATCTAAGATATATTAAAATGATTTTTAGATATTTAAAAGGAATTTTGTTTAGCTCTTCTTTATCAAAAAAAACCTCTTGTTTTTATTTAATTTCATATTTAGATTTTGGTTTTGGAGGGTTTATATTTGATAGAAAAATCACCTCAAGAACTTGTCACTTTATATTAAAGTCCCTATTTTCATGGTCAAGTAAAAAAAGAAACATTTAGTTTCATTGTTAACCACTAAGGCAGAATATATTTTTTCTTATAGTTTTTGTGCTCTAGTGTTGTGGAATAAACACAAACTTCTTGAATTTAGACTTAAAATCAATCATAATCCAAATTTATGTTATAATACAAGTGTCATTAATACTTGAAAAAAAAACATGTACATCATTCAAGGACTAAGAATATTGATATAAGGCATCATTTTCAAATAGAACATGTCTAAAAAGGGGGTATATCTACAGAATATATTAATTTTGAGTATCAACTTGCTTCTATTTTTACTAAACCACTTCTCATTGATCTTTTTGAATTTATTATGGGTGATCTAGGTTTATTTAATTTTAATTAAATCTTTTAACATTCCTAATTAGTTTATATTTAATATTACTAATTTTATTTATTTAGATATTTAATTTTAAAGTATTATATATTTATGATTCTTATTTAGTTAATGAATTTATTTCATTTAAAATTTTATTTTTTTATTTTATGTTATAAAATTTTCTTTTAATTTTAATGACCCAGAATGGTGATGATATAAAATTGTCTTGAAAAACTAAATTTTCACCAAAAACCATCAGAGTAAAACCTTCTCTCTCTCTATTTATCTCTCTTACCTTCAAACCTATTCCATTTCAATTTCCTATTGTCTCAATCTCTCAAACCCTATATTTTCTGAATCATTAATATTTTTTATATTTCGATATAAAAGATGAAGAAAATAGATGAGGTTGGTTTGAGAGTAATTAAGAGATTGGGATCTTCTTGATAAGAATGAACTGTGTTGCAAAGAAACATTATGGATTTTGAATGGTTTTTCAGATAGATTTGATACTGAAGTAAGTAATTATATTTCAAGTATTGGAATACTTATTTGATGGAGGTATGTCATAGTATTTATATAAAATATAGGGTAAATAATTTTTTAATAATGAACAATTAATTTTTTGGTATAGCGAAGATGTTGTATCTTTTAAGGTGAATGATAAGGAATTTTATGTTTCCTCTATGGATACGGAAAAAATCTTTAAGTTTCCCAATGTAACAAATTTTAATTTCCTTTATGATCGATTGGGGATAGTGTTCCCAATTATAAAGAAATCAATTCCTTCTTTTTCAGAACCAACCAAATAAAGAAGGTGTTAGTGAAATATTTATAGGTATATGAGAAAGTTCTGGTAGAATTTATTCAGATTACAGTTGTATTGAGTATTACTAATCTAGATAAAATTATTTTTCTCGAAATGTATTTCAAGATTCTATTATTGAGTGATGTCACACTCAATATCAACTAGAAAATTTTAAGGTATATGAATCATTTCTGTCAGAAGGATTATATAATGTATTTATATCCCTTTGTGAGGTTTGTAGCTCTTGTTCTATATAAGAGAGGGATGATCGGTGACATCTAAACCCAAATGATATGTCATCATAACAAAATCATTTGTTTTCACTTTATGAATAGTTAGGGTCTCATGCTTAGGGTGAGAACATGAGACTGAAATCAGATAGTTCTGCGAGACATGGTATAGAATAAGTTAGATAATTTCATACATAAGGAAGAGTCGGTTTACCTTAAGTGGATTGAGGTTTAAAATACTCCTAAACTGGTGTTGAAAAAATTCCTATAAGTAAGAAAATATGAAATATTTTGTATGAGAACATCCGTTATAGGAAGGGGGAGTTCATTAATTCCTTCAATATTTTCAAGAGAATTGTTTTAACAAACAGTAGTTCTATTCTTGTTCAGTGTTCAAGAAAAATGTATGAGCTTGTTCCTATAGAATTTTTTGTTGTTTCTATGGTTGGATAAGTAGATAAACTTGTTTCTATTAAATAAAGGGTTGATATTGTTGGTGTTTCTATTAATATTAAATAAATAGATGAGAAATTTTCTTATGTTGAGAAATAGCTGGATGAGGGAGCTTACTCTCTTTAGTAGATGAGTACCCCTATAGATGAAACAAATAAACTAATCCAGGATTAGTCATTTTATATTATTTAATGGTCCTTGGAAATGAAATTTTTGAGAATCTAGATAAGCTACATAAGTTCTCAGTGAATTTTATTATCATTCAAGTGAAGATATGAAAGTTTGGTCACATCAATTAATTAAATCCATATGACTATTGGTGAGGCCTGATAAGGTATTATCTATTTCTAATTATTCTTACATTGAATAATATACTAATTTTTTTTCCTTGGGTATGGTTTCAAAATTAAATGAGTCAAAGGATAAAGTTGTGAAGTTACAGGGAGAACTTTAATGTTCTTGTAAATATTTTAAGGATTTGAATAATTTATCTATTTCTAGGGTCGAGTTTGAATATCTTAATACTCAATACAAAATTATACAATAAATTTCAACATCATGGAAATATTTTGATTCTTTTAAGAGAGATATGGTTGATCAAGTTGGATACATAAAAAGTGAGATTATTTTTAAATCTAACTTTTCTGATCTGAAAAATTTCTTTTCTAGTCAGTTTGAGTCTATCGAAACTAGTTCCTATCAAGGAATATCATCTACTTATAATAGAGTAGGATCTACAGATATACTTAGAAGAACAGAGTTGATTTCAAATGATCTTTCTACCATGGATGAAATAATTCATATATTATAGTGTCATAGTTTATCCATTCATGCTTTTTTGTAAAATAAAAAAAATAGTCGAGAGGTTGAATTATGTAGAGCCAAAAGATATAGATTTGGTCAACCAACTGAGTAATAACATAGTGAAATATGTTCACTTCGAATAATTTATTCATACTTTTTAAATTTAATCAAGCTAGACTGATCAATATGTGTCAAGAATCATGGGTTTTGATGAAGGAATGGGTAGGTATAGTGAACTAGAATTTCAAGGAACTGATGGAAGTGATAAAGGTTCTATATCAGACTATCATAGATTCCCTAAACATAGAATCTTCTTATTATGAGCCTAAAACTACACCTTATTATTAACCTAAATCTTAACTTATTTACCCTTGATCCCATATTCTTTGTAATCTTGGTTAATTAATAAAATAATATATTTTGATAATTTTTTATTATCTTTATTTTATGTTTATTATTGTTTTATATATCTGATCCTAGTAATTGTTTAGGATGCATTTATTTTTGGATTTAAAAACATTAATTGATACTTATTTTCTATATTTAATGTGTTTTAATCAATTTTTATAATTTATTTTTTAGTTCAGAAAAATTATGGATAAATCTAAATAAACACACCATTCTAAAATTTAATTAGATTAATATATGTTTATTTGATAACTAATTAAAAAATATATTTTATGTATATATTTATATGGTTTTTTCATCATATAAATAGGGGATATTTTTGGTAATACAGATGTTGATCCAATAATTTCATTAATTTCTCATTGATTTGGATGCTCACAAACACCCAATTTTTTTTACAAATGAAGTTGATTTTAGTGGATTTCAAAATTATATTTATTATAATATTTATTTCTTTTCCATGAAATTATGTAAATTCTAATTTGGATAATGTTTTATTTTCGTAGTATTATGGATATTTTCAAGAAGTTTATAATCATAGTTTAAAACCCTATGTTTAAAGTGAACATTCAGTTTGGGAACCAAACTTTTGATAAGGAACAAAAGTTTTAGATACCTCTGTGTTGAAGTAAATGTCATATTTGTGAACCTGAAATTATTGAAAACCTTATGATTAAGTATCTAACATTAAGTATATTGATTTAATTTTTGGAATAAATCGTATATTATGAACCATAAATTGAAAATTATCCTTACACGGTGAAAACCTATATTGAATCAATCGTCTATGAGATTTGAATTTTGGATATTTTCTGATATTTTTGAATTGGTTTCATCAAAAAATAAATATCTCAATAAAATACATTAAAAGACCATTTCAAAGGCCATTCAACAATAGATCAAATCATTCTTATTTCTAATGAATATTATGATTTTTATTGGAAGTTTAAATTTAAATTTTCAAATATGATGAACATTTTGTAAGTTATGATTTATCTAGTGATAATTTTAGAACTTATTTACCATGTTTAAATCAATTTTCTTATTTATTATAAATTTAATTATATAGTTGATATCGAAGCTACAAATAAAATATTTTATGGAAAAATCTCTACTTCTTTGAATTTTTTTAAGATAAATCCATTTATCATTTCATTATAAATTTATGAGATTATTATTGTTGTTGTTTCTATTATGCCTTATTGTTGATATTCTTTCGAAACTTGTTAAAACTATTTTTATGGACTACACTTAAGAGACATACAATTTTTAATCTACTTCTATCTATCCTTACTGATTCTGAAAAGTTTATTTTTCCTCTATTTTTTCATCTGAAAATTTTCAATAAAAACCCTAAATTTATTCTGAAGGATTATACTGAGAATTACTTATTATATTTATATAAATATCTCTTAATTTTTTTAATTTATTGAAAAAACTTTAAGCTGAACTAGTATTCAATCATCTATATTTATTCTTTATTCTTCTAGAGTCTTAACTTCTCAAAAAATGTTATGTTTGTGAGGTTCATTTGAAAATAACATGAAGACCCTGTAAAATCCTTATTGTAATGTGTCAACTATCTGCAATCAGTTGTCATGGTCCCAAGATAAAATGACATATTTAGTGAAAATAATTAATCTCATAGAGAGAGTATTGGTGGAGTTTACTTAGGTAACTTTGTTCCCTAAACCACTAAAAATATTATTGTGTTCTTTTATTTATTATTTCACTACATAATCTATTTGAAGAAAGGATTCTTTCATCACTCACCAAATCACAAATAGGGATTATGTTTAAATTATCCAAGTTTTTTAAAAAAATCACCAATTAACCCCCCCTCTTGTGTCTTTATATTATTGGAACCGAAAAAATTACACCTGAATATCCCCTTAAAGAAAAATATTGAAGTGGTTTCACAAGATAGATATATTAATGGAAAACTTAGATTTTTTGGTTAAATTACTTTTGTTTTCTACACTAGGTTATCCTATGTAGAATTAGAGTTGGATAAAAAAAATTATTACAATGAAAAATATGGTTTCATTCTTATCTCAAATGATAAAGGATTTATTATGAAATAAAAGTTTGAGAAGAATATATTTTAGATTTCATGGAGATATTTTTAATGAGAACAACTATATTTTAACTTTCCATTTATTTTCAATAAGGGGAGAAAATTATATTGACTTTAGTATTAAAGTACCCTTCAGATGATTGAATATGAAGTTTTATTTTTGTCAATTAATTTTCTATATGAATAAAGTCAAAGTGTGTTATAGAAAAATATAGTGCCTACCATTGAACATGTAAAGGGGTAATTGTTTTATCTTGTCAAGTAAACTTAGAGGAGTGGGATATTTAGTGAGAATCCCATCATACATCAAATGAATAGAGAGATGATTTTTATATTATATATACATTCTAATGGTTGGAGTATTATCTAAAATTTGTTAATAATGGAGAAGATGAGGTTAAATTTACATTCTACTAAAATTATTCTAAATATCTTGTACTATGGTGATTAAAAAGTAAAAGTTGTAGAGGAAATATATATTGAATAGTATAGAATCCATCTCTATGTTTCGAAAAAAATTTATAAAGAATTTAACATTGAATATTACCTGGTTGAGATATTATGAAGGATTATTTGAAAACTGAAATGAAAAGGTATAAGAGTACTTGGAATAATTTATCTTAAGTGAATAGATTCTACAAAAGGACCTTGTAATATTTTTAGCAAATTTTATAATTATTCTAATAATTCCAATATTTATTCAAATATGTTCCATGATTTATTAAAATATTTTTAGAAGGCCTAATATGATTTTTAATTCATTATAAATTAATTTTAAGTGATCTAGAATTTTATGTGTCGACCTAGAAAAATTATAAAGGGCCCACATAAGGGGATTAAAATTTGGATCATCACATAAAAAAATCCTCAAGAAAATTCATTCATGTGAGGATGAATTTTTAAGGGGATTCACAGAAGTGTGCTTCAACATATGTAAATATATGTCAAAGTCATCGACATATGCAACTCTATGTAAGGGTCACTGATGTATGTGAATCTCCATGTAATGATATTTATAAAGGGTGGTCACATTAGAGTATGGAAACCACATATGAGGACCTATGTAATGGGATATACACTAGATATTAACTTAATGGGATCAACATTATTTATGGGGATCTATATAATAGTGGAAGATGTATGGGAATCCACGTATATGTTTGATAAAGGTGAAAAGTTTAAAGTTTCCATAATTATATATTTTGAAGTATAAATCATTTGTAATGATGAAAAATTGATTATTTTATGTTAAAAATCATGATTTTATTATTATCCATGACTCAAGCATGATTTAAAATATTTTAAAGTTAATCAGATTCCTGATAAAGATAATGAAACATCTTGATTTTCTAAGAATAATGGATATGAGATTAAGTTGATGCATGGGTTATCAAAGTTTAAAACATTATTATCCAAGATGAATAAGTGAGTTATATGATATTATTCATGACTAATTCAAAAGATTTTAAATCTGACTATGATTAATGGCTATGATGTTTTCCAGTCTTAAATAAGAATCCCTTATATTCCTTAAATCTAGAAATAGAAAACCGGTCAATACTAATGCTATACATATTAGGATTAGGGGTTCTATAATTAATTTTTTATACTTTGGATTACATGTATAATAGAATATTTGAATATTTAAAAACATATTATTACATATTGATAATTTTTTCATGACTTTAATGTAATAATATCCTAGAACATCTATCACATTGATTATGTTATAATAGTTCCCCTCTATGATAAGAACCTTGAAATTCTATGATATTATTTTTAAATATATTTCTATGGTTGGATAAAATTAATGACAGGACACATAGAATTTTTATTGTGAGGTGATAGTACTCATAATATAATAAGACTTCTTCCCATGAAGTTTGTATCTGATAATTCAAAAGATGGGAGATTACAATAATAGACCCACCTATAAGAATTTGACATGTTTATGTGTCACCAGATATTCCTATCTACGAGCTTGTGTAATGGTCCTTAGAATTTAATATTATTATTAATGTATGTCATGAATCGTGATCTTTTATCTATTTCATAAACCATGATGATATATTTTATGGTGAAGTTGGATACGTTAGGTGTGTTGTGAGTGATGTGTAATTGATTAATAAGTTGAAGAAGGATTTTTCCCTTCTATACTTATGGAAGTTGATTTCTCGTACCATTGATTGAAAAAGAATTATCACAATAAATTCTATAATCATAGTGCAATGATGAGTTTATTTTTGATATTCAAAGAAAGAGGTATCATGTACATAGGTTGATGACATGTGTGAAACCTACTTTATGAGATACGGTGAAAAAGGGATTATATTACACAATAAGTGTTACTATATGGTTATTGACATTTTGGTATTAAATTATTTGTTTTGGGTGTTTTTACCCATTTCTAAAAAATAATCATAGACATTAGGAAAGCCCACCTAATGCCAAAGAGAAACAAACCTAAAGGGGCATACACTAAGTGTTTTCATCGAACTAAATTTAATTATATTTTTATTTAATTATAGGAATAAATTTTCTTCTCAAGACTAAGGAATAATTTTGTTTATGATTTATTGATCACAAATATTAAATAATTTTTTATTTAAAGCGTAAATTTTTAATTATGTGAACATATAATATTTATTTATTTCATGTTATTCTCAAGGTGATAAATAAATAATTATTAATTAATGAATAATTTATTTAATTAAATGAATATATACTAAATATTTATCTGTCAGACAATGAATATGATATAATATTATTTATTGAATATTTAATAAGTATTTATTTACAAGAGTGTGAAGAGAATATTTATTTATGAATAAATATTAAATTAAATATTTATTTGGGTATTTGATAAATACTGAGGAGGACGAGGGAATTAAGATTGTGTTCGGTGATAAATATTAATTTTCGAGCAGGTAAAGTCAAATTTTGAACACCATGGAAATTAATAATATAATTATATATATATATATATTATGTGTTTTGGGGAACAATTACATTAAAAACACACACCACACACAGAGGCTAGAACGATAGGTCATATCCCCCCCAAGTGATATCCCACCCACTAAGCCTTATTTATTCAATACATGGACCAAAGACCTAGTGGGCCCACTACATAGCCCCAAAGACTATTGACTAGCCCAAAGGCCCTGTGTAGTGTCATGTCTACATCATACTACCAACGTCATCATGCCTACATCATGCCTTTGTTACTGCCTTCATACGTCATGTGTCATGTCTACATCACCACCGGCCTGCGGAAATTTCCCCCCACCCGGATTTGAACCCGAGTCTGAAGTAAGATTACGAGGAACCTTTACCACTTGGGTAAGCCCCAAAATTCAATATTATTATTATATAAAATGTGATCAAATAAGGTTTATTATATTATTTAAGGTCCACCCAAGGTAGTAAATAACGTTTTAACATTAACCCCAAATCTATAAATTGATGGATGTATATATTGTGTAGGGTTAATTGACAACTAAGAATTATTGTTCACAATGAATTTCTCTCTAGATTCCTCCTCCTATTATCCTATAAATAACTAGAAAAATAATAGATATTCTTTTAAGTATGAATGAAAATTATGAAACCAAGATGAAAAATGTATTTTGATCAATCTCTTGTACTAGAACCTATAAATCCATCAATGTTATTTGGAGATCAAAGGAGCACGTGTGGATCATCGCTAGAGGGGCTCTATTTTTAGTTCTCCATTTACAATGAAACTGAAAAGGGTTTCATATTATTAATATCTTTATAAAATAATGATCTTATGAGAAGGTATTATTTATTTTAATTTATAAATTTGAATTATAAATTTAACATGAAAAATATTGTATATTGGTTACAGGATTTCAATGTCAATATTAAATGGAAACTTTCATCGGTAATGAAGTTTACATACTGCATAATTTGTGAATGGTCTGCCGAATCTGACTAAAGCCATAATGGTTTTATGCCCAAAAGGTTCTTTCATTGTGTCTGAATTGGTCAATTGGTATCAAAGGGTCACATTTAAATATATAATTATTTATTTGATTATTAATCATATATATTCAATTATGGTTAGTTTATATTTCTAGATTATTCATTCTTTAATAGGAAGATTAATTAACATTATTTTGAAATTTTAATATTATTCATTTAGTATTCATGTTTTCTTAAATATTAAGAACAAATAAAGAATGAAAATAGATTCTATCAGGAGGTACCAATGATTTTGGCTGGTTAATTGGGTTACACGGGGTACAGCTAGACTATAAGTTATATACCCAAGTTCACTACACCTAGACATGATGTAGGATATATGAAGTGTTGAGATGTTATTACATAGATTATATTTATTGTACATTGTATGTTGACCAATCCAACCTAGAACATGTTTTTTCAAACTACATGACATATATCAAGCATCCACGTCATCTATTCAACATGATTTAGTGGTGAAATTTACACTAACTATGTGGTAAAATACACGGTTTATACCATGTGAGACTATAGGCCTAGAACATTAATGAAACAAATAGTGTGTATCCTACATATGCATCATGTGAATCATTAATCCACACATCTAATGAACATTCCTAGTTAATCAATGGTTTATGAAGACACATGGTAATTGTATCAAAAATCATATAGCTCATTAGTACACATCAAGTCTTCTGGTCGAGATACACACTAAGTCCCTATGCATATATCTTAGATAAATTGCAGGAAAAGAACATGACATATATCCCATTAGTACTCATCATGCTGCCTCCCAATAAATGACTGAATTAAATTTCATTAAAATAATTAATTTGATAATTGAAGTCTTATTACATTATTGTCAGCATATGTTTTTAAATATGTATTAAAGGTTTTGAAGAATTAAAAAATTATCAATTAATTATTTGAAAATATCTATAATAATTTCTCATGCCATTTATTTTTTCATAAATTCACTTATTATGGGTATCTCTATGTGACATTGGGTGGTTATTAAGATAAAGGTAATTAATTTATTGATTAATTAATTAATTACAAGATTTTTTATCTTAAAAAATATCTAATTGTTGTGAATTATTTCTAGTATACGTTTTTGTATTCATTAAATGTGTATGAATGATCCTAGAATTTGGAAATACCTATGTGTGAGTTAGATTTATTTAATTTTATTTTATTTCATTATGACACCCAAAAAAATTGAAATATTTTTTTCAAATAAATCTAATCTCTTTTATAGCTTACATTACAAATAGCACCTAGTTTAAACAAACAATGAAATACTATTATTATTATTGTTGACTATTATAAACTAGCCATTAAATTTGGAGATATAAAGGAGAATAACCATATTTTTAAAATTAAGTATAATTTTTTTAGATAAATAAAATATATTTATAAATAATTACATACTTTTTTACTAAAGTCTTTATATTCTTATAAAATAAGTTTTTTCTTAAAAAATTATTTGTATTGATTTTTGTGAAAAAATAATAAAACTGATTTTTACACTTTTAGATAATTTATTTGTAAAAATTAACTTCATTTAGGGAATAAACAGGTCAAAATTAGCTTGGGGGTTTTAATTTTAAGAAAAGTTTAATTTTTCAATGAATAATGAAAAATATTGATTTATATTAAAAATTGAATTTTCATTTAAAGAACTTAAAAATTTTCATATTGTTTAAAAATATTCTAAAAGTAAAATTAGTTTAATAATTTTATTATTAATCCAATTTAGGTCATTATAATAAAATATATGATACATTTTCATATTAGAAAATTTTTTACTTAGGAAAATGTTGTCTTTAAAAAATCGTGTTTTTGTCACATCTATGGGTTTAATTTTCAATAAAATTATACCACTTATTTGAATGGAGTTTAATAAAATTGGATTCCCTATTTTTAATCAATATAATTCATATTATATAATAATATAAACATAATATTTTTTCAAAATCATTATTAAAAATAGTAAAAATTAATTTCTATTGTTAAGGTTAAAACATTTTTACCCTGGGTAAAATGGCCTAACAATTTATCCAACTCCAATTTTATAGACATATTTTGGACTTATCACTTATAAGGTTCTATAATAATCCTTTTTGGATCCTTTTTTCATGCGAAAAAAATTATTTCACTTTATTCTTTCCAAAAAATCTATGTGTGTTCTCTGCCCCACTAATAAAAGGGAACCCCCTATCCTCTCCACTTCACTCTTATAAAACAAAATTTCAAACAATAACTACCCAAATTAATTCCTTACTTATATACTCAAATATTATATGTCTTTTGTATATAATAAAACCTAATAAGTCTTTTTTTAACCTAAGGAGGTTATCTAAAGAAAAGGTGTTGTTCTCAAACGAGTGTTTCGATTTTATTGTTTCTTCCACATCATTAAAATATTATTCAATTATGATGATATAACAAAAAAATTATATCCCTTATATTTAGATTTTATTATTTTAATTTAATAAACTATATTCACATCCTATTTAATGAAATGGTAAACGAAACAGCTGATGGTTTTTACAACAGACTACCACCTCACGAACCAATGAAATTTATTTTCCACCATTTCCTATAATGAAAATAAATATTGATGGGATCAAATTATATATATTATATTAATATGAAAATTAAACTTATTTAATTATAATTTCACATATACTTTCTTACTTCCCATTCTGTGGTAATACAATAATGTCGATCATGTGTACGGATGACTACTTTCATGTGAAGCGATGTGATTTGTTTTTCACTTACCCATTACATGGGTGGTAATAAGGATAAATTTAATGGATATAAGTGATATATATAAAATCATAATGAATTTATAAAATTGAAATATTATTTATCATTCCTTCATTCCATATATTGAGAATATGTTAACAACGTTCATGCGTACGTATATCCTCATGTCTCCATGAATGGTGTAATTCATTTTTATGTTTGTACTTTTATGGATGACTCTAATTATGTGTACAATTAATATATATTATATTTATAAAGTTATTAAAATTATTTATCTTATTTATCCATAATAAAATTAAACTGACTAGAACTACTGAACCAAAACATACATGAAAAATGAAGCAATTATTACTAGAAATGTGTTTTTTGAATGAATTTTTAATTAATGTGAAATATAAGGTTACAAGTAAATAACATATGGTATAATATATATTTTAATGGTTTTATAATATATTTCTAATAAATATATATTTATTATATAGTATTTTTCAACGCGTACATAGAAATTTGGGACTTGAGGTATGAGATTTTTGTCTCACTTTTATTTTTGTGGGACACATGCCTTATACACCCCTTGTTTCTTTTGTGTGGTGTATATACTAACCAATAATTAATTTAATGATTACTATAATGAAATTATGGTATATACATATCCATTTCATTTTATTTATTTCACGGGTCTTGGGATTCATAATATACCAATGTGGTAAAAGGTTTTATGTTACAATCTCAATATTTATCGAGATTGTTTATCATTGAGTTTTAAATGATGAAATATTATGATCTATCTCTCAAGAAACTCGTTAATTTTTTTATACTTTTTTTATTTCATGTAAATATATTTTTTAATTTTTTTCTACTCTTTATTTACTCAATATTCTAAAATAATGTTTTTAAGGAGAAACTAAATGTATTTCTCTCTTCAATCAAAAATCTTGTTTCTCCATGTCCCTATTTTATAAAACAAATTATAGAAATTTTTTAATCTATCAAAATTATTGTTTAAATACATTGATACTCATGATTTAATTTTCAAAAAATATTTTAAAATGAATCTTAATTCCATTTTTTGAACAAGGTAGTTTTTATTTTTTACTGAAAATATGAAAGGAATATTTGTTTTTACATGTACTACATGAATGGAATTTTCCACCATCATGACCAATAAATTATTTGAATATTTCATTATATTTTTTCAAAGTTATTTTCATCAAAAATATTTTCTTTAATATTTATGAATTTTTTATATTTTAATTAAGTGATTTTAAATGACAAGTATATTTTCATTAATAATGTTTTAGTGATATTTTATGGAATTTTTATTCATAAAATATATAAAACCATTAGTGTTTATTATGTTTTACTCGAGATATTGTGTAATAGTAGCATCATTATTCTTTATTTGGATTATTAATTTTTATGATTATAATTAAAATATGTTTATGAAACTTTTTCTTTTTCCATGGGTTATATTTTGATGAATTGATGAAATGTTTATGAAACCCATTTCTTTTCCTAGGGTTATTCTATGATGAATTGATTATGAAAACCATTTTTTTCAAGGATTATATTATGATGAATGTTGTATGATCTTTTGGAACACAAATTTACGGTTTATGTGATTTTTGGGACCTATATATCCCTCTAATTAATTGGGTAAATATTTATATCTCATGAGACAGTGATGGATAACAAGATGATGTGCTTGATCTTCTATATGAAATAGGATGATGTTTTAATCCACTATGAGAAATAAGTGATTATACATGATCCATTATAAAATGGGAAATGGGTGCTGATTCCAGATTCATTATGAATTTATGGTCTTGGTTTTTAAACTTGACATATGAAATGGTTTCTATACTTTTTATGGTTCCACACTTATACAACATGAAATTATGGTTAATGATTGATTTATGATTATTTCTCACTCTTATGGTTCATGTATTTTGAAATGATAATTTTTATTTCATGGATCATGTTTAAGATTCATGCTAGATTGGTAATGAACTTTGTAAGTTATATTCATAATATTATACCCTAATGTTTTTCTTATGTTTTATATGATCTTGGATTGATATCTATTATGTTTACCCTTACTAAGCATTTGATCTCACCCTTTATTATGTTTCTTTTCCCCACGCTTATGAATAAATATTTAAGTAGGTAATTTCTATGAAGATTAATAAATGGGGAGATATTTATGGGAGTTGTTGAATATCTTTCATGAAATAATAATATTGTGTATCTAGCCTCTGAAGACACTAAAATTTTATATTCCTATGGAATTTATTTGTGAAATATATAGAATATTGGTATATTAACATGTAATATCTATATATTAAAATCTTAGATTATTAAATTTGGTATCATAGAAAGGTTTAGTTAACCATTGGAAGCTAGGATTATGAAAATTTAGTGTAAACCCTAAGGATAAGTCTATGTATAGGAAAATATCCAAAAAAATCTGGTGAGGGATAGAGTGAGTGAAACTACATCTCTCTCTAGATACTAAAAGTGGATGTGGATCTGGCACAGTTGTACCTAGGGTTAATAAATCTAAAAAGTGAACATTGATCTACACATATTTTTCACCTATTTCATGAAAATGGGCCTTATTTCACACCTAGTTCAATACTCCAAGTGGATATGATTTATAAATTCAAAAACTCTTTATAAACCATACTAAAGGATTTGAATAGATGACCATGAATGACCTAGGTTGAACCTAGGTTGTTATAGATTGAAAATAAGTTGTCATGATTTAGAAATATTATTAAGTATTTTCATGATTAATCAATCTAATTAACATTTCTTGATGGCTATTGTAACCATATTTGTTTTAGTAAGCGATTAGAGATAAAATTATGATGTTGAGGTGGTAATAGGTATGCTCAAATTTTAAAGTTCCCTAATTGAGGATAGTCATGTTAATTCATTTATATCGTGAAAATTCTTTAGGAATTTTAATTCATGTCCTTAATTATTATATGATATATTATTATTGAAAACCTATAATGGTATGATGATCACATCCCTAGTTTATGTTTCTTCCCCATTTGATGTTTTTGGGAATTTTCTTCCTAAAAATATTACTATTCTCCCTCCCATTAAATTTAATGTTATCATAGGTATGGATTTTATTTCTCTATATAAATCCCACATAAACTTCTCAGGAAGGGATGACACATTTTATATTCACAAATAGACTATAATCATCTATCAATGTGATGAAAAATATGAACATCTTATGGAAATCACATCCATTTTATAGGTTTTAAATCCTGTTCAAAAGTGGTGTTTATCTCATATGGTTGGGGAGAAACTCAACATAATTGAAATTCCTATTGTGTGGTAGTTTATTGATGTCTTTCTAAAATAATTTTCTAGAATTAAACTAAACCATGAAGTTGAGTTATCAATAGAACCCATACCTTGTGCCTCACCTATTTCAAAGACTCTGTATAGAATGGACCTAGTCAAGTTGTGGGAATTGAAGAAGCAACTCAAGGAGAACCATGAGAAGGGATTTATTCATCAATTTGTGTAACCTTGGGGTGCATTGGTTCTTTTTTAAGAAGAAAAATAGATTAATATGACTCTACATTTATTGTTGGTAATTGAATATGATCAGAATCAATAAAAGTATCTCATACCCTATATTGATGAATTTTTTTATAAAATACTGAAAGATCAATAATTTTCCATGATTGAAATTTGTTTTAGATATCATTAATTAAAGGTTATTAAGGATGAAATTACCATGATAGCATTTTGTATAAGGTATAGACACTATGAATATATATTTATTCCATTTGGTCTTACTAATACCATCATTATCTTCATAGATTTAATGAATAGAGTCTTTAGAGATTACCTTGATCAATTTTTAGTAGTCTTAATAAATGATATTATTATATTTTCAAAGAGAAAGTAATAGAATAAATTTCACTTTAAAATTGTGTTGAAGACCCAAAGAAAGGGAGAAATGTATGAATTTTTTTAGAAGTGTGCATTTTTTACTAAAAAAGGTTTCATTTTTAGGTCATATAATGTCAATAGAGGGTATATCAGTGGATATATCAAAGATTAAGACTATTGAATGTTTTCCAAGACCAACTACAATAATTTAGATTCAAAGTTTTCCTAGTTTGGATATATATTACTGATGTTTTGTGTATAATTTGTCATGGATATCTAATCCACTCACCAAGTTACATGGAATAGATCCAAGTTCCTCTGGACAGAAGAATGAGAGTGAAATTTCAAAGAATTAAAGGGAAAAATAGTTAGTGTGCATGTTCTTACATTACCGTAAAATTGATAAGGGTTTATACACTATATGGATTCATACATTAAGGTTTTGATAAGTTTTATCATGCATAATGACATGGTTATAGCTTATGTCTCATGTAAATTGAAGGTTCATGAGAAAAAATTCCCAACTAATGATTTGGAGTTAGATGTGTTAATTTTTTATTAAAAATATGGAGGCATTATATTTATAGAGAAATGTTTAATATATATTCTGATTAAAATAATTAAAGTATATATTCACACAGAAGGAGTTAAACAATAATTGGAGAAGGTGGTTATAGTTTATTAAAATTATGATTGCTTGATACATTACTACCATGTGAAATTTAACAAGGTCGTCCATTCTTTGAGTCGAAAGGATCATGCCAACTTATCCATGATCAGGATCACAAAATATCCAAAAATTTTGGATTTTTAAATGATGGAACTAGAAATCCAGAAGGATGGGTAGAAATATTATCTTTTTCAAAAGAGTGTTCAACCATATATATATGTGTAGACTAAAGAGGTAAAAAAAGAAGTTGTAAAGCTGTCGAATAAGGTGATAAATATACCTAATTTTAACCTTTATTTTAATATAATGATAAGGTTTAAGAACTTTATATGTTTTATATAAATACTCAATTTGAATAAGGATCTATTATTAGAGGCTTATAGTTATTAATTCTCTATTCATCTTAGAAGTATAAAGATTTATAGGATTTGAAAGAGTGTTTGTGGTGGAATGTCCTGAAGAGAGATATATTGGAGTTTTTATCTCAGTTCTTGGTATGTTATAAAGTTAAGTTTTAGAGAAACAATTATATAAGGAAGTTACAAACCTTTATTATAATAGAATGGAAATGGGAAAATAACCCTGGAATTTGTCTTTGGACTCCCCAAAACATATAAAGGGAATAATTTTGTATGGGTTTTAGTCAGTCATCATACAAAGTCAGCACACTTCATTACTATCATAGAGGATTCCTATCTGGATTAGCTTCCTAGGATTAACATTATGAAAGTATTAAGGTTTACCTGAGTGGTATTTCTCTCTGAAGTACCACATTCTATTGTATCTGATCAAGATCCAAGGTTTGACTTTATGTTCTGGAGAAGTATTCAATAGGCCCTAAATATAGAGCTATATTTTAGTACTATATATCATCCATATAAATATGGTTAGTCTGAAAGAATAATTCAAACCATAGAATATTTTTTGAAATATTTTCCTATGTATTTAAAATGTGGTTGGGATCAACACCTTCTTCTAGTTGAGTTTACTTACAATAAAAGCTTTCACTCGAGAATTCAGATGGATCTTTATATATACCTTAATGGAAAGTAGTGTAGAACTCCAAAATATTGGAATGAGGTTGGATAAATAAAGCTATTGGGAATTGATAAAACTGAATAAATGGTGGAGAAGGTTATATCCATTCAGAAATACATAAGGGCTTCACCAAGTCAGCGGAAAAGTTATTCTAACAATCACCGAAATGCTCTGGATTTTGAATTCGGTGATAAGTTTTTCCTATAAATTTTTCTATGGAAGAAGTTAATGAGATTCATAAATAAGGTAAAACTAATTCATAGGTATATTGGTCTCTTTTTAAATTCATGATCATATTAGGTTGGTAGCTTATTGATCGGATCTTCCACCAACCCTATCTTAAGTCCATGATGTGTTCCATATATCTCTCCTAAGGACGTACATACCTGAACCATCACAAGTATTCAATATAGAGTTTGTACCACAAGATCATGATATTTACAATGAAGAAAAACCTATGGAGATTTTGGATCATAGAGGGAACGTTCTAAAAAACAATACCACTCACCTAGTCAAAGTTTTGTGGCGGAACCACCAAATTGATGAAGCTACATAAGATCCTAAGGATATTATGAGGTAGAATTATCCTCAGTTGTTTGTATCATAGTGATGAATTTTGAGGTTGAAATTAATTTTAATAAGGTATAATGTAAAACCCTAATATTTTATGAATTATTTTTCAAATAAGTCTAATTTCATTGATAACTTGTGTTACACACAACACCATGTTTTAACAAAATTTTATATACAATTATTATTATTATTATTGATCATTATAACCTAAACTTTAAATTTGGATGTATGAATAGGATTAACCAATTTTTAAAATTAATTATAATTTTTTATAAATATAATATATTTATAAATAGTTAATTTGTTTTTACTAAAGTCTTTATATGCTTCAAAAATACTTTATTCTCAAAAAATGATTTGTATCGCTTTTTGTGAAAAAAATTAAACTAATTTCAAAAAAATTTAGAAAATATATTATAAAAAATAAAATTTATTATTTGAACCAATATTTAAAAATTATCCTATAGTTAAATTTTTATAATTTTCTGTAAAATTATTTTTTCGGTGATTAGTGAAAATACTAATTTATATTAAAAGCTGACTTTTTGTTTAAATAATTTAAACTTTTATATATTGATTAAAAAAATTAAAGTTAAAATTATTTTAGTTATTTTATTTTTAAACCAATTAAGTTCGTTATAATAAAATTCATGTATAATTTTTATATTAAAACTTTCTATACTTATGAAAAGTTTCTCTTTGGAAAACCATTTCTTTGTCTCGTATGTGGGTTTAATTTTAAATTACATATTTCAACTTCTATGGATGGAATTTGGAAAATGAACTAAATATTTTTAATTAGAATAATTTATTATATATAATAATATCAACTTAATATTTTGTTCAAAATGACTTGTAAAACTATAAAAATTAATTTTTGTGGTTAAGGTTAAAACAGGTTTATTAAGGTTTAAACTAAATAGATAAGTGGTAAAATGACCTAAAAACTTATCCAAATCTAGTTTTATATAAATATTTTGACCTTATATCATTTAAAGTTCTAAAATTATTCATTTTTAATCCTTTTGGTAGTTGAAAAACATGGGTACACTTTATTCTTTTCAAAACATCCACATGTGCCCTGTCCCCCACTTACAAAAGGGTAACCCATATCCTCTCATATTAACACTTATAAAACGTCATTTTTGGGAAAATACTACCAAAATACTTTATTTACTTACCAAATCCCATCATATATGCCTTTTTTGGTTAGGAATATAACCTAGTAAGGATTTTAGTGTAAACTAAAGGAAGTTATCTGAAAAAGAGGTATAGTTCTCAAACGAGCATTTATATTATAGTTCTTCATTCACATCCTTAAAATATTATTCAATTATGATAATATAATAACACTAATATATCTCATATACTTATATGTAATTATGTTAATTCCATAACATATATTCACTTCCTCTTGAATAAAATGGGAAACAAAAATG
This sequence comes from Viscum album, assembly GCA_963277665.1. Taxonomy (NCBI): domain Eukaryota; kingdom Viridiplantae; phylum Streptophyta; class Magnoliopsida; order Santalales; family Viscaceae; genus Viscum; species Viscum album. Next base: position 1,402,733,147 of record OY728166.1, on the reverse strand, counting down.
TCGATCGTGTGTACCGTGGACTACCAACTCGCCAACCGATGAAATTAATTCTCCATCGTCACCTATCATGAAAGGATATAATTATGGGTTTAAATTATATATAAATATTAATAATATAATTATACTATTTTAATTATAATATCATATATATCTTCTTACTTTCCATTCTGTGTGAATATGATAACGTTGCTCATGTGTACGATGCCTCGCGAAGCCTTGTGATTCGTTTTCTACTTACGATTTACATGGAAGGTAATAAAAATACATTTAATGAATATATGTGATACATATAAAATTATAATGAATCTATAAATTTTATATATTATTTATATTTTCTTTATTCCATCTGTAAATAATATGGAAACAATATTCATGCTTATGTACGACCAACCGTCTCCATGAAGTGTGTAATTCAATTTTCTATCCATAATTTTATGGATGAATCAAATTATGTATATAATAATTATAAGTTATATTTATATAATGATGAAATTTTTTTATATTCTGAAACCATAATCTAATTACATACACCAAAACTACCAAACCAAGACATACATGAAAAATGTAGCAGTTATCACCCAAAACATTATTTTAACAAGAAATAATTAATAAATGGGTAAAAAATGATATAATTAAATATTATATGGTATTATATATGTGATAATGGTTATTTAATATAATTATAATAAAAATATATATATTATAAAGTAGGTTCCAATGCATACAATGAAATTTGAGACTTGAGGTAATTGATATTTGTCTCACTTTTATTTTTATGGGACACATGCCATATACACCGCTTGTTTCCCTTGTGTAATATATATACAACCCATGAATTCCATTTATGGTTATTATAATAAAATTATGGGATATACATATCCATAAAATGTATTTCATTGGTATTAAAATTCAAAATATTCAAAATTGGTAGAAGGTTTTATGTTACAATCTCATTGTTTTTCAGGATTATTTTTTATTAATATTATTATGATGAAATCTTATGATTTATCTCTAAATAAAAACATGAATTTTATTATAATTTATTTATTTATTTAAAATAAAATTTTTCCTTTCATTTTTCTCACTTTATATATTCAATATTTTAAAATAATATTTGTAGTAAAAAAATTTAGTTCTCTCTTCAATCAAAAACCTTTTTTCTCCATAACCATGTTTACTAAATATATTTTAAAGAACTTTTTACCATTTTCCAATGATATTTTAACTAAATTTAAGCCTAAGTTTTAATTTTAACAATTTTTTTTAAAATAAATATTCTTGTCATTTTTTGAATGTTGTATTTTTGAAATTTCTACTGAAAATGTGAAAGGAATATTTGTGTTAATATGTACGGAATGAACGGAATTTTCTGCCATCATGTTCACTCAATTATTTGAAGCTTTATTTACAATTATTCAAGTTTATTTTAAAAGAACATTTTTTCCATAATATTTTGAGAAAAAATATATTTTAAAAAAGATATTTCAAATAAAAATTATGTTTTCCCCAATAACGATTTCATAATCTTTTAGGGGATTTATATTCATCAATGACAACAACATTTTTTTATTATGTTTTACTGAGGATATGATCTAATTGTATTATCCTTATTAATTATTTGGATGTTTTTTTATTATTATTATGAGAATATGTTTATTAATATTTTTTTCCACATGTTCTGCTATGAAGAATTGATGAAATATTTATGAAGCCTATTACTTTTCCTTGGGTTATGTTATGATGAAATGTTTATGAAACCCATTTCTTTTAACATGGGTTATGATATGATGACTGTTTTATGATATTTTAGCACAAAAATGTATATATTATGTGACAGGTGGTACATATATATCCCTCATATTCATTGGGTAAAGATTTATATCTCAAGATATAATGATGGTAAATAAGTTGAAGAGTTTAATCAGTTATGGGAAATATACTGATGTTCTAGATCCACTATGGGAAATAAAAGATGATGTTCGATTCGTTATGAAATAGAAAACATGTTTTGGTTCCTAATCCATTACGATTTGATGGTATTGATTGTTGACCTTGATATATGAAATGGTTTCTATACTTATTGTGGTTCCACGCTTATATGACATAAACTTATGGTAAATTATTTATTTATGATTATATATCACTATTATGGTTCATTTATTTTAGAATGTTAATGTTTTATTACATATATCATTTCCATGATATATTGGGTGTGAAATTTTTAATTTATATTTATAATATCATACACTTGTGCTTATCTTATGTTTTATATGATCCTGGATTGAAGTCTTTTATGCTTACCATTTTTCAGAATTTGAACTCGTATTGTCCTATATTTGCCTTCACCGAGGTTATAAATAAAGGTTTAAGTAGGGTATGTCTATGAAGGGTATTGGATGGGTGGAATATCTTTATGGGATATGTTAAGATCATTCATGAAATTTGAAGACTGGGTTTCTGGTATCTAAATACACTACACTTTTATGGTCCTCAGGTATGTATTTGTGAATTATATCAAATATCCATATATTAAGATGTAATATCTATGTATGAATATCTTGCATCGTTACATACATGGATTTTCAATTTTTTAATAATAAATTAAATCTGATGGATTTTGATTCATCATTTCCTATTTTATTATGTCAGACCTACGTATACAAATGTGTTTATGTAATTCCACTTAACAAGTACTTTGGTTACCCTCCCCTGCATGTGAGTTATAAACATATGTAATAAAAGTATTATCCATAGGTGAATGGGGGTGATTCAAGACAGAACTGAGATAAAAACAACTTGGGTGATACACAGGTGGACATGTGGAATGCTTCATTTGGTTCTAATATTGAAAAAATGAGTTCTACCCTAGTTTGATAGGTTGATTTATTGTCTACTCAATAATTAAACCATTAGATAAGATCAGGATCTGGTCATCTGTTTATTTATTTATTTCTATATTGTGCATATTTTATTTTATGTATGCAAGTCGGTGATCACATAAATAAATAAACTAATATGCTAATAATTAAATTAAATAAATTGTGTAAATTTTTTTTGGAAACATGGTAAATCACTTTAGAAAAATATACTTAAAATTAATGATAAATGTGAAAGAGAAAATAAGAAAAACAATACAAAATAAAAAATACCTCAATTTGATATTAACTTATTACGCCTTTCGTTATCTAAATTAAGATGAAACCATATTTAAAGTGTCAGTTCAAGACAAAGTTGAGCGCACTTTTAATTATCAGAGAGTCTTAACTAAGATAATGGATCGGAATGACCAATTTTTTTTTAATTTAATGGTCAGAGTATATTCAATACAAATATTGAGGCAATTGTTGAGGAAATCCCAGTTAGTATTTCTATATTGGGGAGTCCACTCAGTAGTTCAAGGAGCTTCCAATTTTCAGTTAGAAAGACCACCAACCTAAATACCTTATTATGGTTTTCATGGCCATAGTCTATATCATAAATAAGATAAATATTTATATTTTACACTAGAATTTATTGAGTTATGGGAAATTTTGAGTTTAATTATGAGGTTCATTGAGTCTTGATAATATAGTGGGAGACTTAATAAAATTTAAATTATCATTATGTATCACTTAATAGTTAATAAAGTAAAGTAATAATAATATTATTTTTAAATATAGTATAATAATGTAATGTTCATCAACCACAATATCCCTACAATAAATTTTAGAGAAAAACTATCTTTTTATTGGTAGAAGCTTCCAAGAGTGGTTCAGATGCCCACAAGTTGTATTGTTCCATGAATAGAAATCTTATCTACTAGAATCCTCACTTCCAGATCCATATGAAAAGGAGGCAAGTGATGAAGAATTCACTATCTATGATAACCGCTTGAGCAATGCAGTTTATGTTCAGTGTTTAATGATTTCATTCATATCTAATGAACTCATAAAGTCATAACAATACATCGATTCATATATCATGCTAAAATTTCTCTATGGTATTTATCATAAGAGAGAAATATAAGAACAATTTGAGATATCCAATGCACTCTTTCATAGAAAACATGGAGAATTTTCACCATATGGACCTAATGTATTCAAACTCATTATCTACACTGAGTTTTTAGAGGTTCTAGGGTTTAAATTTCTTAAAGAAATGTTCATATAACTCTTTTTTGTCTAACATTCTAAGATATTTTCTAATTTATTTTTAATTTCTACATAAACAACATAGATTGGTCTCTTCCAAATATTCTCATGCTACTTCGGTAAGTTTATAAGGATAAGAAGAGTGAAAATACTTTTATCCTTATGGTGAAAAAAAGGAACATACAATTGAAGAGTTCTAAATCTAAAGCTAATTCATGATTCCCTTCCAAGAAGATAATAATAAAGGGGTAAGAAAGGGAACATGATGTTTTCTATTTTTCATGTGTCAAGTAGGGCCACTAAAAGGCAAATTATCTAAGAAAAATAAGCAAGGGGAAGCATTGGGTGAGTTTCTAATTGAGTGAAATTTATATGTTTCTATAAATTGTTTATTAGATGCATTATATGATGCTCATAAATGTATTAAAATATAGGAATGAAGTACATTCTAGAATATTGCATGGGGTGAGGTAAACTTATGATAAGCCAACAGATATATAATTATTTATGCGGCTATTGGGGACTACCACCTCATATTTTTTATGATAATGATATTAATTTTAAAAGATTTTTATTATGTTCCACCTATTACCAAAAACATTATTTCTATATCCAAACATTATATAGATGAATTTATTTTCAAATTTGGGAATAAATATTTCTTCTTTTATAATAATATAATTTTTTATTATAATACACATCTAAAAAATGGTCATTATGTGTACGATTATATGAATCAAGAAATAGTAATCATTAACAAAAATAGTTGGCATGACTCATACCACTCTCATTTATGGCATCACTAGCTAGTTCATGTAAATGAAAAGCATTTGACTAAATTACACTAAGATAGATATTTTGATTCTTTTAAACTAAACCACTTGGTTTGTGTCATGCATGATTACAAGGAAAATTATCAAATCCCTATTGAGTGGGAAATGTGAAAGGGTCAATGAGATTCTTGAATTAGTTTATAGAATTGTGTGTAGACTATTTCCTGTTAAAGAAAGGGTAGGTTACTCATACTTCATAACTTTTACTGATTATTTAATTAGATATGGATATGTCTTATTAATGAGGTGTAAGTAATATTATTTTGATAAATTAAAATATTACAGGAATGATGTTAAAAACCATCTTGCTAAAAATATTAAGAAACCATGCACATACCATAGTGGATAATATATTAATCGAGACTTCATTGATTATTTTCACAAGTGTTGGATTCATCCCAACTAACTCCTCCTTGTACACTTCAGTGGAATGGTGTAAGAAAAAGGTGGAACTGCACCTTGTCAGACATAGTGAGATCAATAATGATTGAATTGAGTCTTCCATTGTTTTCTTGGGTATATAAATTAAAAATAGACAAATATATACTAAATTGAGTTCCAACTAAAGTAGAAACCAACAATACATATTGTATTGGTTGTGGAAATAGATCCATGTTTTCACATATATGAGTATGGGGTTATGATGTTTTTTTAAAGAAATTTATAGAAATAAACATTCACCATGAGGAACTTAGTTTATCTTAATAGTGTATCCTAATGAATATAAATGATATTACTAATATTATACTACAGAAAATAATGTTTTGGTTAATATATATCCCACTTTTCGTGAAGGGGATCATGTCTCTAAAAGATATATTGGGAGATAGACTAACTTAGATGAAGTCTAAAATCAAGATACACAAGAGTTGGAATAGGAATAGATTCCAAAAATCCCTATAGAAGAAAACGTTCCATAGATTAAAGTACTGCGTAGGATCACAAGTGAGGTTATAGAACCTAAACGATATGGTTTTATAGTCCCTAGGGATAGTGACTCATTATTAGTTGATAATAATAATCATGTAACCAAAAATAAATTAGTATGTGGAGAAAATGTTTCCAAGTTTAAAGAAGTTATGAATTCCCAAATAGATACCATTTATCAAAACCAAGTCTTAATTTTGGTAGATCCTCTAGTGGATATAAATATCATTGGTTGTAGAAGGTAATTCAAGAAGAAATTGGTCATGGATGGAAAATTCAGAACTTATAAGGAATGATTTTGTACAAAAGGGTTCAAACAACATCAAGTCATAGACTATGATGAAAAATTTTCACTGGATCCTATAATGAAATCCTTTAGAATTATACTTTCCATAAAGTATTACCATGAGTATGATATTTGTAAAATATATGTCAAAAAGTATTCCTTAATGTGAATCTCCATGAAGATGTCTATATGACACAACCCAAATGGTTTGAGACTCCAGAGGATTCCAAAAAGGTATAAAAGTTAAAAATATCCATTTATGGATTAATGAAATCATTCATTCCATGTAACATTTAGTTTGTTGAATCCATAATAGAATTTTATTTCATAAAGAATGAATACGAACCTTGTATCTATAAATGGTTTAGTGGGAGTGAATTCATTTTTATAATAGTTTATTTCAATGACATAATACATATTGGAAACAAAATACCGTTCTTATAGTTTATTAAATCCAGGATAAACACATGAATCTTCATGAAGGACTTACATGAATAACCATATATTCTTGGGATCAAGATCCATCATGGTAGATCCAAAAAGTATCTTTGACTAAGTCAAGTTACATATATTGAAAATATACTGAAGATATTTGATATAGAACAATCCAAGAGGATATTGTTTCTAGTGTCACATGGTATTCATCTTTCCAGGAAAATGTGACCATAGAAAAATAATGAAAGACATATGATGGAAAGGGATCCATAAGCATCGATGATTGGGTCTGTTGTGTATGTTATGCTATTTACTATGATAGATGTCACCTATGTGTTAATTTCTATTGAAAGATATAAATCTAACCCATGTGACCAGCATTGGATAGAAAAATTTTATCCTTAACTATCTAAGGCACACTAAGGAAATTTTTCTGGTCTATAGAGGAGATAAGGAATTATTCATCAAAAGATATATAGATTCTAGTTTCCAAATAGATAAAGATGATATAAAATCAAAGCTAGGATATATCTTCACTCACAATGGTGGGGTTGTAGGATGGAAGAGCTCAAAGAAAGTTATGGTCATAGATTTTATAGTAGAGTCTGGGTATATTACAACTTCTAAGGTAGATAAAGAAGTAATTTAGATATGAAAAATCATCAAGAATCATGAATTTGTGCCTAGAAGTAATGGCCCTATCATGGTGTATTGTGAAAATACTTTAACGGTATCTCTTGAAAAGAATCCAAGGTCATGTCAGTGGATGAAGAACATACTTTATATGTATCATATATTGACGAATTGTTCTTAAAGAGGTGACATTATAGTGATCAGAGTGTCTATAAAAGACAACATGGTAGAATTATTGACTAAATAATTAACTCATAAGAAACATGATCAACATGTGCGGTTTAGAAAAATAAAATTCATTTATAGTTGGATTTAGTCCAAGTGAGAGTCTAATGGAGTTAGTTTTATAGAAAAAAACTATTTTAACTTTGTATTACTTGTATGTTTGAAGATTTTAATAATAATAAAAAAATTATTATATATTTTTCATTATTCTACACAAAATTAATGTAATAATGTCTTAGATTATCTATCACATTGATAAGTCCATAATAGTTCCTCTCAATGATAATAACCTTGACATTCCATAATGATATTCTTAAATATACTTCTATGGTAAAATATTATTCTATAATGGGAAACAAAGAATGTTGGTTTTCAAGTGTGAGTACTCAAAATCAGATGAGACTTCTTAGAATGAATTTCTCATTTGCTAATTTCCAAGATGAGAGATAATGAGAACTGACCAGCTAATAAGAAATTTTCATATTTATGTTTCATTGGATATTCTAATATATGAGTGTGTTTAATGGTTCATAGACTTTAAGATTTTTATTAATGCATGTCAGGACTCAGAAACATTGTTGTATTTCATAAACCATGATGACAGTGTTCATAGAGATGTTGGATACATTCATTGTGTCATGATTTATGTGTTATTGATTAATCAGTTGATGAAGTATTGTTCCCTTCCATATTTATTTACTTTGATATCTTGTCCCTTTGGTTGAAATGAAACCATCACATTAAATTCCATACCCATGGTGTAATGATGATTTTATTTTATATAGAAAAAGAAATATATATTAAACACATAAGTTTATGACATGTGTGTTCAAACTGATTGATGATATATTGTGAAAAATAAATTACAATACACAATAATCATTCATGTTTGGTTATCTCAATTTTGAAATTAACTTCTTTCTCTTGGGTTCCATGGCCCATTTCTAGATAGTAATCACATATATTAGGTAGGTCAAGCTAATGCAAATGAGAATGAATCCAAGATGGACTCGCACTAATTTTTTGTTGATATCAATTAAATTATTTTTAAATTTAATTATTGGAATAAATGTTTTTCTCAAGACTTAGGAATAATGTTTTTCAAGATTTATCGACTACAAATATTCAAAAAATATTTATTCACAGAGAAATTGTTCAATTATGTGCATATATTATATATATTTATTTCTTGTTATTTTCAAGATAATAAGTAGTTATTTATTCATTAATAAATAATTTATTTAATTATCTCAATATTTATTAAATATTTATTCACTATATTATGATTAGAATAAATTTTTTATTAAATATTTTATAAGAATTTATTTTCCAGATTGTGAATCAAAAATTTATTTATGAATAAATATTTAATTAAATATTTATTCAGGTATTCAATAAATTTTTAGAAGGATGAGTGGACCAATATTGTTTTGGGGATAAACATTAATTTTAAATTTAGTAAAATAATATTTACCATTGTGATAGTTTGTAAAAACCATGAAAGATAATATTAATATTATCATTATATGGAATGGGGAATATAAGTTTTATTATATTCTTTATGGGCCTCCCAAACAATTAAATAATATGTTAATGTTAACCCTAACTCTATAGGTATATGTATACATTTATTATGTAGGGTTAATCAATAATTGAGAATCATTGTGCACAACATATTTCTCTCAAGATTCCTCCCCATATCATCTTGTAATGACCAAGAAGTATAAAGAGATTCTTTCAAGTCTAATAGAACTTAAAATGATCAATAAAGACAACACAAGATGATCGACCTACCATAATAAAACTCAAAAATCAATCAATGTTGTTTAGAGATCAAATGATCACATTTGGATTACCACTCGAGTGGATCTATTTTGGGTCCTCCCTATACAATGATGGTAAACAAAAAAAGGGTTTTGGATGATCAACATTTTCACAAAAGAAATATCCTAAGAGCAGATATTCTTTATTATAATCTATTTAAATTTATTATAAATTTAATATAGAAAAGATCATATATTTGTTCCTGGATTTCTATGTCAATATTTGATGGAAACATTTTGTTGTTCGTGACATTTACATCTTGCATAATTTTTAAATGATCCATCAAATCCTAATAAATTCATAATATATTTACACAAAAAATATGATTCCACTATGTATATAGTTATCAAACCTCATGGTTTAAATATCACAAAAAGATTTTTAATTCATGATAAAAAAAATAAAATATTAATGTATGTGGTTTTTCTAAAAATATTTTTACCAGTTTGAGTCGATTGGTTTTTTAGAATCTCTCACATTGTAAGAGTTCCACACTACAAGAAATGTTGGTTTATATTTTTATATAGATTTGTATATTGAAGTTGATATTTTTAACTAGTATATTTTTTAGATAATAGAACTCAAATCCTACTGGGAGAATAAAATAGAATATTTATTTAGATAACATTCATATATGAGAAAGAGATAGAGCCTATATTGATATCTTTCTAGAAAAATTAAGAGAAGAAACCCATGTGATAGTGTTCATAAGAGATATATGTAGAATATATTGTGTATGTGAATTGTAATATTTTTTTTATCCAAGTAATTTCTTGAATATTTCAATTTATTGAAATTATTAAAAGATGGGAAACAAAGTAAATTTACCTATAAAAAATCAAATAGAGATAAATATTTTTAAGATAATAAGATAAAAAGAAGAAGAACAATCCTTTATAGTGGTGTGAGTGTGCCGAGAGGACTGAAGATATCAGAGAAGAGTAACTAATAAACTTAGAGAGAAGAAAATAAATTAAATAAGGAAGAATAAAAACTACCAAACTTGTGATGAAGTGGAAAACTAGTTGGATTTTAAAGAGGATAAGGAAGAGTATGAATGTGTTCACCAGGTCCGCCTAAGAAAAACCAATAAGAACCCATTTTTTGAGAAATAAGATAAGAAAATGAAAAGGTACTACACCTTTAAAGATATACATGCAATATTTTAGAAAAAACTGGAGTATTGGTGTTTTTATTACTTGAAAATATTTTCAGAATCTTTTATATTCATTATATAATCCCCATGTATGGGTTTTTTTATTGTGTTATAGAAGATATATTTTAGAGAGGCTAGTAGACATATTCTTGAGAAGAACTGTGAAGAAATAAATTCATAGAGACCAAATAATATGTACTATTTTTAGATGATTAAAAGTCAGTTTAAGACTCTTTAATTGAGGATGTGGATAAATTTTGTGATTCATTTTCATCGGGGTCAAACTTAGCTATCTACATCCACATGTCGAAGGAAAGGTGAGAAAAATCATATATTGGATGATGGATTGAAGTGGTACTCTATAATGAAACACTTTATTACCAATATAATATAGTAAACCCACACCTATGTGGTATGGGGTGACTTGGTTTCATGATAATCTCTAGAAAATCTCCACATGTTCTGATAATAATAGTTTAATGGAGAATCTATGACTTTGAAATCCCAAGTATTACTCAGATTAGGATTCTTAGGAGGGTATAAAACTTTAAAAAATGTATATTTCAAGGTAGTGAGAGGCCTTAGGAAATGGTATCCTATGTCTCCTAGATATTTTATTATGATTCAAGATTCTTTGAGCAGACTCATGGATAAAAAGGAGGTCAAAGGGTCCATCCAAACATTTAAATATAGGAGACACTTTAATGGAGTTTCTCACATCCTATTTGCTGAGGACTTGATCTTATTCATTATTGGAAGTCATCACTCTATTATGAACCTACGAAGAATGATTTTTGAATACAGTAAATGGAGCAGGGAGATTATTAACTGAGACAAAAGTAGTTTCTTTACCCCGAGCCATTTCATGGAGAGGTGAGTTAATATCATCCATCATCACTTGGGATTTTGTAGGAGGAAGTTTATCATTGAATACATTAGAGGCCCTATTTCTTTAGGTAGGATTCATATTGCTCATTTTTAAGGGAATGTTAGCAAGATTTCCAACCGTATCACCAACTGGAAGAATAGATTCTGGTCTTTTTCAGAAGGATTGCCCTGGTCAACTATGTTCTCACGTCAATTCCCATGAACATTCTCTCTATTCTCAAGGTTCTGAAAATTATTATTAAAAATATTGAAGGCATCCTCTCTGGTTTCATATGGGATGACCACATTGAGGGAAGGTGCAAGTGGGATATATGGAAAATAATGGATGCTCTAATGGAAGAGGGGGGCATTAACCTTCATAGTGTGAGTGGCTCGATGAATTGTCTCCTAGAAAAACTAGCTTAGGAGGTCCTTGATGGTAGTTTGATGTGGGGAAATTTTATTCGTAATAATTATGGCTTGGACCTTGGTAATATTAGAGGAAAGGTCTCTACTACTTGAAAAATGCTTCGGCATCATATTCCCCTTCTGGACCTCCATTCTCTTTGGATTGTGGGTCGTGGTGACATCAATTACTAGTTTGATAATTGGGCTGCTGTTACTATTGTTTTTCCAAGATTTCTAACTCTGGATATCTCTTTTTCACAGGCATGTCTTAATCCATCTTTCATAGAGACCACCCTTAACTAGCAACAGTGCGAGATTTTTAATCCCATTGAAATCTTGTCATATAGATATCATTTTGTCTTCACTAGGTCTCCCACTAGAATTTTCTTGACCAAGGCATACAGACAAATGTTGTAGGCCAATAGCGCGAGTCCCTCTGCTGGTGTGGTTTTTTGTTGTAAGGATATCCCCATTAAATACAACATCCTCGTGTGGAGGATTCGTAACTTGGCTATTCCCACGAATGATGTGATCATAGGTAAAAGTTTATTTGGCTTTGAAATAATGGTGTTTCTCTGATGGAAATAAAGAATCAGTGCATCATCTCTTTGTGGGAAGTTCATGGGATAAAACGTTGTGGCGAGGATTTGAAGAGCTCAATGGATTTACAGACATTTTATTCGATGATTTGAACACTTTCCTAAATTATTTTCATGGAGATACTATGAACCTTTAGGAGTGCAAGTCTAGTGTGATCATCCTTGATGCTTGATTCTTTTTTATTTTGGATTCTAGAAATAGAGCTCGGTATGAGGGTTGCTTCATCTTTCCAATAGGTGTCTAGATTAGGTACAGGAGTCTAGCGGTGGAGCATGGTCTCATGGTGAGAAAATGGGACTCCAGTATCTATTTGAGGCGAATCATGGCTACCAGTAGAATTACCACTCCCGTCCATTCCAAGATGGGCTATTGGGTTCATTGGTCCCCTCTATTTCAAGGTCTCAAACATAAAGTGGATGACTCTTGTAATCTTGGAATTATAAAGGGAGGTGAATTTTTTCGGTAAAAGCATGGTTCTGCCATCCTGGCCTTTAGCAGCTTTTATGGCATTGGGTCATCGATCATGTTAGAGGAACACACGCTGATAAATGGGATCGAGACCTACCTCTTGCACAACATCTATATTAATGTCATTGAAACTAACTCTTTGGTGATTTATAACTCCCCAAAGAAAGATTCTCTTACTCCTTGGTCCATTGAGTATCTTATTCGTAAAGGTCGTAGTCAGATCCAGAATGGAATGAGAATCCTTCACACCTAGAATGAAGGTAACAAAGTTACTGATTTCTTAGTAGCCTAGGGTGATCTGGACTTCCCCACCATTTATCTTTCACTGGAATTGCATCCATACCTATGGAGTGCATCAACTTTATTAGATTTGATGCGCTGAGGTTACATTACTTTATACCTCTTTGATGTCTCTTCTTGTACTTTATACTTTGTACTTTGTCCTTTTTGTTGTTCCTTTGTGTCCCCCCTTCTATTTAAAATGAAAAGATATATTTTGATGACATTAATTAATTATCAGTAGAATATATATTTGTATTCTAGGTTAAATAAAAAGGATCCATTCATCATAACTAGCATCATAGATTCAAAGCATAAATGGGTAAAATGTTTAAAATCCTATTTTTAGTTTTTTAAAAATTTGACCACATCTAATTCACCCCCTATCAGGAGTGTCTAGACTTTCCTACTGTGACCCTCAATTAGTGTCAAATCATAGTTTTCCTTTTATTATATCTATATTTTTCTTTCATAAGTGTTTTATTTTTAATTGACAATGTGAAGATTTGAAATGTTTAGAGATCCTCAAATGGAAAAAGAGAGTTTTATTCCTATCAAGATAGATGTTGAAATATATTCCAAGTCACATGAAAACAAGAAAAATAAATATTTTAATATTTTGAGTAAGATCGGAATAAATAATGAAAATTAACTTCTAGATGAAGATAGTTATAGTGGTATTAGTAGTTCAGGTTGTGATGTGAATGATCTTTTTAAATTTAGTGACGATTGTTTCATTGAGGTTAGATAATATATATATATATATATATATATATATACCAAGTGAATATTTCACATATTTATTTGAGTTTATCCTAGATATATATGATGAATAATAAAATCTATTAAATGCTTCTACAGAAATGAAAAATATCGTAGTTGGATAGTTGTAAAAAGAAAAATCTCTTATCAAAGAACATAAGGATAATGAGTTTTCCTTTAAAAATTTCAAAGAAAAAATTTCAATAATTAAGGATAATTTTAAAATTCATATTTATGATGAAGTAAATTTTAGAAAATATAGTGAAGAAAATATTAAAGCACCGGAAGAGTAATCTAAAGATACTATTTGTGTCAAGGAATCCCAATTGTAAGTAAAGTCTAAATGAATCAATGACCTTGAAAATTATATAAATTAATGTAGAACATTTTTTAAGGATTAAATAAAAAGGATTTATAAGTAATGTGAATATATATTAAGCTAAATTTAATAATAGAAGAATATCCTCCACTTATGGTGTCTTAAGCTAGAGATCAAACTAAGAAATCTGGAATCCATATAAGATGGACCTTCCTAAACTACTGAGAAGAGTAGTTCTTCAACTAGTGTTTCTAAGAAGTATTTTCACTCAAAAGGTACTCATACAGGTTTTAAATATATCTTTATATAATTTGAATAATCATTCTCCTGAAGCTCATGGTGGAAGGTATCCCATTGTATTGTTAATTCAGTTAGCACTGGATAATTTTTGGAAACTAGTTTAGGAAAAATCTAAAAAACTGTATAAATGTGGATGGAAAATAATTATAATAGATTCTCCAAATAATAAAGTGTAAATTTAATCATGTATAAGAAAATAATATCCCCAATTTAAGCTCAATATATGGTAAAACTGGCCAAAAATAGAAAGCACACCAATTTAGATAGACAATAACTATATATAAAATAAAGTTATTAAGTGGAAGAAGTTAGTGTTGTTAGATGTTTGTTCATAGGGATATTTAGTTTTGGTATAATATTTCAACCTATAGATATTATTGAATCCATAAACATAGGGGGAGTAGAGATAAAGTTGAATGAAAACCTACAGGATGGAATTAGTTGTCATGAAAACGAAACATAATCTATCAATGAGGGAAAATTTTGAATAGTTTAATAATTTCTATGAGTTTTAAATAGGATTGATCACTATTATGAAGAGTGATGGTATATACCATCCAAAAAAATACTTACATTGATGAAAGTAGATGGATACAACATCAAAAACACAATAGATAAAAGAATGTCTTCTTTGTGAGAGAAATTGATGAAGAAGACTGTTGAGAAAAATACACCAAAGAAGAATATTCAAAAGGGTGTCAAACCAACCAGAAGGATAAACTTATACTTTGGTAAGAGGTACCACATAATGGACTATTTTTAAATTTACATGGATATCAAATCTAAATAGATAAATATAGAATCAATAAGAAAATAGTCAATCTAAGAGAGAGAGATAGAGAGTGGGATTGGCTTGGTAGTTTATACACTTAGCGAAGAGTATGAGAGGATTCCCAATAATGGAAATTCAAAGGATGATAAAAAGTTGTATGTTAGGTGTAAACATGCAGGAAATTTGGTTATCTGATACATGACTATCCTTCCTAGAAAAATAAAGAATTAGAAAGCACCCATGACTTCAGGAAATAAGAAAGATTTTATGAATGAGTATTCACTTATGAGAAGGGTTGAGAATGTAAATAAGTAATGTTTAAATATATGTATATCCTAGTTATAAGAATATATGAAAATTGAATAGGCACAAAAGAATAAAATTTCCTAGATTAGTCAAGTTAATAATCCCATTCCAGCAAAGAATAAAGTTTAAAATTGAAATATATCCATGCTACCCAAGGAGGGGCATATTAGGAAGATCAAGAAGGAAGGAAGTATGGATAGATAGATACAAATTATACTATCAAATAAATATGTTTCTAGGTTGGGAAAAAAGACTCTTACCTACTTCTCACATTAGAGTTCTAATAAAATTCCACCTTATTCCCATTATTTGGGGATGATTATTCTTGATGGGGGAATTGAAGGTGAAGATTTAAAATGAAGGATTCATTGAAGGCTATGATTTTTATAAAAATAAAACATTTTACCCATCACGGAATATCAAAATTACAATTTATCTCAAAATTAGTTTCATACATATCAACTTATATCATTCATGCATGGGAACAACCATGGTGTAAAATGGAGACATTCCCTTAAGGGGAGCTATAAAAATAAGTGTAGCTATCATATATTTATTTATGTTTATTCAATTTATAATTTTGGATATATTCATAAATATATGAAAAATGATGCATTATTTTCACTTTCTCATTATTTTTTATTATTTTCAACATGTTTATCGAAGGGAGTGTGATTGTCTAAAAATGGGGAAGAAACATACTTTCACTTGAAATGTTTTGACGTGTTTTATCAAGTGAAGTGCAGGATTATAAAAATTATTATTAATTTTATTTGATCATCCCCTAAGATAGCGTGTTTAGTGTTAGTATCACATAACATACATATTATGGACAATCTAGTAATCAAAATTGACCACAATTATTTTTTACACTAGGTAAGACCATGTAGACTTAAAGTTAGTTTTCTTATAGCATATTACCAAGAATATGTGATGGAATACCTATCCCTAAAGGAATTATTGAATATAATCTAATTTAAATGTAACACATTGAGATTTTATGTAATTTTATTTCAAATAATTTTAATTTATTCAATAGCTTTCATTACACACATCGCTGAGTTTTAAGAATCACGATATGCTATTAATATTTTTATTTAAACACGATCAATATAACATAGTCATTAAACTTAGTGATATCAATAGTAATAACCACATTTTTTAAATTATGTTTAATGGATTCATAAAAATAAAATATATTTATAAATATGTAATTAATTTTTAGGAAAGTATTTATATCATTCAAAAATACTATTTTCCCAAAAAATGTTTTTGTTAGAAAATAATAAAAGTAATTTTTTTATCTTTTGAAAAAATTATTTGAAAAAATAAACTTGATTTTTTTTAAATCTACATTTCAAAATTTTCTTTCAATTAATGTTTGAGAATTTTCTAAAAATAGTTTTTCCATGAATTGTTAAAAGTACTTATTTTTATTAACAAATATCATTCCATCTAATGTATTTACATGTTCAATTTTATTTTAATATGGTTTTAAAAGTAAAACTAGTTAAATTATATATTTATTAATCCAATTTATTTCATTTTTAATAAATTTCATATTGAATTTTGATATTAAAACTTTCCATACTTTTGAAAATGTTCCCTTTGAAATATTATATTCTCATCACATCTGTGAGTTTAATTTTTAATCCAACTTTTCCACTTATGTGAATGTAATAACAAAAAATATATTCCATATTTGGAATCAGAATATTTAATATTATATAATAATTTTAACTTAATATTTGTTCAAAATTAATAGTAAAAACATTAAAAATTAATTATCGTGGTTACGGTGAAAACGGGTTAAAAGAAAATGATAAGGATTAAAATGAACTAAAACATTTCAAAATACAATTTTATGGCCATATTTAGACTTTATATCCTATAAGGTTAGATATGAAACATTTTGGATCCTTTTTGAATATATAAAACATGGGTAGAATATTTTATTTTTAAATATTCCAAATGTGTCCCATCCCCCACTTATAAAATAGAACTCCCTATCCTCTCCTCTTCTCAATTCCAAAAACATTTGGTTTGGAAAAGACACACCCAAATAGCTTCTTTAATTTGATACCCACATCATATAGGACTTATTTTTTATTATGAAATCATCCTAACAATTCTTTTTGTATAAACCTAAAGAGATTCTTCGAAAATGAGGTAAAATTATTAAACTCATGTTTTTGTTTTATTTCTTCTTCCACCTCTTTAAAATATTATATAAATATTATGATATAATAACACCAGTATATTATATATAATTATTTAATATCATGTCAATTTATTAACCTATATCCCCCTCCTCTTTCATCAAATCGTAAACAAAGTCGTCAATCATGTGTATGATGGACTACCACCTCACAAACTGATGTAATTCTATTTCCATAACCGCCTATCAGGGGTGGATATAATGATGGATTAAAATTATATATATGATATTAATAAAATTTTTATACTATTATAATTAAAATATCATATATAACTGCATACTTTCCATTCATTTGGAATAAGAAAACGTCACATTTATGGACGGCGAACTACCACCTCACGAAGTGATGTGATTCGTTTTTCACTTTCGATTTACATGGGAGATAATAAAGATAAATTTAATGAAAATATGTGATATATGTTAAATAAAAAATTATAAAGGTGAAATATTATTTAACTTCCTCCCTTCCTTCCCTCAAGAAAATGGAAATATTGTTTATGTGTTCATATGACATGTCGTCTCCATGAATGTTGTAATTCATTTTCTATATCTAAAATTTATGGATTACTATAAATAAATATATAATGGATATATATTATAATTATATCTCGGTTAACATTCTGGATATTATGGAATCATTATCAAAGAAAAAGTACCAAAACTACGAAATCAAAACATACATGAAAAACAATGCAGTTATTACCCAAAATGTGATTTTAACACGGAGTTTTTAATAAATCAGTAATAAACGGTACTTTATAAATATTAAATGGTATGAAATATATGAATATAGTTCTATGGTATATTTATTATAATCCTATAATTATTATAGTGGAGTTTAGAATGTGTATTAAGGAATTCAAGACTTGAGGTAAGGGATTTCTGGTCTCTCTTTTATTTCTGGGAGACATATACCATATTCACCACTCATTTAGATTGTGTGGTGTATATACTAACACTTATACTTGTTATATATTGAATAAAATTATATTAATGATATTTAAATATTCATTTTATGTTATTATTTCATGGGTCTTATGATTCAAATGTTACCAAATCATGTAAATGATTATTTTCTCAAATTGTCTTCTTTAGGACATATGTGTGTTGTGAACCTCTATTATTTTGTTAAGTGATTATAAAGACCCTTTTGTGTGATATATCTTGAATTTATTTATTCTCTTAATATTTAATTTTATATTTTAATTTATTCTTTCATGGGTCTTACAATAGAAAATTCACCAAAGCATGTAAGGGATTTTTGTTACACTTTTATTTCGGTGGGACACAAGACTTATACACCACTTGTTTATTTTGTGTGGTGTATATACTAACCATTAATTTACATTATGATACTTATTTTTAAAATCACAGTATATAAATATCAATATAATTTTATTTATTTTATAGTTGTTATGATTCAAAAGATACCAATGTGGTAACGACTTTATGTTATAATCTATTTATTTATCGAGATTGTTTATGATTACGATCCCAGTTATGAGATCTTATTATATACTCTGAATAAAAACATAAATATTATTCTCTTATAGTTATTTAATGAAAATACAGGTGTTCTATGCATTTTACTCCTTTATGTACTCAAGATTTCAAAATATGTTTTTTAAGGATTTTTTTTATTTCTCTCTTTGGTCGAAAAATCCTTTCTCTTCTATGTCCATATTTTATAAAAATGTTTCAAATAAATTTTTAACTATTTTCAAATTATTATTTAAAGAAATTTATACACATTTTTTAGTTTTTATTGAAATAGTTTTAAAGGATTCTTCTTGTAATTTTATTAATGAGTTCTTTTTATTTTTTACTGAAAATGTTAAAGGAATGTTTTTTAACATTTATGACATGAATGGTATTTTCCACCATAATACCCACTCAATGTTTTAAAATATTCATTAATAATTTGAAAATATCATTTTAAAAGAAAATTATTTTTACAATGTTTAGGAAAATTTTTGTTTTAAAAAGTTTATTTTCAAAGTGAAAAGTTTATTTTCCTCAAAAAATATTACATTTCACCTTTCAAAATAATTTTCCATATAAAATAACATCATTTTATGTTACTTATGATTTATTGGGGATATTATACAAGTGTTACATCATTATTATTTATCTAAATAGTTTATATTTATGATGAAAATATTTTTATGAAACCCGTTTCTTTTTCCATGGGTTATGTTATGATGAAATGTTGAAATTGTTCTAAAACCCATTTCTATTCCATGAGTTATGCTGTAATTAAATGTTTATGATACACCTTTATTTCCATGGGTTTTGATATGGTAAATGTTTTATTATCTTGTGTCCCACATATGTATGGTTTTCATTATGTGATGGTGGTTACATTATAACCAAAGTGGTTTTCATTATGTGATAGTGGTTACATTATAACCAATGATGATGATTATTTTATAACCATGGTGGTCATGTTATAACCAAGGATGGGTGGAACCTATATCTCTCACCAACACATTGGGTGATGATTGATATCTCATGAGATAAATTGTACTAGAATAGGTATTGAACCCAGTTCATTAAGGTATTTTTTACACTATGATAATCTTGGGTGTAAACCTTGACTACTATGATGGTTTGGGGAGTGAACTCATTCAAATATCATAGTTTTAGAAATGTGCCTTTACTACTAAGAAAAATATTTTATATGCTTATGATTATGCGAAAAATATATTTTTTATGCCAATGTTATGTCCTCATTGCTCACGTTATTTTATTACTTTATGATTCATGTCTTATAAACTACCAAGATTTATTAAATGACTCAAGGTTATAATCTATGATATGAAGGGCATGGTTTACAAATGTTATGTTCATTTTCTCATACCCTTATTCACATGTTATGCTTATGTGATCATTAAAATGTCCCATGATCATCCAAACTGATCATTAGAGATCACCCCTTCTCATGTTTCATTTCCCCAGGGTATGAATAGATCTTTTATGAATTATATGTATAAGAAGGAAGAAATGAGTTATAGATGATATAGAACTCTTATAAACTAGTTGTTTATGTTTCCAAGTTTCTAATGGCATTGTACTTATTTGATTACAGAATAGACCATTGTGTTATATAATGTGTATCCGTCTACTAAGATGTGATATCTATGTATGGGTATTTTGGGTATCTATAGTTTGTATTATAGTAAGGTTTAGTTAATCCTTTAGAAACTAGGATAAGAAAACATTAGTGATAACCATAAAAATAAATTGAAGTATATTAAAATATCCAAGAATTTTGTTGAAGGATATAGTGAGTGGTTTATGATAAATTACTTCCCTATCTAGATACATAAAGTGGATGTGTCTCTGGAATAGTTTTACCTAGGGGTAATAACTCTGAAAATGTCACATTGAGCTAGACTCGATCATCACCTAGTGCATGATAATGGTTCAGGCTGCACACCTGGTTTAACAGTCTTTGGGGATATTATTTTGAAATTTAAAAACTCTTTATGATCCATCATGAAGGATTTAAATATATAATGATCATAGATAACCTAGGATAAACCTAAGGTGTTATAGATTGAAAAAGTGTAAAGATGTAGACATCCTATTAAGTATTTTTCATGATTAATCACTCTAATTAATGATGATTTATGGTTATTCTAACCATATTGGTTTTAGAAAGGGATTGAGGATAGAATAATGAAGCTGGGGTGGTCATATGTAAGATCAAATAGGGATGTGTATATTTTTATCTTAGTTATGTAAATTTCCTTATATCATGAAAACTATCTAGGGATTTCAAAACTAATCCCAGATGTTTAGATATTAAATTAATATTGAAAACCCTTGATAGTATGATGGATGCATCTCAGATATATGATCCTTCTCCAGTTTAAGTTTTTGGGAATATTCTTCCGGAAAATATTCTTATTCTCCCTCTAGTTGAATTTGATGTTATCTTATTCATGGGATGTCTTTCACTACATAAATCCCATATCAATTGTCAAGGAAGTGAAGTTACATTTGATATTCTAAACCAACCTATGGTTTTCTATCAGTACTATGATATATATGAACTTCTGATGGAGATCATATACATTGTATGGGTATTGATTCCCATTCAAAAGGTGTATTTATCTCAGATGTTTGGGGAGAGATTCAAAATTAATAATATTCCTATTGAAAGGTATTTTTTATTTTTTCCTGAAAGAGTTTCCTAGTGTCCCACTAAATCATGAAGTTTAGTTTTCAAAATAACTCATACTTGGTGCCACACCTATTTCAAAGAATACCTATAAAATTTTCTTGATTGAGTTGTAGTAATTGAATAAGAAACTCCAATATATTCTTAACAAGGTATTCATTCTTCCAAGTGTGTTTCAATGGGTTTCACTAGTTCTTTTTGTTAAAAAAATATGGTTTGATGTGAATATTAATTCATTATCAAGAACGAAAAAAGAGCAAAATTAATAAAAAGTATCCACTACCCCATATTGATGACTTTTTTGATCAATTAAATGAAGCTCAATAATTTTCCATGATTGAGATTCATTTTGGATATCATAAATTGAGGTTAAAAAAATAAGATATACCTAATATAGTATTCCATACAAGATATGTACACTATGTATATATAGTTATTCAATTTTTTCATACTAATTCCCCCATTATCTATATAGATTTAGTGAATAGTGTATTTTGAGATTACCTTAGTTAGTTTGGGGTAGTCTTTATATATGATATTCTCATTTATTCCAAGAGAAAGTAAGATCGTGAAAATCACTTGAGAATAGCATTGAAACCCCTAAGAAGGGATGAACTATATGAACAAAAATTACAATGTGTGAATTTTGGTTACAAAAGATTTTATTTTTTGGTTCAGAAAATAAGATTAGCCGGCGCACATGTACTAACATTAAATTGAAGTGGAGAAAGGTTTGAAATATATATTTATGTATCCAAGAAGGTATTTGGATGCATCCTTATGACCTAATACATGGTTATGGATTATGGATCGTGATATTTGAAGGTTCATGAGAAGAATTTCCAAACTCATGATTTGGAGTTAGCTGCAGTAATTTTTTCATTAAAGATATGAAGAAAATATATTAATAGAGAAACGTGTGATATATATACTGATCACAAATTTTTAAGTATATATACACACATAAATATATAAATATGATAAAGAGAATATGTTTGTGGATTATTAAATATTATGACTACTCAATGCATTACCACCCTGGGAAGAAAAATAAGATGGTTGATAATCTGATTCAAAAGCACCATACTAGATTTGTAACATACCAGGTAAATAAAGAATAATAAATTTTCATATTTATTAATATTTATGAATTAAATATTAATTTTACTTTAAAGGGGTTTCTATGTTCGATAGCGTACCTGATACGCAACAAAGAGTTTCTTTGAAATCTTACATTGCACACTAGTAATAAAATAATATTATTTTAAATGGTAGTTAACAAGTAGTCGTTATATAGGCGGGAATGAATATAAATAACTAAAATATGATTATATATGTTTTTTTTTAAATTTTTTTACATTTATCCAATAAGATATAAAGGCTTAAAATACAAAAAGAATTCAATTTTAGGCATATATACTCTAACATTCACTAAAGGTCGACTTATCGCCTTTTGATGGTGAAACGTCTATAAATATAGTTTTGGTCACTCTTATACATTATATTGGACCAAATAAAATTCTTCTTTAGAATAGGGACATCAAAATTTACTTTGTGTGAATTCTTGGTATTTTTCCGATAAAGTTCATTTTTTTAATGAATAGTGAAAAATGTTGTATTTTAATTCAAAACCTCTTTTTAATATAATTTATTTATATGATTAGATTATCATTTGAATTGGTTTTAAAGTACAATTATAATATATTTTTACCATTTAATCCAATGGTGGTCATTGAAATTAATTTCACTTTGAAATCGGACTTAAACTAGTGTCAATCTTTTGATAATTATTGTTTCATAAAAACATGCTATTTTCTCTGACAACGGGAATTAATTATTAAATTAATTAATGCAACTTATATGTTTTGAATTTTGTAAAATAGATTTCATTTTTGAATTCAGAATATAAAATATAGCTTAGGGTGAATTTTTGGTATTTTTCTGAAAAACTTTAATTTTGATGAATAGTGAAACCACTAAGTGGTACTTAAAAAACTGATTTTTCGTTTAAATGAAATTTTACCACCTTTGTGTTTTGAATTTCAAAAATCCGACATACATGGTTGTAATTAGGAAGTAAAATGTGGTTCAATGGGATTAAAATACTTTTTTGGTGAATAGTAACTTTTAAGTTTATTAATCGCGATTAGAGGTAATTAGTGTAGTTTAAGGTAAAAATAATGTTTTAATAATATTAAATGAACTTGACACATGTCTTACCCTTATTTGATGTGTCATGTCCAACCAAGAAAATCCATGGGTCAACTTGGGGACCCCATGGAGCCACTTTGGTAGGAAAATGACATTAAAAACGTTTTATTAAAAGTTAAAATAAAAATGTCACAAACATGAGTTGTTTTACTAAAACAATTTTTAAATGGGGTTATACAAGCCATATTTTTGACTATAAATATTGATTAGAAATCTAAAAAGATTTCCTACATCATTATATTTTTTTTATAATTTCTAGACATTAAATAAATTAAAATAGTTATGACACCATGATGATGCAGCGATTACCTCATTATTTAACAATTTAAATAAAATGAAAAGATAATGTACAATCTAAGACCTAAACATGTCAAAAACCTATTGTATGGGTTTATTTAGAACCCTTATCACCTTATCATATAAATATATAATTTTTGGACACTTTGTATCCGAAAATCATTTTATAATAAAGTATCTTTTTTTAACTTTCCAAGAGTGCCCCTCCTCTCCTCTTATAAAAGGCCCCCACCTCTACCTACTTACCCACACCTCTCAAGCCTTTGGGTCAGCCAAACACTGCTAATTTTGTCTCTCCACATCCCTATATTACTCCTAGAAGCCTCCCTTTGGGAAGAAGTCATCCTAATTAAGCCTTTGGGCTCAAATAAAAAAGAGTTACCCGATTTAAAGGTAGTCTCTTCTTTTGTGTTCTTTTGTTTTATTTTGCTTCTCCAACCCCCTAAACTCTTTTTATTCATTTCTTTTGAAACAAATCCAGTATCTTCAATATACTAGGATGTTTTTATAAGAAGAATTCGAGCTACACTTACACACACCTACATCTAATGGTTAAAGAACATACCGTTTCTGTGGATGGCGAATTTCTGCCTCACAAAACGATGATTGTTCAATATTTTTCTAACACCTTAAAAGGTGGCCATTAAGATGTCACTATATTTATATAAGATATATAATATGTTTATGTTTTCCTTAAGCTTCTGTATTTTTCATTTATGGCATACATTTATGGCTTCCATTATAGGTATACGCGATATCTTCATTTTAGGAAGTGCGGACTACCGCCCCCTCAAAGTGATTTGATTCATTAATGCCATATGTGGGACGTATAAAGGATGGATTTAATTATATTATATATGATATTATACTGTAATTGTAATATACCTTTTTATCATTATGATTTCACTCCATTAAATTATGAGATAGAAATGAAAGTAGCGTTCATGCGTACGTACGGCTTACTGTCTCCCGGAACGGTGCATTTCATTTCTTATCCCCAAATGTAATGTACTATTATAAGTAAATATATATAATGGATATATATGATGTATGTTACATCTAAATGATTAATATAATTTTGGAATTAAAATATAAATATATCTCATTTAGTTTTAATTTTATTAATATGACATAGAAATGAAAGTAGCGTTCACGCGTACGTACAGCTTACCGTCTCCATGAACGGTGCATTTCATTTCTTACCTATAAATGATTATGTAATATTATAAATACATGTATATTCTGGATATATATGATATATATGATATCCAAATCAGGAATATCATTCTGGATATAATGAACCTTTGACCACACGAACAACATGTAATTGTAAGAAGTCCACTTTCGACTGAAGAACCAAGTATCGAAAAAACCATCATTATTAACTTAAATGATTAAATAACGTTTATAAAATGGTAATAAGTGATATAAAAGTAATAATGAACTTGAAAAAGTTTCTTAAGCAAGTAGAAATTAACTCAAGTTTATTATTCAGGACGTTAAAGAATGATCAAGTCAAGTCGGACCCGAGGTAAGGGACTTCGTCTCAATCTCCTTTCATTGAGGTATTTTTAGTTTTATACACAAATTTATTTTATACGGTTTATAAACCCCTTTGACTTTTACTTTTATACAAAAAAAATCTTTTTCTATGAAGTGTTTTACTAAACGACAAAAATGAATGTTTCTTTTAACGTACACGGTGACAACGACCCTTTTTCGCCGCCATGAGTATTATTTGGTCTTTGGCTTCCTGAACAAGACGTAATGTTTTTAAAATGAAATAAATACCATATAAACTTTTATGTATTTTGGTATTGAAAATTGTTTTTATAATGGATTTGTTATGTCAATATATTTAAGTGATATATTGTGATCAAAGTGTGGAAACGTTTTTTTCCATTATATTTGTTTTATGTCTTATGATTTTATAATGGTACTTGGACATTTGATGGGTGGTTACATGATAAACCATATGAAGAGTGGTGCTGTGAATACCAGGAAGGGTGGTTACGTTATAACCTCCAATTCATTGGGTATGGAAGTCGGCCGTATGGCTATTCCATTAAGTGATATGTGTGGAAGTTGACCGTATGGTTATTCCACTTAAGTATGTTTATGTCCCAAGTTAATTTTATATGTTATGTGTTCTTTATATGGGTTTTATGGTAATCTTTTGGTTACAAAAGGGTAAGTAATGATCTTTTATTCATTAAATATTTTTTACTACTTCATAAAGGTGAAGGTATTACTTTGATAAAGTATACATGGTTTACTTGTTGTTTGAAAAACTAACAGTTTTCATTCTTTATGTATCCCTTACTGAGCTTTTTATGCTCACCCCAAGTTTTTTTGAAATGTTTTTCACAGGACTTAATATGGAATAGGGTCAAGGATGGGATTAAGGGAAAGTCATGCTATCTAAAACATGGAACTATACATGTTTCTTTTTAAGAGTTTTTATTTTATAGAAATTTAGTAGAAGTGTCTACTTTGTAATATTTTGAGATGTAATAGTTATGATCTAATTCTCTAAAACTCTAAACCTGAAAAGATCCTTAATGGGAATTATTCATTTAATTCAATATTAAGTAATTTTTAAGGTCGGGGCCTTATAGTTGGTATCAGAGTTCCGTTTAGATAAATTTAGGAGTTAGAAAATTGCTAAATTATAAATTAATTTATGGTATGATTGAAATGATATAGCACTTAAAGATTACCATGTTGCTTCGCCTAAGATATTTCTACGTTCAGAATGGTTTTCCGCAGAGGAAACAAGGCATCTATTTTGGGATGAAATCAGGAGGAAGACAACCTTCCAAATTAGCAACCTGAGATAGTCAGAATTGGAACTAGACAGTTTGTTGCAGTGATGGCACAATTGAATCAGGCTATAAATAGTGGTGGTATCCATGTACGAGATTAGCCAGATCAACCACAGAGGAACATGTCAGTGGTGGAACATTTCATGAGGCAACATCCCCCATAATTCATAGGATCATCTGACCATGTGCTAGCTGAAGGGTGGATTAAAGCACTGGAGAAGATTTTTGATTTCATGGGGTGTTCAGAATATCAAAAGGTTAGTCTTACTGCTTACCGTTGTGAAGGTGAATTTGATCAGTGGTGGTCGATGGTGAAAAATATCAGGGATAGTGATGAGATTGATGATATTTTGGTGTTTTATAAATGTAAAGAGGAGCATGAAATTCATTTAAGGGTTATCTTGGAAACCTTAAAAGAAAATAAATTGTATGGAAAATTTAGCAAGTGTGAGTTTTGGTTACAAAAAATTTCTTTCCTTGGTCACATTGTTTCAAAAAATGGCATAACTGTTGATCCCGCTAAAACAAAAGTTGTTGAAGAATGGCCAAGACCCACAAATGTAACAGAGATCCGAAGTTTTCTTGGTTTGGCAGGTTACTACTGAAGGTTTGTTGAAAAATATTCACTATTATCTAGTCCAATGACTAAGATAACTCATAAGGGTGTTAAGTTTATCTGGACAAAAGAATGTGATGATTGTTTTCAAGAGTTGAAAAGAAGATTGGTGAATGCTTTAGTTTTGGCACTTCCTTCCAAGAATGGTGATTTTTTTATCTACAGTGATGCTTCATTGAAGGGAATCGGCTATGTCCTTATAAAGAATGATCAGGTAATTGCATATGTTTCACGTCAATTGAAAGCTCCTGAGGTAAATTACCCTATACATGATTTTGAATTAGCTATTGTTGTTTTCACTTTAAAATTTTGGAGGCATCATTTGTATGGAGTAAAGTGTGAAATATATACTGATCACAAAAGTTTAAAGTATATATTCACTCAGAAATAATTGAATATGAGACAGAGGAGATGGCTGGAATTAATCAAGGATTATGATTGTAAAATTCATTACCATCCGGGAAAAGCAAATAAAGTGGCTGATGCTTTGAGTCGAAAAAGTAATGCTTCATTAACAATGTTGCATTTGGAACGTGATCCTGTGGTTAAGGATTTAATGAACTTTGGCATGGAAGTTGTTTGTGCAGGATGTCCTTCTTTTTTGTTTCAGGTATCAGTGAAATCTTCTCTATCAGACAAAATCAAGCAAGCACAGAAGCAAGACAGTGAATTGCAGAAAAAGGTAGAGCTGGTTCAGAAGGGTAAGTTTCTTTAATTCAACATTGATAATGATTGTGTTTTGAGGTTTGGGAAGAGATTATGTGTGCCTTGTGTTTCACAGTTGAAGGGTGAGTTGTTATGTGAGGCTCATAGTTCCCCATTTTCAGTTCATCCTGGAAATACTAAGATGTACAGAGATCTGCGGGAGTGTTACTGGTGGGATGGAATGAAAAGAGATATTTCTGATTTTACTGTAAAGTGTTTGAGTTGTCAGCAGTTTAAAGCATAGCAACAGTTACCGAAAAGGATTCTTCATCCTTTACCAGTTCCAGAGTTGAAATGGGAAAATGTATCCATGGACTTTTTTGTGGGATTACCGAGGACATCTCGAGGTAATAATGCAATCTGGGTTATTGTTGATCGCTTGAATAAATCTACTCATTTACTTACTATTCGAGATACATTCTCTCTATATCAACTTTCTCCATTGTATCTTAAAGAGATAGTCAGGTTGCATGGAGTTCCCCTCTCCATTGTATCTGATCATGATCCCAGGTTTACTTCTAACTTTTGGAAGGGCCTTCAAAAGTCATTGGGTACTGAATTAAATTTTAGTACAGATTTTCATCCGTAATCAGATGGGCAGTCAGAACGAACAAATCAGACCTTGGAGGATATGCTACAAGCTTGTTCGATGGATTATCCGGGAATTTGGGACCAACATCTTTCTTTGGTTGAGTTTTCTTATAATAACAGTTTTCATTCCAGTATACAGATGACACCATTTGAGGCATTATATGGGAAGCGGTGTCGAAGTCCAGCTTTTTGGGATGAAGTGGGTGAAAGGAAGCTAATGGGACCAGAATTTGTAGAAGATATGGCAGAAAAAGTTCAGTTGATTCAGAAACACATGAGAATAGCTCAGAGCAGACAGAAAAGTTATGCGGATAACTGGAGGAAGGATCTATCTTTCGAGGTAGGTGATCATGTTTTTCTCAAAGTTTCACCGTGGTAAAGTGAGATGCGATTTGGTAAAAAAGGAAAGTTGAGTCCAAGGTTCATTGGACCATATGAAATTTTGTAGATAGTTGGATCAGTTGCATACCGAGTGGCATTACCTCCGAGTTTATCTCAGGTACACAATTTATTTCATGTTTCGATGTTAAGAAAGTATATGCTAGATCCATCTCATGTTTTGAGCCCAGATGTAGTTCAGTTCGAAGATAATCTCTCTTATGAAGAACAACCAGTCCATATTCTTGACGGAAGAGAGCAAGTGTTGCGAAATAAGGTAATTCACCAGGTAAAGGTTTTGTGGAAAAACCATATGGTTGAAGAGGCAACATGGGAATCTGAAAATGCTATGAGGGATAAATACCCCCACTTATTTTGATAAGTGAATAAAATTGTGAGGACGCAATTCCCAAAAGGGGGGAAGGATGTAACATCCTAGGTAAATAAAGAATAATACATTTTCATATTTATTAATATTTATGAATTAAATATTAATTTTACTTTAAAGGGGTTGCTATGTTCGATAGCATACCCGATATGCAACAAAGAGTTTCTTTGAAATCTTACGTTGCACACTAGTAATAAAATAATATTATTTTAAATAGTAGTTAACACGTAGCCATTATATTGGCGGGAATGAATATAAATAACTAAAATATGATTATATATGTTTTTTTAAATGTTTTTACATTTATCCAATAAAAGATAAAGGCTTAAAATATGAAAAGAATTCAATTTTAGGCATATATACTCTAACATTCACTAAAGGTCGACTTATCACCTTTTGATGGAAAACCGTCTATAAATATAGTTTTGGTCACTCTTATACATTCTATTGGACCAAATAAAATTTTTATTTAGAATAGGGACATCAAAATTTACTTTGTGTGAATTTTTGGTATTTTTCTGATAAAGTTCATTTTTTTAATGAATAGTAAAAAATGTTGTATTTTAATTCAAAACCACTTTTTAATCTAATTTATTTATATGATTAGATTATTGTTTGAATTGGTTTTAAAGTTCAATTAGAATATCTTTTTACCATTTAATCCAATGGTGGTCGTTGGAATTAATTTCACTTTGAAATCGGACTTAAACTTGTGTCAATCTTTTGATACTTATTGTTTCATAAAAACACGCTATTTGCTCTGACAGCGGGAATTAATTATTAAATTAATTAATGCAAATTATATGTTTTGAATTTTGTAAAATAGACTTCATTTTTGAATTCATAATATCAAATATATCTTAGGGTGAATTTTTGGTATTTTTCTGAAAAACTTCAATTTTTGATGAATAGTGAAACCACTAAGTGGTACTTAAAAAACCGATTTTTCATTTAAATGAAATTTTACCACCTTTATGTTTTGAATTTAAAAAACCCAAAATACATGGTTTTCATTAGGAAGTAAAATGTGGTTCAATGGGATTAAAATACTTTTTTGGTGAATAGTAACTTTTAAGTTTATTAATCATGATTTGAGGTAATTAGTGTAGTTTAAGGTAAAAATAATGTTTTAATAATATTAAATGAACTTGACACATGTCCTACCCTTATTGGATGTGTCATGGCCGACCAAGACAATCCATGGGTAAACTTGGGGACCCCATGGAGCCACTTGGGTAGGAAAATGACATTAAAAACTTTTTATTTAAAGTTAAAATAAAAATGTCACAAACATGAGTTGTTTTACTAAAAAAAAATTTAAATGGGGTTATACAAGTCATATTTTTGACTAGAAATATTCATTATAAATCTAAACATATTTCCTACATCATGATATTTTTTTTATAATTTTTAGACATTAAATAAATTAAATTATTTATGACACCATGATGATGCAGTGATTACCTCATTATTTAACGATTTAAATAAAATGAAAAGATAATGTAAAATCTAAGACCTACACATGTAAAACACCTATTGGATGGGTGTATTTAGAGCCCTTATCACCTTATCCTCTAAATATATAATTGTGGGACCATTTTTATGCGAAAATCATTTTATAATAAAGTATCTTTTCTTAACTTTCCAAGAGTTCCCATCCTCTCCTCTTATAAAAGGCCCCCACCTCTACCTCCTTACCCACACCTCTCAAGCCTTTGGATCGGCCATCCCCTTCCCCTTTTGTCTCTCCATATCCCTCTATTACTCCTAGAAGCCTCACTTTGGGCAGAAGTCTTCCCAAGGAAGCCTTTGGGCTCAAATCAAAAAGAGTTACCCTATTTAAAGGTAGTGTCTTCTCTTGTGTTCTTTTGTTTTATTTTGCTTCTCCAACCCCCTAAACTCTTTTTATTCATTTCTTTTGTAACAACTCCAGTATCATAAATATACTAGGATTTTTTTATAAGAATAATTCTAGATACAATTACACACACCTCAGCTAATGGTTAAAGAACATACTATTTCTGTGGATGGCAAATTTCTGCCTCACGAAACGATGATTGTTCAATATTTTTCTAACACCTTCAAAGGTGGACATTAATATGTCACTATATTTATATATGATATATAATATGTTTATGTTTTCTTTAAGCTTCTGTATTTTTCATTTATGGAATACCTTTACAGCTTCCATTATGGGTAGACGTGATATCTTCATTTTAGGAAGTGCGGACTACCACCCCCTCAAAGTGATTTGATTCGTTAATGCCATACGTGGTATGTATAAAGGATGGATTTAATGATATTATATATGATATTATACTGTAATTATAATATACATTTTTATCATTATGATTTCACTCCATTAAATTATGAGATAGAAATGAAAGTAGCGTTCATGCGTACGTACGGCTTACCGTCTCCATGAACGGTGCATTTCATTTCTTATCCCCAAATGTAATGTACTATTATAAGTACATATATATAATGGATATATATGATGTATGTTACATCTAAATGATTAATATAATTCTGGAATTAAAATATAAATATTTCTCATTTAGTTTTAATTCCATTAATATGACATAGAAATGAAAGTAGCGTTCATGTGTACGTACGGCTTACCGTCTCCATGAACGGTGCATTTCATTTCTTACCTCTAAATGATTATGTAATATTATAAATACATGTATATTCTGTATATATATGATATATATGATATCCAAATCATGAATATCATTCTGGATATAATGAACCTTTGACCACACGAACAACATGTAATTTTAAGAAGTCCACTTTCGACTGAAGAACCAAGTATCGACAAAACAAACATTATTAACTTAAATGATTACATAATGTTTATAACATGGTAAAAAGTGATTTAAAAGTAATAATTAACTTGAAAAAGGTTATTAATCAAGTATAAATTAACTCAAGTTTATTATTCATGACGTTAAAGAACGATCGAGTCAAGTCGGACCTGAGGTAAGGGACTTCGTCTCAATCTCCTTTCATTGAGGCATTTTTTGTTTTATACACAAATTTCTTTTATACGGTGTATAAACCCATTTGAATTTTACTTTTATACAAAAGGAATATTTTTCTATTAAGCGTTTTACTAAATGAAAAAAAGGAATGTTTCTTTTAACGTATGTGGTGACAACGACCCTTTTCCTCCGCCGCGAGTATTATTTGGTCTTTGGCTTCCTGAACAAGCCATAATGTTTTTAAAATGAAATAAATACCATATACTCTTTTATGTATTTTGGTATTGAAAATGGTTTTTATAATGGATTTGTTATGTCAATATATTTAAGTGATATATTGTGATCAAAGTGTGGAAATGTTTTCTTTCCATTATATTTGTTTTATGTATTATGATTTTATAATGGTACTTGGACATTTGAAGGCTGGTTACATGATAAACCATATGACGGGTGGTTCCGTGAATACCGGGATGGATGGTTACGTTATAACCTCCAATGCATTGGGTATGGAAGTCAGCCATATGGCTATTCCATTAAGTGATATGTGTGGAAGTCGACCGTATGGTTATTCCACTTAAGTATGTTTATGTCCCAAGTTACTTTTATATGTTATGTGTTCTTTATATGGGTTTTATGGTAATATTTTGGTTACAAAAGGGTAAGTAATGATCTTTTATTCAGTAAAGAGTTTTTACTACTTCATAAAGGTGAAGGTATTACTTTGATAAAGTATACATGGTTTACTTGTTTTTTGAAAAACTAATAGTTTTCATTCTTTGTGTATCCCTTACTGAGCTTTTTATGCTCACCCCAAGTTTTTTTGAAATGTTTTTCACAGGACTTAATGTGGAATAGGGTCAAGGATGGGATCAAGGGAAAGTCATGCTATCTAAAACATGGAACTAGACATGTTTCTTTTTAAGATTTTTTATTTTATGGAAACTTAGTAGAAGTGTCTACTTTGTAATATTTTGAGATGTAATAGTTATGATCTAATTAGCTAAAACTCTAAACCTGAAAAGATCTTTAATGGGAATTATTCATTTAATTCAATATTAAGTAATGTTTAAGGTCAGGGCCTTATAAGATTATCTATTATGGGAATCCAAAAATACCCAATATCTATGTATTTTTAAAGGTTTTATATATAAATCTTGAAGGAAGGGTATAAATATTATCTATCTCAACTGAATGTTTAACCATATATCCAAGTGAAAATTAAAGATGTGTAGTATGAAGATGTGGAGATGTATAAGAAGTTGAAATTTGATATTTATTTTAACCTTGATTATAATGGAATAATAAGGCTCAGGAACCATGTATGTTTTCCTTATATACCATATTTTAATAAATATATATTAAAGGAAGCTCATATTTCTTCATTCACTATTAATCCCAGATGTACAAATATGTATAGATATTTGAAAGATTAATTTTGGTGGGATGGAAGGAAGATAGATATTTCATAGTTTGTATCTTAGTGCATGTTAGGTTAGAAAGTTAATATTGAGAGGAAAAAATCTAATGGTATATAATTATCATTACCTATATAAAAATGGAAATGGGAAAACATCACTATATATTTTTATTTTTTTCAGACTCTCCAAAACATCTAAAGGTAATAATGTTATATGGGTTGTAGTTTATCGTCTTAAAATTTCAGCACAATTCATAACTATAATATAATATTTCACTCTTGATCATCTTTACATGTCATAAATTAAGGAAGTGGTAGGGTTTCATGGAGTACCACATTATATTTTATCTTATCAGGATCTGAAGATTACCGCGATGTTCTAGAGAAGTCATTAATAAGCCCTTAATACAAAGTTGAGTTTCAACACTACATATCATCCACATATGGATTTCTAGTCTAATAGAATAATATAAAACCTAGATAATATACTAATATTTTTTTATATTGATTTCAAAGTCAGTTGGGATCAACACCTTCCTTTATTTGATTTTTCTTACAACAGTAGATTTCATTAAAGCATTCAAATGGAACCTTATGAATCCCTCCATGGAATAAAGTATAGAACTCCAATGTGCTGGTATGAAGTTGTAGAAATAAATCTATCATGACCAAATATATCAAAATAAATGAAAGAGAAGTTTAGATCTATTCAATAAATCATAAAGGTGGCACAAGGTTAGAAGAAAATTTATGCTGATAATCATCAGTGTGATCTTAAATTTGAAGTTGGTGATAAGGTGTTTCCATGAATTTATCCATGGAATAATTTAATGATATTTAGAAAAATTATTAAACTAGTCACTTTGTATATTGTTCCCTTTAAAATTCATGACTATATCAGAATTGTAGCTTATCTCTTTGTGCTTCCACTTAACCTCTGTCGGGTTCATGATGTGTTTCATGTATCTCTCTTGAGGAAGTACATGCATGATCCATCACATGTACAGATCTCAGAGGTCATACCTCTGAAGCATGATCTTTCTTATGAGGAAAAAAGTGTATATTCTATATCATATAGAGAAATTACTATGAAACATGGCCAATCACCTATTCAATGTTTTGTGGTGAAACCATAATCTTGAGGAAGCTATGTAGAAACCTGAGGATGTAATGTGGTAGATGTATCCTCTGTTGTTAATACCAAATTGATATGATTTCAATGGATATATTCATTTTAATAGGGTTAGAATCTAACACCAAGAGATTTTAAGGATTTTTTTTAAAATAAAATTAATTTCTTTGATAGATTGTGTTGCACACAACACCAAGTTTTAACAAACTACAATATGAAATTAATATTATTATTTAAACATGACCATTATAACATAGTCATTAAAATTTGTGGTATGAATAGGAATAACCACATTTTTAAAATTACATATAATTTTTTTTGATGAATAAAATATATTTACAAATAAGTACTTAATTTTTAGTAAATTAATTATATGTTTCAAAAAATACTATTTTCTTACAAATAAATGTTTTTATTAACAAATAATAAAGTCAATTTCTTCAGTTTTAGAAACATTATTTGAAATAATAAACATTATTTTTTAAATCTAAATATCAAAATTATTTTTTACTAATTTTTTTAAAATTTTCTGAAAAGATTAATTTTTTATTGAATTGTAAAAAAATACTATTTTTTATTAAAAATTTCCATTTTTTAAAGAATTTAAAAGATATGTTTTAGGGATGTTTTAAAAGAACAATTAGTTAAATTATATATTTATTAATATAATTCTTGTCATTGAAATCAATTTCTGGTTGAATTTTGATATTAAAACTTTATATACTTCTGGAAATTTTCTCTTTGGAAAACCACTTTTTCATCATGTATGTGGGTTGAATTTTAAATTAAAATTTTCTAATTATATGAATGGAATAAGGAAAATTTTATAACATATTTTTAATAAGTATAAGAAATATTATATAATAAGGTGAACTTAATTTTTTTCATAATTAATTGTAAAAACTACAAAAACAATTGTCAGAGTTAAGGTTAAAACAGGTTTACTGGGTTTAAACTAAGACTATAAGGGGGAAAATGACCAAAACATTTGTTCAAATATCATTTTATGGACATAATTATAACTTTTAACCTATAAGGTTCTATAATGATCTGCTTTTTATCCTTTTGTAATGTATAAAACGTGGTTACACTTTTTTCTTTTTAAAAATGCTAAGTGTGTCCTCTCCCCCACTTATAAAAGGGCACACCCTATCCTCTCCTCTTATCACTTACAAAACCTATTGGTTTATAAAATAATTGAAAAAATATCTTAAATAATCCTCTCAATATCATATAGTCCTTAGTTTGAATAGTAAACCCTCTTAATAAGGCTTTAGGTACAAACCTAAAGAGGTTCTCTGAAAAATAGGTAAAATTATTAAACTTCTATTTTTGTTTTATTTCTTCTTCCACATTATTCAAATATTCTCCAAATATTCTTGTATATTAACACCCATATCTCTGATAAACTTATACTTTATTATTTTAATGGAATAACCTATACCCACCTCCTCTCCCATCAAATGGGAAACAAAATTGTTGATTATGTGTACGGCGGACTACCACCTCATGAACCGATGTAATTCATTTTTCATCATCGCCTCTCACAAGTGGATATAAGGATAGATAAAATTATAAATATTATATTAATAACATAATTATTATTTTTTAATTATAATATCATATATACTTTTTTACATTCCATTCCTTGGGAATATAATAATGTCACTCGTGTGTACGGTGGACTACCGCCTTGGGAAGTGATGTGATTCATTTTTCACATAACATTTGCATGGAATATAATAAGGATAAATTTAATGAAAATATTGTTTATATATATCATAAATATTACTCTATAATTTTGATATATTATTTACCTTCCTTATTTTCCTTCTATCAAGAAAATGGAAACATCATTCATGCGTATGTAGGGCCTGCTGTTTCCCTAAATAGTGTATTCACATTTTATATCTATATTTTATGGATTAATCTAAATAAATATATAATTAATCTATATGATAATTGTATCATGTGTGATATTTTTTGATATTATGTAACCATTTTAAAATTAAAATGGATGAAACTACCAAATCAAAATCATACATGAAAAATGAAGCAGTTATTACCTAAAGCATGATTTTAACAAGGAATTATTAATAAAAAAGTAATATAAGATCATAAGTAAAAATATATTCTATGATATATATAATTATAGTTCTGAAATATATTTATAATTAACCAATATTTATTATACAAGAGGTTCAAACATGTATAAAGGAATTGGAGACTGAAGGTAAAAGATTTTTGGCCTCTCTTTTATTTCTGGGAGACATATGTCATATTCACCATTCATTTATATTATGTGGTGTTTATACTTCCACTTGTACATGATATATCATGAATTTAATTCCTTTAATTATATTTAAAGTTTCATTTTATGTTATTCTTTCATGGGAATTATGATTCAAAATTTACTAAATCATGTAAGATATTTTTGTCTCAAATTGTCTTCTTTGTGACTTATGTTATGTTATACACCTATATTCTTTTATGATTTATATATATTGCCCATTTTAATTTTTATATCATTAATTTATTTATTTTCATGATATTTAAATTTTAATTTATAGTTATTATTTCATGGGGGTTGTGATTTAAAAGTTTCTAAATCATGTATTGAATTTTCATCTCACTTTTATTTCCGGGGGACACATGCCTTATACGCCACTTATTTCTTTTATATCATGTATATATATTGCCCATTTTAATTTTTATATCATTAATTTATTTATTTTCATGATATTTAAATTTTAATTTATAGTTATTATTTCATGGGGGTTGTGATTTAAAAGTTTCTAAATCATGTATTGAATTTTCATCTCACTTTTATTTCCGGGGGACACATGCCTTATACGCCACTTATTTCTTTTATATCATGTATATACTACCGATGAATTTATATTATTATTTTTATCGTTAATATTATGTGATATAAATATCCTATAATTTTATTTCTTTCATGGGTCTTACAATTAAAAATATATAAACATGGTAAATACTTTATGTTACAGTCTCTTTATTTATTAGGATTGTTTATAGTTATGCTTACAATAATGAGATATTATGATATAAATATCAAGAAGAACATGAATTTTATTCTAATATAGTTATTTAAATAAAATACATATGTTAATTTCGTTTTCCTCTATTAATTTACTCATTAGTTCAAAATAAAGTTTTTAATAAAAAATGAATTTATTTCTCTCTTCATTCGAAAATCTTTTTTTTCAATGTCCATGTTTTATAAAAAAAATTTAAAGAAATTTTTTAACTGTTCTCTGATAAATTTTCATAGAAATTTTTACCCATGTTTTAAGTTTTACAAAAAAAGGTTTAAAATGAATCTTCTTTTCATTTTCTGAATGATGTATTTTTTGACTTTTTATCAAAAATGTGAAAGGAATATTTGATTTAATGTGTACAACATGAATAGTATTTTCCACCATCATGACCAATCAATGTTTTAAAATATTCCTTCCTAATTTTCAAATATTAATTTCAAATAATAGAATTTTTTCAGTGTTTTGTGAACTTTTGGTTTTAAAAAGATGATTTTCAAAGTTAAAAGGTTATTTTCTTCAAAAATGTCCCAACTAATCTTTCAAAATAATTTTCCATATATGATGACAACCTTTGATGTTACTTAAGAATTAATAGGGATATTATCCAAATATAACATCATTATTATTTATCTATATGTTTTATGTTTATAGTGAAAATATTTTTATAAACCCCATTCCTTTTTCAAATGGTAATGCTATGATGAAATGATGAAATATTTATGAAACCTATTTCTTTTCCACACATTATGATATGATAAAATATTTATGAAACCCATTTATTTTAATGGTTTTTTATATTATGAATCTATTATGATCTTTTAGAAGCTATATTTATGGTTTTCATTATGTGATGGTGGTTACATTATAACCAATTACAGTGGTAACTTTATAACCAAGGATTGTGGTTACATTATACCGAGGGATGGTGATCATGTTATAACCAGGGTTGGGTGAGACCTATATATCCATAAAATGAATTGGGAAAATATTGAAATATGATGAGATAAATAGGACTATAATGGGTAGTGAACTATGTTCAGTAAGGGATTCTATGCATTATGATAGTCTTGGGAGTGAACCATGACTATTATGATTGTTTGGGGAATGAACTCATTCCACTATGATAGTTTGGGCACCGAGCCTTGAATAATAAGAAAATAATTTTCTATGCCTATGTGTATGCCATAAATCAATGTCTTATTTCAATATTATTTTATCATGGACCATGTTCTTTGATTCCTTTGTTATTCATGTCTTATGAACTACCAAGCTTTATTCCATGACTAAAGGTTATGATATTTGATACGTAGGGTATTTTTTTTAAATATAATGTTCATGTTCTTATACAGTTATTCTCATGTTATACTTATGTGATCTTTTATATATATCTTGTTTACCCTTTTAGGCAACAGAGATCACCCTTTATTATGTTTCCTTTTCCCAAGGTATGAAGAAATGTTTTATGTATTATATGTCTAAGAAGGAAGAACTAAGAGGGAGATGATATAGAACTCTTATGAACCAATTTTTTATGTTTCCAAGTTTCATAAGGCACTAGACCTATAATATTCTATCATGGATAATTATATTTTATAATGAGTATCCATATATTAATATATGATATCTATATATTAGTAGTTTATGTCTCTATAATAAATACCCACAAAGGGGAGAATATGTTTTTTAGATAAGGATGAGAATATCCTACCCTACCATGTCGTTAATGAGGAAAATAAATGCATTTTTTAATTTTTGGGAGAAAGGATATATTGGAATTGGAAGAAATTATAGTTAAAAACAAATAAAAAGGGGGGATTAAATTTTTCATTTCGATTTCTGAAGATAAATTTGTATTTATTTCCAATTCTTTATTGATATAATGTAAGTCAATGTGTACTAAAGAATAATGGAGTGGATACTATTGAATATGAAAATGGGAAATTTTTTTATATTTATAAAAAAATATGGAGTTGGATTCTTAGTGACAATACCATTATACATTAGATGATTGGAGAGATGGTTTGTATATCAAAGATAAGTAATAATGTTTGGAGTAATGTCTACAACATGTTATGAATTGAGAAGATAGGGTTAGATGTATAAGATACTAAACAAATTTGAAATTTTTTATATTTGATATTAAAAAGTATAA
Organism: Viscum album; assembly: GCA_963277665.1. Taxonomy (NCBI): domain Eukaryota; kingdom Viridiplantae; phylum Streptophyta; class Magnoliopsida; order Santalales; family Viscaceae; genus Viscum; species Viscum album. The sequence continues at coordinate 1,402,692,455 of OY728166.1, read as the reverse complement.
TATAGTTTCAAAGTTATTGAGGAAATCTATCTTAAATAGTGGATAATTCTTCCTTTTGTTATTGATAATATTGGTTGTAGAAGTTAGTATTGAATATCACTTTGATTAAGGATTATGAAGGTTGTTTTAAAGGTTAAAGTAAAATGTCATAAAAGTTATTTCAAAACTCTATCTTGAGCTCATAGATCATATAATGTTCATTGAAATCTTGATGGAAGAGTTTAGAATTATTTTAATAGTACTAATATTTATTTAAACATGGTCCAAGATGATTTTTAGTGTCTTGAGAATGCCTAAGATGAGTTCGAATTTATTCTAAAACAACTTGATATAATATTGAATTTTGTACTTAGATTTGGAAAAACTATAAAGGGAATATGTAAGGGGATTCCCATTTCTATAATCACATAATTTAATTCTCAAGAAGATTTATCCATATAAGGATGGAAACATAATAGGATTAACTACATAATGGGATTCATGTAATAATGTTTTAAATATGTAAATCTATGTAAGGTTCACGAACATATATAAATCTATATAAGGGTCACTAATGTAAGCGAATCACCGCATAGATGGATTTAAAAAGGGTGACTGCATAAGAGTCCAAATACCATGTATATAGATCTATATAAGTGGATATACACTATATCTCTATGTAATGGAACCCACACCATGTATAGGGATCCACTTAAGAATGTCTGACATATGGAGATCCATGTATGGGTCTGCTGAAGTTGAAAATTTTAAATCTTCTATAATTATATATTATGAAATAGAAATCATTTACAATGATGTAACATCCATTATTTCATATTTGAAATATCATGGAGATTTTTTATCTATTTTTTAGGCATTATTTTAAAGAAGTTAATTTGAATGATCTTTCTAATAAAAACTACATAAGTTTTTTTTTCTTAAGAATATTATTGATGAAGTTGGGTTGATGATTGGGGTATTAATCCGAGTTTAAATAACTACAATACATGATTAATGAGTGAGTTATAAGTCAATGTTCGTGATTAATTCAATGTAAATCAAAGATAACTATGATAGAAGCCTAAGAATGTATCCATCCCAAAATAAGAATCTTCCAGATTCCTTAAATCTTGAAATGAAAAATATATTGATGCTAGTAGAGAACATAATTGTTTAATAATTACAAAAATGTTCATGATTTAATTTGGAAATATGAAAATATGATTTTAGATAATTTTTCTTTAAAATATTCCTAAAATCTGAATTCTATTTTTTAAAATCTCTCACACTGTAAGAGAGAGTTTCATGCTGCAAGAAATATAATGGTATATTTTTTATAGAGAATTTGTGTCTTAGAAATACCAAGCACAACAAAGAGTATGATTATTGGAAGGACCAAACCATGTAAAAAACATTTGTGCCACTTTATTATTTTATATTCATTTCATATAGGTGTATGGTAGGTTAATAATAAATATTCATTATTTATAACTAGCATCAGAGGTTCAAATACCAAAGGGGTACAAATTTTAAATGTATATTTTTAATTTGGTAAAAAATTGACCACACCTAATTCATCCTCCACTCAAGTGTGTCTGCACTGGTCTACTATGACACTTTGTTATAAATTCATATTAAAAAATACAAAGAGATATATTAGAGTTCTTAAATGGATTTATTAAGATGATGTTTTATTTTTTTCAATGTGGTTGTGTAAATAAAAGTCATTGTTTTGTGAATATGAGTGATTTGTTACCATTATAAATGGGAAAGGAAAATATAGCTACATGGAACTTGGATAGATAAAATTAATATAGAAGTCTTAAATTTTATGATTATTGAATTGATAATTAAGGAATAAAATATATGTGTTTTGATATGAAGATATTTTGTCTATAATAATTTGGATTAATTTAAAAATAATGCTATGGAAAAAATATTGTATAAAAGGACAATGTAAGCATTAAAAAATATACATGGATGATTATTTTTAGTTTTCCTTGATACATTTGATAATTTTTAAGGAGAGGCTGAATCTTGGTCCTAAAATTATAGAATCATAGGTGTCATGGAATATTTTTAAATATTGAACATGTATGATTAAATACGGAAGGAATTTGACAATAGAATGAATATGTATGTTTCATTAGTGTCGATATGTATGATTCCATTAAGAATAAAGGGGATATCTATAATGAAATGTTTATGTGTAGGATATTTTGATGATCAAAGAGGAAAATATAAAATTCATGATTTCATTTCCTATATATGTATGACTCAATTTTTAGAATTCATAAGATACATATGTAAAGTCAAAACTCAAATTTGGAAAAGGAAATGCTCTTATGTAATATTTTTTATAGAGATCTAAGATTCTGCAAAGGAGTTCATATATAAGAATAATACATATGATTCACTTGAGAGATGGAGCTTAAATTTTGGAAATTATTTTATCCTATATAATATGTAATAATAATAAGTTCCTTAAAGGTGATACATAAGATATTAAACATATTATATAAATTCTTAAACAATGTAAAATTTATGAATTCTAAAATCATTTAGAAATTAAAATCATATGATTCTTCATGTTTGGGATTATAGCTAAGATAAAGGTAATGAACCTTCAAATGGTAGAAATGAGGATCATGTTGTGATACTGTGTAAAGCATTAAGAAGGTTCCACGTCATAAACATAAGGCTCATGTCATAATGAATAATCACATGCACATATAGAAGAAGTTTAAAATGAAATTAAAGTCACATATATTGTGGGAGACTATGATAAAGTAAACATCCCAAGTCTTTTGGTAAATTTAATGAAAATATTTATCAAGTATTTGACTAGGATATTTTGGGAATCATTTATGGATAACTAAAACTAGATAAATCAGCCAGTTTTAATATAATAGATCACCTAGAACTGATATTCATGGACTTTCCAAAAATAAAATATTTTTAATAACATTTACATGGTATTATATGAATATAACAGGTAATAGTATGAATAAGAGGATAAATGAAAAACATAGAAAACCTGATACTACACTAGATACAAAAAATCAAAAGAATAAAATTATGGGAGTGGGATACTTTGATGTTGGTTTATTTTAAATAAACTTCAACCATTTGAATAAGGAGAACATTAAACTATTGAAATCATAAAATCATCCAAAATAGGCACATAATGATAACTAGGAACTTCCTATGTTTCGAGGAAGATAGAGAATAATGTCTACAATACACATGTATCATGGAAAGTAGTTGAGTGGAATATTCTAAATCAGATTAAGGAAGAAGAGAAATGTTGATATGCCACTACACCAAGGTGATAAACGTAGTTGATGTAATACTTACAGGTTTTCACAAGGATCTAATAAAGGAATATGTGAGATATTAAATATTAGAGGGTGTTCATACTAGCTATAAGGGCTACATAATGTGAAATACATTATAATGATCTCTAGTGGACTGTTGGAAGACAAGGTGGGATATTGTAGATCATGGTGTGATGTTATCCTATGTGGGTAATTCACTAAAGTTACTTGGGTTATTCCTTCCCACTGTAACTAATGGGGTTTCATATGATCATTTAATGACAATTTTCAGTAGAATACAACCCAAACACAATCAATATATCTTTGATAAATCAATGTGTAAATAATCTGAAAAACAGAGTACATGGAATTAATGAAAATAAATGGTTTTCTTATTCCTTATGTAAAGATTGTTTGAGGGAATTCACGTGGAGCAATGAAATAAATCACCCTAAATCTGATGTGATACACTGTCCAATGGATCCATGATCATAGCATAAGGATACCCAAAATTTGAATGGGTTTTGGAACCTTCTCAACTAAGGTAAATGGAATTTTAAGAGGAAGAGAGTTTAGTAGAGGCTCATACACATAACACACTAGTGCACTCAAGAGGATAGTATATCATAATATTATATAGTTGAAGCCTATAGTATCTCAAATTCATAATGAATCATATGTGTTTCATTATATTTGGTTATAATTCATAAAACAATTTCAAGTAAATTGATTTAAATACTTTAATAGATTCATAAGGTATTTTAACTGATGAATAAACCATTTATGGCAGATAAATAACATATATGTACATATATTATATTATATTCATGAATCGCATTCATGAAGAATACATGCATCATATGAATATATTAAATATTAACTATAAATAATATCATATTATATATGTGTTTATGTTTCATGCATCATATAAATGTGTACATGAATCTCATGCAAGTATATTTTATTTCACATCCAACATTCTCCCACTCACACTAAATTCTCTAAGGAATTTATAAAAAACTTCACAACTCACTGTGATTCCATCCAAACACTTTTGGGTATGGTTTTTCATCAAACTCTATTCATTTTGAACAAAACAAATCTTCAAAATTTTATCCTAATCCAAGGGAAAAACTATGTGACCCTATGGGCCTTAATTGTATTTAAAACAACTATGAAATACCTATTTCATAGATGTCAGAAATCAGTTCCCTCTAGAAAATCATTAGTGATAATTGGGATACTAATGGGTTGGGTGTGATCTCCATTAAACATACGCATATATCTATATGAACATTTCCATAAGAAGATATATAATATACATCATATATATACTTATAAAATTCATTTTCACATGACATAGAGTGACCACTATACATAGAACATGTCAATCTAGTATTAGCCTCTCACTATTTCTTTATTCTCTAGAAAAGACTAACCTGATCAATGAATGCATCCTATATTTGATAAGTAAATAACATTTCACTTATCCAAATAGTTGAAAACATCATAGGTTAAACAACTAAAAATGGAAATTCATTTCCTCAGTTTAATTCAATCAAGGTCCATATGTCTTTAGATTTATATATAAGTGGACAAATCCCATATTGGATTTTCTCCAATTGACAATATGATCAACAACATACCCAACTCCCCTACATTAACTAATTAAACATATAGAATTGTGTAAGTATGGTATAAAATTATGAAGTTTCTCATGTTATTTATCTCTCTAACCTTGGGAAAAAGGGATTAATAATAAGCATAAATCCCTAAGTATCTCGGTGAATGTATGACATTCCATGAGATATAATTTTGTGGATAAATCCAAGTAATAAGTCTCTACTTGTTACCTTGTGAATATATTCTTCATATCTCATATAAAAATATTTTTAATGAATACCATATTTTAGTAATGTTAACTGTATCATATCATTACAACCCATACTACTTCATAATGATCATCGGTTAGGGATAAATCAAAGTTTCACATTAAGGTGATATTATCATTTGACCATTCACATAAAATTAGTTGCAGAAAATATGAATGAATGACAATTGTATATTTCATTTATTATAACTACATGATACATTTAAAACCATTATAACTAATCTCTCATGTGTCTAACACCCAATGATTCTATAAGACCCTAATGTTTCTGTTGTGATAATAGTTTTATCAATGAATCTGCTCTATTCTCCTAAGTAGAAAACCAACTGATAATTACATCACTCCTCTCAATGATCTTAAATATGATATTTTATTTTTGAAGTTTTTGTTTGTTTCTTTGATCCAAACAAGTTTCCTTCATATCATGTGGTGTAGTGATGTATTTTACCTATGTTGTTGATTTTTTGGTGGTGTATTGTTTAGAAATCTTCCAACTAATTGCTCTATCATTTAGGAAAAATATGAATCAAGATTGAGATTTTATATCATCTTTTTTATATTGGAAACTAGAATATGTGTAACCATTTACAGAGAGATCATCCTTACCTCTAAAATACCAAGAACATACAATTTTTCCTTCTCAAGTGTGTAAGATGTTCTTAAAAACAATCTCGGGACTCTCACCAAGATCATATTGTCATATTCTTATTATTCTCAAATAATATGGGACATAATTTCAAGTACATAACATGTCATATATGATAGATCCCATGACATATGTATAAGGAATCGTATCCATACTTTATAACTCTTTATAAGGATCTCGAATCTTCCTAAGATTCATGCCATCCAATGCTATTAAAGACCCCTTATTAGAGTTATCCGTGTTAAAATACTTCAACACTAAAAATATATGAGTTATAACTTGGTCCAAGCAGTATATTACATCAATCTATATAAATCCTCCTACTGAGTATGTAAGTTTCTTCACCCATGACTTTCACTAAGAAAAATTTACCCAACCACATCTTCACAGAGTGAAGTGTTGAAAAATCATTTATAATAAGCAGTATTTAACCAAATATAGTTTTAAAAATACTACTATACTCCCAGTAAGACACATATATACACAGGAATAATCATTATTATTTATAGAACCATTCTCTTTGATTACATCATCAAACTAGATATTATATCTCTAAGAATCATACTTTATCCCATAAATAGACTAATGAAACTTGTGAACCCTAGTATTATCATTTGGAACTTAAAAAAACTTGGGATGTATCATATACACATCCTTGACTAAATTCCCATTAACTAATTCATTTTTTACATCCATTTGATATATCACATAATCAAAATGAGTTGTTATGTTTAGAAAAATATGAGTGGATTTTATCATCAGAACAAGTGAAAAGGTCTCTTCATAGTTAATATCATAAACTTGTTTGTAACCCTCTTCCACTATGAATTATTTATAGGTATAAACTATACTATCAATTTAGTTTTCTTATGAAAAAATTACTTCACCCTATAAGTGTCACCCCTTTGGGTGCATCCAATAAGTTCCAAACAGGGTTAGTGTGCATGGATTCTATCTCAAATTCCATGGTTTTTAAAAATTTCTGAGAATCAAAATACTCAATGGACTCTTGGTAGGAAGTTGTTTCATATTCTATGAATGTTAATACATCATCATTATCTATGATAAATCCATGTCTATGTGGTTCTTGAAAAATCCTACTAGACCTTTGAGGTTCTTATGCAACATAAGTTGGTTCTTCTTCCATAACTCTTTGTAAAACTAGCTCAACATCCATATAAAGAATAATTTCAATTTATTGGTCTTGAACATCACCAAGTTCAAATTTCCTACCACTAAATCCTTGAAATAGATATTAATTCTCAACAAAATATACCAGTTCATGACACATACACTTTTTGTTTAGTAGGATGGTATGATAATATCCCTTAGTTTCCTTATAATAATCGATAAATAAGAGTTTTCCAGACTTAGAGTTATGTTTTTAAGAATCCAAATTTCATACATAAGACTCAAAACCAAAAATAGTCTCATAATAAAAAAATGTGATGTTTCCCAGTCCATATCTCATATGGTGACATTATGACTGCTTTAGATGGAACACGATTTAGTATAAATATAGTAGTCTCTATAGAATAACCCCAAAAAATAAAAAAGTCACATATATTCATCATCAATCAAACCATTTCTAATAAGGTATTACCTATACTTTTAGATACACCTTTCCATTGTGGGTTTCTCTGAGGAGTGATTTGTGAAACGATTCCAAAATTTGAACTTTATCTTGGTAATAAAAGGTTGTATATTCAAAAATACCTTTGTTGTAAACCCAATTATAAAAAGGTTTAACAAATATTTATCTTAAAAGGTGGAATGTAAAATATGAGGGTCTTCACATAACTAGGTTTTTATATAGGATAACATTAGTATAAAGTGAAGATATAAACATGGAAGAAAGCATAAATAATTATAGAGGACAATAGCGATCATTGATAATATGAAATTGAATGATCAATATAAAGTTAAGGACCTAAAAACATAAATATTAAATGATTCAAAAGACCATGAGTTCATCAAAAACAAAGGTACAAGGATAACATTTTTGTTTCAAGATCTTTTACCTAGAGTTGAGGAGTTACTTTACCATATAGACTAAAAAAATAGTGAAATATACTTACTTGAAAAGTATAATTTCATCCTTTTTCTAATTTCCACCGCAATATCATATCTTTCTATATATGATGAGTATTGAATACTAATTTTCCATGTCTGAAACACTAAAATAAACTTTTAAAGATGATCTAACCATAAAAGGGATAAAAATATATTCCTCCTATCCTTAGACATTAACCAAAACCAAAATCATTAGCACATGATAACATAATTCCTAAAATAAATAAACCTTCATATGATATATTAATATTCAAAATTAAACAATAATGCCCAAAGTTCAAACTAAATCATTCCATAATTAAATAACCTCAGCTCCCAAATAATCTCAATAACCTCTCCATTATATAATTGTTTAACCTCAAAGGTTATCTCATACCTTTCATCTTAGATGTAGAAAATGATATTGATCTTTTTTTGAAAAAACATTAATCACTTAGTTATTGGATAATTGTTAAATCCCATGGTCATCAATATGATAAAACATGTGTTCCCAAAATTATAACAATACCCCATATCATAAAAACCCAAAATGTTATCAATACCTTAAAACTTATGTCTAAAAATTGTAAAGAAATAATTTATATAAAACCAAAGCCTTACATGTACTTAAACCCAAAAAAAATGTCTCATAAGGTTTCTTTAATCACTTTAAGATCTCAGCACTTAAAAACTCAAAAAGGGTGTCTATGAATTTGAACTAATGATTAACATTAATCTTATAGACCTATGTTGGTATCCACAAATAATAATATTTCCTCATAAAAACATAATAATATCCAAATATATCTAAAACCTTTCATTTGATACCATCAATAACAGCACCAAACCTATAATCCTGGATCTGATGCTGAAATCAAAAACATTACATTATGACTTTGATACCGAAGAAGGTAACCTAATTTTATCCACCCAAAGCATACAACATAAAAAAGAAATATTGGATCACTGACATTCTCAAATTCATTTTAGGTTTATAGTTTTAGAGAATTATGAAAAAAAATTAACATAATTGATTCATAAATAATCAATTCATAAAGATAATAATAATCTCCCATTATACCCAACTTTTCAAATTCCACATTAGTTCATTATCATCATCCATATGAAACCCTTCTAGAAATAATTTGTTTAATGATATTATTAATAACTAGGGTAAAAGGAGACATAATAAGGATGATCTCAAGTTCTCAATAAGGGTAAACGTAATCATTAATAATTGAATGTTGGTAGTGAAAATATGAAGAGCATAAGGGTATGATGACATGATAAAATTGCATGAGTATAACATAAAAATATTTATGCCCTTAAATACCAGGATCATCAAACATGAAAACATGGAATAAATCTTGAAAAAATTCAAGAGTCATTATAATCAATAATCATGATCTATGGGACATCAATCTTGATCATAAGAAACATAATAAATCCACAACAAGCATATATAAATTTTATTGGTATCTTGGAACAGTTCCTTCATAAAAAATGTTAACCCCAGGTCAGAAATAACTAGATCCCAGTTAAATACTTTGGAAAAACACTTCAGTAAATCCCTCCTTCTTTCCCATTAAGATAAGAAACATTACCCAATGCATTGGAGTGCTATCTAGGTGCACCCATCCTAAAAGCTATATCGGGCTCACCCGGTGGGTACACCCAACATATGAGCTATATAGAAATCACCTAGTTATATTTGGTTACACCCATTATATAAGCTATATTGGGATCACCTATTGTTATATGGGTGTTGAAACTTCATTCCATTTCATGGATGAAAAAGTGACAAAGGGAAATACCTTAAAAAATATGATAAAATGCGTAGAGGATTTCATGATTTGTAACGGGTCTAAAATGAAATCGCCCCAGTTTAGCCAAAACACTGTCGGAATGAAAGGTACTTGTGCACTACCATTTTGGCACACAATCCACTTGTGTGTCAAACCATCCTTCACCCAGGGTCCTATTGTTTCTTGTAAATAGACCCATGGGATCTTTATTTGTACGTACAAATTTCCTTGAAGCCCGATTGCTACTCTGGTCATCCTAGTTCTTCGCCCAAGTCTTCCGAAACCTCCCAGGTAGTTCTTTAACACCTAAGAAGAGGGGATTAAAAGAGGATCATAGGACATAAGTCCATTCAGTGTTTGAAATCCATAGAACTTGCATGCCCAAAGTGCCCAACCTCTCTAAATAAAAAACACATTCACGCACTCCATTATTTATACAAGGACTTGAGTGTTCAACTTCTGGGAATACCTATGAAGACTCTTGAAGGCTTGAATCAAGTTTTTACCTAGTCTTGTCCTCCATTTCTTTATCACTTAGGGTGACATCAGGTTTTCCAAGACTACTTGCGTGCCCAATACCTATGCACCATATACTTGAGCACCCCTCTTTGATTCACCTAAACTTTTCAGCCTCCTCGAGCCTTTCATGAAACCTTGTTCAAAGTCATTCAAGGAAGAGATTCTTCTTCATTATCTCCCTTATCTGAAATGGATCATGTTTAAACCTTCACCAAGACCTCCCGATTTACAAAACCATAGGGAAAGGCACACCAACATTTCTCCTATTTGGATTTGTACCTTTACAGTCATAGGTTTCACATACTTGTCCAATTAGGAACCTAGGGTTCTTGAAATGTCTATGGAATTATATCTCCACAGTCATGAGGGCTCTTCTCCCAATAATAGTATTGAAGAGTTCCTATTTTGGAGGATTGGGGTTCAGGAAATGTCCTTACCTTGTCTCCAAAACCCATAGCCTCAGTTCCCTGGTAGGGAAGGTACTGTTCACATCTGCTTTTCTTTTCGATAAATTAAAATTACCTATCCTCTAGCAGGATAAATTTTAAGGAATACCTCCTAGAGTAAGCCTCTATCCTGTCAGACTGGATCCAATGACCTTCACTATCATATCATATTGAAAGCTTCAATGTTCCATGCCCTCACCCACTGTCACCTTGGTTTCTTTTTCTGTAGGCCTGGCCTCTTCCATCAGTGGAGGATAAAGTTTTTGGTTTTTTGAATATTTCACATCCTCATGTTTCTCATACCGAGCATGACTCACATGGGATTAGATATTTTTGATGATCACACATCCACACAATCCACCAACCCTCTTGAACTATGAGAACTCTGATTTCCATCATAATTGGGATATGTAGGAAGCCTTCACCCAAGTCCCAAGCTCATTGGACATACTCCAATGGAAACTAACTATCTTGAACTACAAGAACTTTGATTCCCACCATAATCGGGATATGTAGGAAGCCTTCACCTAGGGCCTGAGCCCACTGGACATACTCCTCAGGAGTCCAACCACCATGAACTATAAGAACTCTGATTCCCACCATAATTGGGATATGTATGAATCCTTCACCCAAGGTCTGAACTCACTATACATCCTACTTAGGAGTCCAACCATATTGAAATATGAGAACTTTGATTCCCACCATAATTGGGATATATTGGAAACCTTCTCCTAGGGCCCAATCTCACTCAACATCCTCCTTAGGAGTCCAACCATCTTGAACTATGAGAGCTCTAATTACCACCATAATTGGGATACATATGAAGCCTTCACCTAGTTCTTGAGCTCACTCGACATCCTCCTCTAGAGTCCAACCATATTGAACTACAAGAACTATGATTCCCATTATAATTTAGATACAGATGAAGCCTTCAACTAGGGACCGATCTCATTGGACATATTCCTCTGGTTTCAAACCATCTTCCCAACATAATTGGGATACGTAGGAATCCTTCACCTAGGGACCGAGCTCACTGGACATCCTCCCCATGAGTCTAACCATCTTGAACTATGAGAACTCTAATTCCCACTATAACTAGGATATGTAGGAAGCCTTCACCCAGGGCATAAGCTCACTATACATCCTCTTTAGGATTCCAACCATCTTGAACTATGAGAACTCTAATTCCCACTATAATTTGGATATGTATGAATCCTTCACCCAGGGCCCGAGCACACTGGACATCCTCCATAGGATTTCTACCCTTTTAAACTATGAGAACATTGATTCCCATCATAATTGGTAAATTTAAGAATCCTTAATCTAGGTACTGAGCTCACTGGTCATCCTAATCTGGAGTCCAACCATCTTAAACTATGAGAACTTTGATTCCCACCCTAATTAGGATATGTAGGAAGCCATCACTTAGGGCCTGAGGTCACTGGACATCCTTCTGAGGAGTCCAAACCTAACTCCCTTAATCTAGGCATCCTCCTTAGAATTAATCCCTGAATTAATCCCCCCTAAATCTCTATGAGTTAATACATACCTCATGGACATTGTTACAAGGTAATACTATTTAGGAGTAATCCCCAACCTATTTCTCTCAAAGTTCCATATTCCCTTATGAGACTTACCAAAATATATGGGATTTGATTCTCATCCAAGTGGGATACGTAGGAATCCTCCCTAAGGTTCAAACCCAACACTCCAAATAAACCATGTTCTTTATATGATACATTCCCAGCAGGTTATAATCAAACTTGGAAACCTATATCCTTTCCAAGTTCCGTGGGTTTCTTAGTCTTAAGTCCCACACCAAGCTTTGACTAGGCATCTTCTATCTAAGATGTCCTTACCACATGACATTAAACTATATGGTTAGGTCCTTATCACATAAACTTAAAAGATATAATGTGTACCATTAAGCAGAACCAAAATCTGAGGGTTTTGATTCCTTTCATGAGGATACATAGGTAGCCCATTTATGGGTATGATCCCAACATCAAAACAACTTTTGTCTACCTAGATGACCATAAATTCTAGATTTCCCCACTGAGTGGCATAAAAACCAACATCATCGTAACAATGAGTAAAGAATCTCTAAGTATTATATGAGAGGATACCATTGATGGAGAACCTCGAATACATATAGATGTCTCCATTAATGAATAACCTCAAATACATACTGATGATTCTAAATTTTATACATGTAAAATAATTGATTGAAAATCTAAAGGGAAACCTACATTATATTTGGTAAATTAATAAGGATTCATGAACAAGTATTAAATCTATAAGAGAGTCGTGGAGTATGAAATAATTCCCCAAAAAAGGGTGTGATGAGCCCGACCTCCCATCCTCTCAACCAATGTGAGTTCTTAAGTCTCATAGGTCAAAAAAACTAATGAACTCCTGACTTTGGAAAGAAAGTCCCTTTAGATACAGAACTATTTTATGTTTTTGGTTCCAAAAATAAATGTGATGGAAACTGTCCGTAAGTAGTGATTCCTAATCAAAACACACATTCTGAGGGAAAATGGTTAACCCAACATGAAACCTAAACCATGATTCTAGTGTTACCCATCAATTAGGCCCCTATAAATTGATAAAGAGGGCCAAACAAGGGAATCAATCATGCATGTGTTCATTTAAAAATTATTCTTTAATAGATTTAATTATTTTTATTTATCATATATACAAGAACTTTGTTTCCAAGAACTCCCTTCATTCCAAATGGCTTCCTTTAAGTTTGAACTTGTGAATTCCCCAGCTGCTGCTCAACCTAGATCACGATCCACTTGAAGGAAGTCATCACCAACTTAGCATCTTTAACGCTGGGTCTCCAATGCATTGGTCCAAGAGTACCTTCAACACAGTACTATCTTGACCTTTGAGGCTTCCCAACAGGCCCTCCAAATCAATAATAACCCCTAGTCGTTGAGTAAAAATGACCTGTGGTTCAGAAGCAGATGATAGAAATAACCATCTTCAACCATTTGGGGAGTTTATCCTCAAAACGCAATCACCAATCCCTCCCCTCTTCCAGGGAGTTTGACCAAGAGGCCAACCATGGCCATGTCCCTAATATAAAGGGGTCCATACCAAGGGCTCCTACCAATAATCAATGATGTCAATGTCATGCAGTATCAAACACTCAACATGATGAGGGTGTTATCTTCAGATGTCTGACCCAGGTCCCTCAGACTCGGGCATGCAAGACAAAATGCTGGGGAAAACAACTGGCCAACATGGAGTAGGTTCCTACCTTTTTTCCTTCCTGATAAGTCCATCAATGAAACTTGATGGAAAATAGTTAATGGGAACATACACTCATCCACCTTATTTACACTAGCCAACAGACTTTTCTTGTGTCACTCAACTAATCCCACTAATCAAATCCAGTGGAGTATCGTAAGTAGGCACATACACCTGCTTATAATATTTCAGCTAGTCAGTAGATTCATCTTGATGCATTCAACAAAGCTCATCCACCATGTGTATTAGAAACTTGTAAGCAAGAATGTACACCTATATTCACTCACCAAGACTTCTATTAGTCTCTTCTTTCAGCATTAAAAGAATTATGTTAACCATACTTGGAAGCAAATAGCCAGCAGGCATATACACTTGCCATCATCCATCAATACTACCAACAGTCTCATTTAGTAGCACTCTGAGAAGTCAATCGGAAAGCTCTGATGACAAAATTGGAGAAAACCCAACTCTCTAACCCCATACACAAGTATTTTCAGTATCCATTGATAAAAAAGGGAGGATAGGAGAAGGTACATACACCTACTCCAAATATAGAATGGACTTTTATTCCCATTCTGGCCATCAAAGTAACCAAACACATTTTGTAAATAGTGAAAGGGAAGACACAAATTCCTGATCATATCCTAGAAGCTTTCCAGAATATCATAATGGAAACATTAGTAGTACCATAGGAATATATACATAATTCTATCCCCAAAACTAGAATGACTCATCAGTATTTCATCCTGGAGTATATACATACCTCTTTTCCAGTCTAGGGTGTTATGGGACATACTCCCCCATATCATACAGACAACTGGATCAGGCACATAATCCCATTCCAATTGGATATAATCAGTCTCTTCTGATATCCACTCCAAATAATTCATATATACCTACTCATGATAACCATTTTTTCCAAAAATTGTCCCCAACTATGTGTAAGATAGCATCTAAGAAGAAGTCTCACCAAGCACAGTTGGGGAATCAAGAGTTGATCTAGGATCTGGATCCTCATAATAGTGGAGTTCTTGAATCCCTCATACATTTATCTATTATGGATCAAGATTATACCCTCCCATTACCAAATTATGGGAGTATTATAAGTAATTCTGAAGTTCCTCATCAGATACTTCATCATAAAGGCTTGCCTCATGATAATTCAGTTAATTTAGAGAACCTATCCCTAGATGAGAGCCACTGAAACCTTCTCTGTGTCCATAAGACCAATGAGAAAGAGGATTTATCCCTTACTATAATTCAGTAAGGGGTTCCTCCCCATTATGGTGTTATATACTAAATTCCTCTCTATTGTAGTGTTTCTCATTGTTAAGAAAAATCTCTAACTAACAATGTAGTGATGATAAAGTCCTTTTATCTTGAGGCACTTGAAAACATCAGGCCAGCCGTGTATGATGCCTTGTTATTGGCAGGTGAAATACTTTCTCAACCAGAAGATAGTCCAAGGTGATGGTCATTATCTGAACCTCCCTTGGGTCATTTTACTTCTAATATATTAGAGGAAACACCATCTAATCCCATTTCTTTTAATACAGTAATCAGAAAGAATCCACTCTGGTTAGACCAAGTTTAGAAACCTCTAGAAGAAGATGAAGAGGATATGTTGAATATGATAAAACAACTGGCTAAGGGTGAAATACCAGTCATGTTCTAGCCTTTGGAAACCTCTCAATAAATCATTCTAGAAATAATGGAAAAATATTGTATTCATGCTATCTGCCTCAACATATGGAATAATCTTCATCAACTGAAAGTCAAAGTCTTACCATATGATGAATATTAATGTCATTTCAAGGTAATAGAAGGGTTTCAGCACCATATTGACTTGGCATATCTCCAAATTTCCTGACATCCAAAGAACAAAAAACAATAAGAGGCCCTTCAACACTCATACCTCAATGCATTAAAGAGGTTGCGATAATTTATCACAGAAACCCCACCTGGAGTTCATATCAGAGGATGGGTTGTACATGGAGCACTGCATTTTACAGTACTCCAAAATCAGAAAATCCCAAAGAATGTGGTATCATGAAATGTTATTACCTCAGGCTGGCTACAACAAACAAATTTTATTCATGACATAAAGATATGATCAAAGAGAGAAAGCCTTGATTGGTTTTCACTAAAGATTAGCCCAAAGAGAGAAATATATTAAGATACTTCTGCATCAAGCATCTAAAAACATTTAGCAAGCCTCCCACTTAGATGATATTAGCCATCAGATCACATAAATTCCTGAAATAGAACAATGGTCTTCTAAAATAGGCAATTTAACTGGGTATTGAATAATGCACTCAGCCAATGTTCGGACCAGAATTTGTAAAATACGAAGATCAGTTGTACTGATATCAGCCATAACAGTTCAAGAACAACCCCAGCCCATAGATCTAGGTGATTTTTTTAACCCAACCTTAGAAGTCAACAAACATAGCTTGAAGGGTTCATAAATAAGAATAGAAGCATCCCCAACATGCAGGGCTTGGGTTTTTTTCACATCTACAATCCCCTCCTCATTGGAAGTCAGTTATCTCCCAATTATGGAATAAGAAACAAAGTGAATGAACAAATAAACTATCCAATGATTCCATTAAGATAACTATTTGTCAAACTATCCCTGGTAAACCAAAAAATAGGAGAAAAAAGTCTCATGGAGGATGAAGAAGAAGGAAATCTTAAAAAGATACTGATAGAATGCCATTAATGAATTATGTATCAATAAATGTCATTAATTCCATTATGAAAGATCCAATGGAAAATGAGTCTAGTTTATAGAAATCAGATAATGAAGTTTAAGTTCTTGATATTGTCCATACTAAAGCAATTAAAGAAGGTGTATATACTAGAAATCAAAGGATTTCCTAGAATCAAGGTGTTCCCTCAAATAATCCACTTACACCTTTTCAAATAGAACCTAACAGGGAGAAAGTTAAAGGTAAAACCATGGTTCAACTACCCTTTGGAGAAGGTCAATATCTTTCGCATGGATAATTATTTTCCCAGAAAGAGGAGGAAATGAAGGAGTTGAGAAGACTCAATGCATAGTTAATATGAAGCAGTATTCCTTCCAGACATGCTCCACAAGAAGATCCTCAGCTTGCACTTCCAATTAGAGCTCCTCTGTAAAGAGGGTTTGTTGAAAATGCTGATGTGGATAATGAATTTTATAAATTGATTACATAGTAATAAATATTTAAATTTATCTATAAAGTCCTTTCCCTATTGGTTATAGAAGACAAATACTAGTAGCACCACCATCGGTGGTTTTTTTAGTCATTGCACCTATTTAGGCTCCAGATGTTGTACCAATATAGGTCCCAACTCATCTAGATATTCCCCAAATGATTATGAATATAATTGAGTCATTAAAAACATGATTATAAGTTATTGAATAATAGAGTGCACCAATATAACCAGAAAATAAGGCTCACCCTATGTAGGTCGATTCAGTTTCTCCACTGCCAAACTTTGTGAATACCACATTTCAAATCTTTAATGGTTTGGGATATCAAGATCAACACTTAATTAATTGCATGTCTCGCTGTGATCTCATGATGGGGACCCCTCAGCAACAAGAAGTAATAATTATCATATGTTTTCTGTAATCTCTATAGGGTCTGGCCTTTGTCTGGTATACAAGTTTTAAGTATCAATCAATCACTAAATGGGAAGACCACTGTTAGAAATTCCTTCTCCAATTTTGCTCAACATTTTATAAGACAAAAATCTTTGATCTTAAAAACCACAAAAAAAAGAATGAAAGAGATTTAGATTTCATTGCTCTGTGGAAATGAATAAATATTTCTTAAACCTACCACTCCCTCAAGAAGAGTTACTGCCAATCTATGTGGTAAATCTCTATGATGAGTTATGAAAACCACTAATCAATGTGAAATTCACATGAGGGTTTCGAGACCTTGCCTCAATCACCCAAAAATTAGAGAATTCCATCATGGAAACCAAATCTATGTCTTATGTAATCCCATCAGATCTAGGAAGGAGAATAGGAAAAATAGAGGCTTCCACAGTTACAATCAAACAAGAACCTATATGTGCTTCTTCTTCAAAGACCTCATCATAATATAGGGATACTCCTCACGAGTATCAACAACAATGTATGAATCATCAAGATGATCAAAAAGATCAAATATGAAGATAGTTTGAGGAGTTAAAGAATAAAGTCTACTCTTTTCAGATTGAATAGGTTACTGGTTACAGTATTTCAGCCTTGGAAAACAACATAGTCTAGTTACCCAGGACCAAGAAACCAAACAAAGAAAGATATGAGTACCTCCCAAACTGTTGTCCCTTCCATAAAATGTTAGGACACCCCATTCAAGAGTGTATTTTTTCCCCAATATCCTAAAAAATATAGTGGACTCTGGACAACTGAAGCTAAAAATTTCATCATCCTAGGTAGCATGTGTCATCGTTACTAATATGGAGGAATAAGGCATATGGAAGAAAGTCAATTGAAAGAATGCACATAATTTTGATGATTGGATGGTCAAGAAAATGATCAATCGAACCCATGGCATTATACAAACACAGTTGAAACAACAAACTATGCCTCATACCACTTCATTTGTAACCAAGTCATTTTCATCAAAAGATCAGTCCTCCAAATGTCAATCCTTAAGGAAGTGACATGGTCAAAAAGGATGAAGAGTAGTCAAAAGAAGATAAAATCATGTTAAGGACAAATCTCTCCTTGAATTTGGCAGATTTCATGCCATCTATCTCAAAAAATAGGAACTGCCCCACTAAACGACACAACAAGAACCGACCTGCTAAGAAAAATCTGCATCAGATGTGGAGTTGATCTTTAGTTCCATTAATGTTATACACATAATGGACCTCTATGAAAAGGATGATTTTGATTATGAACCTAAATTCCCTGTACTTAATTGGGGAACTAGGGGAATAAGTCATTGTCTATAATATTAGGGAAGACATGGGTATTCTAGAAGCCACTATTTTAATTACACCCCTTCTCAAACTGTTTATACAGTAAAAACTCATGGGAGAGCCCTTAAGTGGGTTTAGCAAGAGCAAGAGAACTCGCCCACACATGACAGGATCAACCCCAACATGATCATATTATAAGACCGATTAGAGGTTATACCACAACTCTCCTGTTAGGTAGATAGATCTATTCATACTAATCCACCAAGAGCATAAGTATTTCTAGACTCTACCCTAACACATGGTCCATCTACATTAGAAGCATCAACTTCTAATACACCTTCAAAAGAGAATCTCTATGCTGGAAAATGAAGAACTCTGGAATATAATTATGATGTTTTGAATAAATTTGACCAAGTATCATCTATTTTATCAATCCTGGATGCTTTGAATCTGTCCAAAGATCTTCAGGAAGCACTTATTGAGGCTTTTTCAAGTCCTCAAGAGTTTAAAACTGAGAATGCTACTGCTGAGGTCTATCATATAGTGAATGATCCTGTAGAATCTCATGCATTTATATTATTCATGGACCAAGATAAGGATGATGTTTTACATGGAAACATAATTCCCTTGTATTTATCTTGCAAGGTTAATGATACAGACATATGAAAAGCCTTTATTGATAATGGTTCAAGAGTAAACATCATTCTTATCCATACACTTTGTCGGTTGGGTCTCACTAAATCTGAATTATCTCCCTACACTCTGATGTTTCATGGTTATGATAAGAATTAACAAGAACCTCTAGGCGAGATTACACTTAGAACTCAGTTTTGGAATCTTGTATCTAATTCAGATTTCATGGTTGTCTGACATGATATAGCTTCAAACATTCTTCTTGGAAGTCCTTTGTTACATCAGCATGTAGGCATTCCTTCATCATACCACCAATGCCTCAAGTATTGCTTCAATGGTCAAATTCGTACATTTCATGGTGACAAGGCCCTGTTAAAAACCTGTGAACCACAATATATTGAGGCAGAGTTATATCACATAAAGGGAACATAGTCCATGGAAAATGATATAATAAGAATCAATGCTCTGAATGGTCTAGAAAAGATCCCATCCAACCCATTAAAGTATGTTAGTGAAAATTATGTGTTTCCTATCAATAAAATTGAAAGGGTAGACCCAAATCCAATAACTATTTTAGTGGATTCCCTAATTTTAGTTGTGTCAATTGAGCCTAATAGTATAGGATAAATTATTGATTTACCTAATAGTGATGGAAACCTAAATGGATATGTCTTTATTCCATATACTGAACTTCAGAAAGTCTCTGCTTCATCCCCTACCCTTCAAGTAGAGACAGAGGAAGCGACATTTGAACAAGAGGAATAAGAGGAAGACCTCAACGAAAACCCTACAATATTTGAGGAAAGTGTTTCCACCACTATGGATGGGCTCAAATAAATAAATTTGGGTAAAGAGAAACATACATGCCCCACCTTAATTAGTGCATCCATGACTTCAAAAGAGAAAGAGGTGTATACTTGATTTATAAAGTAACATCAAGACATATTTTCTTCAAACTATACATAAATTTCATGCCTTGACCCTGATTTGGCCACTCATCATTTGGGTTTTCCAGAAGATCATTGGGGATTTAAGCAAGCAGCAAGAAGAACGCACCCAAATCATTCCTCCAAAATTGATTCTGAAGTCAAAAATCTTATCAAAGATGAATTTATCAGGGAAGTGAAATATCCCAAATTTCTATACAATATTTTCCCAGTGAAAAAGAATAATGGGAAAATCATAGTTTTCATTGATTTCATAGATCTTAACTGAAACTGTCCTAAAGATGACTTTTCCAGTTCCAATCATATAACTTTTTATTGATGCAACATCTATCTACGAAGCTCTCTTCTTCATGGATGGATACTCTGGGTATACCAAAATTTGAATGTCCCTAGAAGATGAGGAATGTAATGGCCCAAACTTTTATCAATCAAAATTATTCTTGATCTAATTAAATGCCTTATTATGCAAAATTGTTATATAAAATATGCACTTCCTTGGTTTTATTTTTTTTTTGATTTCAAAATATCATTAATAATTGTTACCGTTTCCAATATAGTCATTGAACAGTGATCACATGATTAGTATAAATTTAGGGCTTTAACAAATCCAATTTACTCAGAAAAAGGAAGTGATGGCTTCATACAGCAAACTTGACCCGTATGAAGCCCATTTGTCAGAACTTAGAAAGGGGGTGGCATCATTAGGATTCACTCTTGACCAATCCCAAGCCAAGTTTCAATATCTTAATCTTGAACGGTACCGCCTATAAGATAATTGGAAGTTTATAAAGATTACCATCCAAGCGATGTTATCAGAGACACCCCAATAGTCTGTCACCATCGCACACCTTACCCATCGGTCTTGTGCAGGTGTTATAAGGGGTTATGTAACAAGACCTTAGCACTATGATTATGTGCATTATTTTTGTATATAATAAATAATATTCATTCATTTTATTATTATTACTTTGTAAATAGTTTTTAAAGCACAAATAATATTTTTAGTTAAAATTTGACTAAGGAATCTATTTTGAAAAATTAATGGATTTTTGAATTAAATAATATTTTAATAAAATATTATTATTATTAAATTACTTTTTATTAAGTATAAATGATTTTATAATTCTTATGAATACAATAGTATTTTTTATTAAGGTTGGAAAGCTGTTTTTGTCAAAACCCCTCAAATTTCGAATAAATGTCGATTGTTATTTTAGAAGTGATAATTCACATATTTAGAAAATTATTTGGATAATATTAATGTTATTTTTGAAATAAGGATATCGAAATTATCTAATGGTGAATTTTATATAATTTTCTGAGACAGTCGAATTTTTTGGTAAAAATTAAATATCGTTTAAATATATAATGTGTTTTATGACATCATAATGACCCAATAGTGAGGTAATAAAATATTATAAACATTATGTTGGCCAATATATTTTTTACCATTAAAATAATGTGATTTTAGGTTTGTTTGATTTATTTTAAAAAGTCTTAGTGGACCCGCCAAGACTTACAAAACATTTTAGCTTTTTAAATTGATTTCCTTGAGAGTGTGACTCACCTCCACATAAGAAACCCTATTATTTTAAGAATTTAGTCCATTGGCCTTATAAAATATTTTTTTCCACTCCCCTTGGGAAAAACCATGGGCTGGTTTTTTGTTTTGATTATTTTAATGTGTAGTCTTTCGAACCTAAATAATAAAGAATTCCATCTACTTTCCTATATAAACCCACAAAATCTCCCACTTCCATTTCACTAAAAACCTTTTTAGTTCATCCAAACTCTTCCCTAATCTCTCTAGAATCCTCCCAATTCTCCCCAATCTCCTAATAAGACTCTCCTAATCCTCTTCCAAGCCTTTGGGATCACACTTCCATGTAAGGGATTCCTTCCTTTCTCATTTTATCTATGATTCTTAATATTGTTATTCCCTTTTATTTTCAATTGTAAATATTGGGGTATGGTTTTTCACATCCCCTCTACTTACCTGTTTATGTTTGAATTATGAGATACCCCTTTGTCTCTCATTAATGCCACCCATGTACACCTATTACCTTGCCGAATTCCCGTAAGGGGTTCCTTCCTTTCTCATTTTATCCATGTTTCTTAATATTGTTATGCCATTTTATTTTCAATTGTAAATGTTGAGGTATGGTTAATCACCTCCCGAATACTTCCCTATTTATTTTTTAATGATTAGATACCCCTTTATCTCTCATTAATTCCACCCATGTACACTTGTTACCATGCCGAATTTCCATAAGGGATTCCCTCCTTTCTCATTTTATCCTTGTTTCATTATATTTGTATGCCCTTTTATTTTCAATTATAAATGTTGGGGTATGGAATATAACCTCCCCCATAATTCCCTATTTATGATTTAATTATGATAGACCCATTTATCTCTCATTAATGCCTCCCATGTACACCTGTTACAATGCCAAAATTATGTAAGGAATTTCTCTCTCCTTATTTACATTCAAGCAATTCTACTATATTATGAATACAAATTCCATTAACAATGTCAGGATATGTTTCTATATGACACCCTTACTGTCCATTTCATTTACATATTATTAGACACCCTTTTATCTCTCATCAACCTTTTTATGAAGTCTTTTGTCACGCTGTTATGCTGCTGAAATTGCACTGCCTTTTTCCAAGCCAAAATCATTGTGTAGTGAATACCATGTCCATTTGTCTATCAAGGGTATTCAATTTTATGAACATTTAATTATTGATGGAAGAGTTTCATGTTTCAATTCCACATTCCATTACCATGGAATAAATTATTATGTTTAATGAATCTATGTAGTATGATCTTGTGGCTCACTTATGCATGAAATGAAATTTTTAAGAAGGGTGTGCCCTAATAGCACTCCAATGCATTGGGTAAAGATTAGTATCATGATACATCAAGTAAAATATGGATTTACTCATTCTAATTCAAGTTCAATGAGTATTTACTCATTCTAATTCAAGTGCAATAAGGGTTTAATCATGCTTTATATGCAATGAGCCTTGAATCATGCTAATTCCATGTTAATTATTGTTGCCACATTTCCATGTTATGATAATCATGTTATATCATGACTTTATGTTCATGCTTATTTTATGATCCATTGATATGCTTATTTTCAAACATGTATTGTATTCTTCATGTTATTCCTTTTTTACTCCCTTACTGGGATTTATAGATCACCCTTTTCACATGTATGTCCTCAGGTTATCTCATGCAATGCTATGTATGAGGGAATGTTGTGTTTATGTAAAGGAAGTTTTCAATAAAGATGTTGTGTGTTTATGTTTTAAGTTGTTAAGTGATGATCCTAATCCCCAAATACACTATACCTCTCGATCTTCCATGTTGTATCAAGTGAATATTTTATGTAATAAATCATGTTTAAGTGTATAATAAAAATCAGGGTTGTCATAGTTGGTATTAGAGGATAGGTTTAGTTGTTTTTGGGATTAGGATTAGAAAACCCTAGTAAATCCTTAGAGAGAAGAATAAGTTTAAGAAAAACATCCCTAAATTTTGTTGAGTATTGAGTAGTGTTTTATCAAGAAAATACATCCCTGTCTAGATACGACCAGGTACAGGTGGCTCTGGCACATATGTACCTAGGAGTGAAAACTATGACAAGGAGTTTCGGGCTTGACCTGGGGTATCTTGGTACATGAAAACGAGCCTTGCTGCACTCATGGTTACAACACTCCTGGAGGATATTATTTGGTAAATTCACAAGATTAGTATGAACCATTATTAAAGTAATTAAAACAATACCCGTAAGAATATATGTTTGAAAGTAGATCATGGATAACATAGATAGAAGCCTATAAATTCATAAGTTAAGAAAATAAATGTAATTTATAAGTTATCAGTTTTTGTCTTTAGATTCCCCTTTACATGTTCAATAGTTTAAAAGTACTAATACTTATTTCAATGTTGGATAGAGTAAAACTAGAATCAAAAAGTGAAAGGTATGGTTATCATCCATAGTTCTACGCATTCTTTTAGATCCTGAAATTTTAGTAGAACAGTCCTAAAACCACCAAAAATCATGGAAGCAAAGATGTCGATGAGTACGGAAAATTGGGAAATCATTGCATCCCATGAATATAACTCCTTCCCTTTCATAATCGGTGGATTGAACTTCCTAGAGAACCTTATCATACTCCCTATGGTGGAATTTGATGCAATTATAGGCATGGATTGTCTTTCCTTATATAGATCCAATATAAATTGTCTTGAGAGGGAAATCACTCTCCATATGGAGAATCGACCCCAAATTCTATACAAGTGAAAAGAGGAAGATGAATCTTCTTTAGAACTATCATCTCAAGTGTGGATATTACTACCATATGAGAATGAATATATAGCTCAGATGATTGAGTCTAAGGAGCCAACTATTATTGAATACATGCCTATTGTGAGGGAATTCACTGAAGTGTTTCTTGAGGAATTGCTTGGTATTCCTCCTAGAAGAGATGTTGAATTCTTAATTGACATTTATTCCTAGAGAATTGCCAATATCCAAGACTCCGTATAGAATGGCTGTTGTGGAGTTTGAGGAGCTGAAGAAAAAACTATAGGATAATATGGATAAAGGGTTTATACGCCCAAGTGCTTCGCCATGGGGCGCACCAGTCCTCTTCATCAAGAAGAAGGTTGGTCAATGTGCCTTTGCATCGATTATCATAATCTTAACAAAATCACGATAAAGAACAAGTATCCTCCTCCATGAATTTATGACTTGTTTGATCATCTGCATGGAGCACAATAATTATCCAAGGTAGATTTGTGGTTAGGATATTATCAAGTAATGGTGAAGAAGGAAGATATCCTCAAGACTAATTTTCGTACAAGATACAGGCACTGTGAATTCATAGTAATGCCTTTTGGACTCACTAATTCTCTAGAAATATTCATGAACTTGATTAAAAAAGTCTTTATAGATTACCTTGACAAATTTGTGGTAGTCATTAAAGATGATATTCTAATATACTCCAAAACTAAGGAGGATCATGAGGAGCATCTAATAACTATACTAGAGACCTTGAAAATGTATAATCTCTATGCAAAGTATAGGAAGTGTGAGTTATGGTTGAAGGAGGTCTCATTCTTGGGTTATATCATGACAATCAATGGGATACCTATGGATCCCTCTAAGATACCTGCAATTGAGGGATGACTGAGGCCAACATCAGTAATTGATATTCATAGCTTCTTGGGGTTATCTAGATATTATCACCGATTTGTGAGAAATTTATCATTTTTTTCCAACCCTCTTACCAAGCTAAATCGGAAGGGAGTAAAATTTTCTTAGAGTGATGAATGCGAAGAGTGATTCATGGATTTAATAAGGATGCTTATCACTGCACCCGTTCTCACATTACCCATGAGTGGAGACCTTTTTTCGTATTTAGTGATGCTTTGAAGAAGGGAGTGGGTTGTGTGTTGATGCAGAATGGTAAATTGATAGCCTATGCCTCAAGGCAGCTGAAAATCCATTAGTAAAACTATTCCATGAATGATTTAGAGTTTGTAGATGTGATATTTTCATTGAAAATATAGTATCATTATCTCAATGGGGAGAAGGGTGAGATATATACTGATCACAAGAGCCTAAAATATATATTCACACAAAAAGATCTTAATATGATCCAATGAATATGGATAGAACTCATCAAGGATTATGAATTCTCAACAAACTACCATACTGATAAGGCAAACAAGGTGGTGGATGCTCTAAGTAGAGAGGATCCTGCATCTTTATCAATGATGAGAATTGAAAAGGATCCAATCTTCTTAGATTTTTAGAGGATAGACATGGGAATCATTAAGGGAGGAACATCGTCAATCCTTTTTCAAATTATTGTTCAACCATCCCTCATTAAGAAAATAAAGGATTCTCAAATAAATGATGTGGAAATTCAGAAAGGGTGGAAGCTATCAGAGATGGGAAATCCTAGGAGTTCATGGTTGACAAGGATGTAATTGTGATATTTGGGTTACGATTATGTGTACCATCTGTTCCAGAGATAAAGAAGGATCTTATGGATGACGTGCATAGATCAACCTTCTATATTCACCTAAGGATCACAAATATGTATCGAGATATCCAAGAAAACTTTAGGTGGGACAATATGAAGAGGGTGATTGCTGAATATATATCAATGTGCTTGGTATTTAAGAAAGTGAAGACTGAGTGGAAAAATTCTAAGGGGATGATGAAACCACTAAACATACCAACATTAAATTGGGAAAACATTACCATGGACTTTATCACTGGACTTCCAAGAACATCTATAGGAAATAATGCTATATGGGTTGTTGTGGATCGTCTTACAAAGATAGATCGCTTTATCGTGATTAGAGAGGACTTCTCATTGGATCAACTTTCACAGATTTACATCAAAGAAGTGGTAAGGCTGCATGGAGCACCTCTATCTATTGTATCTGATCATGATCCAAGATTAACCTAGAAGTTCTGGAAAAGTCTCCAACATTCTCTAAGAACTGAACTGAACTTTAGAATGGACTATCATCCTCAAACATATGGCCAATCTGAGTTAACTATTCAGACATTGGAATATTTGTTAAGATCATGTTTTGTGGACATCAATGGAAGATGGTACCAACATCTTCCAATGGTTGAATTCTCCTACAATAACAGTTTCCACTCAAGCATCCGAATGACACCATATGAAGCCCTTTATGAGAAAATGTGCAGAACACCAACTTGTTGGGATGAATTCAGTGAGAATAAGCTTCTAGGACCTAAAATGGTCGAAGAAATGGTGGATAAGGTTGAAATAATTTCACAACATATAAATGCAGCCCAAAGTTGATAGAAGAGTTATAAAGATAACGGTCAAAGAGACCTTGAGTTCAAAGTGGGAGACATGGTATTTCAACACATATCTACATGGAATAAGGTCATGAGATTTGGAAAGAAAAGGAAGTTACATCCTATGTACATCGTCCCCTTCAAGATTCTTGATCATGTAGGGGTTGTGGCTTATCGACTAGAACTTCCACCCTCCATGTCCAAATTACATGATGTATTTCTTGTATCCCTCTTAAGGAAGTACATTTCAGACCCTTCACTTGTACTCTCTTCAGAGGTAGTATAGTTAAAGGATGATCTTTCTTACAAGGACCAACCAGTGAAGATATTAGATCGTAGAGAAAAAGTTGTACAAAATAAAACAATACCCCTTGTCAAGATGTTGTGGAAAAACCAAAAGTTTAAAGAAGCGACGTGCGAATCAGAGGAAGTGATGAAGCATAGTTACCCACATCTATTTTAGTGTGTGAAAAAAAATTTCAAGGGTGAAATTTCTTAAGGGGGTAAGATTGTAACGACCCAAAATTTTATCAATGAAAATTCCTCTTGGTCTAATTAAATGTATTATTATGAAAAATGGTTATATAAAATATGTAATTCCTTAGTTTTATGTTTTTGGATTTCAAAATACCATTAAGAGTTGTTACCATTGCTAATATAGTTATTGAATAGTGATCACATGATTAGTATAAATATGGGAATTTAATAAATCCAATTTACTCAGATAAAGGAAGAGATGACCTCATCCAGTAGACTTGCCCCATACAAAAACCATTTTTTAGAGCTCATAAAGGAGGTGGCATCATTGGGATTCGTTCTTGACCAAGACCAATCCTAGCTTCAACATGTTAAGCTCGAGCAGAACCACCAACAGGAGAAGTGGAAGTTTATATAGATTACCACACAAGCGATGTTATCTAAGACACCCCAAGAGTCTGTCACCATCGCACACCTAACCCTTCAGTCTTATGCAGCTGTTATAAGGGATTATGTAACAAGACCTTAGCACTATGATTATGTGCATTATTTTTTTATATAATAAATAATATAAATTCATTTTTTTATTGTTACTTTTTCAATAGTTTTTAAAGAACAAATAGTATTTTTAGTTAATATTCAACTAAGGAATATATTTTGATAAATTAATGGATTTTTGAATTAAATAATATTTTATAAAATATTATTAT
This sequence comes from Viscum album, assembly GCA_963277665.1. Classification (NCBI taxonomy): domain Eukaryota; kingdom Viridiplantae; phylum Streptophyta; class Magnoliopsida; order Santalales; family Viscaceae; genus Viscum; species Viscum album. The sequence goes on along the minus strand of OY728166.1, from coordinate 1,402,663,986 downwards.
TATTAAATTACTTTTTATTAATTATAAATGATCGTATAATTTTTATGAATTTTTTTTTAATTTTTATTAAGGCTTGAAAGCTGTTTTTGTCAAAACCCATGAATTTTATATAAATGTAAATTTTTATTTTAAAAGTAAAAAAAATCACATATTTAGAAAATTATTTGGATAATATTAATATTATTTTTGGAATCAGGATTTCAAAATTATCCAATGGTGAATTTTTCATAATTTTTTGAGATAGTTGAATTTTTTGGGTAAAAATTAAATACCGTTTAAATATATAATGTGTTTTATAACATCAAAATGACCCAATAGTGATGTAATAAAATACTATAAACATTATTTTTGGACAACATATGTTTTACCATTAAAATAATGTGATTTTAGGTTTGTTTTTTTATTTACAAAGCCTTAGTGGACCCTCCAAGACTTATAAAACATTTTATCTTTTTAAATTGATTTCCTTGAAAGTGTGACTCACCTCCACATAAGCCAACCTATTATTTTAAGACGTTCGTCCATTTTCCTTATAAAATATTTTTTTCCACTCCACTTTGGAAAAAACCATGGGAAAAAACCATGGTTGGTTTGTGGTTTTGATTTGTTTAATGTGTCGTGTCCCAAACCTAAATAATAAAGAATTACCTATTCTTTTCTATATAAACCCACCCAATCTCCCACTTACTCTTCACTAAAAGCCTTTGTAGTTCATAAAAACTCTTCCTTATTTTATATATAATCCTCCCAAGTAACCCCAAGCTCCCAAGAATCCTCTCTCAAGCCTCTCCCAAGCCTTTGGGATCACACGTCCAAGTAAGGGATTCCTTCCTTTCTCATTTTATCCAAGTTTCTTAATATTGTTATGCCCTTTTATTTTCAATTTTAAATTATGGAGTATGGTTTCTCACCTCACCTATAATTCCATCTTTATGTTTTAATGTTGATATACCCCTTTCTATCTCATTAATACCTCCCATGTACACTTGTTACCATGCCGAATTTCCGTAAGGGATTCCTTCCTTTCTCATTTTATCCAAGTTTCTTAATATTGTTATGCCCTTTTATTTTCAATTGTAAATGTTTTGGTATGGTTTATAAACTCACCTATAATTATTTGTTTATATTTTAATGATGAGAGACCCCTTTCTCTCTCATTAATGCCTCCCATATACAATTGTTACCATGCCACATTTCCGTAAGGGATTCCTTCCTTTCTCATTTTATCCAAGTTTCTTAATATTGTTATGCCCTTTATTTTCAATTTTAAATTATAGGGTATGGTTTTTTACCTCCCCCATACATCCATATTTATGTTTTAATGATTATATACCCATTTCTATCTCATTAATTCCTCCCATGTACACCTGTTACCATACTGAAATTCCGTAAGGAATTTCTCTCTCCTTATTTACATTCAAGAAATTATTTTGTATTATGAATCCAAATTCCATTACCAATGTTGGTAAATGAATCTATATTACCCCCTTACTATAAATTTTATGTACATATGACTAGACACCATTTTCTCTCTCATAATCCTTTTTATGAAGTCTTATTTCACACTGTTATGCTGCTGAAATTGCACCGCCATTTTCCAAGCCAAAATAATTGTATAGAGAATACCATGCCCATTTCCCTAACAAGGGTATTTTCATTTATTAACATTTACTTATTAATGGAAGGGTTTCATGTATTAATTCCACATTCCATCACTGTGGAATAAAATATGATGTTTAAAGAATCTATATTGTATGATCTTGTGGCATACTTATGCATGAAATGAAATATTTAAGAAGGGTGCGCCCTGATAGCGCTCCAATGCATTGGGAAAAGATTAGTATCATGATACATCAAGTTCAATGTGGATTTACTCATTCTAATTCAAGTTCAATGAGTATTTACTCATTCTAATTCTAGTTCAATGGGGGTTTACTCATGCTCCATGTGCAATGAGCCTTGGCTCATTCTAATTTCATATTAAGTGTTGTTGCCACATTTCCATGTTATGATAATCATTATATATCATGCCTTTATGTTAATGATTCTTTTATGCCCCATTTATATGCCTATTTCCTAATATGTATTGTATTCTTCATGTTATGCCTTTTTTACTCCCTTACTGAGCTTTATATCTCACCCTTTTCACATGTTTGTCCTTAGGTTATCCCATGCAATGCTAAGTAAGAGGGAATTTTGTGGTTATGTAAAGGAAATTTTCTATAAAGATGTTGTGTGTTTATGTTTTAAGATGTTATGTAATGTTCCTAAGCCCCAAAGACACTATATCTCTCGATCATCCATGTTGTATCAAGTGAAGAGTTTATGTAATAAATCATGTTTAAGTGTGTAATAAAAATCAATGTTGTCATAAGGAATCTATAGCTTTTAGAGCCCTCAAAGGCTTATTTTTCTATCAGGTAATTACCTTTGGCTTGAAGAATGCTGGTGCGACATATTAGTGTGCAATGCACCACATTTTCAATCTTTTTTTGAGGAAATTCATAGAATGGTATGTGGATGATCTTGTAGATAAGTCCAGACAATGTTCTGATCACTTGGCTGATCTAGATACCATATTCAGCAAGATTTGGAAACATAATTTGAAGATTAACCCCTTGAAATTTTCTTTCAAGGTGACCTGAGGGAAATTTCTTAGTTTTTTTGTACGTCATCATAGTATCTAAGTCGACCCTGGGAAGACTAAGTATATCCTTGGCATGTCACCTCCTAGAAACTGGAAATAATTTAGAGGAATTCAAGGAAGTTTGGCATATATTTGATGCATCATAGCCAATTTGGCAGGAAAGTGTTTTCCCTTCATTAAATTGATGAAGATAGGGGTCACATATCAGTGGACCAATTAATTACAAGAAGCATTTGATATCCTCAAGAAATACCTCTTGAGGCCACTAGTATTGATGCCATCTATTGAAGTAAATCCAATCATTCTTTATGTGACAGCCTTGGAGAAATCATTGGGTTCCTTCCTTGAACAAAAGAATGATCCTGGGAATGAAAACAACATTTACTATCTCAGTCGAACGATGATTGATGTAGAGACACGGTATTCAGATATTGAGAACATATTCCTATAATTAATATCTGTAGTTTAGAAATTGAGAAACTATTTTCAGTATCAGGAGTTCTACATAGTATCTCACAATAACCCACTCAAATTTATCCCCAATCGTCCTATGCTTACAGGATGTCTAGAATAGTGGGTGGTTATTTTGCAATATTTTGATATATAATTTTTGCCTCATAAAGAAATAGAAGGCCAAGATTTAGTAGATTTCCTTGCTGAGCACCCATCTGTGGAAGAGACATAATTTAATATTGAACTTCCTAATGAATAAATCTTATATAATCAAAAAAGTCCCCAAATATGGGAAATTTACTTTGATTGTGCTTCTAGAAGTCCAACAAGGAAGAGAATGGAAAATCATAAACTTAACAAAGTTGGGTAAGGAATTGTTCTTATCTCCCCAAAGAATGTAGTGTTTCCATATTTATTTTTATTATCAGAATGTGGTACCAAAAATGAATCATTGTATCAAGCTCTCATTGCAAGCATGGAATTACCACCCTAAGTGCTAGGGGATTACCTGGAGGTGAAAGGTGATTCAGAATTGGTAATAAAACAAATCAATGGGGATTACACAATTATAAAAGAATAACTAATCCCCCTATGTGATTATGTTCAAGGTTTAATGGAAGAATTCCCCTTAGATCCAATAATTTCTTACATCCTTTAGTCACAAAACTCCCAATCTTATGCATTAGAAAATGTAGCCACAGCCTTGGTATATCCAAATCAGGACAAAACAATCATTTGAATATCTAATCATTGAGTGATTTCCCCTTTTATTCAAATCATAATAGACAAAATCAATGAAATTAGTCCCATTTCTAATCCATATGGTCATACCATGGGATGGATAACACCTATCATGGAATATCTCAAAAATGGGATACTTCCAATGGAAAAAATTAAAAGAGAATGGATTCAGAGATGAGCAGTTAATTTCACTCTTCATGATGGCCCATATCATCAGAAGATCCTTTCTATATGAGGTTTCGATGGAATTATTCTCAGATACAATGATGGGGATGAAACTATGATTTTCATGAAAGAAGTACATGCATGAGCATGCGGTGCTCACCAGTCATAGGCTTTCTGATCAAATATTAAGGCTTAGATACTTTTGGCCATCGATGACACAAGATTGCACAAATTTAACTAATAAGTGTCATCCCTTCCATATTCATGCCAACTTCATTAATCAACCCCCAAAGTTTCTATATATAGCTAAATACTCTTGGACATTTTCTATATGGCATATGGATGTATTAGGTTATTATCCTCCAGATACGGATAAGTAGTTCAAGTGTATTCTTACTACTACTGATTTCTTCTCCAAATGGGTTGAGGAAATACATCTTAAATAATTCAGGTCCAAACGCATTTTTAACTTTGTCAAATATAATATCATTAGTAGATTCAGTGTCCCTTATATAATATTGATAGAAAATGGCACCAATTACTGTTATGTTGAGTTAAGTACGCTATATCAGGAGCACAATATCAAATCGAACCATTTATCGAGCTACCATGCAGTGGCCAATGGACAGATAGAGGCTTTCAACAAGACCCTATAGAATATACTCCAAAATATGGTGGATAAAGATAAAAAAATCTTGTCCTAATAATATCTTTCATGCCTTTTGGTCTTATCGGACTACTACTTGTACTAAAACATGATCAACCCCATATTCGTTGGTGTACAGATAGAAGAAGTTCTGCTTATTGAGATTCAATTTCCTTCACTCTGAGTTTCCATTTGTGATCATTTATCTATAGATGAAATGTCTCAAAGTGATTTGATGAGATGGAATGATTAGATGAAAAGATATTTCATGATTTTCATCTTTTTTAAGTATACTAGAATAGAATAACATGAGATTTTAATAAGAAATTTCACCTTTGATCATTTCTTCAAGGATAATTGGTATTAGTCCTCAGGACTTTAATGATACCAGGAAGGAAGCCTCCAAAGCTTGAGCTAAAGTGGGAATGATTTTATTCCATACATAAGGTCTACTCTAATGGAGCTTATTCCCTAATCTCAATGGATGGATAACTTATTACAACTCAAACCAATAAATATTATTTAAAAAGTAATTTTTTTAATAACACAAATTAATGTCCTAGATACAAGATTAAACTTCATAATGACCATATTCATCCATTCTACACAATGTTAAAATGTATAGCATATTTTTCCTTGTCACATGATGTTAAACTGCATGACATCCGTTTTCCTCACTAGATGACATTAAACTGTATGTTTAACATCTACTTCATTTGATGTTAAGGAATCCCCCAAGATACCACAAATTGGAATTCCTTGTGGTTATTTAGAAATGAATAGCTTCCATGAACAATAATTACTCACATCAATTCAACTTCTTAGTGGCACAGGAGTCCCATGTGTCCCTAAGTTTGAATCAGATCCGCATAGAGACCCCTTTTCAAGAACTATGTATGGATTGATTCTCATTACAATGAGATACATAGATACACCTAGATCCCCAATCTTGGGCCCAGCTATAAAAAAAATAAAAAATACCCCATTACTTTTGTTTATGAGTCAGATATGCACAGGGGATATATTTTCAAGAACTATGTGTGGCTTGATTCTCATTCCAATGGGATACGTAGTGACACCCAAATCTCCAATCTTCAGCCCAACCACAACTATAAGGAAATTTATTTCCCATTTTCATCTTGTATATGAACAAAATCTATACATAGTACTCTTCTAGGATACATGGTTTTATCTTCATACCATATTTTGTCTTATGTTTAACCATTATTATGGAATTTATTAAATTCCCACATCTCTCACATCAAACTCCAATGCTGTGGGGAACAATCTTTTAAATAACTATATTTGGCTTGATTATCATTTCAATTGGATACATAGATACGCCTAGATCTCTAATCTTGGGACCAACCATGACAAAAAAATAAAAACCCCTTTATTTCCTATGTGTATAAATCAAAACTGTATAGGTAATGTTTTAAGAACAACATGTGGCTTGATTCTCATCCATATGAGATACATAGTGACACCCAGATCTCTCATCTTGGACTCAGCAGCAATTTCATGAAAGAAAACCCTCTTTCTTTTACCTATACACAAATAAAATTATAAGGGGGATTCTTCCAAGAATTGTAAGTTGATTATCATTTTAATGAGATACATGGTGATTCCTAGAAATTCTTCTTTAGGCCCAACCATCTACCTAGAAATTATAAAAATCCCTCTTCCCTACAAAAAAAACTTGATTGATATGGATAACAATCTCAAAAACTATGTCTGGATTGATTCTTTCTACAGCAAGATATATAGTGATACCCGGGTCCTATAACCTGGCTCAGCCACTATATAATTATCATACCCTTATCCTTCACTTGTTATACCTTTTTCTTGTAGAAGAGACCTATTACCACTCTTTGTTTCTCACATCGAGCACAGTTCATGTGGGATTAGGAACTGGGTAAGGAACTTATCTTCTTAAATAAGGTATCTCAATTCATATTTTCAGTTATATGTCCCCATCGTATGACAATAAACTGCATGATCTCCTTAAAAAAATATGTGTGTTTTGATTCTCATTTTTATGAGATATGTAGTCATTTCATGTCAGTTCACCTTCATCCTCACCACTAAATGTTACTATATGGGATTTGGATTGATTATCAACTATATGAGATACGTATCAATGTCCAGACTTTCAAATATTGGACCTAGTCATAGCATCATTAAATTAATTCCTTTATTCTCCCATGTATTAATCGGATCTACATGAGGAGATTCAATACGCATTTCCACCTTATGTATGAACTCGTATTCAAAAAACCCTATTATCCATCACTTGTGAGTTTGATCAGAGTGAGGAAACCTTTATTTAAGAACTATATGTTCCTTGATTCTTTCTTCATAAAGATACATAGTGACACACAGTTCCTATTCTATAGTTCATCCACAATATTCCCTTTCACGTCAGAATCACTTCATGTCCTCACCACATGACGATAACCTACATGGACCTACAAGAACTACGTGTGGCTTGATTCTCATTTATATGAGATACATAGTGATGTCCAGATTTTCAATCATGGGCTCGGCTACAAAATGATGTGAAAAAGGCATCTTATCTCCCATTTATAAGTTATATCTACATGAGGAGATTCAATTTCTATTTATATCGAATTCCATAATGTCATTTCCACATGAATTTAAACTACATGGTACCCAAATAACTAGGTATGGATTGATTCTCATCCCATTGAGATACGTAGTGAAAACTAGGACATATATCTTAGTTCCAACTATGGGATAAAATTAAATTTCTCATCTTCTGCATACAATTAAAAATCCATGTAGGAGCCATTTTTAGGTCCTATCCTTAGAGAGACCACTAAAGAAACAAAATATATTCTCATTATACATATGATTCAGATCTATGTAAGGGACTCCAAAATCATGGCCAATTTTTATTCAAATATTTCACCAGTGCATTGAACATCACCCCTTTTTCATTTCACACTCTGAATCTTGAATTATTTCAAATCTTCATAATATTTCTTCAGTTTCAGGTGGCAAATTTTCTGATACCTAAGAACTCTTTTGCCTAACTTTGCAGTATGTGCCCCTAAGTGGCCTTGCATAAAATCCACCTACATAACGGGCTTTTTAGAAAAAGGAATACATTATTTGGCTATGAATCATATTCCCTAACTAAACCTACATAATAAAACCCCCATAACAGTTTTTTCAAATAGTAGAAACTTCATTTTGGGGAGAAGCCTCTTATATCCCCTTAAAACTTTGATGATGATATACAAGAAACTGTATTTTAAAGAATTCATCCATTGTATATTTGTCTCATACCCTTTATCTCGACCTGAAAGCATCCAATACCATGGTTTACACATTTTCCATCTCCATGTGTTCAAATAATATTGAAATAACCTAGATCATTTGACCACATATCATCCATTGTTTTCATGATATTATAGTCCTAGTCATATAACCTAAAAATATAGATACCATATTTCCTATGTTTAGGTCAAACCTTCATAGAGAGACTATTACTCCAATTCATTGAAAATAATGACTAGAAATATCCCCTATATATTCATGTTCTTTTCTCCATAAACTAAACATTGGGATTAAGAAAATCTGAATCTCCATAAACTTTCATCGAATTTTAGAAATAGAATATCGAATTTTTGAGAGCTCATTTATCTGAATATACTGTATGTGCCCTTAGGTGTACTTACATAAAATTTGCCTACATAACATGCCTATCAACATAAGGATTCCACTATTTATTTATGTATCATATTAATTATCTATACCTGCATAATACATCCCCCATAACAGGTTATTCAAATAGCGGTTAATTCATTCTTGGAAGAGACCCCCTATAATTCCATTAAACCTTTTCCAAAATCATTAATCGGATCCAAGAATCCCCAAATCACAGCTTACAATTATCCATTTCCATAAATGAATATGGTATCACATTTATAAACAAATTACCAAGAATTGGATAACCATCAAATCTTTGGTCAAACCTAAATACCTTAAATTAAAAGCCCTTAATTTCCTTACTTAATGGCCTTAAACTGTATAGTAAAATGTTCTTATTGCATGACTTTAAACTACACAACCCCATAATTTCTTTACTAGATAACTTTAAACTACACAATATAATATAAAAAAACCACTTTCTGAAAAAATGTACCCTCCTTCACATACCAAATTTGTATAGGAGTGGTTTCTTATTCATATCCTATGTCGACAAAGTGGGCCCTTTATTCATAGGTATCTTTCATTGGAAAATCCATCCGTTGTGTCCTTGATACATTCAAATCCTAAATACCATCAAATTTTATCAATATAATGTTGAATGTTTGAGGGATCCCTTATCTGACTATGCAGTATGATCCCTAAGGTGGCCATGCATAAAATTCACATATATAACAAGCCTATCAGCATAAGGATTCCACTATTTGGCTATGCAGCATATGACCTAGCTAGCCCTGCATAATAAAACCCCCATAACGGGTTTTTCAAGAAATGGTAGATTTATTCTTGGAAGAGACCTCCTCTATTTATAGATTTCAATTTTTAGATTTAGTGACCATAAAAAATCATGACTCAAGATTTCCCTTAGAAATATCTAAATAATATTGGGATTTTCCCCAATTATCAAGCCTTTTGGGGTAATTACCTCAAAATTCATGGTCAAATCTACTCAACCTTAAACATTAGCCTTATTAGTCCAATATGCATGACTTTAAACTTCCAACAAAAAGAGATATAGTACTCACCATATTGAAACCCCGCAAAGGGAAATCTGGACAAAATTTGAGTCTTAGGTTATTAGACATACCCTCTATATGGTCTAGGAAATATCAAGTAATAAAATTAAAAGGCACAAATCCTATTATGTTGAAAACCATAAAAGGTAAATCTAAGAAAAAGTTAAATCTTACATGCTAAGTCTCATTAATATTTAGCTTAGGAAAAAAATCAGGGTAATGAAATAAAAGATACAACGTTTTTTGGGGTTATCTATATGACCCTAGTAAAAATCAAAATATTCTCACTAGGACCATTAGCTTAGCTAAAAAATACAGAAGAAGCATGACCTAATTTTTTAGCAAAAGTGTCTAAATGAAGGAACTTACAAGCGGAGAGCTTGATTTCTGAGATCCTATGTGATTTTTACTGAAGTGAAGGGCCTATATATAGATGTAAAATCCTACCTATGTGCCATCACCTTGCGTTCCAATACCTTTCATGCTTCTACCTTGCACGACATATTAAGAGCGACTTATTGACATTTTTCTTCATCACTTTACCTTAGTATAAGACCCTATTTTAATTCAGATCCAATCCTGAGGGGTGGGGGGGAATTGTTTGACACTTCATTCCAATTCATGGATGGAAATGTTAAAAAGGGAAATACATTATAAATAAGATGAGAAAATATATAGAGGATTTCAATATTTTCAAAGGTTTCAAATTGAAATAGCCCCAGTTTAGCCAAAACACCGTTGGTGCGGAAGGTACTTGTATGCTTCCATTTTGGCATTCAATCCACTTAGTCACACCACCATCCTTCTACTAGGGTCCTATTTTTCCTTAAAAATAGACCCATGGGGTCTTCATTTGTACGAACGAATTTCCCTGAAGCCCAATTGCTGCTCTAGTCACCCTAGTGCTTCACCCAAGTCTTCTAAAACCTCCCTGGTGGTTCTTTAACACCTAATTTTTGGGGACTAAAGGAGGATCATAGGACTTAAGTCCATTTAGTGTTTTAAATCCATAATACTTTTTTCTTCCAAAGTGCCCAACCTCCCTAAATCAAGAACACTTGTGCACCCTCCATTCTCTATACAAGAATTTGAGCACCCAACTTCTGGGAATACCTGTGAATACTCTTCAAGGATTGAACCAAGTTTCAACCAAGTATTATCCTCTAGGTTGTTCATCACTTAGGGTGACATCAGGTCACTGAGGACTACTTTTTTTCCAATACCTGCATTCTAGAGACTTGAGCGCCCCTCTTTATTTCAACTCACCTTTTCAGTCTCTTAGATCCTTCCATAAAGCCTCTTTCAAATCTAGTCATAGTATAGATTCTTCTTCATTGGATACCTTGTATGAAAGGGATTATGTTGAAACCTCCACCAAGACCTCACGATTTAGAAAACCTTAGGTAAAGGAACACAAACGTGTCTCCTATTTGGATTTGTATCTCTACAATCATAGGTTTCCTATACTTGTCCTATTGGGAAGCTGGGGTTATTGAAATGTATGTGGAGTTGTATCTATAGAGTCACGAGGGATATTCTCCCAGGAATAGTTTTGAGGAGTTTCTGGTTTGGAGGATTAGGGTTCAGGTCATGTCCTTCCCTTACCTTTAAAATCTGGATCCTCAGTTCCCTGGTAGGGAAGGTACGGTTCACACCTTCTTTTCTTTTCGACAAACAAAAAGTATCCCTCCTCTACCGAGATCAATTTTAGGGAATCCCTCCTAGAGTAATCCCCTATATTTTTAGGCCAGATCCAATGACCTTCACTATCATTTCACATTGAAAGGTTCATCGTTCTATTCCCTCATCCACCATCCCCTCAGCTTATTTCTCTGTATGCCCGACCTCTTCCATCGTTAGAGGAGAAAGTGTGTGGTTTGTTGAATCTTTTTTATCCTCTTGTTTCTCAAACTGAGCATGAATCACATGGGAATAGATATTTGTGATGATCACACATCTGCACAGTTTGCCAACATTCCTAAACTATAAGAACTATGATTCCCACTATAATTGGGATATATAGGAGTCTTTCAACTAGGGCCCGAGCTCACTAGACATCCTCCTCATGAGTCCAACCATATTTAACTATGAGAACTCTGATTCCCACTATAATGGGGATACATAGGAAGCCTTCACCCAGGGCTTGAGCTCAATTGGAATCCTCCTTAGGAGTCCAACCATATTGAATTATGATAAAATTGATTCCCACTATAATTAGGATATGTAGGAAGCCTTCTCCCAGGGCTCGAGCTCCCTAGACATCCTCCTGAGGAGTCCGACCATCTTGAAGTACAAGAACTCTGATTCCCACTATAATTGGGATATGTAGGAAGCCTTCACCTAAGGCCCGATCTCACTAAACATCCTCCTCAGGAGTCCAACAATCTTGAACAATGTTAACTCTAATTCCCACCATAATTGGGATATGTAGGAAGCCTTCACCCAGGGTCCAAGAAAATTGTACATCCTCATCAGAAGTTCGACCATCTTGAACTATGAGAACTCTGATTCCCACCATAATTGGGATACATAAGAAGCCTTCACCTGGGCCTCGTGCTCACTGTACATCCTCCTCAAGAGTCCAACCATCTCGAACTACGAGAACTATGATTACCACTATAATTGAAATATATAAGAAGCCTTTAACTAGGGATCGATCTCACTATACATCCTCATTAAGATTCCATCCATATTGATCTATGAAACTATGATTCCCAACATAATTGGTACATGTAGTAAGCATTAACCCAAGGCCTAATCTCACTGGACATCCTGATCAGGAGTCCAACCATCTGAAACTATGATAAATCTGATTCCCACAATAATTGGGATATGTATAAAGCCTTCACCCAGGGCCCAAGCTCACTAGAAATCCTCCTCAGAAGTCCAAAAATATTGAACTATAATAACTCTAATTCCCACCATAATTGGGATACGTAGGAAGCCTTCAACTAGGGCCTAAGATCACTGTACATACTCTTAAGGAGTCTAACCCTCTTGAACTCTAAGAACCATGATTCCCACCATAATTGGGATACGTTGGAAGCCTTCACCTAGGGCCTGATCTCACAGGACATCCTCCTCAAGAGTCCAAACATCTTGAACTATGATAACTTTAATTCCCATTATAATTGGGATACATAGGAAGCCTTCACCCAAAGCCCGAAATCACTAGACAACCTCCTTAGGAGTCCAACCCTAACTCCCTTAATTCTAGCATCCTCCTTGGAAGTAAACCCCAAATTAAGCCTCCCTAAATATCCATGAGATAATATATCTATCATGGACCCTGTTACGAGGGAATCCTCTTTAGAATTAATCCCCAACCTATTTCTCTCAATGGTCTATATTCCCCTATGAGACTTACCGAACTAAGTGGGATTTGATTTCCATCCAAGTGGGATATGTTGAAAGCCTCCCTGAGGTTCAAACCCCGACACACCAAATAAACCCTATTCTTTCTTTTCCAAATTCCCAGTGGGGTCTGATCCAACTTGGAAACCTATATCATTTCCAAGTTCATTGGGATAGTTAGGCATAAGTCTTAGACCAAGCTTTGACTAGGCATTTTCCATCCATGATGTCCTTACCACATGGAATTAAACTGTTCAGTTAGGTTCTTATCACATGACCTTAAAAGGTATGATGTGTCCCATTAAGCAGCACAGAAATACAATGGTTCTGATTCCTTTCATGAGGATACGTAGGTATCCCATTTATAGGTAAAATCCTAACATTAAAACAACTTTTGTCTGCCTAAATGATCATAAATTCCAAAGTGCCCCATTGATTGGCTTAAAACCCAACATAATCGTAGCAACAGTTAAAGGATCTCTAAGTAGTATATGAGATGATACCATTAATGGAGAACCTTGAATACAAGTAGATATCTCCATTAATGAAGAACCTCAAATACATACAGATGATTCTAAATTTAATTCAAATATTAAGGAAAACCTACATTATATTTGGTAAATTAACAAGGATTCATGAATATATCTTAAATCTATAAGAGAGTCTTGGAGTAGGCAATAATTCCCCCCCAATATGGTTTGATGAGCTCGACCTCCCGTCCACTCAGCCAATGTGAGTTCTTAAGTATCGTAGCTCAACAAACCTAATGAATGCATTCCTTTGGAAAGCAGGTCCCTTTGGATATAGAACCATTAGATATTTCTAGTTCCATAAATAAATCCAATGGAAACTATCCAAAAGTAGTGGTTCTTAATCATAACACACAATTCGAGGGAAATAATGGGAACACCCATCTTATATAATTTATAATAAACACAACATGAATAAAGTATATAGAGCTTATATTTCATAAAAAACTCAACGAAACAGCCTTTAATATTTTCAAAACTTGATTAACCCATGGAAAAGAAATTTTTTACATGATAATCACTTTGAATCCTGATTAACCCATTGAACAGAAATAGGTTTCATACAAATCACTTTTAAATATTATTAAACCATATAAAAGAAATGGGTTCCCTAATTATCTCTTTGAAATATGATTAACATGGGGAAAGAAAACATGTTCCATAATAATCTCTTTGAAAAAATCATAATACATTCATAGAAATAAGGGGGATGGTATCATTATAAAATAACCAAAATGGATCATAAGTAATAATAATTTTTTGTTGACTTTTATGAATTCAAATACCATTAAAATATAATTAAAACGGTTTTGATAAAAATAACCTGTTCATTTTGAAAAATCACTTTTCAAAACATAAAATTCAGAAAATATTGTGAAAATAATTTTCTCAAAAAACAACCCTGGAAACATATAAAATAAGTTTCAAATAAAATAATAGTAATGATGGTGGAAAATTAAATTTATTTTGAAAATGTTAAAAATAAACATTATTTTCATAACATTTAGTAAAAGGGAGTAAAAAGTGACTCATTTAAAAAATGTTAATAAATTTCCATTCAAAAAAAATAATATAATGTCAAAGGGAATGTAAAATAAATTTGTGATATCATTTTTTTAGAAATAACATTTTAAAGAAATTTAGAAAACATGGATATTAATTAGACTGATACTGGATCTAAAAGAAGAATACAATATTGGTATCACTTAAAAATGATTTTATTGATATTTATTTAATTAATAAGGGAAGAAATGGATATCAAAAAAGTTAAAAAATCATAAAAATGGTAGAAGAAATATATAAGTTTCAATAAAATAATATCATATTATTTATACTAATGTAACCTTGAACATAAACTATCCTAAAAGAAATAATATTTTAACATAATGAATTTTCCAGTTTAGTAACCTTTTTAATTATAATACCCATTAATGAATAACTTCATATAAAACTTTAAATATAATTAAAATAAGGGTTTCAATTATATATCCTGTCAAAATTGGTAGTACAGAAGCCTCACAAAATAAGATAGGTGTGTAACATTACATTATTCCTTAATGAAGGGAAATTTAGACGAAGTCCCTTACGACTTTAGTAATCTCTGGATCAAAACCCCATGAAAATAGAAAAACTCTTATGGATTTTTAAATAATAATAATTTTCATTAAAATAAACATAAAATAAATTCATGGGTAGAATATACACCACATAATAAAAAAAGTGGTGAATATGGCATATGTCTCATAGAAATAAAAGTGAGATAAGAAAACTCATACCTCGAGTCAATACTTTTCATGTGTTTCATTTAAATCCTATATAATAATCTTATATATTATTATATTTCTTAATAACTATTTATAATATTAATACCTTATACTTAAATCATTTATTTGATTTATTTTTAATGACATATTCAAGTACTTAATCAGTGAAGTCCATGTTGGGTGATTTGAGGACATTTAGTTCATTGTTTCAAAATGGATTTGGTGTGTTGATCATGGTCAAAGATATCATTTTTAAACCCATAAATAATAATAATCATGATACATTTATCTTACTTATACATTAATTATATTTTTATAACCAATCATTAAATATGGTTATGAAAAATGAATTATATTACAATCATGGAGACGGTTGGTCGTACGTACACGTGAGTAATGTTCCAATTTTTCAAGGATAATTATGGAAATAAGTTAAGTAATATTTTATATTTATATAATGATAAAAATATCATAAATAATATACTATTTAATTATATATACTTACATATATCATCCATGTGTTTTTATGATGAAAACAAATCACATCGCTTTGTGGAGGCGGTAGTCCACACATGCACATGAATGACATTATCAATTTTCAATGTAATAAAAAATGATATATTATATTTTAATAATGATAAATATGTAATTAATATCATAATTATTTCATTTATATCACATATAATCATTATCATTATCCTTATTACATTCCATGTAAATCATAAGTGAAAAACGAATCACATGCATCATGAGCCGGTTGTTTATCGTACACATGAGCGACGTTATCATATCCCCCATGGTTTATAAGTATAAATATGTTTCAAATATTATATATATACTTTTAAGGAATAATTATATAAATCCATGATAGGAAATTATGGAAAATTAATGACATCGGTTTTTGAGGAGGTAGTCTGTCGTACACATGAATGATGATTTCATATCCCATTAGATGGAAGAGGAGATGGATTAAGGTTATGAAATTAACATAATAAAATATCAGTATATGATATATTATTTTTTATTATATAATAATAATTTGAAAATATTTTAAGGAGGTGGAATAGGAAATAAAATAATGGTGTTTGGTTAAACATGATACTTCTTTATCAGAAAACCTCCTTAGGTAGCACAAAAGGATTCTTGGGATGAATTTATGATCAAACTAAGAGATTTAGGATGTGGGTATAAAAGTAGGTAATACATTTGGGTAGTTATTTTCCAAAATAATTTTATTTTAATTTTTTAATAGGTGAGGATAGGGGGTAGCCTTTTATAAGTGAGGTGAGCGACATGCTTGTAATTTTTTAAAAGAAAAAGGTGCACCCATGTTTCTCACATGATAAAAGGGTCAAAAATGGATAATTATAGATCCTTGTACATTATGAGGTCTAAATATAGTCATAAAATATATTTTATACAATTATTTAGGTTTGTATCTTATATTCTTAGTTTAACCCCCCAGTAAACTCATTTACACCTCAACCACAGTAATTATTTTTTATTATTTTCACTATTAATTATGGTAAAAAATTGAGTTGAAATTATTAGATAATATAAATTATTATTATTAAAAATATTTAAAACATTTTACCAAATTAAATTCATATAAGTGGAAAATTTTATTTTAAAATTAAACCCACAGACGCAATGAAAAAGTGGGTTTTCAAAAACTATAATTTTCAAGAAAAAGATGATTTCATATTAACTATATAACTAATAATAATTATTATTGATATATATTCTCTAAATTTCATTTAAATAATTTTCCATATTTATTTTAAATTAATTAAAATTGAGAGTTGTTACACACTTTAAAATAGTTTTTAGAAAAAAGCTCGTTTTTTAACCCAAAAAAACTCATATGAAATTATAATACGAAGTTGATACAAAAGAAATTAATTGGATTAAATAAAAATAATTAATACATATGTTAAATTTAATAATATTAAAAAAATATTGGGACTAAAATTTCTTAATTTATTGAACATAAAGGACATTTTTAGAAAAAAATCATATTTTCATTATTCACCAAAAAAATCAATATTTTCTAAAAAATCTAAAATTTCCACAAAAAGTAAATTTTGATATTCCAATTTTGAAAAAAAAATATTTTTAACAAATAATTTTTCAAAAAATTAAAAAAAGTAACTATAATATTTCTTTCATGAAAAAAATAAAAATCATTTTTGTAAAAAAACTTATTTTTGAATAATAAAATTACATTACTAAAAATTGATTGATTATTTCCTAAACATTTATCAAAAATTTTTATTGAGTGGAAAATATTATATATATATATAATTCATAAATTAGTTAATACTATTCATATAATCCAATTTAATGGATAGGTTATAATATTTATATATTTCATGGGTCATTTAAGCTTGGTGTTGTATGTCGTATGCGCTATCAAACAAAAAATATCAAGTTTGCGTGTACTACAAGCTATCAAAGAGATTAAATTTATTTAAAATGAAATATATAATATTGTATCTAGGTGTTATATTCACATATAAGTTAATAATTTTTGTGTCTAATATGCTATCGAACATAATTTTTTTCATTTAAAATATTTGGGTGTTAAAAAATGATTCATAATTGAATGAGTATAACAATCCACATATATGGAGTATTTGAATGAATTTCTCATTTATATGTCTTGTGTGACAATGCGAAAGGTTTTTGGGATTAGAATAAACTATGATCTTATTATTCTGAATTTTATAAATAGGATTATCTGTATCAAGAACATATAAACCATTCATTATATTCCCAATGCCATAAAATATTTCATTCTTATATATAGAAAAAATATTATTCTTAATAATGAATGAAAATCCCACCATGAATAAATAAGATATAGAAATAAAATTTATATTTATAGAGGGAAAATAATAACATTTTTTTAATTCTAGGATCAATCCACTGGGTAAAATCATAACATAAGTGTTGACCTCTAATGCATCAACTCTTTCTCTATTACCGACATGATGATGCACTTTACCCTTCATCGATTCCTTCATATCTCTAAGTCTATGTCTATCAGCACAAATGTATTATGCACACCCAATATCTAATACCCATGATTCATAGTTAGATAAATTTATTTCTATAACATACACATTTGGTAACTCTGAATGTTTCTCCTAAAAAACACTTATAAATCCTAGATACCAATCTTTAACTATTTTATAGGTCATACTTATTATTAATTTCAATATTATTAGTGGTAAGTATTCCATAATAAATAAAAAAGACATATTATAAGGTTAGCATCATATATTATATATGTTCCTTAAGGTAATTAAATGAATGTTCTCTCACTAAAAATGACTACCTCATACATCATATCATTTTACTGATCCAAGATGCATATTTCACTAAGTAATGAGTCTACTTTGAAATTTCTATCACCACTTAATTAATTAAGTAGGGATTTATCCCAATTAAAATAGTTATGAATCTTGGATAATTGAGTGTATAACCCTTTATCCAAATTCGTCATATGGATATATACTCAACTCTATTCCTCTGGTAACCAAATCCTATTAGATACTCTAGGCTAGTGAAACCCAAAGAAAAATGCTATGAAAGGGCTAGAAAATTATTATCAAGGCACCCCAAATTTTTCATGACCTAACCAATAGGGTGATCTAGAGTAACTCATAACTTTATTTCCTTACACAAGATAATATATGGCCACCCAACTTTGGCATGACCTACCTAGTTGGATGATCTAGGTTTTGGAAAGTGTTTCTTCAGAATTAATCTCACACTTAGTATTTGTGGGATTTTTTTAAGGTATCATCAATTTAATATGCATCATATTAATATTATATTCATAACTATTACATATTATGTAATAATCAAAGGTTTCAGACGCATAAGAAGTGTGTGATGGGTTATGCCCAAATTTGATTTGTTTCATGATCAATGATCAATTCGAGATTTACATGACGATGAATGTCATAATCCACCGAATTAAATCAAATAAAATAGACAAGGGGTATGACATCAGAACAAAGCATAGTATAATATCATATTATTTATAAATTATTTAATCAATTAAATAATTACCTTGAATTAATTATTTCTTTATTGATGTATCTAAAAACATATCTATGTTGTACCATTGTAACATTGTTGGAATCAAGAGAGGATTACCTCTAGAAAATATCCGCACATCTTCCACAAATCTCCAAACATCACCGTAGGAATCTTTAGGAGCAAGCATAGAAGATCATAATGCTTGCATCATTCACTTTTGATCCCCATGAGAATTTCCTCCAAAGCATTCTTATTGATCTCTCTTGACTTGAGATAGGGAGGTATAGGAATATCACTCTATATTCTTGGGATCATTCTAATAGAGGGATCTCTATAGGGTTTTAGAGGATTCACTTCAGTTGTATTTGTAAAAAATAAAAATGAATTGTCTCTATTGAAAAATAATATAATTAAGTTTAAATACTACTTTGGTTAGAAATAAATAATTGTACATTTTCCCAATATTATTTATTTAATCCTTGTAGAACCCCACGTTACTAATAATTTTAATAATATTGTTATTTCTTGACATGTTGTGAACTTGCGAATTAAAATTAAATATTATTTATTAAAATAATATTCAATATATATTATTACTCACTAGACTATTAAACGTGGTTCGTCATTCCTCAAATATTTCTCAGTCCTTGAATAATGACTATTTATTTAATAAATAAATGTCGTTGCATTATTTTTCAATAAATAAATAAATATTATATTCACAAAATAGAAAATAAAAATTTATTAAATATTCCTCTCACATAATATTATCTCAAAATATTGGTGACCAAATATATGTAATCAAGAAAAAATGAATAATTATTAAACCATGGCTGGGAAAAATATTTATTTAACTTTTTAAATAATAAATATTAATTTATTATTTAAATGAGATTCTAGATACACTAAGTGTGTTATAACACCCTGATACATTACAATATTTTCCATTTCTGAGTAAATTTAATTTTTTTTGGTTGCTTTATTTTTAAAAAACACCATATTAATCTTACGCTCTACACAATAATGATTTGGCTTGCGTTACATGCAAGGCTCAGTTCTACTGAAAAAAATATATTAATATTATTATTTAATATAATATATAACCTAGATGTTAAATTAGTATTTATGAATAATATTAACCAAAATTTTAATTTTATATATTCCATATAATTTTAACATTAGTTTTATGTTTTTTCTAGACATGATATACGAACAAATTTGATTTTTCGGATAAAAGAAGTATTTTTTGAAAAATGTAGTTTTGACACCATTTAATGGAAAACCCATTTTAAATCTAATATTTACCACTTTTATATATATATATTTAAAAAATAATCTTATTATTTGATATTATAAAATAAAATTTTAATTTGGTTCATTTTTGTTAATTTTTCTAAAAATATTCTTATTTTGATGAATTGTAAAAAAATACTAAATTTTAATTGATAACAACTTTTTTTGAAATAATTTATACTTTTAAATTATAAATTTTATTGGTTTTAAATTATAAATATATTATATTTTTATCATTTAATATAATTTAGTTCATTGGAATTACTTTCACATTCAAATTGGAAATAAACACATGTCGATCTCATGATCATTTTTACTTTAAAAAAACTCATTTTATAGTTCTATCAATGAGATTAATTTTAATTTAATTACTGAAACATATACGTTTTTAATTTTTAAAAATAGATTACATAATTTTAATCAGTATGTCTAAATTATGTAAATATGTTTCTTTTATTTTTTGACACTATTTATAGTAACTTTAGTAATTTTTTTATTAGCACAGTTAATGATAAATCAAGTAATTAAAGACAAAAATAATATAATAAATTACCTAAATACCTATAGAAATAATTTTAAATGAAGAACTTCGACCCTTATTATCTATTTTTTGAATTGTAATCATTTAATGGACATATTTTGGTGAATATGACATGAATATTATTAAAATCAATAAATGTGAAAAAATATCACACTCTCATTTCTTATAAATATAATAATTTTAACACATATATAACCATGAGATAACATCAATTATAAATATTCTATGTAAATATAAAAACATTAAATACATCATACTAATTTATTTATAATTTTTAGATATTAAATATTTACCATTAATGATGACACAATAGTGATGGATAAATTATTTTATTAATAAATATATCAAATAAATGGTTTTAAAAATATTAAAATAAATAAAATTTGAATTAATTAAGGTGATAAAAGAATTTTATAGGTGAATATAACATGTTATAATTATATTAAATGATTTTTTTCGAATTTTTATTTATTTTTTGTATTTTATTTAAAGTCAATGAAATTAATAGTGTCAAAATTGACACTATTGATATTTTATAAAGATAACAGGTTATTAAATTATTAAAAATATTAAAAATATTTAAAAACTACAAATTGATAATTATAAAGTATAAAATTTCATGAAGGGTCCATTTATGTACAATTTACACCATATAGGAAAATATTTATAACCATTTAATATTTAGAATATTATTACCACAATTAAAATTATATATATTAATTAAGGATAAATCAAAATTATAAGGTTTAAAATTAAATCAAAACATGCCTGAATTTTATTTTCTGAGATTATTTAGACCCATAATCATCTTAACTTTTAAATAATTTACTTTTAGACATTTCTAATTGAAAATAAATTTATAATAATTTAATACTTTAAGAGTTTCTTAAAGTACCCCTCACCTCTATTATAAAAGAGAACCTCTCCTTCTATTTTAATCACTCCTCTAAATCACTTTTTCTAAGACAAAACCTACCCATTTCCCCTCAAAACTTCCATCACTTCATCCTAGAGTCCATACTTTGGGATGAAATCTAACATATGAAGTCCTTTTGTGCAAATCAAAAGAGACACTCGAAGAAGAGGTAATTATTTTACCAATTCAATTCAATTTCTTTTCTTATTCTACATCTTATTCCTATGATTTTCCATAATAAAGTAATAAATATTGTATAATATATATTATGACAGGTTATTATAATTATGGGACAACAATATTCTTCCTTTTATCCATCCTATGAATAATAATATCACCATGTGTGTGTGCATACGACTTACCATCTTCACCTCATGGTGTACTTTTTTATTCAAAATTACACTATTTGGATGGGTATAATAATGCATATAATAGATATAAATAATGAATATAACATGATAATGATTATATATAACTAATATACTATCCAATTCCATACCATTTAACTATAAAGTTAATGATATCGTCGCTCGTTCATATCTACAGCCAACCGTCTCTACGACACGGTAAGATTGATTTTACACATTAACCATTGAAGAATTATTAAAAATATTATATGATGAGTAAAAATAATAATTATTATCTTAATATAATTTTGGATATTAATCAAATACATACTATTCATAACAAACTTGACTTACACAACAAAATAGGAATCGGAAAACGAAGCAGTTAACACTCGAAACAATGGTAATACTAAAATATTATAAACAAAATGATATAAGAGGGTCATATACGATATCCTAAATATGGATTTGGTTTGGATATAATTTAATAACATACTTTAACCATTATAAATGAGTTTAATGATCCCTTAACAACAAAAAAGTACAAGGTGAGCATTAATTTAGCAATCTCTTTATTATCTGAGATTGTTTATACGTAAGTATTTACTGGGACACATTTGTCATCCATGACCATGTTTCTTAAATATATTTTCTAAAGGAATATTTTTAAGGTTTATGTAAGGGAATATTTTACTAAAACATTATTTTAAATGTTTTAAAAATCATTCTTTAAAAATCTTTCTCATTAATGTCAATGTTTTCAAAATGGTTTAAAGCATTTATTTTTATGGACATGATTGTTTAAAAAATTTAATCCCTTTAAAAACTTTCAAAGTGGTATGGGATAATTTAATTCAAACATCTATTTTTAAATTTCTTCTTTTATAAGTTCACAAATTTTGAGTAAATTATTTCAAATAGGGAATTTATCTCGTCTCAATATATTTTTAATGGTTTTAATAGAGAATTTTCATCTATGTCAACATCCTTTATTGGATCTTATGCTTAATTGAGGTTGATCTCTTATGATATCATTTACCATATTTTATTGAATGGTTTATGATTTATTTTTATTTTGGATGTTATATTTAGATATTATTCTAGGTTTATGGTTAAATTATTCATATTTCGTATACTAGTTTTTAATACGAATGATTATGTTGTTTATGTTTCGTCATTTTTATATGTGGAATGTATTGGACTTAGTAATTGATGGGAGGGGCCCACTATAGCCCCTCAATGAATAAGTAGGTATCATGAGACAAACTTTTGTCTTGAAATGGGGCCTTGATGGTATGGTTATGTATGATCTTAGCATGAGGCTGGCAAGGAGGCCGAACTTCCTGGGAATTCAAAGGAGGTGACTGTGTCTACCGAGGTGCCCCACACTGTTAAAGGGAGGCCTGAGGAGGGAAGGGTGACCGAGCCTCCTAGGATACAGAAGGTTTTTAAGGTTGATGATACGATGCCTAGTATAGGGAGTCTGGAGGAGGGGAGTGTGTTGGGTCCCTTGGACCCAAACATTATCCAACCCCCATCCTATCTAAAGGTTGCATCTGTAGGGGAAAACAAGAGGTATCCCAGTGAGCTGAGCAAGCAGTTTGGGCAGAAGCCCCCCACTGAGGGATCGAGGGTTGAGCTAAGGAACCGCTTTGATAGTCTGGTGGATCAAGATCAGGTAATGTTGCATGAGAAGGATGATTTAGGTGCTGATAGCTTTAGTCAAATTTCAGCGGACAGCTGGGATCATCTTCAAGGGAAAGGTCCTCACAGCCCTAGAAGGAAGAAGGGTCTCAAAGGAAAGCGTGACTCCAGAAAATGCATTGTGGTTCAGGGGAAAAAACTAAAGGGACGTAAAGACTATTATTACCTACCAAAACCAATAGAAACAAGGTCGTCCAAGAAAAGTGGAAGCAAGGGAAACAACGCCCCGAAAGACAGAGATAATAGTGATCTAAGTAGAGAACCAAAGTTAATAGAAGAAGAGGTTAGGGATTGCCTGACGCTCATATTTCACTCCAAGGAAGAAATGATTGAGAAAGACATGAGGCCCAACGCCTCAATTGAGGAAATTGCTAGAATTTATGAAATAAGGTTGCAAGTTGAGGCCACTGAGGAGCAGGAAGCGTGGATCGACAAGCAAGATCGAATAATTGCTCGGGGTTTCAATCAAGGGGAAATATCATTGGAAGAATTCATTCAGACAATGGATAGGATGATCTCTCATTTCAAAGAACTGTTCAGGGAGGATCCAAAAACATAGGTTAGCAATTTTCAATGGGAATTATATAGAGTGGTTGATTCAAATAACCTCAGTCTGGTGTTTAATAATTTTGTGAGCTCATTTAGCACGTAGTGGTTGTGGTTTTCCAAATGATGGTTTCCCACTTGTCCTTAAAGTGGCTTTTTAATAAAAAAATTATATTTGGGCGAATAGTAGAATATCCATGTGATTGTTTAAATGGAATTATATTATTTATTATTTCTATATTATGTTCAAGTTTATGTTTATAATTCTTGTGCTTCGGTTTTATACTTGCCTTAAAGTTTATAGTTTTTTATGAAATCTTATATTGTATTGTTTAACCTTACTGAGTATCTAAGCTCAACCCTTTTTATGTTTTATTTTCCTAGGATTCCAAGAAGTCTATTATGTTTTATATATAGGGTTAATCTAGGAGAATAATTTCATTATAAAAGGATTATATATATTGTATTTTATGTTTTGAATTGTAATGTAAAATTCATGTATGTAATCTATTTTACAGGACTGTTAATGTAACGCCCCGACCCTAGTTACCCAGAGTCGGTGCATTATTACATAACATTGGCATGATCACAAGAAAGATCAAATCTCGAAAGAACGATTGGTTTAGTAGCCTTGGAAACACTAGATATATTCATAAGTTTTACATTACATTATAAAATTAAAAACTACTACAACAACATAATGTCTCCACAGTCCACACTATTATCCCCTCATAATATCCCTGCAGGTCATTCATAATTTACTTCTTCACTTCCTGGGAAAAATAAAACATAGAAAAGGGGTGAGCTCAAATGCCCAGTAAGGATAACAATATAGCGGAAACTTTCATAAATAAGAATAAACATTTAAGGCAATGTATAACTAAAACAAAAGCCTTTCAAACTTTAACTTTCAACATTGTATGGCATAAATAAAATGAAATAATGCCATTTACTCATTCACATGGATATTCTACTAATTGAATAATCACATGCAAAATCACTAACCACTTTCATAATGTTGGAATGCATACTGCCAGACTATCATAACCACATAGCCAAGGCCTCGTGCCAAGACTACAAATAAGATTTTGTCAAGGCCTTGTGCCAAGACACTAATTTGTCTCATGATACCTACCGATGCATCGAGGAGCTATAGCGGGCTCCACCCGTCACATATTAAGTCCAATGCATTCCCATATGAAAAGGTTTAAACATAACATAAACCATAACATAATCGTATCACATAAAACATCCATAAAGGAAACATAATATTTCCACATTTCAATCACAAGATATCAATACAACACATTGATATAATAAAAACGCTTTCAAAACCATTTTCAATACCAAAATAAAAGAAAGTTAAAACTTTGTATTTATTTTTCATTAAAAAAAATGATGGCTTGTAGAGGAAGCCGAAACTCAAATAATGGTCACGGTGGCGGAGAAGTCGTTGTCGCCGCATAAGTACGGAAATAAAAACATCCCCTTTTGTCATTTAGAAAAACGCTTCGTATAAAAAAGATTCCTCTTGAATAAACGTAAAAGTCAAAGGGGTTTATACACCGTATAAAAGAAAGTTGTGTATAAAACCAAATATTCCTTAATGAAAGGAGATTGAGACGAAGTCCTTAAAAAGATCATTTTTTAAATAAAATAGATCTATTATGTGTATTCACTATAGGTACACATAAATAAAGTAAAAATACAAAATAGGACATAATAACATCATGACATAATTTGAAAGTAGGAGATTTACCCAAAGAATGGAAGTTGGGTTAAGAAGTTCCCTTACCTCGTGTCTGACTTGACTCAACCATTCTTTAACCTCCTGAATAATAAACTAGAGTTAATATATACCTTATTAAGAACCATTTTTAATTTCATTATCCTTTTTATATCACTTATTACAATGTTATGAACATTATGTAATTATTTAAGTTAATAATGGTCGTTTTGTCGATCTTTGGTACTTGAGTCAACAATAAACTTCTTATAATTACAAGTTGTTTATGTGGTAGAATATCCATTATCTCCAGAATTATATTCATGATTTATATGTCATATATATCATATATATCCATTATATACATTCATTTATAATATTACGTAACATTTAGAGGTAAGAATTGAAATGCACCGTTCATGGAGACGGTAAGCCGTACGTACGCATGAACGCTACTTTCATTTCTATTTCATATTTAATGGAATGAAATCATAATGATATAAATGTATAATATAATTCCAGTATAATATAGTGTATAATACCATTTAATCCATCCTTTATACATCCCACATATGGCATTAACGATTCAAATCACTTTGAGGGGGCGGTAGTCCGCACTTCCTAAAATGAAATTATCGCGTTTTACCCATAATGGAAATCATAAAGTATGCCATAAATGAGAAATACAGAAGCATAAGTAAAATATAAACATATTATATATCATATATAAATATAGTGACATCTTAATGGCCACCTTTGAAGGTGTTATATGAGTGTTGAACAATCATCGTTTCGTGAGGCAGAAATTCGCCATCCACAGAAACCGTATGTTCTTTAACCATTAGATGTAGGTGTGTGTAAGTGTAGCTATAATACTTCTTATAAAAACATCCTAGTATATTGAGGATACTGGTGTTGTTACAAAAGAAATGAATAAAAAGATTTTAGGGGGTTGGAGAAGAAAAATAAAACAAAACAACATTAGAGAAGACATTACCTCAAAATCAAGTAACTCTTTTTGATTTGAGCCAAAGGCTTCCTTGGGAAGAGTTCTGCCCAAAGTGAGGATTCTAGGAGTAAGAGAGGAAATCTGGGAGAGTATTTGGACAGAGTTTGGCCGAGACAAATGGCTTGAAAGTGTGAATGAGGTGGTAGAGGTGGGGGCCTTTTATAAGAGGAGAGGAGGGGCACTCTTGGAAAGTAAGGAAAGTTTACATTATTATACAATGATTTTCGGATTATAAAGGTCCCACACTTATATAATTCGTGTATAAGGTGATAAGGGTTCGAAATATACCCATCCAATAGTCTTTGGACATGTGTAACCCTTGGATTTTACATTATATTTTCATTTTATTAAAATCGTTAAATAATGAGGTCATCGCTGCATCATAATGATGTCGTAAATAATTTAATTTATTTAATGTCTAAAAATTATAAAAAAAATACTATGATGTAGGAAATCTTTTTAGATTTCCAATTACTATTTATAGTCAAAAATATGACTTGTATAACCCCATGTAAAAATTGTTTTAGTAAAACATTTCATGTTTGTGTCATTTTTTACTTTAACATTAAATAAAAGGTATTTATGTCATTTTCCAACTAAAGTGGCTCCATGGGGTCCCCAAGTTGACCCATGGATTTTCTTGGTCGTCCATGACTCATCCAATAGGAGTAGGACAAGTTTCAAGCCCATATCATATTATTAAAACATTATTTTTACCTTAAACGACACTAATTACCTCTAATCGCGATTAAGAGCTTAAAAGTTACTATTCACCAAAAAATTATTTTGATCTCATTGAACCACATTTTACTTCTTAATGACAACCATGTATGTCAGATTGTTGAAAATCAAATCACAGAAGTGGTAATATTTCATTTAAACGAAAAATCAGTTATTTAACTACCACTTAGTGGTTTCACTATTCATCAAAAATTGAAGTTTTTCAGAACAATTCCAAAATTTCACCCTAAGCTATAATTGATATTCCGAATTCAAAAATGATGTCTATTTTACAAAATTCCAAACATATAAGTTTCATTAATTAATTTTATAATTAATTCTCGTTGTCACAACAAATATCTTGTTTTAAGAAACAATTTATATCAAAAAATTGGCAATTGTTTATGTCCAATTTCAATGTTAAATTAATTCTAATGACCACCATTGGATAAAATGGTAAAAATATATTCTAATTATACTTTAAAACCAATAAATAGTATAATTTATCACTATAAATTATTTTGATTAAAAAAGTTGTTTTTAAGTATTTTTCACTATTCATAAAAAAATTAGAAGTTCTCAGAAAAATACCAAAAATTCAACATAGGCTAATTTCAATATTCTGAATCCAAAAATGAAGCCCATTTTGAAATATAAAATTTCTATAATTTTAAAAAGGGGTTATTACTATTCATAACGGCTTCTTTGATTAGTCGCGGTGTTTTAGAACTCGAAGTTGCGTACAATGCAAGCTATTGCATTATTGAATGAGAAGCGTATCATGGAAGCTCAGGGTGTTACAGTTAAATTGATCGGTCCTTTAGGATTTAATTCTTTGTAATCATGACAATGTATTAAAATAATGAACTATCTCTAGGAATCTAGGGTCGGGGTGTTATAGTTCATATCATAGGAATTTTAGCATCAACCTTGGAAATTAGATTTAGAAAAAATAGATTATGGATCATAAACCTAAGATATAAATTGAGGATAAGTATAGAGGAACATCCTAAAATTTTGGTAATGTCGATATTATGTGGGTATTCTTAGAAAATAAATCCCTTTCTAGATATTATGTGGGTATTATTAGAAAATACATCCCTTTCTAGATACTACAAGTGGACGTTGTTTAGGAATAGATTTACCTAAGAGTAATAACTCTGAAAAGGTGTTCCGGGCTTGACTCGGGGTAACCTGGTACACGACAATGGGCCTTACTACGCACCTAGTTCGAAACTCCTAGGGTATATGCTTAGGATAATTCACATTTTATTTATCTACCATTATAAAGGATTTAAAATTAATGATTCCCCCAAAGTAACCAAAGTTTATGATTCTAGGACTTACGATTCCTAAATTTATGTTATGTTCTATACCATATTTTGAGTTATAAAAAGTATATAACTTTATCAAATAATCTGGTATATTCTATATTATATAAATGGAACCCGATAGAAGGAATGATAACTCCACCAATGCACATGATCCAAATACTAAGAAAGGTTATATATTTTAGGGTATTAAGCCAACATTTCAAAGGGAAATAGTCTCACATGTATTCTCATCATATAAGGGAATAGTATCATGTGTTAATAAGATAAGTAAAGAATTATATGAGTCATATGTCTTTAAAGGGAAGAAAGAGAAGGAGAGGATGGCAGAGAAATATATGTATAAAGATAAGAAGGAAAAGAAGGATTTTGCCACATGTGATAAATGTAGAAATAATCACCCTGGTAAATGCTTGAAGGGATGGGAGTTTGTTATATGTGTGGAGAAAAAGGACACAAAGTTCATGATTTTAAGGGTAATAAAAAGTTTAATAATGTACAATTCTTAAACTTTATAGAGATGGGACACTATCTGAATCAATGTCCCAATCATCAAAGGAATATACCCCAGATGATGCTATTGGATAATGATCAAGTTATGATAATGCCATAGATGAAGAGGAATGATTAATCTTCCTATTCAAGAATTGTTTTATTTGAATATTTTATTAGCAATTTACCGGTTATAAGAATTATGGATTATATATGGATTTTATTGAAATACTATTTCATTAAGTATTTGAGATTTTATGGTACCAAGTAAAGTGACATAGTTTCAAGTTCAACTTTTTGGAAAATATATGGTTGAGGGAAAGATACCCTTAATATGTTTCTGATATTGAGATAATGATTTTTGAATAATGAGATGATTGATTTGGATAATGTATATTGGATATTATTGACTACCATGGAACTTATTAATGGTTTTTTATTCCATCATTTTTGGAGATTACAACATTTTTGGATTTAAAGAGTATATCCAATATTCCATGTTTTATGTAAGGAATAAGGAATAATGAATGTATTTAATAAGGTTTTATGGTAATTTAGGGTATTACCATGTTTTAAGAGAATATATTATTAAGGTATTAACATGTTTGGTATGTGAAAAAAAATATGCATTATGTTATATTGACGTTATAAATTTAGTGACCTTCCTTATAAATTTTGGACTGTGAGTTTACACAGAAGTATTTTGGATAACTCTAAAGGTTTGAATGGATTATATTGAAGATTAGATAGTATTTTTTAAGGTTAATACATTTAATAAGATTATTTTTGGAATTTTATAATAATATAGTTTTAATAAAAGGAAAAATAGTTGGTCGGGAAACAACGCACCATGTCTGTCAAGGCCATGAGACTTGAACCCACAACCGAAGGGCACCAAGGGTGCATCATATACCGTGGCCTACATGATGTATTGGTTAGTATATCATAGTTTTTTTATTTAAATGATATGAAAGATAAAGTATAAGTTCATTATTTTAACCCATTATGACTATTATAAATTGAATATTGTTGAATTTTATTATCTTTTGTAGAAAGAATAGTTTGTGGTAAAAATTGATTAAAGGATAAAACTCTACTCGTCAAGTAACTATTTTTCATTAAGTTCTCAGTATATGGAGTAAATTAATTCTTTAAATATAGGGAAATGATCTTGAAATTAAAAGAAATGATATCCTATTACTTTTTTAATAAATAAAATGGTCCCTTATATCATCTTATATTTATAGCTTTGTGATTATTAGCTTTCTCTTAACTAGGTTCTCTATCACTCTCCATCAGAACTTGATGAATAAATTTGTATTTCACATCCATGTTTTTATAAATGGAACCCTTTTATGTGTTATCTTTGTTACCTTTATACTTCCATTTATTTATTTTAATGTATGGGTGTCATTAATCCTTTTTTCGGTGTGGTGTTACAGCAATGATGTTTTAAAATTTCAAACCCCTAGTTTTTTATCCTGACTTTAAATTGTGAGCATGCAATTTATTGAAGGATGGGAGAATGTAACACACCGAGACTTTAAAATATTTTCTATTTAAAAAAAATTAATTTTTTCCTGATTTATTTTAAAACAACACCATATTAATCTTACGCTACACACAACAATGAGTTGACTTGTGTCACACGCAAGGCCCAATTTTACCGAACAAAAATATATTAATATTATTATTTAATATAATATATAACCTAGCTGTTAAATTAGTAATTATGAATATAATTAACCACATTTTTAATTTTATATATTCCATATAATTTTAAAATTCATCTTATGTTTTTTCTAGACATGATATAAGAAAAAAATCAATTTTTTGTATAAAAGAAGTATTTTTCAAAAAATGCAGTTTTGCCGTATTTTAATAGAGAACCCATTTTGAATCCAATAATAAAAACTTTTATATATTCAATTTTAAAATATAAACTTCTTATTTTAAATCATAATATCAAAATTTACTTTGTTTCAATTTTTGGTAATTTTCTGATAAGTTTCATGTTTTGATGAATAGTAAAAAATACTAAATTTTAATTGATAACAACTTTTTTCATCGAAATAATTTATATTGTCAAATTATACATTTTATTGGTTTTAAATTATAAATATATTATATTTTTTCATTTAATATAATATAGTTCATTGGAATTATTTTCACATTAAAATTGGATATAAGCACGTGTCAATCTTTTGATCATTTTTACTTTTAAAAAACCCATTTTCTTGTTCCATCAATGGGGTTAATTTTAATTTAATTAATCCAAATTATGTGTTTTGAATTTTTTAAAATGGGTTTTATATTTTTAATTAGTGTGTCAATAGTATCTAAGTAGGTTTATTTTATTTTTTGACAATATGAATAGTAACTTTAGTAAATTGTTTAGTACCACAGTTATGGGTAAATCGGGTAATTAAAGATAAGAATTATATTATAAATTACCCTAACACCAGTCAAAATATTTTTGGATGACTAAATTATATCATTTTCATATAAGTTTCTAAATGGAATCATTTAATGGATGCTTGTCCATGAATATGACATGAATATTATTAAAATCAATGAATGTGAAAAATGTCACACTCTCATTTCTTATAAGTATTAAAATTTTAATATAGAGATAACCAGGAGATAAATTATATTATAAATATTATATGGAAATATAAAATAATTACCTATATAATAGTAATTCATTTACAAATTTTATATATTAAATATTTGCCATTAATGATGACACAATAGTGACGCAAAAATTAATTTATTAACACAAATATCAAATAAATGATGTAAAAAATATTAAAATAAATATAATTTGAATTAATTATGATTCTCAATTAATTTTTTATAGGACTATGACATGTTATAATAATATTAAATTATTTTTTTCTAAGTTATCCTTTTGTTTGGATTTTATTTAAAGTCAAATAAATGAATAGTGTCAAAATTCATACTATTGATATTTTATAAAGATAACATTTTAATAAATTATTTAAAAATCATAAAAATATTTAAAAACTAAAAATTGATAATTATAAGGTCTAAAATTTCATAAATCTTCCATTTATGGAAAATTTACTCCATATAGGTAAATATTTATAACTATTTAATATTTAGAATATTATTACCACAATTAAAATTTAATAGATAAATTAAGGTTAAATCAAAATGATAAGGTTTAAAATAAAATAAAAACGTGCATAAATTTAATTGGATGAGAGTATTTATACCCATAATCATATTATCTTATAAATAATTCACTTTTGATCCATTTTTAATTGAAAATTAATTTATATTAATTTAATACTTTGAGAGTTTCTTAAAGTGCCCCTCACCTCTCTTATAAAAGGGCACCTCTCCTTATCTTTTAATCACATCTCTAAAGCCCTTTGGCTCAGACATACCCTGAACACTTATCCTAAAATATTCCCTCACTTCATACTAAAGGCCATACTTTGGGTAGAAATCCAACCTAAGGATTCTTTCATGCGAATCAAAAAGAGACACCCGAAGAAGAGGTAATTGTTTTGCCAATTCATTTCAATTTCTTTTCTTTTTCTACTTCCTCTTCCTATTTTTTCCATACTAATGTAATAACTAATGTATGTTTTATATTCTAATATTTTGTTGTTATTATTATATAAAACCATATTCCTCCTTTTATCCATCCTATTAATAACAATATCACAATTTCTGTGTGCGTACAGCTTACTCTCTCCACGTCGTGGTGTAATTTTTCTTCAATAGTAATTTATTTGGATGGGTATAATGATTAGTATAATAGATATAAATAATAAATATAATATTAAAGTTATTATTTATAATTAATATACCAACCAATTCCATACCATTTAACAATCAATAGAATGATATTGTCGCTTGTGCGTACGTATGGCCTACCGTCTCCACGACGCGATGATATCATTCTCCACATTAACCATTAAAGAATGATTATAAAATTTATATGAGAAGTAAAAATAATAATTATGAACTTGATATCATTCTCAATATGAATCAAATGAATCTTA
The DNA here is from genome assembly GCA_963277665.1 of Viscum album. NCBI lineage: Eukaryota > Viridiplantae > Streptophyta > Magnoliopsida > Santalales > Viscaceae > Viscum > Viscum album. The sequence continues at coordinate 1,402,630,224 of OY728166.1, read as the reverse complement.
TTCATAACAAACATTACTTACACAACAAAACAAGAATGGGAAACAAAGAAATTAACACCCAAAACAATGGTAAAACTGAAATATTATTAACAAAATGATATAATAGGATCATATATAATATCATAAATATGGATTTTTTTTTCTGGTATAATTTAATAACATACTTTAACCATTATATATGATGTTAACTCACCCTCTACTAAATGAATTTATAAGGTAAGGGTTAATTCCACAATCTCTTTATTATCTGAGATTGTTTATATGTAAGTATTTACTGGGACATATTTATCATCCATGTCCATGTTTCTTAAAATTATTTTTAAAATGAATATTTTTAAGTTTTATTTAAGGTAATAATTAACTAAAACAGTTTTTTAAATGTTTTAAAGATTTATTTTTTTAAAATATTTCTCATTAATGTCCATGTTTTCAGAATGTTTTTATGAATTTATTTATATGGAAATGAATATTTTAAAATTTCAATTACTTTCAAAAGTTTCAAAGTGGTATGGGAAACTTTGATTAAAAGATCTATTTTTAAATGTCTTCTTTTATAAGTGTATGAATTTTGAATAAATGATTTCAAAGAAAAAGGGGAATATGTCTCAATATATTTTTAATGATTTTAATAGAGTATTTTCATTTATGTCAATATCCTTTTTTGGATCTTTTTCTTAATTGAGGTTAATCTCTTAAGATATATTTTTCATATTTTACTAAATGGTTTATGATTCATTTTTATTATGGGTGTGATATTTAGTTACTATTCTTGGTTTATGGTTAATTTATTCATATTTTGTATACTATTTTTTAATATAAATGATTATGTTGTTTATGTTTCATCATTTTCATATGGGGAATGTATTGGAATTAATAACTGAAGGTTGGGTCCCGCTATAGCCCCTCAATGAATCGGTAGGTCTAATGAGACAAACTAGTTTCTTGTCATGAGGCCTTGATGATATGGTTATGTATTGTCTTGGCACGAGTACTTGATCGTATGGTTATGATGTCCCTCATTATGCATTTACTCATGATGAGATTAGTTATTGTTGTTACATGTGATTATTCGACTAGTATAATATTCATGTGAATGTTTAAATAGAATTATTTAATTTATTCTTTCCATATTATGTTCAATTTTATGTTTAAGAGGCATGTATTTCAGTTTTATAAATTCCTTAAAGATTATGGTTATTTATGAAAGTTTCTGTTGAATTGTTTAACCATAATGAGCATCTGATATCACCCCTTTCTTATGTTTTTTTTCAGGTTTCCAAGAAGTGTATTGTGTTTTATATGCAGGTTTAATCTATGAGAATAATAGTATTCTCAAAGGATTATCTATGTTGTATTTTATGTTTTTAATTATAATGTAAAGTTCATGTATGTAATCTATTTCCCAATACTTCTAAACTGATTGGTCCTTCTGGATTTGATTCCTTATAATCATTCCAATGTATTAAAATAATACACCAGCTCTGGGCATCTGTGGTTGGGTCATTACATGTGTGACCCTCTAGGCCTCTTTCTTGGTGGCATTAGGAAAAGCAACCTAAAGTACAAAGTTAGCATCTTGCAACAAACCAAGGAACCCATAGATAAATAATTTAATGCCATAATGACATAATACCTCATATAGACATTAACTATGTAATATAATCCTTTTATCATGATAACTCCAATCAAGTTGGTTGCATGCTGGTGTCACCAACCTATGTGCCCAATTAATCTTTCTTTGAATTTTTGGAAACTAAACTTACTTATAGAACACCATGGAAATAGATTTATTTAGGCTAAATAATTTCCATAAAAGGGCCTAAGATATCAAATTCTATTAAAGAATATAAGGGGAAAATCCTTTCTTACATTATTAATTAATGTAATATTACTCGTGATGTACCCAATGTATCATACCTCGTCGCTAACATATGTCTTCACGAATTTCTTCGATGCATAAAATTACACAACTTATAATATTCATTAATAATAATCATAAATTTGTAGGATCAGAACACATGTTTTCAGATAAGAACATCCAATGACACATATGCATTTGGATTTCCTACTGGCAGGTCTCCTTATCATAATATCCTACACTATATATTACCAAGGGTGTACACTATGAGAAGGTGCCTCAAATTCCAATGAGTCCCCTCCCCTGATAGCATGTATCATTTTTTCCCTAAAATGATATCATCTGACTATAGTACATATATTTAAGAATGGTTTCCAAGCACTTTTGGGTTCTCAACATAGTAGGAAACTGTTATGACCTTCTAATGTGATAGATACTCTTAGGACATTATCACATACTATGTTATCTAGAATAATAATCATGATGGGATAAGGAGTTTATTAATATTCAAAACTCTGAATACATGTTATCATAAAGTATACATAAGTTAGTTCTAGGTCACCAAATCCAACTGACTCCCACTTTCACTAGAGATAACTACTAACAACCTTCAATATTATAGCTCTCACATGATACTCTTGCTTCTGCTAAGACAGGCCTTTAGTCAATGGGTTTACTGTGTTCTCTTTTTTGTGTACTCTACTTACTTCAACTTCACCCCTTCGATAAAAAACCCTCAAGATGTGATACTTATAGAGTATATAATTTATCCAATGGTGTGACCTTATCTCTTTTATAAGATACACCATTCCTATATTATCACAATACATTGTGATGGGGTATTTAAAACTAGGCACAACATCAATATCCTATAAAAAGTTTCATATCAAAATGGATTCCTTGTCTAAATCATAAGCCTATATATACTCAGAAATTGTAGTAAAACTAGTGAAAACTAGCTACTTTGTACTCTTCCAGTTAATAGCTCCTCCGTAGATATAGAAAACATATCATGACTATGACTTCAGATCATTATAATATATTTAAAAACTTTCATCAGTATAACCCTTGATGACAAGCTCCTCATCTCTTAAATACACCAGTAACTTATCCTTAGTTCTTCTCAGATAGTTAAGGATAGCCTTAACAACATACCAATGTTTTTATCATGGATATTCTTGATATCTTCCTACCACTCTCAATGCATAGGAAACATTAATTCTAGTACATAACATGGCATACACGATTGATCCTATTACTGAAGCATATGGGATTTTACTCATTCTATCTTTATCATGTTGTGTATGAGGACAAATTTTATTAAAAAGATGTTTACCATGTGATACTATAATAAATACCCTCTTGGATTGTTTCATACTAAATCTATTTAGTATCTAGTCAATTTATGTACTTTAACATAATCCAAGAAGCCTCTTGGATCTATCACGAATGATCTTGATCCCTAGAATATAGGCTATTTCAGCTAAGTAATTTACGGAGAAAAACATGTTTAACCAGTCCTTAACATACTATATGACTAGTATGTCATTTCCAATAAGTAATAGGTCATCAACATATAGTACTAGGATAATGACTAAATTTATACTAAACCTCTTGTAAACACATGGCTCGAATTCATTATTAATGAAACCAAATTCTTTTATAGCTCCATAGAATTGATTTTTTCATGACTTAGATACTAGATTTAATCCATAAATGGATCTATGCAACTTTAAAATCTATTTTGCATCACCTATAATCACAAACCCTTCTAATGGTGTCATATATACATCTTCTAAAAGGTTCTTATAAAAGAAAGCTATTTCAAAATCCATCTTCCAAACATCATTGTCATGGTAAGCTATTATAGAAAGTATAATTCTAATGGATTTAAATATAGAAACTGGTGAAATTTTTTCATCATATTCAATTACTTTATGAATTTTAAACCCTTTATCCAATATCCTTGCTTTATAGGTATTTACTTTACCATCCATGTCTAATTTTCTCTTTAATACCCATTTTCACCCTACTAGTTTTACATCTACTGCTGCATTGATCAGAACTCAAACTTGGTTCTAGTATATAGAATACATTTACTAATTCATGGATTTTTTCCATCTTAAAACTTTTGAGCTCTCTACTATCTCTTTGTAGGAGAGAGGATCATCGTTTTCAACTAATAATGAGTTACCATCTTTGGTGACTAGAAATCCATATCTCTATGGTTCTCTAACCTCTCTTGTACTCCTATAAAGTACTTGTATTTTAGGAACTACATCTTCCACAGGGTCCAATGGAATCTATTCCAATACCAAAATGTTTTGTATCTTGAGCATCAACTTCATCTAATTCAGCCTTGATCCCACTGTCCTTTTTTAGGATGTCCTCCCTCTTAAGAAAGGTGGCAGGACTAGTGACAGTCACTTTCTTATCTATGGGGTTTTATAGGTAGTATCCCTATGTTTCCATGGGATATCCTATAAAGATACCCTTTGTGACCTAAGATTCTAGTTTATTTCCTAATAAGGCCTTAACAAATTCTATGTAACCCCATACATGTGTATATGATGAAATAGGTTTCTCACTACTCCATAGATTGAAGGAAATTATACTTTCCACTTTAGTTGGTACTCGATTTAATGTGTATATTGTAGATTTTAACGAATATCCCCAAAAGGATGTTGGAATAAATGCATGACTCGTTATTGAACTTATCTTATCTAGAAAGGTATGGTTCCTCCTTTCACTAACATCATTCCACTATAGTGTATAAGCTAGAATGTGTTTGGATAGAATCCCAAACTATCATAAAAAGTCAATAAACTCTTTGTTAATATATTCACCACCTTAATCTGATTGAAGATTCTTTATCTTATTTCCAATTTTATTCTCTACTTATTCCTCACTTCCTTTAATTTCTCAAAGGACATGGACTTAAACCTCATCATGTATACAAAACCATATATACTCAATTCATCGGTAAAAGCTATGAAGTAATAATAGCCATCTCTAGATTTTACTAAAAATGGTCCACACATATCAGTGTGTAGCAATACTATAATCTATATTACCCTTTCACCCTATCTACTGAATGGTGGTTTGGTCATTTTTCCTTGTAAACAAGCATGGCATATTTCAAGTGGTTTTAGCTCAGAAGAGTCTAAAAACCATCTTGATAGAAATTTGTTAAAAAATTATTATTTACATGACTAATATGGTGATTACATAGTTGGGTGTTATATGAGTCATGTGACCATGATTCATTATCAATTTCTAATACTTGGTTTTCAAAATTTAATACATAAATACTGTTATTTAAATATGTCTACCATAACATATATTGTATTTATAAAAGAAAAAACTTTTATTTCCAAACATGAAAATAAACACATCTACATCTAGGAATGATACAAAAATTACGTTCATGGTAACAGTTGGTACATAATAACAATATTTTAAAACCAAAAATCATTCCTATTGGTAATGAAAGGTACTAGTCACCAATGGATAGAGCAGCCAACCTCACACCATCGGTAGCTCACAAATCCACCTATCCTCTAGAAATCTTTCAAAATCAACTTGGTTCCTATATTTGAATACATATGTGATCACCACAAGCTATGTATGATACCCAATGTGTATATATTAAGATATTTCATTTGATAAAGAATAAAACTTCAGATTCCCCTTACTTTTGGGTGTCGTTCTTCTTCCAGTGGTCTGGCTTTCCACATGAAAAACATAGTACCTCATTTTCCTTTTTCTACATCTAGATCTTTCTCTTCTTGGAAGGATGATGATCAGGATCTTTAGACTTTTTATGAGTCTTGGGAATATTCTACTTTTTCTTCATTTTATTATTCACTATAAGGACTGTGGGTTTATCATGCCCCGTGTCCTTATCCACTTAGTTAATCAAATTAAGAAGTTATGAAAGAATCTTCTCATTATTGGTCATATTTTAATTAACAATAAAAATGGAGAAGGTCTTGGGCAGTGATGAAATTATGAGATCTGTGTGAAACTAATTTGTGAATTTAATCCTTGGTATGTCTAACCATTCAATGTAGTAAATAAGCGTGACTACATGAGACCCTACTGGCACAGACTCTCCAATATTAGTTGTAAACAAAGCACTAAAGATCTCATATCTCTCTCATCTCACATTCTCTTGATAGAGATACCAAAGTTGATACATCATGCTATATGCACCCAAGTCCTCATGTTGCTTCAAAATATCAATGGTCATGGATGATAGCATGAAACACTGAACATATATAGCATCGTCCAAATGTTTCTCATAGAGAGGAAACTCTGTATCTCTAGGCTCATTTCCAGGAACTTTAAGAATAGGTTCTTCCATCACATAAAATTTCCATTCAATGTAAAGGATAATTCATAAGAATATTTTCCACTCTTGAAAATTTGTTTTAGTGATATGGTTATACTTATCAAGAATGAAATGTAGTGATATGTTTGATGTAATTTTTGTTGTTTTTTTACATGTAATATGAGAATAGATTTAGTAATTTATCTGATAACATTTATACAAATAAATTAATATTATATTTATTAATCTTCTACAATTTTATCAAAACCCAATAACCTTAACCATTGGCTTGGTAATATCACGTTTCATGGATATTATAGTGGAAAGGATCCATATTACCATTATCATTACCCCAACTTTGGTTGGTCAAGATATTTGAATATTTTTAGGTAAGCATTTAAAATTCCAACTACATTAACTCACATTTCCTTGATCTGTTGAGTGGGATCCCCAATCCTGAAATCCTTAAATTGGATTTCCTCAACCCTTACCTCTGAAGGATCTGAACACAGCAGAAGCATGGTCATTGGGAGGGCCCAACTTGTCCTTTTCTATAATCGATAACCAATCTGGGTTCAATATGACGATAAACACCAGTACCCATTGATTAAGATCAAATATCTTGACAAAAAAAAGAAAAGGGTTTTGTATCTTAGAGAGAGTATCTTGCGCGTCATGTTTATAATTAATTTAAATAATTATTGTAGAAATTAAATACCTATAGTTTTGGTATGTTATTATTTGATGATGCTGATCATCTAGAATGACCCTTTCAGATTGTCTAGTTGTGGTTGAGAGGATCCAAACCAGAATCCCTCTAGTAGTGATCCACACGTGTTCCGATGGCCTCCGATCTACACCACTCATTCTCCGGGTGCTAGCGTGGTGAAGCAAGTGTCTTGCGTCGGTCATTCTTGATTGCATGTTCTTCGGTTTTGAAGAATGTCTCTTGTTCTTAAGAGGGGAGAGGAGAGGATTTGAGAGAGATTTTTTTTGGCTCAACAATTCTCTCACCAACGGCAATTCAGTTCACCGGGTGTAATGGCACAATAGACGTACATGTATATTTAACGATATGGTGTTTCGGTTACAATATTTAATTGTATAATTGCAATTAAATTCATTCATAACCTTAGAGAAAACTCATGATAAATAATAACAATAACAGCACCATTATTCACGGTACACAAACTTGCGCAAAATAGAATCATAAATGAAATACCATGCCACATAAGGATAATAGTGTTGTTATTATTTTTTCTAGTAAAAACTAGTTAAATAATTATTTACCGTTTTTAAATAATTATTTTACTACTAGACCATCCTTGGTCTGATCGAAATCCAATTCTATTTATTGAACTCTCAAATAAATAAATAAATAAATTATTCTCTTAAATAAATATTTTATTTACAAAATAGTAAATAAAAATTTATTAAATGTTCAATAAAATAAATAAATATATTATATTTAATTTATGTGATCATTTTAACTTCAATAAAATTATTCCATGGTCTTGAGAATAATATTTATTCCATTAATTAAATTCAAATAGAATTTAATCGAGACCACAAGAAACACTTAGTGTGTGACCCTCTAAGATTCTTTCTCATTAGAATTAGGCGAGCTTTCCTAAAGTCCAAGAGTACTTTCTAGCAACGGGTCAAGGCACCGAAGAAAAAGAACTTAAAGTCACAATGATGACATCCACATATGAATGCTCATTGTGTAATATAATCCATTTATCTCAATATCTCATTAAGCAGGTTTCATGATAGTTTCATCAACCTATTTTATTGATACGTCTTTCTTTAACTACCTAAAATAAACTCATTTTTACACCATCGCCATGGAATTTAGGGTGACGGTTCTATTTCAATCAAAGGTCGGAGATATCAACTTCTATAAATGGAAGGTACAAATCCTTCATCGAATTATACATTAATAACATGTCACTCGTGATGCACCCAATGTACCCTACTTCCCTCCAACATATGGCGTGATGGTTTTTGTCTGTAAATCAAAGTGTGTTAGTCGTGACATGCATTAATGGTAATCATAATGTCTTAGGACCATTAAAAATGCTCATAGATAGGAGTATCTGATGACACCAAAACATGTGGAATTCCTACAGGAAGGTCTGTTCTCATAACCTCCCATCTTGGAGATTAGCAAGTGTGAACTTCATGAGAAGAAGTCTCATATAATTACAAGTACTTACACCTAATGGTATGTATACTATGTGTCCCATAATAGTATTTCATCCAACCACAAAACTATATTTAATAATATTTTCATAGCACTTCAAGGTTCTCATCATAGCGGGGAACTCCTATGACCTTGTCAATGCAACAAATACTCTAGGATATTATCACATCATAGTCATTCAGAACACTGAACAATATGTAATAAGTTGTTTAATATTTAAATGCATTAAATATTCATGTAATCAAAGTAAAAATAGTTGGTTCTACGACACCAACTCTAACAAAATCCCACTTGGACTAGAGCCAACTGCCTACGACTTTCTATCCACTAGACCTCGCATGATGATATTGTTTCTACTAAGTCAAGGATTTAGTCAAAGGTTCTACCATGTTTTCTTCTGTGGAAATGTTTCTCACTAAAAATTCACCTCTCTGAGAAAATTACCTCAAGAGATAATACTTCCAACGTATGTTCTTTTTCCACTGATGAGACCTTGGCTCTTTTTTGAGAGTCATCGCTGCAGTATTATCATAATAGGGTGTGATGGGATATTTACTACTAGGTACTACATCTATCTCTTGGATGAAGCTTCACATACAAACTTATTCTTTAGCTTTCTCATAATCTATGATATACTCAGACTCTGTTGTAGAATCTACAACCACACTCTTCTTTGAGCTCTTCCAGCTCGTAGTACCTCCATTCAAAGTGAAGATGTATCTCATCTGTGACTTCATGTCATCCTGATAAGTTTGGAAACTAGAATCTATATATCCTTTGATGATTAGTTCCTCATGTCCTCCATAAACTAAGAACATATCCTTAGTATGCCTCTGATACTTAAGTATAGTCTTAACTGCTATCCAATAGCAGTCACCTGGGTCATCATGATATCTTCCTACCGCACTTAATGCATAGGAAACATATATCCTAGTACATAGAATGAAATATATGACTAACCCAATCGCTGATACATATGGATTCCTTTCCATTCTCTCTCTTTCCTCATGCATCTGAGGACACGTTTTCTTGGAAAGATGAATTCCATGTGATGCTGGAAATAATCCCATCTTGGATTGTTCCATACTGAATCTCTTCAGTATCTTATCAATATATGTGCTTTGACTTAGGCCCATCAATATCTTGGATATATCATGATGGATCTTGATCCCAAGAATATATACTACCTCTCTTAAGTCCTTAATTGAGAAGCATTGATTCAACCATTCCTTAACAGACTGTGATACTAGTATCTCATTTTCAATAAGTAATATGTCATCTACATATAATATTAGAAAAATGAATACACTCCCACTAAACTGTTTAAATACATAAGGTTCACATTCGTTCTTTATAAAAAATATTTGTTATGGATTCATCAAAACAAATATTCCATAAACTAGATGATTTCTTTAATCCATAAATGTATTTCTAAAACTTTTATATCTTATTGTCATCCTTTGGAGTCATAAACCCTTCAGGTTGTTTCATGTATACATCTTCTTGAAGGCTCCCATTAAGGAAGGCTATTTTGAAATCCATTTTCCAAATCTCATATTCATGGTAAGAAGTAATGGCCAATATAATTTTGATAGATTCTATCATCGCAACTAGTGAAAAAATTTCATCGTAGTCAATTCCTTGATGTTATTTGAACCCTTTTGCAACCATTCGTGCCTTATAAGTAATTATTTGTCCATCCATGTCCAGTTTATTCTTGAATACCCATTTGTAATCAACAGGATTTACATTAACTAGAGGATCTACCAAAATCCATACTTGGTTTTGGTACATGGAATACATTTCAGAATTCATGGATTCTCGCCACTTGGAAACATCTATGCCACTTACCACTTACTTGTAAGTTAAAGGATCATTATTATCAACTAATAATGAGTCACCATCCTTGGTAACTAAAAAAAATATACCGTTCTAGTTCTCTAACCTCTCTTATTCTCCTATGAAGTACTTGTGTCTCTGGAACAGATCTTTCTTCCACAGGGCTTTGTAGAATCTACTCCTGTAACAACTCTTGTGTACCTTGATCCTGGACTTCATCTAAGTCTATCTCGCTCCAACTATCACTTTTAGATATTTTCTACCCCTCAAGGAATATATCATGTCTTTCTATAATAACCTTTTTGTCTGAGGGGTCATATAGGTAATATCCACTTGTTTCCTTAGGGTATCCTATAAAGGTACACCTTGTTCCTCAGGGTGAAGTTTGTTACCTGAAGAGGCCTTAACAAACGCTTCACTACCCCACACATGTAAATTTGATAACATGGATTTTCTTCCACTCGAAAGCTTGTATGGAATACCATTTATTGATTTAGTTGGTACTTGGTTTAGTATGTGCGCCTCTGTTTGTAATGCATATCCCCAAAAGGATAATATAAGACTTTCATGACTCATCATTGATCTCACCATGTCCAACAAGGTGTGATTTATCCTTTCACTTTCACCATTCCATGGAGGGGTTTAAGGAGGAGTGAGTTGGGATAGGATCCCTAACTCCCGTAAATAATCAATTAACTCTTGATTAAGATACTCTCAACCTCAGTCTGAGCGGAGTTTCTTAATATTCTTACCAATATGGTTCTCCAATTCATTTTTGTATTCATTTTACTTATCAAAATAATTTGACTTATATCTCTTTAAGTATATATCCATATATACTAAAAACTTTAGTAAAATTTATTAAGTATGAGTAACCAACCCTTTATTCAATTGAAATGGTCAACACACATTGGTATGAACAAATTCAAGAAGCTCTTTGGCCCTTTCACCTTTCCCACTAAATGTGGATTTTGTCATTTTTTCTTGTAAATACATGTGGCATACACCAAGTGGTTTTATCTTGAAAGAATATAAATATCCATCTTGATGTAACTTTATTGGGCGTTTCTCATTTTCATGACCTAGCCGGTGACAGAAAATTGTGGTGTGGTATGATTCATGCAAAGTATCTTTATTATCGATTTCCATTACTTGGTTTTTTGTAATTTAACACGTAAAGACCATTGTATAAATGTTCCCTACCAAAACAAATTTTATCTTTGTAAAAGAAGACATATTCATTTCCAACATGAAAACAAATCGATCTTTATCAATTATGGATACATAAATAATATTTTTGGTCACAGAAGGAACATAAGAACAACCCTTTAACACCAAGATCATCCATGTCAGCAACGTGAGGTGGTAGTCCCCGACAGCTACAACAAAAAGTCTAGCTTTGTTGGCTTCTCGTAGATCTACCTCCCCTCGGTCAATTTTCATGAATCTACTTGGTTTTTGTATTTGAATATATATTAAACCACCAAAATCTGTATCCAATACCTGGTAGAAACAGATAAATTTAACTCGATAAAAAATGCACCTGAAGTATCCCCTTGCTTCTTTGGTTTGGTGTAGTTTTTCTTCTAGTGGCCCTTCTTGGCACATGTGAAAAAAAACAGCTTCCTGTTCATTTACTTCCCCTTTGATCTTGCTTTTCTAGGAAGGGCATGAAGAATCTTTGGGATTAAATCTCTTTGCCTTCCCTTTCCTCTTATTCATCGTATGGAAAGAAGGATTTTCACACTTCATATCTTTTTCTACTTAGAAAATGAGGATAATAAGATTAGATAGAGACTTCTCAATGTTTTTCATATTGAAATTATCAACAAACCTAGAGAAGCTCTCAGGGAGTGATGGATATTTAGATCGGTACCCAATTCTTTGGGGAGTTTAAACCCTAGAACCTCCAGGAGCTCAATCTATCCAATGGGGTTGACTATGTGAGGCCTATATGGGGAACCCTCTCCAAGTTTACTCAAAAATAGTACATTGGATATCTCAAACCTTTCCTATATTTCTCTATCTAGGTAAAGACCATGTAGGTGCTCGATCATTCTATATGCATCCATATTTTCATGAGACTTCATGAGTTCGCTAGATATTGATTAAAGAATAAAACCTTGAATGTCGACTACGTCATTCATATGTTTCTCATAGACCAGGAAATCCTCATCACTTACCTATTTAGCAAGTAGATTAGGTAATGTTGACTCCAGCATGTAAGACTTTCATTAATGGAGTAGAATAACCCGAAGGCGTATAAACCATTCCTAGAAGTTACTGTCGGTGAGGATGTTGCCTTTATCCCAAATTGATCACAGGGATATTGTGGTTGATCTTGTAATTTAATTCTATAATTAAAATATCATATTATTAGTACTTTCTTTATTACATTTTAAAAGAAATAAAAAAATAATTTTATTAACTCTCCCAATATTTTATCAAGTGCCAGTGGCCCTCACCATTGAACTCGGAATGTCTAGTTGCTTATACATTCTAGTGTAAAGGATCCATATTCCCCTTCACATAACACTAAAAAGTGTTGGTCAAGCTATTTAAAGGTATTTTGGTAGGAAGTTCTTTGAAAAGTGTGGGCTTGTAGCTCCTTGATTCGTTGAGTGGTCTCCCCAATCCTAAAATCCTAACTTGTATTTCCTCAACACTTGCCTCCAATATTAAACCAACTCTAGAAAAGGCTAGTCCTCTTGACATAATATGGTGAAGTCAAATCAAAAAATTTATAAGGGATTCCTATATAATAGTAAGTGCCCCAACTAGGGTTGCTCAAACAAATAGTTTTATTGAGTCTTTCCCCTAATAAAATAATAGAAGACATGGTCTGAATTAATATTTTATTGAGGGATGTTTTTATCTCTTATGCATAAATTTCTTATTATCTTTATCATATTATTGTTAATATTAAGTGTAACTTGATTTAGTGATTAACCATTTCTTGATAATATTTATGAATAATCCTAGTGTATTTTAGTTCCATCTTGCATGCTTGTTTAATTCATTAATTATGTGATCGCGACAACATATCCATAATGATAAACCATGAAACTAACAGAAATAAAATAAATTAAAGGGCGTGATCATGATATTTTCTAATGGTTAGTTTATTAAGTAGTTAATAAACTAACCCTAAACTAAAAGAGAAACACCTTGAACCTTAAACTAACCATTAGAAAATATCATGATCACGCCTATGATCCATGATAAACTAACCATTAGAAAATATCATGATCATGCCTATGATCACGCCTATGATCCATCTATACTCATTAATGAATTAACTACTTAATAAACTAACCCTAAACTAACCCTAAACTAAAAGAGAAACACCTTGTAAAAAGGGGGTTTACATAAAATAACCCATCATGACCTACATATTAATGAGTATAGATGGATCATAGGCCAAAAAATTAATTTAAAATTAAACTAAAAGGTAAACTAATCACATAAAAAGGTATGGTCTTGCTCATGATCATCCACATACATGCAATGAGTTACACAATTAATAAAACTAGCATTCAATTATTTAATAATTCCTATTAAGATAAATCACGCTCAAATCGATTAATTATTATATTAAATTAATAAATACTTTTATCATAATTCCTTTTCATAATATACTTTAGATTCTCATCCTTGTACATAAATATACATAGGTGTTAATCGGGTTAATACCTATTCGAATCGACCCGACATGTATTATATTCTTATATTGTTTTACTCTTATGACATATGGCATACATGATGCTTCAATTCATAGAGTAACAATATGTAGTAAGATCTATACATGATAAGTAGTTCTAAACATTACACAAACATTATATATTTAACTTTGTGTAATTTTGTAAAGTACACGGCGTGTAGTTCCGACTACACGGTGTCTACTACCTTCACCATCTTTCCCGAAGTACATACCTAGGGACTCAGAATGTGAGGCATACTTTGGATATTTTGGAGTATACAACATGTCTAGTGGGCCACACACTATGTTGTCTCCAAATTACATGGTTACCAGTCATTTCAATCCATGTATGAGATATACAGAATGGCCCCTGACCCAAAGGGACTACGTGCCATGTCTAGTGGGCCACATGATGTGTAATTTGGTAAGTGTGTGCTTATCTATCCCAGTTAGCATGTGGTGTAAAATTAATTACAATACATGTAATAAATGCATGCGGATTGAGTAATTTAGAAATTTCTCCCAATGCACTGAACATGACTACATGACATGAATGTAATAGAACACGATGTGCAAGTCCGAACACATAGTGTGTACTTTCGTGTCACCTAGACAGAATCATCAGTGCCTCCTGATGAGTTCCTTGTTTTAATTTTAATCCAAAATTTATTCATTTCTATTAGATCTGTGAGAAATGAAATAAGAAGAATATATCTCAAAATCCAAATTACAATAATGATTAACCTTGAATTAAAAAACTATGGTATTAAATCATAAATCATCAACAAACTATTTAAATAATTATAAACAATGATGACCTCTATCTGATACCACATGAAGGATCTGAATGCAGTGGAAGCATAGAGGTTGGGAGGGACCAACTTTTCCTTTGTTGTAATCGATGACCAATTCTGGATCAACACAACGATAAATTCCAGTATCCACGAATTAAGATCAAAGATCTAGACCAAAGAAGAAAAGGGATCCAGATCCTAAATAGAGGATATTATGCATCATGTTTATAACTAATTTAAATAATTTCTACAGAAATTTAACAGCTAGATCTTCGGTACATTCTTCATTGATTATGTTGATCATTCAGAATGACCCTTATAGAGTGTCTCATTGCGCTTGTGAGGATCCAAACCAGAATCCCTCTATTGGTGATCCATACATGTTTTGATGGCCTCCGATCAACACCACTCATTCTCCAGGTGCTAAAATAGTAAAGAGAGTGTCTTGCATCCTTCATTATTGATCTTCTGTTCTTCATAGTTGAAGAAATTATCTCATTCTTGAGAGGGGATAGGAGAGGATTAGGATTCAAGAGAGAAATTGTTTTGACTCAACAATTCTATCGCCATCGGCAATTCGGTTCACTGGGCGTAATGGCACAATAGACATACCTGTCTATTCAACAACATTGGGTTTTGGTTACAATATTTAATTTAATAAATGCAATTAAATACATTCATAACCTTATAGAAAAACCATGATACATAATAACAATAACAGAACCAATATCCGTGGTGTGCCAACTTGTGCAAAATGGAATCACAAATGAAATCTTGTTCCACAAAACGATAACAATGTTATTATTATTTTTTCTAATGAAAACTTGTAAAATAATTATCTACCACCTTACAAATAATTATTTTACTAATGGATCAGCCTTTTTTCACTCAAATTCCACTTCCATTTATTGAACATCTGAACAAATAAATAAATAATTTATTATCTTAAATAAATATTTTATTTAAATACTAGTAAATAAATATTTATTAAAAATTCAACAAAATAAATAAATATATTTTATTTAATTCAAGTGATCATTTTAACAGGAATAAAATTATTCCATGGTTTTGAGAATAATATTTATTCCATTAATTAAATTAAAATATAATTTAATCAAGACCACAAGAAACACTTAGTGTATGACCCTCTAGGATTCTTTCTCATTGGAATTAGGTGGGCTTGCCTAAAGTCCAAGAGTGCTATCTAGAAATGGGTTAAGGTGCCCAAGAGAAACAGCATAAAGTTGCAATTATGACATCCACATACAAAGGATCAATCTGTAACATAATCCCTTTATCTCAATATCTCATTAAGAAGGTTTCATGATAGTGCCATCAACATATTTTCTTTATGCGCTTTTCTTTAACTAGCTAAAATAAACTCATCATTACACCATGGACATGAAATTTAGGGTGATAGTTCTATTTCAATCAAAGGGTTGAGATATCAACTTCCATAAATGGAAGGTACAAATCCTTCCTCAACTTATCCATTAATAACATGTCACTCATGACACACCCAATGCAGCCAACTTCTTGCCAACATATGGCGTGACAGTTTCTGTCAGTAAATCAAAGTGTGTGAGTTGTGACATGAATTAATGATAATCATAAAGTATTAGTACCATTACACTTGTTGGAATATATGAGACTCTGATGACACCAAAACATGTGAAATTCCTAAAGGCTAGTTTGTTATCATAACCTCCTGTCTTGGAGATTGAAAAGTACAAAATTCTGGAGAATAAGTCTAATTTTCTTATGAGGACTCTCACCTAATGGTATGTATACTATGTGTCCCATCATAATATGTCATCCAACCACAGAACTATATTCAAGAATGTTGTCATTGAACTTCAAGTCTCTCAACATAGTGTGGAATTGTTATGACCTTGTCAATGAAACAAATACTCTAGGACATTATTATATCATAGTCATGCAGAATAATGAACAATATGTAATAAGATGTTTAATATTTTAATACATTAAATATTCATGTAATCATAGTACAAACATTTCATTCTAAGACACCAACTCTAACAGCCTCTCAATTACACCAATTTATACTTCGGTAGTAAACCCTTGAAGTGAACTAAGCTAAATCAACCCAAAACTTCAAGTTAGAATTCCCTAACAATTAAAAGAACCTCAAATTTGGTTGTTCAACCACTTTGAACTATGGTTCAATTTTAACTGAAGTAGTGGAAGGCTATACCAACTTAATATATAATTGAGAGATTTTATATTTTATGTGTAAATTTCCAATTATTATCTTAATCACATTCTTTTTAATATTAATTTGATTTAGTTATGTGATCAACCTTGTTTTAGATAATCTTTATGCATAAACTAATTTATTTTAGTTCTATCTTGCATGATTTTTAATTCATTAATTCATGTGATCACAACAAAACATCCATAATGAAATAAAATAATAAAGTGGTATGATCATGAGATTTTACTAATGGTTACTTTATCTAGAAGATGATAAACTAATCGTTGAATTAGGTGGAAACACCTTGATCCGATTAAGGTTTGTGTTTCAACTTTCCATATGTTTACCTATGTATCTCTCTTGGATTGGTTTCCCCTCAGATCCAAACTTGAACCATATCTACTAGATTGGGAGCTCCAACTATTACATATACTTTTACTCATATGCAGGTGAGGAGAAAAGGGTTTACATAAAAGAAACTATGGGAAAATAGGCCCATAAATAATGAGAGGAGATATTAGATGTAGGCCATAAAATTAATTTAATAATAAATTAAATGAAACCAACCACATACAAAGGTTTGGTTTATGATCATGATCATCCAAATGAATGCAACGAATTATACATTTCATGAAACTAGCATTCAATTATTAATCATTCTTATTTAAGATAAATCATGCTCAAATCAATTAATTATATTCTTTAATTAATCAGTTATTTTATCTTAATTCTCATCTGAATTTCATTGATATTCTCATCCATCATAATTCTAGACAAATTAAATAAATTTATTTAAAAATAAATTGTGTTCACAAATGTACCTTTCATGAAACATGGTGAATATACATCTTCATATACCCAACAAGTATTATACTCATATATATTTTTACTCTTGTGACATATGGAATACATGACTTATCATGTACTTAAATGGAATGTACTATTAACTTAATTATTACATTATTTACATGATTTTTTGGTCATGTGTTATGATTCAATGCTTGTAGAGTAATAAATACAATATAGATCATACATAATATTCATATCTGAACATTTTTAAGAAATAAATTAAACATTTATATATATATACATATATTCAAACTCATCACATAGAATTTTCTATAAACATAATGACCATACGCAATCACATGTTGATAAGGTTTACATAGTATAATAAATTAATTTTAATTATTTATAATTTGGTATAAGTACATGGAATGTAAAAGCGAGCTACATGGCGGGTATGCCTACTAGCGTCTATCTGAGGCACACTCCTAGGGAATCAGTGTGTAAATTGTGCCTCCGAAAAATTAGAGTACACTGTGTATACAAGGGTTACATAGTGTGTGGCTTATGAGTTACAAAGTCACTATATAGGTGGGACGTGTATGAAAATACATGACCTATCTGTGACTTAAAGGACTACACGACATGTACTCTGGCTGACCATGAACTAATATGGCATGTTCAACATGTGGTGTAAGAAATTAAATTCATAGTGTGTATTCAATGTACAATATTTGAATTAATTCTAAATTAATTCTTGGTGCACTGAACACTAGTACACAGTATGTACCTCTGGGTTACATGGAATGTACTCTTGTATTATTAGGCCATATTCCTCAGTACCCCAGATGAGATATTTGATTTTAATTCCTTCATAAAATTAACTGATTCAATTATATTTATTATAAATAGATAGGAAGAAGTAGATATCACAATTCTAATTAAAGAAGGATTAAAATGTAATTGAAAACTAATTAATTATGCATAAATCCATCAAAGATCTTTAATTAATTATAAATAATTATGTGACTACTCTGATTCCACTTGAATGTTTTGGGTATAGCAGAAACATGTGATGGGTCATGCCCAACTTTTCCTTTTGTCATGATCAATGATCAATCCAAGATTTACATGATGATTAATGTCGTAATCAATGGAATTGAATAAAAAAATAGACAAGGGATAGAATTCAAAAACCAACTATAGGATCATAACATGTTATTTATAATTAATGTAATAAATTCAATAATTTCCTTGTGTGAATTATTTCTTCGTTGATGGATATAACAATATATCTATATTTTATAATCATTTTATTTTAGGAATCAAGAGAATATTCCCTCTAGAAGTGATACACATCTGTTCTAAAAATCTTTGAACATCGTTATAGGAATCTCTAGGTACTAGAATGGTGGATCCTAATACTTGTGTTGTTTGATTTTGATTGCCATGATAATACCTTCCAAATCATTATCCTTGATCTCTCTTGATATGATAGTGGGAGGTGGAGGAATATCTCTCTCCATTCTTAGGATCATTCTTGGAGAGGGAGCTCTCTAGATCTTGAGAGGATTCTCTCTGGATGTCATTGTGCACAACATAGATGAGTTGGCTCTATTGAAAAATATATATAATTGGGTTTAAATACAACTAAGGTTAGAAATAAATAATTTCACAAGTTCCCCTTAGTATTTATTTAATCCCTATAGAACCCCATATCAATAATAATAATAATATTATTATTATTATTTCTTGACATTCTCTAAACTCTAGAATTAAAACTAAATATTATTTATTCAAATAATATTCAATATATATTATTTCTCACCGAACCATTAAAATTAATTCATCATTCCTCCATAATATTTATCGGGCCTTGAATAATGACTATTTACTTAATAAATAAATATCACTTCATTATTTTCTAATAAATAAATAAATATTATATTCACTAAATAGAAAGTAAATATTTATTAAATATTATGCTCCCATAATATTCTCTCAAATAATTGGTGATGGAATATATGTGATCAAGTAAACCTGAATATTTATTAAAATATATATGGGAATAATATTTATTCAACTTAATAAATAATAAATAATAATATATTATTTAAAGGAGATTTTGGATACACTTAGTGTGTGACCATGAAGGCCTCTTTCTCAGTGGCATTAGGATAAGTAGACTAAAGTCCAAGGTTAGTGTATAACAACATGTCAAGGAAACCGTAGAGAAAGAATTTAAAGTCGCAATGAGATAATACCTCATACGGACACTTACTCTATAATATAATCTTCTTATCGAGATATCTCTAATCAAACAGGTTTCATGTCAGTACCATCAACCTATGTGTTTGATGTATCTTTCTTAGAATTTACGAAAACTGAAATTTTCTATAGAACACCATGACCATGGATTTATTTAGGCTATATCATTTACATAAAAGGGTGTGAGATATCAACTTCCATTAAAGAACAGAAGGGAAAAATATTTTCCTGCAGTATTCATTAATTCAATATTACTCATGACGCACCCAATGTATCCTACCTCACGATGAACATATTTTGTCATGGATTTATTCAATAAATCAAAGTACATGACTTATAATATTAATTAATAATATTCTTAAAGTCTAAGGATCCATACACATGTTCACAGATAGTAACATTCAATGACACATATGAATGTGGATTTCCTACTAGCGGGTCTTGTTCTCATAATATCCTACACTGGATATTACCAAGGGCATACACCATGATAAGGTTCCTTAAAGTCCTATGAGTCTCCAACCTTGATAACTTGTATAATTTGTGTCCCTAAAATGATATCATCCAACTATAGAACATATATTTTATAACAGTGTCCTAGTACTTATGGGTTCTCATCATTGTAGGTAACTACTATGACCTTTTAATGTGTCAACTACTCTTATGAAATTATTACATAATGTGTTATATAGAAGAACAATCATGATGTGAAAAAGAGTTCAATAATATTCAAAAATATGAATACACGTTATAATAAAGTACACATAAGTTGGTTCTAGGGAACCAACTCAAACAATCATTATATTCTCATCTTTTTTTCCTTTTTTGTATGCATGATTCAAACAATTATGTTTTTGAAACCCCTATTACAACAACTGAATTAATGTGATCACATCACATTAATGTGTAAATCTTTATAAAACCCATAAGTTTGTGTTAATTTCCCCAAAACAAAGGTCATGTATATTCATACATATCCAAATACATCATATGAATAAGGTATACGAACGCTTCATGTAAAGACATTGAGGTATATGAGATTTATATAACTCCACAAGATTAATCATGAAGCAATAGATAGACAACTCCATTAACTCTCCTAGACAAGGAAGGCCTCTTGGAAATTAGATGGTCCAATCCCAAGTCTCTCTACCTGGGGAGACCTTACAAAAGATAGAATTCAATTCATGGAAACTCTAACTTCTAATATGATCAAAATATACCCTACAACTATTCATAAGCTCATAAATAAAAAACAAACCAAGGTCAAGGTAGATGAAAAATAAATTTTATAATATCAAACCTAGCATGATATATAAGACTCTATCCTAGAAGTAATTTATCATATAAATGGTGACACACAATATTCATATTTCATAAACAATTTACTAAACAAAAACATAAAAAAATAACAAATAAATAAAGAATTTATTTATTTTATAAAAAATAATACATTTATAAACAATTTATAAATAAATGATAATTATAAATTTTTTATAAATTATCAAGAATATAAAAATTTTATATTCATTTCAATATTAACCCCTTTATATTTTATATTTAATGGAATTTATATGATATTTCATGAATTAAAAATATTTTATAATTCATTATCTATTATATAAAATTTTATATAATCAGAATATCATGTATTTTATAATTTATGAACACTTTATAAATCATTTATTATAATTTATAAATAAACTATTTATTTATAGATCTTAAGGCATGTCATTTAATTTTTAAAAAGGTGTATTTAAAATATAAACCTTTAATATTTGGGGAAATGTTTCATAAAAAAATATTTATTTAATTATAAACAATTATAATTAATTGGTTGATTAATAAAATAATTATAAAATAAAATATCCTAAAATATATTTTATTATGATTTATAAACATTTTATAAATCATAAGAAACCAGTTAATATTTAATAAATATTAATTATAGTTTCAATTTACCCTTACATAGAATTTGTATTTTGTATAAGGGTATCCTCCCTTTAACCTTACACAAGATTTATGGAAGCATCTGAGTAAAGTTAAGTAACTCTTTACCATTCTACAAAGGTAATATTTAGATTATCTTTACTCATCTCACTCTGTGTAAGGGTATAGAGGATATTACCCTTACATTAATGCTTCACAAAAGGGTAGATCATTTACACAACCCTACTACACTACTTCATAAAAGTATTTCCTTTACACAACCCATTTTCATAAAGGTAACATTGAGGTTTCCCTTAAGTAGACCATATTTATAAGGGTATTACCTTTACGCAACTGATTTGCATAAAGGTAACAAAGTGGTTACCCATTTATTGACCTTATGCATAAAGGTATTACCATTACATAGCTGACCAGCATAATGGTAAATCAAATTTACCATTAAGTATCCCACATAAGTGTGTGTAACCATCCTATAGCTTTACAAAAACACTTTTTTCATTTTTCATTTGAAAACCGGTGATCAAAATTCAATAGAAACTTAATAATCAGACTCTAATACCACTGATAGGGTTTCATATGATCATATAATGACTATTTTTAGTGGAATAAAATCCAAAACATATGAAATATATCATTTATAAATCAACCTATAAACAATCTGAAAAATAGAGTACCAAGAATTCAAGAACAACAATAGTTTCCATCTTCCCTCAACAGAGAGTGTTTGAGGAAGATCGTAAGGATCTATGAACAAAATAACCATGACTTCGAGCTGATACACTAGCTAGTGGTTCCAATATCCTTTTGTGATGATACATAAAATGATAAGGGGTTCTATTGGCTTATAAAATGAGATAAACTAGTTTTTTGGAGGAAGAGAGTTTAGCGGAGTCTTATACACATCACACACTAGCACACGCAATAAGATATGATCCCATTCTCTTATATAGCCAAATACTATGGAATCTCATATTCATAACACATAGTATGAATTTTTGATAGTTAGGTTATAATCCATTAAACATTTTCAATGATTTTATTGAAAATCATTTCATCCATTTGTAATGGATTGTAACTGATGAAAAAACCATTCGGGAGAGATAAAGAATATATATATATATATATATATATATTATATTCCTAAATTGCATGAATAAATAATAAATTCATCATATGTATATATTAAATGTACCTTATATATAATATCATATTATATATAAATATCATGCATCATATGAATGTGTATGTTAATATTAGGAATATACATTTTAGAGCACATCCAATAGTAACCACTTGTGTATATAGTGGAAAAATCTATGATTGGGGTAACAAACTAATCAAAACAAGGAGTAATCCTTCCATGAAGGGTTTTAACCATGTAAAAATGACTATGTTTTGTGCCTTTATTTCTTGAATTATTTGGGTAAGGTTGAGTGATATAAGAATAGTGGATCAAGAACATATCCATTCATAGATATTGATTTAAAAAGAAAATAAATTGAAAAAAATATTATTAACTCACTCCCTCCCCCACTTAGTGATCTAACCAAACCTAGGAACTTTAGAATTTATAGATTCTATACTTGGTAAATTACATTCATCCTTCATTAGATAATGTCCCTCTATCAGAATTAATATATCCAAAATAACAAAAATAAAATCTATACATAGGGATTTTAAATAGTTCATAGTTATGAAATACTTTAACATTATAATTATAAATAAATGTGGTATAATGATTGAGAATAGTAATATATCATTAATGTTATAATAAGTTATTTTTAATAATAGAGTATAAAAAAATTTGGTATGGAAATGTAATGAATTAAAAATTATTGTTAAAGGGAAATGAAATGTTTGGATTAAGAACTCTTACTTCAACAAAATAACGACTTAGGCGAAGGATATGATGAGTGGGAATAGTAAATATCCCATTGATAATAAATAAAAATGATATAAAATCATTTAATTATAAACATGGAGGTATATGATGATGAATATTAAAAGAGGTAATAGTAAAATTATTTTAATAGAAAAATAGAGGTGGAGGATTAGGAATTGTTTCCTTGAAAAGTAGTTTCCTTGGATTTGAGACAGAACTCTGAAAAAAGCTTTTAAAATTATTAAAAGAGAACATGAGATGAATTTTGAGTGTAGAAACATAGTCAATGACTTTAGAGTAAAGATTAATGGGAGGATTGTTGGGTATTTTTAGCAAATACAGTCTAATTGTCTATTGATTTTGAGAGGCTTTAGAAATCTTGTTTGTGGAAAATTCAATACTATGGGATTTATTGGGTTTTAAATAATGTTATTTTATATTTATAACATATAATTTAAAATTTATTTATGTTTCCCTCAGATTTCGGGGATGACCTCCTTTGATGGGAGGTTCAAACATTCTGATCGGTTTCTAACGGGTTTGTTTGTAGAACTGGAAACATCCAATGATTCCACATCCATTCGGACCTACTTTCCAAAGGTAGGTGCTCATTAGTTTATGGACTGATGAGGCTTAGGAATTTTCATTGGTCGAGAGGATGGGAGGTTGGACTCATCACACCTTTTTAAGGGGAATTATTGTCTACTCCGGGACTCTCTTTATAGATTTAAGTTATGTTCGCGAATCCTTATTACATTACCAAATATAAAATGAGTTTTCCTTTAGATCTGACAATCAATGATCGATATGTAGGAAATTTAGAGAATCTTTTATATGTATTTGAGGTTCTTCACTGATAAAGAATCATCTATATTTGTTAGAGATTCTTATTCAATGGTATCCTTTGAGACGTAAAAGTCTCTTGGTCCTTATGATGACCATACTGGTTTTAAAGCCACTCAGTGGGGCATTTGAAGTTTATTGTTGTAACCCACCGAGATTTTATGAAAAATATTCTTTTAAATTTCATTAATGTCTTGTGTTATACGCTACACCAAAATTATCTTGCATGACATGCATCCTTGACTTGCCTTTCATTACATGCAATCGCGACCTTCCTCGATAGCGTGTGTAGTACGCAATACCGAGTTTCACTAAACAACGATATGCTATTAAAATATTATTAAAACTAGTCGTTATGAATAGTAATAACCACTTTTTGAAATTTTGTAAATTTTATTTTTCAAAATGGAATTCATTTTTGGATTCGGAATATCGAAATTATCTTAGGGTGAAATTTTGGTACTTTTCGGATAACTTTCATTTTCTGATGAATAGTGAAAATTACTAAATTTTAATTAAAAACAACCTTTTTAATCGAAATAATTAATAGTGATAAATTATTAATTTGAGTGGTTTTAAAGTATATTTAGAATATATTTTTACAATTTAATACAATGTTGGTCATTGGATGTAATTTCACATTTAAACCAGACATAAACAAGTGTCAATCTTTTGATAGTTATTATCTCTTAAGAACATGCTATTTGTTTTGACGATGGGAATTAATTTTTAAATTAATTAATTCAACTGATATGTTTTGAATTTGGTAAAATAGACATCATTTTTGAGTTCATAATATCAAATACATCTTAGGCCTAATTTTTGGTATTTTTCTGGAAACTTTCATTTTTTGAGGAATAGTGAACCACTAAGTGGTAGTTAAAAAAATGAATTTTTCATAAAACTTAATTTTACCGCTTCTGTGAGTGCAATTTCAAAAATCCGTGAGACACAGTTGATGTCAGTAAGTAAAATTTGGTTCAATGAGATGAAAATAATTTTTGGTGAATAGTAACTTTTTACTTTTTTTTACCACGGTTAATAGTAAATAGAGTAATTAAGGGTAAAAATGATATTATTATTACTTTAACACATGTCCCAATTCTATTAGATAAGTGTAATTCGACCAAAAACAACCTTAGAAATAAAATATGACCATTTAGGCCCACTTGGATTAGATTAGGACATTTATTATTAATTTATTTAAAGAAGGGTTAAAATAGTTAAAATCAAAGTTTAATAAGTAGATAATTTTTAATATAGGGTTATACATAAGATAAATTCGACTGTAAATATTCATTATAAAGATAAAAATCTTTCCTACATAATGATATTTTATTTGTAATTTTTAGACATTAAATAAGTTAATTTATTTATGACACAAAGATGATGCAGTAATTATCTTATTAATGAAATATTGACATAATTGATGTTATAAATACCCAAATAAATGTAATTTGAGACTTTTTATGAATTCCACTAATTTTCTAGGTTAATATGACATGTTAGTATTGATTTAAGTAACTTTTTTAGAACTAATAATTCTGTTATAAGTTTTACAAAAATCAATTACTAAATAGTGTCAAAATTGACATAAAATAGTTTTTAAAACAAATATTATATTATTAATTGTTATTTTATTCCTAAAAATCTAAGGTTTGGAAATATGACTGAGATAAGTTCATATATATTAATAATAAACAACTTGGGGTTATATTGGCTTGTTATAGTAAGTTTATTAACCTTATAGTGTAAGAACACAAAAAGACACGGTAAAAGTAAAATTATCTAACTTAAAGTTAAAACTAAATGATAAGGTTAAAATAGTAAACTAAACTTGTCCAAATTATATTTTATGATAATATTTCGACCCATCCCAACCTTAGCTTCGAAATAAACCAATTTGGATCTATTTAAAACCGAATTTGGCTTTATAATAAAATAATATTTTTAGTTATTCCAAAGGTGCCCCTCTCCTCCCTTATAAAAGGGAACCTCCTCCCTCTCTTCCTCACACCACTTTGAGCATTCAAGCTCATCCAAACCCTACCAAATTCTCTTATCCACTTCCCTAGAAACATCCTAGAGGTCCTGGTCTTCTTCAAAGACCAATTTTAGTGCCCTAAGTGGAGGACTCAAAGAGGCGCTTCAAAGAAGAGGTAATGTTCGTTACCGATTCTTTCAACTTTATTTCTTCTTCCACTTCTTATTATTAGGTTGTTTCATTATGAAGTAATAACATAAGTATCACTAAAATACTGATATGTTATTATAAGTATGAAACAACCCTATTTCACCATCTATCCATCCTACGGAAAACGAAATCACCGCGGGTGCGTACGTACGGAATACCGTCTCCACGCCGTGGTGTAATCTATTTTCCACCACCACCTTAATTGGATGGGTATAATGGTGTACATAATAACTATATATGATTATTGTAAAGTGATATTGATTCTGAAATAGTATACATACACTCCAATACAATTCCACGATCATGAGAACGATATCATCGCTCGTTCGTACGTACGGACTACCGTCTCCACGACGCGATGAGATTCATTCTCCACATTAACCATTCATGAATGATTATAAAGTATATATAATAAGTAATCATGAAATATATGACATAATAATGATACAGTATTTATGTGTATATATGTATGTCATCTACTTAATTCCATTCAACTCAATAAGGAAACGAAAATAGCGTTCATGCGTACGTACGGCCTACCATCTCCATGAACGGTGTATTTCTTTCCATTTACTGATCTATTATATATATGTATATTCTGAATATATATTATATATAAATCATGTTTTATATTCTGGAATTAAGTAATCATGATCTAAGTAATCATATGAATAATTACAAGTCAAAACACAGACGACAAATGAAATGATTTTACCCAAAACGCTCTTTAACATGGAATTTACAAAAGAACGGGTAATATAAAGTCATAAGTGAACCATATATGATATCATAACAATGATTATGATTCTGGAATAAGTCAATGAAATTATTTAAATCATTATATAGGAGGTTCGGACACGTACGAAGCAAATCAGACCTAAGGTAAGGGAAAATATCACAATCTCATTTTTATCTGAGATTGTTTATACTTTGGTATTTACTAGGGTGTATTTTATCATCCACATCCATGTTTCCTGAATATGTAATATTATTTCCAACCACCTACAATTGTTTAAATCCAATTTTACCCTTCGTTGAGTTTTGAGTAAAAGATATGAAAGGAATCTTTTGTCGTTTTTCGTACGAGGTACCCTTTTGACTTTTCCGACAAAAGTAAGAGAAGAATGTTTTTTTTAACTTATACGGCATGAATGGATTTTTAAAAAAATATTTCCAAGAATATTCCTTTACAAGTTTTCAAGTTTATTTTTAATCAACTTATTTTAGTTTAAAATTGTATGACATGTTAAGAAAGGAAAAAAAAATTGAAGTAGAAAGGATATTTTCCTCAAGAATAGAGTTCAAGAGTTTTATCAAAATTATTTTCCATCTAAGATAATGTAGGGTACTATTTATATCCCTATTATTACATGGATTTGATTATGTTCTGATGGAAATATTTTTATGAATTCTTTTATCTTATATGAATTGTTTTATGATGTCATGATGTTTAAGAATCCCATTTTTATTACATGGGTTATGCTATGATGTATGGTTTATGATTTTGTGGCACACATAAGAATGGTATCATTTTGAGATGGGTGGGACCTATATCTCCCTCCAATGCATTGGGTAAAGATTTATATCCCATGAGATAGACATGGCTGGAATGGAAGGTTAAACCGGTTCAGTGAAACAGGACTGAAACGAGGAATTAACTTGGTTCAGAAATGGACTTTGTCCACTAAGATAGTCTTGGCAATGAGTCTTGACTAATAAGAAATGATTCTCTATGATTATGTGTGTATGACACAAATTTTCATGTTTTAAGTTATGATTATTGGGATTACATTTCACTACTATGATTTATCCCATGTTATGATATTATGATCTCTTTTGCAGGTTAAGATTTCCAAAATGTTATGTTCTTATGAATATGATGTGATTGATATTTCTTTTGTTTACCCTTACTGAGCATTTGAGCTCACCCTTTTATGTTTTCTTTTTCCCCAGGATATAAAGAAAGGTTTTAGGTAAAAAAAAGGGAAGATCTTTATGGGAGATGTTGAAGATCTTTCACCACGATTAGAAGATTATATTTCGATTTTCTAAATACACTAAACTATTACGGTCCTTGTGTGTGTGTTTTTGTTATGTACTAAGTATTCCGCAAAAGTAATGAAATGTCCATGTACGTTAAGCTTCGGGTCTCTACAATTGGTATCAGAGGAAAGGTTTTTTCAACCTTTGGAAACTAGGATGCGAGAACTTTAGTGAGATCCCTATAGATATTTCTAAGGTATGTATAGGGATGTCCCTAAGGTTAAGTATAAGTATAAGAATTACGATAACATAAGATATTAGATATTGAAGGTACCCCCCCCCCTTATTATGTTGTTTTCCCTAGCGTGATTTTTTCCTATCACACTATTCTTTTTGGGTTTTAGACGATGGCTAGAACCCGAAGGAACTGTGTTGATCAATGTAATGGAAAATGCAATGATTGTCCTCCTAAACAAACAAATGTTATGGGAGATGGAGTGAAAAATCTTATTGCTATACTTACACAAGCTATGAATCATTCTGGACTTCCAAATGAGCAGATAAGGGAACAATATTCTATTGAGTCCTTCATGAGGCAATGTCCACCTTCTTTCAGTGGGTCTTCTGATCCACTTGTTGCTGAACAATGGATCATTACCACTGAAAAGATATTTTCAGTTCTTCAATGTTCTGAACATGATAAAGTCATCTTAGCAGTATATCATTTGGAAGGTGAAGTTGATAAATGGTAGAATCTTATCAAGAATACAAGGCCAAGAGATGAAATTGAGTCCATGGAATGGGACGAGTTCAAGAACTTATTTTTCAATAAGTACTTCCCTTATATTCTTCGAACAAAGATGGAGAAGGAGTTTCTTGAACTAAAGAAAAAGGATGATGAATCTGTTGGTATATACAAAGCGAATTTTACAAGGCTTTCAAGGTATGCATCTGGGTTTATCATCCAACCTGAAAGTAAAGTTGATCGATTCTTCAGTGGCTTAAAACCAAATCTTAGAAGGGCATTAGCTATAAGAGACTTTAGTAGCTATGAAGAAATTGTGTGTTGTGCTATCAAGGTAGAAATGGACGTTGGTGTTACTTATCCATCTCATAGTTTTGACAAGAAACGAAAGATGGATTTCAAGGAGAAATATTAGAATAATGGTGAAAAGAAGATGAATGTTTCTTTATGCTCAAAGTGTGGAAAGAAGCATGGTGGAGATTGTATTAAAGGGACTAGAAAATGTTTTAAGTGTGGAAAAGAAGGTCATCGAGCAGCTGAGTGTCGAAGTAATAGAAAAAGGGTTTCTAATGATGTGAATAAAGAAAAGACTGCAGAGAACGCACCACCAACACTTCAATGCTTCAAGTGCAAGGAAATGGGGCATTATGCTAATAAATGTCTTAATCCAAGGGTTAGTGATGATCGACATGAGCAACCACTTAAGGCAAAGGACAAAGGGAAGTCACATGCGATCACTATTGGTGATGTTGAATATGACAACGATGTGGTGGAATGATTAAGTGTTTATGTAATGGGATTCCAAAATAATGATGTATATAGTATCATGGAATATTGGAATATTTATGTATTGGTCTATTGTGGATTTCAATAATTTTATGGTACCGGTAACCATGGAAAGTGATTGAGATATTTTTCGTAAGCAGATGATATGCGCATAATGAAGGGATAAGAAGATAATGAGATGTTTGATTGTATTCATGAGCTCATGATTGATATAAGGACTAAGTGATATCATGGTTTGAGTATAAAGAATTTTGAGGATTTTGGTTTGTGGAAAGAGTTAACTTTTAACAGCATTCATATTTTCAATAAGGCTCAATGGGTATTCATTTTTTTCAAGAGAATACATAATTAAGGCCTTTGAATGTTTGGAATGTGACCAACAAGACATATCTCATGATATATGGGGATCAACAATGGTATTAACATGCTAGTTGTATGAACTCTTTGGTAATCATTTTCACTTTAATATGAGATTGGACAACAGTATTTTGGATAAGCCTAAAGATTGGAATGGATTATGTTGGAAATAAGTTAGTATTGTTTAAGGATAGAAGTTTTTTCGATATTATTTATGGGATTTTATAGTAATATAGCTTTAGAAAAAGGACAACCTGCAGGATGGTCAACAGCCCATTGCGTCGGACAAGGATGTGGGAATCGAACCCACAACCGAAGTGCGACTGGCCTTTATCACCTACCACTGGCCTACAGGAAGTCCTCGTTTCGTAGAAACTAGTTTTATTATATTAAGCAGTATGATATATGAAGTATAAGTCCATTTTAGGAACCATATATGATTAATCTCACTATAGATGGACTTATGTATTTTTTTTATAACTTTTCTAACCTTTTGTTTGAGACAGATGGAATGACCCATCATTCTATCACATGATCTGCTAACACATCACGAATGACAAATTCAACTTCATTTCTTTAAAATATGAAGTGGAAATTGTCCAAAGAACGACCAATTGTGAGATTATACCAAAATCACGAAAGTATTTCTTCTAATTCCAATTTCATCTACTTTAGGGAAATGATCTTGAAAACCAAAAATGTTGTCCTAGTGCTCTTATATCTGATTAATCAGATGGTACCTTAGATCATCACAAATTTATGGCTTTTTGATTTCTGTCTTTTCCATAGACATGTTCTTTACCACTCTCCATCAGAACATGATGGTTAGATTTCTCTTCCATATCCATATTTTCACATATGTGGAAATCCAGTGATTAGTTTATTTGGGTAACCGTTAAGTTTCATACTTTTGTTTTTAAATATTGGTTTTGGTATTCCTTTTTACTATGTGGGTTTATATTAAAGAAACTTTTGAGTAGTAAACCATTTATAACCCCGACGAATTTCGAGGGCGAAATTCATTTTAAGGGGGGTAGAATGTAACACCCCGAGATTTTATGAAGAATATTCTTTTTTATTTCATTAATGTATTGTGTTGTATGCTACACCAAAAGGAGCTTGCATAACACGCATCCTTTACTTGCCTTTCATTACACGCAATCGCGACCTTCCTCGATAGCGTGTGTAGTACGCAATACAGAGTTTCACTAAACAACGATATGCTATTAAAATATTATTAAAACTAGCCGTTATGAATGGTAATAACCACTTTTTGAAATTTTGTAAATTTTATTTTTCAAAATGGACTTTATTTTTGGATTCGGAATATCGAAATTATCTTAGGGTGAAATTTTGGTACTTTTCGGATAACTTTCATTTTCTGATGAATAGTGAAAATTACTAAATTTTAATTAAAAACAACCTTTTTAATCGAAATAATTAATAGTGATAAATTATTAATTTGAGTGGTTTTAAAGTATATTTAGTATATATTTTCACAATTTAATACAATGCTGGTCATTTTATGTAATTTCACATTTAAACCAGACATAAACAAGTGTCAATCTTTTGATAGTTATTATCTCTTAAGAACACGCTATTTGTTTTGACGACGGGAATTAATTTTTAAATTAATTAATTCAACTGATATGTTTTGAATTTGGTAAAATAGACATCATTTTTGAGTTCATAATATCAAATACAGCTTAAGCCTAATTTTTGGTATTTTTCTGGAAACTTTCATTTTTTGATGAATAGTGAAACCACTAAGTGGTAGTTAAAAAAATGAATTTTTCATAATACTTAATTTTACCGCTTCTGTGAGTGGAATTTCAAAAATCTGAGAGACACGGTTGATGTCAGTAAGTAAAATGTGGTTCAATGAGATGAAAATAATTTTTGGTGAATAGTAACTTTTTACTTTTTTTACCGCGGTTAAAAGTAAATAGGGTAATTAAGGATAAAAATGATATTATTATTACCATAACACATGTCCTAATTCTATTGGATAAGTGTAATTCGAGCAAAAACAACCTTAGGAATAAAATATGACTATTTAGGCCCACTTGTATTAGATTAGGACATTTATTATTAATTTATTTAAAGAAGGGTTAAAATAGTTAAAATCAAAGTTTAATAAGTAGATAATTTTTAATATAGGGTTATACATAAGATAAATTCGACTATAAATATTCATTAGAAAGCTAAAAATATTTCCTACATAATGATATTTTATTTGTAATTTTTATACTTTAAATAATTTTATTTATTTATGACACAAAGATGATGCAGTAATTATCTTATTAATGAAATATTGACATAATTGATGTTATAAATACACAAATAAATGTAATTTGAGACTTTTTATGAATTCCAATAATTTTATAGGTTAATATAACATGTTAGTATTGATTTAAGTAACTGTTTTCTAACTAATCAGTCTGTTATAATTTTCACAAAAATCAATTACTAAATAGTGTCAAAATTGACATAAAATAGTTTTTAAAACAAATATTATATTATTAATTGTTATTTTATTCCTAAAAATCTAAGGTTCGGCCAAATGACTTAGATAAGGTTATATAGATTAATAATAAACAACTTGGGGTTCGTTTGGCTTGTTATAGTATGTTTATTAACCTTATAGTGTAAGAACACAAAAAGACATGGTAATGGTAAAATTATCTAACTTAAAGTTAAAACTAAATGATAAGGTTAAAATAGTAAACTAAACTTGTCAAAATTCTATTGTATGAGATTCGTTCAACCCATCCCCACCTTAGCTTCTAAATAAATCAATTTGGAGCTATTTAAAACCGAATTTGGCTTTATAATAAAATAATATTTTTAGTTATTCCAAAGGTGCCCCTCTCCTCCCTTATAAAAGGGAACCTCCTCCCTCTCTTCCTCACACCACTTTGAGCCTTCAAGATCAGAAAACCCCTGACAAATTCTCTTCTAAACTTCCCTAGAAACATCCTAGAGGTCCTGGTCTTCTTCAAAGACCAATTTTAGTGCCCTAAGAGGAGGACTCAAAGAGGCGCTTCAAAGAAGAGGTAATGTCTGTTACCGATTCTTTCAACTTTATTTCTTCTTCCACTTATTATTCTTAGGTTGTTTCATTATGAAGTAATGACATAATTATCACTAATATACTGATATTTTATTATAAGTATGAAACAACCCTATTTCACCATCTATCCATCCTACGGAAAACGAAATCATCGCGGGTGCGTATGTACGGAATACCGTCTCTACACCGTGGTGTAATCTATTTTCCACCACCACCTTACTTGTATGGGTATAATGGTGTACATAATAACTATATATGATTATTTTAAAGTTATATTGATTCTGAAATAGTATACATACACTCCAATACAATTTCACGATCATGAGAACGATATCATTGCTCGTGCGTACGTACGGACTACCGTCTCCACGACGCGATGAGATTCATTCTCCACGTTAACCATTCATGAATGATTATAAAGTATATATAATAATTAATCATGAAATATATGACATAATAATGATACTAGATTTATGTGTATATATGTATGTCATCTACTTAATTCCATTCAACTCAATAAGGAAACGAAAACAGCGTTCATGCGTACGTACGGCCTACCGTCTCCATGAACGGTGTATTTATTTCCATTTAATGATCTATTATATATATGTATATTCTGAATATATATTATATATAAATCATTTTTTATATTCTGGAATTAAGTAATCATGATCTAAGTAATCAAATGAATAATTACAAGTCAAAACACGGATGACAAATGAAACGATTTTACCCAAAACGCTCTTTAACATGGAATTTACAAAAGAACAGGTAATAGAAAGTTATAAGTGAACCATATATGATATCATAACAATGAGTATGATTTTGGAATAAGTCAATGACATTATTTAAATCATTATACAGGAGGTTCGGACACGTACGAAGAAAATTGGACCTAAGGTAAGGGAAAATATCACAATCTCATTTTTATCCGAGATTGTTTATACTTTGCTATTTACTGGGGTGTATTTTATCATCCACATCCATGTTTCCTAAATATGTAATATTATTTCCAACCACCTACAATTTTTTAAATCCAATTTTACCCTTTGGTGAGTTTTGAGTAAAATATATGAAAGGAATCTTTTGTCGTTTTTCGTACGAGGTACCCTTTTGACTTTTCTGACAAAAGTACAAGAAGAATGTTTTTTTTAACTTATACGGCATGAATAGATTTTTAAAACAATATTTCCAAGAATCTTCCTTTACAAGTTTTCAAGTTTATTTTTAATCAACTTCTTTTACTTTAAAATTGTATGACATGTTAAGAAAGGAAAAAAAAATTTGAAATAGAAAGGGTATTTTCCTCAAGAATGGAGTTCAAGAGTTTTATCAAAATTATTTTACATATAAGATAATGTATGGTTCTGTTTCTATCCCTATTATTACATGGATTTGATTATGTTGTGATGGAAATATTTTTATGAATTCTTTTATCTTATATGAATTGTTTTATGATGTCACGATGTTTAAGAATCCCATTTTTATTACATGGGTTATGCTATGATGTATGGTTTATGATTTTGTGGCACACATAAGAATGGTATCATTATGAGATGGGTAAGAACTATATCTCCCTCCAATGCATTGGGTAAAGATTTATATCTCATGAGATATACATGGCTGGAACAGCAGGTTAAACCGGTTTAGTGAAACAGGACTGAAACGAGGAATTAACTCGGTTCATAAATGGACTTTGTCCACTAAAATAGTCTTGGCAATGATTCTTGACTAATAAGAAATGATTATCTATGATTATGTGTGTATTCCACAAAGTTTAATGTTTTAATTTATTATTATTGGGATTACATTTCACTACTATGATTTATCCCATGTTATGATATTATGATCTCTTTTTCAGGTTAAGATTTCTAAAATGTTATGTTCTTATGAATATAATGTGATTGATATTTCTTTTGTTTACCCTTACTGAGAATTTGAGCTCACCCTTTTATGTTTTCTTTTTCCCCAGGATATAAAGAAAGGTTTTAGGTAAAAAAAGGGAAGATCTTTATAGGAGATGTTGAAGATCTTTCACCATGATTAGAAGATTATATTCTGAGTTTCCAAAGACACTAAACTATTACGGTCCTTGTGTGTGTGTTTTTTTATGTACTAAGTATTCCTCAAAAGATTAATGAAATGTCCATGTACGTTAAGCTTCGGGTCTCTACAATTGTCATTCAGAAGGACATGAATTATTTCATAGTTGGGATCGAACCCACAGATGGGCTACCTACGTATCCTTTGTTTATAAAAGGAATCAGAACCCACGTAGTTCGAGTAAGGGAGTATGATGTTTATGATTGATGGATAAAAGAAGGATGTCATTTTTACTTTTACACTCTAATATCACGTGAGTCATGATCGGTGTGAGAAACAAGAGGTATTGGTAAAAAAATTAGACAATTGTTCCATGAAAGATGCAATCATAAGAAATAATATGGGGCTTATGTATTTATGACTTCCTAGATAAATGAAGGTTTGGATTTACTTTAGGGAAGAAACCTAAGAACATGGTCTATAAAGGTACATGTGCTTCATGGAGATTTTGAATACTCTAATGTGGGGCTTACTCTTGAAAAGGAGGACCAAATTAGGAGAAGACTTATGTTTGGGTTTTTACTCCTAAAAAGTAATCCCAAATCAAAGGTAAATTAGGACTGGTTAAGAGAAATTAAGACTGGGGATTACTCCTGAAAAGGAGGCCCAGTTTAAGAGATTTAAAAAATTAAGGGACTTGGGGCTTACTCCTGAAGAGGATACCCATATTTGAGACTGGGGATTACTTCTGAAAAGGAGGACCAGGTTAAGAGAATTATGGTTCGGGCTTACTCCTACAGAGGATGCCCAGATTTGAGAATTATGACTGGGGCTTATTCCTGAAAAGGAGGCCAAGTTTAAGGGGTTATCTCATCTTAAAGTATGAGGTAGAATGAATGAAATCTCAATTTTTTAGTGACATAAAGATGTGTAAATCACTAGGTTTTGAGAGATATTCCACATATTTCCTTTCAGATAAGGAATCCAAATCAATAAATCATGCCATAAATGGCTTTGAAGAGTGTCTTGAAGATTGAATCTTGAATAGGAGAGGTGGAATGTCTTAAGAGGGGTGAAATGGGAAATAAGGGCACCCAAAAAGGAGTGGTGTGCATGTCCTGGCAGGTGCGTAGGTACTGCGTGGGCGCGCAAGTCCTGGTCGTGCAGGTATACCTACACGACACATGGGTACTTGCGCGATGGTTAACCAGCAGGGTAATACTTGAGTGACTCTTGATTAAATGTTTTAGAATCCTCTTGAGTTTCTTCCAAAATAGGGGCGCGCAAGTTCTATTGAAGGAGTAAGGCGGCGCACAAGTGTGGAATTTTCCCTTAAGGGCTGGCCACTCAGGCGCACAAGTGTTGATGAGTTTCAACACTTAGTCCTTCCTCCCCCTCTTTAGATCTTTCATTCTAGGCAAGAAATTACCTTAGAAGTGTTTCAGAAGCTTTGAGAAGAGACTAGGGTGTCGGGAGCTCAAATCTGAGTTTCTGGAAAAAAAATCCTCCTTTAATGAGGGGACCACAGGGTCTATTTATAGGCTGAAGAAGACCCAGGCGGTTATCTTGTAGGTCGCGCAAGTCACTTGCGCGACCACTAGGCGGTGCGAAAGGGGACTTGCGCGACAGCGATAGAACTTGCGCGGCACATGTGCTTTTGATCCCTTGTTCATGCCTTTGTCGATTTTTGATGTTTTCTTAAAAGGATGAATCAATTTGTGCTAATTCATTTCCCTTTCCATTCTTTTAAACAATGTGATGAATAGGAGCGTCAACAAAAGTCCCCCCTCAGAGTTTGATCTGGATAGAAAAGAGGATTTGACTCTGAGGAAAATAAGAATTAATGGAAAGGCGGAGCGCAAGTCTGGGTGCGCAAATGAGCTTCGGGCGCGCAGGGTCTGGCGTGCAGGGGTACGACCTTTAGTCACCCAGGGTATGGCGCGCAGTGTTCTGGCCGCGTCTATAAATAGACGACCTCACTTCCGTACAAAGCATCAGGATTTCCGGATTTCACACCTTCGAGCTCTCGCCACGCAGGTCACCTTAACCGCCAAGGTTGCTCTATTTTTCGGTGTTTCCTTGATGTTGCGCTGCTGTCAAGGTATCTATATTTGCGTGGTGATATTTGCGCGCCAAATACTTGTGCGGCACATTCATACTTGCGTGCCAAGTTTTAGACTTGCGCTCCTTAATTCCTTTACCATTTTTCTGAATTCTTTCACAAATTTTATGAAAAATAAATGCATTTAAGAGTTAGTTTATTCAACTTTTGTGAAGATTCAATGGCTCCTAGTAGAATCGGAACGGCTGATGAACTGTCTAGCAAGCGTATTGATGACATGATAAACATTGTTGGCCATGATTACTACGATATCTGCGACAGCACTTTCCCATATTTGGCTAAGTACTTGAAGAAATATCATCTTAATTTCCCATAGATAATCTACCTATCCCTGTATGGTCATGGTCATCTGCAAGGATTCGATGTTCCAAATGCAAAGAACTATACACCTGAAATGCATCTGCACTGCTACTCCTCTATTTCAGTTATGCTGTGCATTAAGAGCAACTACAACGGTGTGAACTTTCAAATTTTCCTTCTATGCCATTTCCTTGCAGATATGAAAATGGAAAACCCATGGGCTGAAATGTTTTCCACTGCCGGTTGGTGGAGAGAAGACAAACATGGCATTAGAGCAATATCTGAAAAGAGTACTCTCTCCAAATGGATCTTTACTTCCATTGCTCCATTCTCAAATCCATGTATCCATCTTCCAAGTCTCTTGGACAGAAACAGAGTCACTATTTGATCAGCAGAAAATTTTCCTCAAACCGCACTCAAGAACATCCTTTTACAACTGTTCCAAGAAAAGCTGGTATCACTGCATCTCTTATTGTATCCAGTTGAATGAATGAATTCCAGGTGGTTGCTGATGAAGCTCGGGATGCCGTAAATTAAATGAAGAGTTATGTTAACAGTCTTTTGTAATTCCTTGGAAAATAGAAGAGACTCCAATCTATGGATGTCCTTCTAACTCTTGTGCATCAATGAAAAAAACTTTCACCTTCACTCATTTGTACCTACATTCTCTTTTGATACATGCTTTAGATTTTACCGAAGCCAATGGGCCTAGTAAGCATAGTTTGATTTTTACTAGGATTAATGTAAATAACCCTACAAACTTAGAACCTTTTAATTGCTCAATATTACCTAAATCATAAAAAATGTATATTTAGTGAGTTGGGAACTTGACTTTTATTCAGAGTTCCTTTGTCTTTTGTGGGCAGTTTAAAGTCATGCACATCGGACATAAAAAGGCTAATGTTTAAGGTCAAAATAGCTTTGACCGAATGAATTAGAATTGACTAAATTCCATGAAAATTCATCTGAAAACATATTACCATACTCAAGTATGAGGGAAAATATGTAAGCTATGACTTAAGAATATTTGAATCTGAGGAATGACATAAAAAAGAGCTAAAAGTAATTAGAATAATTAGTTTCCAAGAATGAAGTTACCATTATTTAACAAACCCATTAGGGGTTGAATTATGCAGGGCCACCTAAGGGCATTGGCTGCATAGTCAAATAAATAGTATCTTTTGGCTAACAAGTCTGTTATGTAGACTGTTTATGCAAGGCCGCCTATGGGAACGTACTGCATAGTCAGGTAAAAGAACTCTCAGAAATTTTCTTTCCTAGTGCTAAAAGTTGGTGAAAGTTTATGGAGATTCAAATCTTCCAAAGTATAGAGTTTTCTGTATGGAAAGGGGTACTTGAATATGGAGAAGATATTTCCAAACAAGATTATCGAAGAACTAGATGAATATCACTCCTACGAAGGTCTGACCCAAATGTAGGGAAGGAGAATATAAACCATAGACTTGAATACTTTCAGATCATGAAAAAGGATATGGGACAAATATGTTAAGGATGGCTGTTTTTGCGGATCCTTATATACTTTCATTTAAGACAAATAAGGACAAAAGAGGCATTCTTCCCAAGAATGAAGTTACCACTATCCGAAAAACCCATTAGGGGGTTGAATTATGCAGGGCCACCTAAGGGCATTGGCTGCATAGTCAGATAATAGTATCTTTTGGCTAACAAGTCTGTTATGTAGACTGTTTATGCAAGGCCACCTATGGGCACGTGCTGCATAGTCAAGCAAAATAATTCTCAGAAGTTTGACATTTTTGTGACCTAGAAGTCATGAAAAGGGTTTATGAAGATCTGAAAATATTTAAGGTTAGGATTATGACACATAAAGATGGGTATTGTTCAATGTATACAGAGATACACAGATTAATGATAACCATAATCATGTTGTGGCTGGGTCCTAAATTTAAATGTTGGACTTCACTACGTATCCCATAAGGATGGGAATCAAGCTCATATGTAGTTCTTAAATTGCAGTTTAACATCGTGTGGGACAAAAGGATTAGATATCTTAGTTT
The DNA here is from genome assembly GCA_963277665.1 of Viscum album. Classification (NCBI taxonomy): domain Eukaryota; kingdom Viridiplantae; phylum Streptophyta; class Magnoliopsida; order Santalales; family Viscaceae; genus Viscum; species Viscum album. The sequence continues at coordinate 1,402,589,911 of OY728166.1, read as the reverse complement.
AGGGTCATAGAGCTTGGACCATTGTAAGAAATACACAGTGTGTTTTCATGGGGACTTTTCAGCCAAGGGACTGAAAGTGGAATTTGGGGTTAGGCCCAAAGACTTGGGGATGGATTTGAGGGACACTCGAATGTTCCTACGTATCCCATAAAGATGGTAATCAAGCCCACGTAGTTCTAGAAATACCCTCTGTACAAATTTAGTTCGTACATGTGAAGGGTGAAAGGGGACTTTAGTACAATAATGGTTTAATCCAACTTAAAAGGTTTGGGAATTTCCATGTATGCACGTAGTCTTTGAAATGAAACATGATTGAAAATCAATGTAAATAATGATTCCATCTCAAGTGAGGGTATCAAATAATATTATAGTTTATTGTCATACTGGACAAAAAGTGTTGTATAGTTTAACGTCGTATAAAGAGGATGAAAGTGAACCAATGTAAAGATATTAATTCTAGGGGTGGTTTCACGAATCAACATTGTATGAGATGGATGTGAACCAATGTGAAGAGATTGATTTTGGGCTTAAACCTTGGGAGGTTGCCTACGTACCCAGCCTGGAAGGCAAGGATCAAAGTCTGCGTAGTTCAATTAAAGAATGAATTAATGATCAAGTTGTTCTTGGGGACAATGACCTAAAAAATGATGTTGTTGGGACTTACACATGGTTAGCGGCCCAAAGAGAGTGTTATGGTCGAGGTTTTCTCTAAGCTCACGTGAGTCATACTCGGTGTGAGAAACAAGAGGTAACAACAACCTTAACGATGCATAGTTTAATGTCATGTAGGACATATAAAGGGACTATGCAGTTTAAAGTCTTACAGTTATGACTATTGGTGCTGCATAGTTTAGTGTCATGTAGCAGGGACAAAGTACAATTTAATGTCATGTAGGACGTATCACGGACTTTCTGTACAGTTTAGCGTCATGTAGTTAGGACGATGGGGACAATAGAGTTTAACATCATGTTGGACGAAAGGGGGGTTGTGCAGTTTAATGTCATGCAGTGAGGACAAAAGAGTACACCATTTAACATCATGTTGGACGCATTAGGGATTTTTTCCACAGTTTAGCATCATATTGGACAAAAGTTCGAATAGTTTAAGGTCATATGCATGGACCGTGGACGGTTCAGTTTAATGTCATGCTGGACAAAAGTGCAGTTTAAGGTCATATAGGACCTTTGATGATTATGTAGTTTAACGTATTTCCGGACGTAAGGGACTTCTATATAGTTTAGCGTCATGTAGTTAGGACATCACAGTTTAACGTCTTATTGGACGTAAGGGACTCGCAAATAGTTTAGGGTCATATGCATGGACCATTGATGATGCAGTTTAAGGTCATACTAGACCATTGATGCAGATTAAGGTCGTACTGGACCATTTGGGGAAATTTTTCACAGTTTTACGTCATGTGGGATGAAATTAATACAAATAGTTTAAGGTCATATGTATGGACCGTTGTTGTATAGTTTAACGTCATATAGCAAGGATGAAAGAGGGACTTTGCAGTTTAATGTCATGTAGTGAGGACAGTTTAGGGAACTTTTTCACAGTTTAATGTCATGTCGGATGAAATTAATACAAATAGTTTAAGGTCATATGTATGGACCATTGCCGTATAGTTTAACGTCATATAGCAAGGACAAAAGAGGGACTTTGCAGTTTAATGTCATGCAGTGAGGACAAATTAGGGAATTTTTTTAGATAGTTTAACGTTGTGTGGGGCGAAATTAATACAAATAGTTTAAGGTCATATGTATGGACCGTTTCTGTATAGTTTAACATCATATAACAAGGAAGAAAGAGGGACTTTTCAATTTAATGTCATGCAGTGAGGAAAAATTAGGGGATTTTTTTTCCATAGTTTAACATCATGTGGGACGAAATTAATACAAATAGTTTAAGGTCATATGTATGAACCAATTCCGTATAGTTTAACGTCATATATCAAGGAAAAAAGAGGTACTTTTCAGTTTAATGTCATTCAGTGAGGACAAATTAGGGAATTTTTTTCCATAGTTTAACGTCGTGTGGGACGAAATTAATACAAATAGTTTAAGGTCATATGTATGGATTGTTGCTGTATAGTTTAACGTCATATAGCAAGGACAAAAGAGGTTTTGTGTTTATACAAAATACTTCTTCAAAAATCTGGCATTGGTTGGAGTAGTGATGAGTTCTCCATCCATAGAGATTAATGAATAAGATCCATTGGAGTAGACCCTATGTATTGAATAAGGTCCTTCCCATTTTGGCTCAAGCTTGGGAGGTTTCTTTCCTGGTATCATTGGAGTTCTGAGAACTAATACCAATTCTCCTTGAGTGAATGAACGAAGATGAACTTTTTTGTTAAAAGCTCGTGTTATTTGATTCTGATAGAATTCCAATGTAACGCCCCGACCCCAGCTACCCAGAGCCGGTGCATTACTTCATAACATTGGCATGATCACAAAAGATCAAGTCTCGAAAGACCGATTAGTTTAGTAGCCTTGGAAACACTAGATACATACATAAATGTTACATTACATCATAAAGTGAAAAACTAATAACAAAGTCTTCATAGTCCACACTCATATCATCTTCTGACTATCCCTGCAGGTCATTCATAAAATACTTCTTCACATCCTGGAGAATATTAAAACATTGAAAGGGGTGAGCTCAGATGCTCAGTAAGGATAACAATATTGCGGAAGCTTTCATAAATAATCATTAACATTTAAGGCAATGTATAACTAAAACAAAAGCCTTTTGAACATGAACTTCAACATAATATGGAAAAAGTAAAATGAGATAATTCAATTTACTTATTCACATGTTTATTCTACTGGTCGAATAATCACATGCAATATCAATAACCACTTTCATAATGATGGAATGCATAATGCCAGACTATCATAACCACGTAGCCAAGGCCTCGTGCCAAGACCACAAATAAGATTTTGTCAAGGCCTCGTGCCAAGACACTAGTTTGTCTCATGAGACCTGCCGATGCATCGAGGAGCTATAGCGGGCTCCACCCGTCACTTATTAAGTCCAATGCATTCCTCATATGAATAGGTTTAAACATATCATAAACCATAACATAATCCTATCACATGAAACATGCATAAATGAAACATAACATTTCCACATTTCAATCACAATATTTCAATACAACACATTGATATAATAAAAACGCTTTCAAAACCATTTTCAATACCAAAATAAAAGAAAGTTAAAACTTTGTATTTATTTTTCATTAAAAAAAAGTGATGGCTTTTAGAGGAAGCCGAAACTCAAATAATGGTCACGGTGGCGAAGAAGTCATTGTCTCCGCATATGTACGGAAATAAAAACATTCCCTTTTTGTCGTTTAGTAAAATGCTTCGTATAAAAAATATTCCTTTTGAATAAATGTAAAAGTCAAAGGGGTTTATACACCGTATAAAAGAATGTTGTGTATAAAACCAAATATGCCTCAATGAAAGGAGATTGAGACGAAGTCCTTAAAAAGATCATTTCTAAAATAAAATAGATCTATTATGTGTATTCACTATAGGTACACATAAAGAATACAAAATAAGACATAATAATATCATGACATAATTTGAAAGTAGGAGATTAACCCAAAGAATGGAAGTTGGGTTAAGAAGTTCTCTTACCTCGTGTCTGACTTGACTCAACCATTCTTTAACCTCCTGAATAATAAACTAGAGTTAATATATACCTTATTAAGAACCATTTTCAATTTCATTATCTTTATTATATCACTTATTACAATGATATGAACGTTATGCAATTATTTAAGTTAATAACGGTCATTTTGTCGATCTTTGGTACTTGAGTCAACAATAAACTTCTTATAATTACAAGTTGTTTATGTGGTAGAATATCCATTATCTACAGAATTATATTCATGATTTATATGTCATATATATCTTATATAACTAGTATATACATTCATTTATAATATTACGTAACATTTAGAGGTAAGAAATGAAATGCACCGTTCATGGAGACGGTAAGCCGTACGTACACATGAACGCTACTTTCATTTCTATTTCATATTTAATGGAATGAAATCATAATTATATAAAGGTATAATATAGTTCCAGTATAATATAGTGTATAATATCATTTATTCCATCCTTCATACATCCCACATATGGCATTACCGATTCAAATCACTTTGAGGGGGCGGTAGTCCGCACTTCCTAAAATGAAATTATCGCGTTTTACCCATAATGGAAATCATAAAGTATGCCATAAATGAGAAATACAGGAGGATAAGTAAAACATAAAAATATTATATATCATATATAAAAATATTTACATCTTAATGGCCACCTTTGAAGGTGTTATATGAGTGTTGAACAATCATCGTTTCGTGAGGCAGAAATTCGCCATCCACAGAAACCGTATGTTATTTAACCATTAGATGTATGTGTGTGTAATTTTAGATAAAATACTTATTATAACAACATCCTAGAATATTGAGGATACAGTTTTTGTTACAAAAGAAATTAATTAAAAGAGTTTAGGGGGTTGGAGAAGAAAAATAAAACAAAACAACATTAGAGAAGACATTACCTCAAAATCGGGTAACTCTTTTTGATTTGAGCCAAAGGCTTCCTTGTGAAGAGTTCTGCCCAAAGTGAGGATTCTAGGAGTAAGAGGGGGAATTTGGGAGAGTATTTGGGCAGAGTTTGGCCAAGAAAAATGGCTTGAAAGTGTGAATGAGGTGGTAGAGGTGGGGGCCTTTTATAAGAGGAGAGGAGGGGCTCTTTTGGAAAGATTGAAATGTTACATTATTATACAATGATTTTCGGATTCTAAAGGTCCCACACTTATATAATTCGTGTATAAGGTGATAAGGGTTCGAAATCTGCTCATCCAATAGGCTTTTGACAACTGTAAGCCTTGGAGTTTGCATTATCTTCTCATTTTATTTAAATCGTTAAATAATGAGGTCATCGCTGCATCATAATGATGTCATAAATAATTTAATTTATTTAATGTCTAAAAATTTTAAACAAAATACTATGATGTAGAAAATATTTTTATCTTTCTAATGAATATTTATAATCAAAATTTGGACTTGTGTAACCCCGCTTAAAAACTGTTTTAGTAAAACAACTCATGTTTGTGTCAATTTAATTTTAACATTAAATAAATATATATTAATGTCATTTTCCAACCAAAGTGGCTCCATGGGGTCCCCAAGTTGACCCATGGGTTGTCTTGGTCGTCCATGACTCATACAATAGAAGTAGGACAAGTTTCAAGCTCATCTCATATTATTAAAACATTATTTTTACCTTAAACTACACTAATTACCTCTAATCGCGATTAAGAACTTAAAAGTTACTATTCACCAAAAAATTATTTTGATCTCATTGAACCAAATTTTGCTTCTTAATGACAACCATGTATGTCGGATTTTTGAAAATAAAATCACAGAAGTGGTAATATTTCATTTTAACGAAAAATCAGTTTTTAACAACCACTTAGTGGTTTCACTATTCATCAAAAATTGAAGTTTTTCAGAATAAGGCCAAAATTTCACCCTAAGCTATAATTGATATTCCGAATTCAAAAATGATGTATATTTTACAAAATTACAAACATATAAGTTGCATTAATTAATTTTATAATTAATTCCCGTTGTTACAACAAATAGCGTGTTTTTAAGAAACAATTTATATCAAAAGATTAGCAATTGTTTATGTCCAATTTCAATGTTAAATTAATTCTAATGACCACCATTGGATAAAATGGTAAAAATATATTCTAATTATACTTTAAAACAACTAAATAGTATAATTTATCATAATAAATTATTTTGATTAAAAAAGTTGTTTTTAAGTATTTTTCACTATTCATAAAAAAATTAGAAGTTCTCAGAAAATTACAAAAAATTCAACTTTGGATAATTTCGATATTACGAATACAAAAATGAAGTCCATTTTGAAATATAAAATTTATATAATTTTAAAAAGTGGTTATTACTATTCATAACGGCTACTTTGATTAGACACAGTGTTTTAGAACTCGAAGTTGCGTATAATGCAAGCTATTGCATTATTGAATGAGAAGCGTATCGTGGAAGCTCGGGGTGTTACATTCTCCCCTCCTTCAATAAATTGCGTCCTCGCAATTTGAAATTTTTCTTTGACAATAAAAGGTTGAAAAGAGAAAATACCTTTGAGGAAAACCCACATCGGAAATAAGATTAATAAAATTTTGCCTTAATAAGAGGGAAAGGGAAATGAAAAAGTCATCACCCAATTATGATATCGATTAGGAGAACATTGGTGGCAATTAGAGACATATAATTGGAGGAAAAACATAAATATTTGTAGGGAGTGATTGAGATCATCAATCACAATCAACTGTCAAATTGAGGGCCTCAAAGCCTTCAATCTATGTTGATTTAAAATATCATCAGTTCAACAAGACATAAGGTATTAGGATAACACATTTTTTGTTTTAATATCCCTTTACTAAAGTTTAAGAATTAATTTATTCATTGAATAAGAGATAGGTATATATATATTTATGCTTGACAATTAGAGTTTCAACCTTCAACTCATCTTTCAATCAAAAAGATAATAGAACTCAAAAATATTATACTTATCCTAATTGTATAAGGTTCCAAATATTAACACATACCATTTAGATTAGTAAAACTATTTTGTAATAACCAGAGACTTCCTGTAGGATAGTGGTAGGAAATAAAGGCTTGTCGCACTATGGTTGTGGGTTCAATTCCTGCAGCTTTGTCCGACGCGACGGGTTATTCCCCACCCTGCAGGTTGTCCTTTTCCTAAAACTATAGTATTATAATATTCCAAAAATAATCTTCAGAAATGCTTTAACCTTAAACAATACTATCCAAAGATCAACTTAATCCATTCCAACCTTTATAGTTATCCAAAATACTTCTGTCCAACTCACAGTCCAAATTTTATAAGGAAGGTAAACATAATGAAGATCCTTTTTCCCCACGTAACAACATGTGAACACCTTCATCATGTATTCTTTTTAAACATACCAAATTACCATGATCCCTTATTCCTTATAGAATACTAGATATACTCCTTCTATCCAAAAATGTATACAAATCATCAATCAGTTTCAAGGAAGTTAAGAATATCCAATATAATTTATCCAAATCAATCACGTCTTATTCCAAAATCACTATCTCGGTATCAGAACCATATTATGGTTTATCTTTCTCTCAACCATATATTTTCCAAAAAATTTAACCTACTGTGGAGTCACTTTTCTTGGTTCCACACAATCTTAAGTCCTTGATGAAATAGTACTGCAGTACAATCCTTATATACTCCATAATTATTATAACCAGTACATCATTGATACAACACTCAAATTACAAAATTCTTTAATAACAACATAAGAACTCTAATCATTACTCCTCATCTGTGGTAGTATCATAACTTTATTATTATCCAATAACATCATTTGGGGCATACTTTGATGATTTGGACATTGGTTTGCGTAGTGTCCCCAATCCTTGCAGAAGAAGCATTGTACATTTGAAACCATTTTCTTACCCTTGCAGTCACGCACTTTGTGTCCTTTTTCTCTACACTTATAACAAACTCACATTCCCTTTAGGAAAGTTCCATGATGTTTCTTCCCACAATTACCACATATTGGAAAATTCTTCTTTCCCCTTATCCCTTTATCCATCATTCTCTCTTCCATCCCTTTCGTCTCTTGCTTCGCTTCAAAGCCATAGGACTCAGATAATTCTTTACTTATCTTATTAACACATGATACTATTTCTTCATATGTTGAGAACACATGGGAGACTATTTCCCTTCGAAATGTTGGCTTAATACCGTGAAAGATATGATCCTTCTTACTCTTTGGATCATACGTATTGCTGGAGTTCACATTCCTTCTACTGGGCGCCATTTCTATACAATGGCATAAAATAGGTTAGTTTATGAATTACAATGAATAATTTCAAACTTTTAAAATACTTAATGTAAATTGAATGGTTTATAGATATAATCCATAATCATAAGAATGTTTTCTTTGAGGAAGTATATACTCATAAACCCTACATAATGGTTTGTAAAGAAAATGAGAATTATCCTAAGCAAATCCCCTGGGAGTGTCGTAACCAAGAGTGCAGCAAGGCCTGTTGTCGTGCACCAGTTCCCGTTCGAGTCTAGCTCAAAGCGGTGTTTTCGGGTTTTACCCCTAGGTAAATCTGTGCCAGAGCCGCCTCTACCTGCTTGTATCCAGACAGGGATGTATTGCTCGGAAAACTCACAAAATCTCTACAATACCAAATTTTTTAGGAAGTTCTTCTATACTAATCCTCAAAGTTCATCTTAGGTCTACGTGCTCTAATCAGAGTTTGTCTAAATCTAGCTTCCAAGGTTATTACTAAACTGCCTCTGATACCAACTGTAACACCCCGACCCCAGCTACCCAGAGCCGGTGTATTACTTCGTAACATTGGCATGATCACAAAAGATCAAGTCTCGAAAGACAGATTAGTTTAGTAGCCTTGGAAACACTAGATACATTCATAAATGTTACATTACATCATAAAGTGAAAAACTAATAACAAAGTCTTCATAGTCCACACTCATATCATCTTCTGACTATCCCTGCAGTTCATTCGTAAAATACTTCTTCACATCCTGGAAAATATTAAAACATTGAAAGGGGTTAGCTCAGATGCTCAGTAAGGATAACAATATTGCGGAAGCTTTCATAAATAATCATTAAAATTTAAGGAAATGTATAACTAAAACAAAAGCCTTTTAAACATGAACTTCAACATAATATGGCAAAAGTAAAATGAGATAATTCCATTTACTTATTCACATGTTTATTCTACTGGTCGAATAATCACATGCAATATCAATAACCACTTTCATAATGATGGAATGCATAATGTCAGACTATCATAACCACGTAGCCAAGGCCTCGTGCCAAGACCACAAATAAGATTTTGTCAAGACCTCATGCCAAGACACTAGTTTGTCTTATGAGACCTGCCGATGCATCGAGGAGCAATAGCGGGCTCCACCCGTCACTTATTAAGTCCAATGCATTCCTCATATGAATAGGTTTAAACATATCATAAACCATAACATAATCGTATCACATGAAACATGCATAAATGAAACATAACATTTCCACATTTCAATCACAATATTTCAATAAAACACATTGATATAATAAAAACTCTTTCAAAACCATTTTCAATACCAAAATAAAAGAAAGTTAAAACTTTGTATTTATTTTTCATTAAAAAAAAGTGATGGATTGTAGAGGAAGCCGAAACTCAAATAATGGTCACGGCGGCAGAGAAGTCATTGTCGCCGCATATGTACGGAAATAAAAACATTCCCTTTTTGTCGTTTAGTAAAATGCTTCATATAAAAAAGATTCCTTTTGAATAAATGTAAAAGTCAAAGGGGTTTATACACCGTATAAAAGAATGTTGTGTATAAAACCAAATATGCCTCAATGAAAGGGGATTGAGAAGAAGTACTTAAAAAGATCATTTCTAAAATAAAATAGATCTATTATGTGTATTCACTATAGGTACACATAAAGAATACAAAATAAGACATAATAATATCATGACATAATTTGAAAGTAGGAGATTAACCCAAAGAATGGAAGTTGGGTTAAGAAGTTCCCTTACCTCGTGTCTGACTTGACTCAACCGTTCTTTAACCTCCTGAATAATAAACTAGAGTTAATATATACCTTATTAAGAACCATTTTCAATTTAGTTATCTTTATTATATCACTTATTACAATGATATGAACATTATGTAATTATTTAAGTTAATAACGGTCGTTTTGTCGATCTTTGGTACTTGAGTCAACAATAAACTTCTTATAATTACAAGTTGTTTATGTGGTAGAATATCCATTATCTCTAGAATTATATTCATGATTTATATGTAATATATATCTTATATAACCAGTATATACATTCATTTATAATATTACGTAACATTTAGAGGTAAGAAATGAAATGCACCGTTCATGGAGACGGTAAGCCGTACGTACGCATGAATGCTACTTTCATTTCTATTTCATATTTAATGGAATGAAATCATAAGTATATAAAGGTATAATATAGTTCCAGTATAATATAGTGTATAATACCATTTACTCCATCCTTTATACATCCCACATATGGCATTAACGATTCAAATCACTTTGAGGGGGCGGTAGTCCGCACTCCCTAAAATGAAATTATCGCGTTTTACCCATAATGGAAATCATAAAGTATGCCATAAATGAGAAATACAGGAGAATAAGTAAAACATAAACATATTATATATCATATATAAAAATAGTGACATCTTAATGGCCACCTTTGAAGGTGTTATATGAGTGTTGAACAATCATCGTTTCGTGAGGCAGAAATTCTCCATCCACAGAAACCGTATGTTCTTTAACCATTAGATGTAGGTGTGTATAATTGTAGCTCAAATACTTCTTATAACAACATCGTAGAATATTGGGGATACAGGTTTTGTTACAAAATAAATGAATTAAAAGAGTTTAGGGGGTTGGAGAAGAAAAATAAAACAAAACAACATTAGATAAGACATTACCTCAAAATCTGGTAACTCTTTTTGATTTGAGCCAAAGGCTTCCTTGGGAAGAGTTATGGCCAAAGTGAGGCTTCTAGGAGTAATAGGGAGAAGTTGGGAGAGTATTTGGGCAGAGGTTGCCCAAGCCAAATGGCTTGAAAGTGTGAATGAGGTGGTAGAGGTGGGGGCCTTTTATAAGAGGAGAGGAGGGGCTCTTTTGGAAAGATTGAAATGTTACATTATTATACAATGCTTTTCGGATTCTAAAGGTCCCACAATTATATAATTAGTGGCTAAGGTGATAAGGGTTCGAAATATCCTCATCCAATAGGCTTTGGACAAGTGTAAGCCTTGGATTTTGCATTATCTTCTCATTTTATTTAAATCGTTAAATAATGAGGTCGTCGCTGCATCATAATGATGTCATAAATAATTTAATTTATTTAATGTCTAAAAATTTTAAACAAAATACTATGATGTAGGAAATCGTTTTAGCTTTCTAATGAATATTTATAATCAAAATTTTGACTTGTGTAACCCCACTTAAAAACTGTTTTAGTAAAACAACTCATGTTTGTGTCAATTTAATTTTAACATTAAATAAATATATATTAATGTCATTTTCCAACCAAAGTGGCTCCATGGGGTCCCCAAGTTGACCCATGGGTTGTCTTGGTCGGCCATGACTCATCCAATATAAGTAGGACAAGTGTCAAGCTCATCTCATATTATTAAAACATTATTTTTACCTTAAACTACACTAATTACCTCTAATCGCGATTAAGAACTTAAAAGTTACTATTCACCAAAAAATTATTTTGATCTCATTGAACCACATTTTGATTCTTAATGACAACCATGTATGTCGGATTTTTGAAAATCAAATCACAGAAGTGGTAATATTTCATTTTAACGAAAAATCAGTTTTTAACAACCACTTAGTGGTTTCACTATTCATCAAAAATTGAAGTTTTTCAGAATAAGGCCAAAATTTCACCCTAAGCTATATTTGATATTCCGAATTCAAAAATGATTTCTATTTTACAAAATTCCAAACATATAAGTTGCATTAATTAATTTTATAATTAATTCCCGCTGTTACAACAAATAGCGTGTTTTTAAGAAACAATTTATATCAAAAGATTGGCAATTGTTTATGTCCAATTTCAATGTTAAATTAATTATAATGACCACCATTGGATAAAATGGTAAAAATATATTCTAATTATACTTTAAAACCACTAAATAGTATAATTTATCACAATAAATTATTTTGATTAAAAAAGTTGTTTTTAAGTATTTTTCACTATTCATAAAAAAATTAGAAGTTCTCAGAAAATTACAAAAAATTCAACTTTGGATAATTTTGATATTACGAATACAAAAATGAAGTCCATTTTGAAATATAAAATTTCTATAATTTTAAAAAGTGGTTATTACTATTCATAACGACTACTTTGATTAGTCGCAGTGTTTTAGAACTCGAAGTTGCGTATAATGTAAGCTATTGCATTATTGAATGAGAAGCGTATCGTGGAAGCTTGGGGTGTTACATCCAAGTGGTGAAAAGTGCACAATCTTTTCTCATATAACCATTCCAATTCATTAAATCGCTTTTGAGATTATTCATCTGTAGATGATTGATCACAAATAGCAACTCTGAGTGAGGGTAGTTGAACTTCAATGGGAAAGATGACTTCCGTTCCATATACTAATGAATATGGAGTTGACCGAGTTGCAGTGCGGGTGGTAGTCTGATAAGCCCATAAAGCATGAAAGAGTTTATCAGGCCATGAACTCTTATCTTTATCCACCATCTTTTGCAGTATATTTGAAATTGTCTTGTTAAAGGCTTCTATCTGTCCATTGGCCACTGCATGATACCAAGATGAATGGTTGGATTTGATGTTGTATTTTTTATACAACTTCTTCACCTCAGATGAACAGAAGTTGGTTCCATTTTCCGTCAATATGGTATGAGGGACACCAAATCTGGTAGTGATGTTAGACTTGATGAAGCTAACAACACATTTAAAACTGACTTCCTTGAGAGGTATTGCCTCTGCCCATTTGGAAAAGAAGTCAGTAGCAGTAAGAATGTACTTAAACTACTTGTCCGTAGCCGAAGGGTAAGGTCCCACCACATCCATTCCTCATGTGGAAAATAGCCATGAGTATTTAGCTGTATGAAGCAACTCTGGAGGTTGATGAATGAAGTTGGCATGTACTTGGCATGAATGACACTTCTTTGTGAAATCGACACAATCTCTTATTATTGAAGTCCAAAAGTATCCAAGCCTTTGAATCTGATCAGACAATCTATGTCCAGACTGGTGGGCACCACAGACTCCTACATGCACTTCTTTCATGACAACCATTGTCTCTTCACCATCAATTCATCTGAAGATAACTCCATCAAAACCATGTTTTTAGAGAATTTTCTCTAGGTGATCTGGGCTATCATAAAGAGTAAAATTGACCACACGTCGCCAGATTTGTTCTTTCTCAGCTCTATCAGGTGGAAGTGTTCCATTTTGAAGGTATTCCTTGATAGGTGACATCCATCCTGTAGTATGACCATACGGTTCAGGAATGGGACAAATTTCATTAATTCCCTCTGTTCTGATTCGAACATAAGGTGAAATTTCATGACGGTGGGCAATACTGATGGTTTTCTCGTCCCGATTTGGATCTGCTAGAGCTGTGGCTATATTAGCTAGTGCATCAACTTGAGCATTTTGTGATCTTAGGACATAAAAAAATGTCGGTTCCAAAGGGAATTCCGCCATTAACTCTTTGACGTAATCATACAAAGGGATTACTTATTCTTTTCTGATGGCATAATCCCCATTGACTTGTATGATTACTAGGTCTGAATCACCTTTCACCTTTAAGTGATTTACTTGTGCTTGAAGTGATAATTCCAAGCCTACGATGAGAGCTTGGTATTCTGCTTCATTATTGGTACCACCTTCCCACAATAAGAAGGAATAAGGTAACACTACCTTTTCTGAAGAAATGAGCACAATTCCTAAGCCAACTTTGTTGAATTTAGGATTTTCCATTTTCCTCCCTATTGGACTTCTGGAAGCACCATCAAAATACATTTCCCATGCCTGAGGACTTTCTTGAATAGAGAAGACTTCCTCATTAGGGAGTTCAATATCTGAAGATGTGACTTCCACTGAAGGGTGTTCATCCAGGAAATCAGCCAGAGCTTGACCCTTTATCGCCTTCTGAGACACATACTAAATGTCGAATTGCTGAAAAATAACTTTCCACCTTTCCAGAAGTCCTGTAAGCATTGGACGACTAAGGATAAATTTGAGCGGGTTATTGCGAGATACCAATTAGACCTCGTGATGTTGCAGGTAGTGTCTCAACTTCTGAACTGCAAAGATTAATGCCAGGTAGCACTTCTCAATACTTGAATATCGGGTTTCTGCTTCAAGCATGGTTCGACTGAGATAGTAGAGACTTTTTTCATTCCTAGAATCATTCTTTTGAGCAAGAAAGGTACCCAATGATCGCTCTAGAGATGTCACGTAGAGGATAAGTGGTCTTCCTTCAACAGGTGGCATGAGTACCGGTGGAATCAAGAGGTATTTCTTGAGAATATCGAATGCTTCTTGACATTCTTCAGTCCACTAGTAAGTGACTCCCTTCTTCATCAATTTGGTGAAGGGTAAACTTTTTCCTTCTAAATTGGCGATGAAACGCCTAATATAGGATAAGTTTCCTTAAATTCCTCTTAATTCTTTCAAATTTTAAGGATGTGACATACCAAGGATTGACTTGGTCTTCTCAGGATCGACTTCAATATCACGATGGCATACAACAAAGCCGAGAAATTTTCCTGAGGTTACCCCAAAAGCACATTTTAAGGGGTTCATCTTCAAATTATGTTGTCGAAGATTGTGGAATATGACTTCCAAATCATCCAAGTGATTATAACGTTGTTTGGACTTAACTACCAAATCATCTACATAGCATTCAATAAACTTCCCTAAGAAGGGTTTGAAGATACGATGCATGGCACACTGATAAGTTGCACCTGCATTCTTTAAGCCAAAGGGCATTACCCGGTAGCAAAACACACCCTGAGGGGATCTGAAGGATGTATATTCCTCGTCTTTTGGGGCCATTCGGATCTGATTATATCCGGAATATCCATCCATGAATGAAAGTGCTTCATAGCCAGCTGTTTCATCAATTAGAAGTTCTGTAATTGGAACTGGGAAATCATCCTTAGGACAATGCCGATCAAGATATCTGAAATCGATGCAAACTCTAATTTATCCGTTCTTATTATTTACAAGGACAATATTAGCCAACCATTTGGGATATTGAACTTCTCTGACAAAGTTATCTTTGATAATCTTATCCACTTCAGCTTCAATTTTGGAAGCATAAGTTGGGTGTGTTCTTCTCGCGGCTTTCTTAAATCCTCAATGTTCTTCTGGTAAACCCAAATGATGAGTTGCAACATCAGGATTAAGCACGGGCATTTCTGTATAGTTTCAGGAAAATATATCTCTATTTTGCTTTAGAAAATAAATATACATATATTTATCTTCAAGAGTCATGGCCGCACTGATTAAAGTGGGGCATGGATCTTCTTTTGTACCCAGATTTATTTCTCTGAGTTCATCCACAGTGGTAGAGATACCCTCTTCAAATGCTGGAGTAGCATCTCTAAGATTTTCCTCTTCTTCTTCATCATGTATTATTTCTTCCATTTTTACTTGCATAGTAGATGACAAAGTATAATTTTCATGATCCGAAGAGATGTCAAAATTTTCATATCTTGAAGAAGAAGCTTCCATTTCCGACCCGATTGATGATGAAGGGTCTTCTTTGGGTAATAAAGAGGAGATGATGGATTGAGAATCGACATCATTGTTCACCTCCGATGTTGCTATAACTTCTTTTGGCCTAATTGTTGAAGCATATACTTGTTGTATTTTAGTAGATGAAATGAAGACGTCACCATTTGTGATTTCATCACTGCTTGGTAGATTACCAATTTCTCCCATGTTGTCTGGCTCGATTGCCGTAATTGACCTTATAGATCTTTCCATAAGAGTATTTTGATTTGGGTCTATGTTGTCAATTTTACTGATAGGCAACACATAATCTGTACTCACATGTGTAAATGGATTTACTGGAATTTTCTCCAAACCATATGGAGCATTAACTTTGGTAATCTCCTTTGTTGTGGATTTCTCCCTTCCCTTCATGTGATAGAATTCCACCTCAATGTATTGAGACTCACATGTCTTGAATGGGGCCTTATCACCATACAATGTCCCAAATTTACCATCGAAACAATATTTGAGACATTGATGGTATGATGAAGGGATAGTCGCATGTTGATGTAGCCAGGGTCTTCCAAGCAAGATGTTGAAGGCTGAGTCTTGATCAATAACCATGAAATCTGAATTGGATACAAGATCTCCAAACTGAGTTCTGAGTGTAACTTCTCCCATTGGTTCTTGTTCATTTTTATCATATCCTTGTAACATCATGGTAGAAGGAGATAAATCAGATTCTGTGAGGCTCAATCGACGAAGTGTAGGAATGGGCATGAGGTTGATTCCTAAACCATTGTCAATGAAAGTTCTTCGGACGTCTATGCCATTGACCTTTCCAGACAAGTACAATGGTCTAATATGTCCATGCACAACATCATCTTCATCTTCATCAGTAAAAGATATTATTGCATGGAATTCTGCAGGAGTATTCTCTATGTGATAGACTTCAGCTGCATCAATTTCAGTTTCAAACTCCTGAGGACTTGACAAAGCCACGATGAGTGCTTCCCGAATATCTTTTGACAGATTCAGAGCATCCAGAATTGATAACTTGGCTGGTACTTGGGACAAGTGTTTCAATATATCATACTTTTGATCCAGAGGTCTGCGTTTCCCAATAGGAATATGTGGTTTAGCAGGTACCTTGGAAGCAGATTCCTTGGAAGTTGATGCATCTTGTATTGGGATAGGAGTTGGCAATATTCCTGGTTTTGGAAGACTAGACCGATTAGATCCATTTGCTTGCTGATAGGAAGAAGATGGAACCTTCAACCGGTCTACCAAAATAACTGTGCCAGGACTGAATTTGCTATTGGTAGAAGAACTTGTATGTTCTTGCTGAGCTCGCTGAAGGGCTCTACCACGAGTTTCTGCTGCGTACACAGTTCTAGTAGGGGTAGAATTAGAATAGTGGATTCTAAAAGATCCACGTCTTCCCCTGTATCCTGAGCCCCTGGAACTTCCTCTAATTCCTCTGTTTGACACAAGGAATTCAGGCTCATTGAAATCGAAACTGCGACTGGCATATGGATCTGTTAATTGAATCATATTAACAAAACCAAAGATTAACTCTCGTCTGATTAAGACTCTGCCTGATTAGCCTGTTTAGGCTGTGCCGTTTGGTGGGGCGGTGCCTGTGGCTTTGAAGTAGATGGAATGAAGTCCGCCAAAGTCAAAGACAACTTAGGCTTTGACACATACTCATCTTCTTCTGATTCTTTTTCTTTCTTTGAATCATGACATTTCTTTGAGGATTTTCCCTCTGATGAAGAGGTTTTTGCCGCAAAATTCATTGCAGAAGACACAATTGGTTTCTTTAATTGTGTTTGAAAAATAGCATGAGTTCAATTGACTGTCTTTCTTACCATCCAATCATCCTACTTCTGTGCATTTTTTCTTTTGACTTCTTTACATTCGCCTTTCTCCTCTGGAACTGTAGCAGTAACACATGCCACCTGAGCTGAAGAACCTTTCAGTTTGACTTGTCCCGAGTCAACCATCTTTTGCAGGAGGTCTTTAAAGACAAAACACTCCTTGATGGGATGCCCCAACATTTGGTGAAAAGGGAAATAATTGGGACGGTCTTCATATCCTTTCTTGTTTGGCCTCTTGGGCATTGACAATTGAACAAAATTGTTTTCTAGAGCCAAAATGAAATAACCAGGAACTTGTTCATTTCAGAAAGAGTATGTTTTTCTCTTCAGATCCTCAAATTGTTTTCGTCTTTAATCTCTTTGATCGTCTGGATGAAACGGCCTTTTTTTGTGCTCAGAAGGTGGATCCCTTCGAGAAGATGAAGTTTTTGAGGTAGAAACAGGTATAGGTGCTTGTTTAAGCATAACTATAGTAGTTTCTGCTTTACCCATTATTCTTCCTAGAGCTGATAGAATTACACGAGATTTAGCCTTAGCCTGTAAAGGGAATCTTCAATCTGCTGAGTGATTGAAGTAAGGTCTCAAAACCCTCATGTGTATTTCACAGGGATTAACGGCATGCGTAATTCGTCACGCAGATTTTCCACACATATTGACAACAATTCTTCTTGAGGGAGTGATAAACTCAAGGAATATGTTAATCCCTTCCATAGAGAAATAAAATCAGAGACCCTTTCATTCTCCCTTTGCTTACAGTTTTTAAGATTGAAAACTGTTGTCTTTGTAAAAGTTGAGCTGAACTAAAGGAGGAATTTTTGGCGAAGATCCTCCCATCCGGTAATTGACCGGGATTGCAAGCTTGTATACCAGATAAAAGCTGGTCCTTACAAGGTTCGCACGAAGCATCTGAGTTTCACTACTTCTTGCTGCTCCGGAGTTCCCATCATAGGATCGCAACAAGACATGTAATGCGTCGAATGCTGTTCAGGATCGCCTGATCCATTGAAAATAGGGAATATAGGGTTCCCAAAACTAGATGGAGGAGAGATTGAATCTACACATTCAGGGTAAACTTTCTTTTCTGGTTGAACTTGCACACATTTCCCTTCTATAGTTTCTAACCGAGTAATTAATGACTCAATAGTAGTTATTAACTTTTGAGAAACATCTGGTTGAACTTGGACTTGGGTAGGTGCAATGACTGGAGCTTGGACAGATTTGGTGATTGGTGCTGAAACTGATGGTAGCACTTCCAAATGCTGTTGCACTTGACTCGTAGGATTAGACCTGTGAGGGTGTACTGATAGAGGAGAATATTCTTGATCCATCTCAGTAGCTGCAACAAATTCCTTTGGCTGACCGAATTCAGCATGCTTAAGAAGAAGACTACTCTGAAGTAGTTCTACATTCAACCTTCTTAATTCCTTCATTTATTCTTCTTGTTGTGAAAACCTTTTCTCTAGTGAGAGCGATTGACCTTCTCTAGAGGAAGGATATGTAACCTGGTTCTTTCCCTTCCCTTTGTTGGATCCTTTTCAGAGATGGGGAAGTGGGTTACTTGAAGGATTACCTAAGTTCTGAGTAATCCTTTGAATTTGTGTATGCACACCTTATTCATTTGTGTCGGTGCGTACATCTTGTTGAGCAAGAACCTCTTCATATGAGTCCCCTGAGTGAGACTCATCTGGTGGATCAGCAACAACGGCATTGATGACATTGATTGATGCATAACTCATCGCATCCCTTCTATCAACATTTATGTGATATTGTCTTCTTCCATGTCTTTGACGAGACATTGCCTTTTGTTGATTTGATCCCTCGGGAACTTCTTGAAGAACTGTAATTTGGAGGGAATCTCCTAATAATTTGTCTCTTCGTTCCTCTTGAGGCTTCTTCCCCAATCGAGAAAAAACCAAATTTCTCTGAGGAGGGGATTGATGATTTGAAAAAGTCCTCAGTCCAGTGTACTGGGGCTGTTCCTTCTCAACTCCTAGAATCTTATTTGTTGATTTCGAGGGTTGGTTTAAAAGAGTCCCCAGTCTAGTGAGCTGGGGTGGCTCTTGACATTCTATGTATGAGACTTTCTTAAAAGCATTTCTGATATTGCGAACCTTAGTCCGTAAATTAGCTGGATGCATTAACATGTATCCACTTTTATCACCTAGTTCAAAAGACCGTTGGATGATTTCTGACACTTCTGTCACTTGGTGACGTGCTTGCTCCAAATGAGAGGCATGTTCAATATTCTCGTTTTCTTGATGCAAGAGTAATTCAACAACTTGTTCTCTGTATTCTTTATTTTGAGAGGAACTAGTTGAAGCCTGTTCTTGGGCAAGCTTTTGATTACAAACAAATCCCATTGACTGTGGCCGGCCATGGGCAATAACATTGCATGATACCATTTTTGGCGGGCTTTTCTGACTGGAGAGCACCGTGAAATGTAGTGCTCCATGAACACCCCATCCTCTGACACAAATACCAGATGGGGCATTGGAAATTAACTGACGCAATCTTCTTAATGTGCCAAAGCATGAACATTGAAGGGCTCTCTGCTGCTTTTTAGCCTTTGGATATCGAGAGACTGATAGAGACACCAAATCAATCTGACGTTGTAACCCTTCTATTATCTTAAGATGATTTTCATATTCATCATAATATAATACTTTCTTTTTCAAATAACAAAGATTTTTCCATATATTGAGACGAATATCATTAATTTCATCTTCCGTCAACATTTTTGGAATGTCAAACTGAGAATCAGCCAGAGGCCAAAACATGAATGGCACTTCACCTTTCGCCAGTTGTTTTCTCATGTTCAGCATTTCCTCTTTATCATTTGATGAAGATTATTCTACCTGATTTGACCAGAGTTGGTGTTTCCTTGTTTCTTCATTTGATTCAACAGGATTGGTAGAGAAATCATTGATCAAACTAGAAGATGCACGACTTAGGGGTGGTTCGGAGAACGACCTACACCCTGGGCTATCTTCTGATTGAGAAAGTATTTCACCTGCTAGCGATGAAGCTTCAGACATGACTGGTTTTGCATTTTCAAGTGCCTCAAGATAAGAGGGATTTCTCGGCACTACATTGTCCACTGGAGCATTTTCCGAGAAATGTGCATCACTACTGTGGAGAGGACTTTCGCAGAAAAATTCATCGTCATGGGGAGGACCACCATAATGGGTTACAGCAAAAGATGAGATCTCTTGCTCCTTGGTCTTCTGACCACACAGAGGGTTCCTGTGTCTCTCATCTGAAGATGAAACTTTGAGATTGAGAGAATTGTCATGAAGCAAGCCTTCATGGGGAAGTGTCTTTTGAAGACCTTAAGAATTAATGTTCCCACTATTGGGAAATGAGGGAGTAGAATCACGAATTTCAACAGATAATTGTCTGAGGGCTTCAATAACTCTAGCATCAAGCAAGGCCTTGTTACAGATTGGCTCTTGATCTCCTGACTGTGCTGGGTGGGTCTTTTTCTTAGACGCCTTCTTACTCACCTTGGAAACCACTTGTTGACGAAAGTGGCTTCTCTGAGTAGGTGTATATGCCTGATCAAGAAAGATGGCCAGGTTAGGCTAACGATCTCCACTCAAATCAGGTGTATGTGCCTGACTTGGTTGTCCGTATGGTATGGGGGAGTATTCCCCACAACCCTCTTGGACTGGAACAGATGTGTGTGTTTGTTCCAGAGTGAATTATTGATGTTTCACTCCACTGTTAGGGATAGATTTATGTGTCTTTACCTGAGATGCCGCTGAAGTTGTTATAATATCCTGGAAGGCATCCAGAATATGAGTAGTGATTTGCTTCTACTCTTTCACCATTGATAGAATA
Source organism: Viscum album (assembly GCA_963277665.1). Lineage (NCBI taxonomy): Eukaryota > Viridiplantae > Streptophyta > Magnoliopsida > Santalales > Viscaceae > Viscum > Viscum album. The sequence goes on along the minus strand of OY728166.1, from coordinate 1,402,568,790 downwards.
TTCTTGGTGACTTCACCTGCCGGAACGAAAATATACGTCTATTCCGGGATTGGAGTAGGTGTATGTGCCTGCTCTTATCCTCCTTTTCCTATTAGTGAATCCTGAAAGTACTCAAGTGTGGGGGTAGAGAGTTGAGTCTGCCTCCTATTTGTTGTCAGGGCTTTCCGACTAACTTCTCTGGATGCTACCAAGTGAGACTGTTGGTAGGCTTGATTAGTACTAGCAGGTGTATGTGCCTTCTGATTACACTTCGCCGAACGTAGTTGACGAGATCCATCATATGTAGTCAGATGAGCCTGCTAACTAGCTGATGATGTATAAACAGGTGTATGTTCCTGCCTATAGTACTCCACCGGAATTACCTGGCGGGATTGGCGTGATGCTGCCAGACGAGTCTGCTAGACAGCAGAATTAAAACAGGCAGGTGTGTGTGCCTGCTCGTTGCTTTCCACCAAGTTAGGTTGGTGGACTTCTCTGGATATGCCAGAGATGAGAACCTGCTCACTGTTAACCGGAATTCGCCTCTGGCGATTCGTCTTTCCTGCTCAGGTTCGAGGAACCTGAGCTGACCGCCTGGAGTCGGTACCCTCATCATGTTGAGGGCGCACTTCCGCACGAGTCTGGCAGCGATTATTGGTGGGAGCCCTCAGGAAGGACTCCTATCTGTTTGAATTAAGGACCTGAGGTACCTGCTCATTCACCTCCCCAGAATAAGGGAGCGAATGGTGATTGCGTTCCGGGGATAACAACCCAAAACGGTTGGAGGTGGTAGTCAGCACTGCCTGCTTCTTGATCACTGGTCATCGTTGTTTGGATGACCGATGTGAGTTGTTTACTTGGAGGGCTTGTTGGGAAGCCTCCAGAGTTGGGATGGTACCGTTTTGATGGTACTCCTTAACCAGCGTGTTTGATACTCAGTGTTGAAGATGCTGAGTAGGTGATATCATCCTTAGAGCAGACGACGATCCAGCAGAAGTAGCAGCAGTGGCATTTTTAGCAGCAGTATTCACAGGTGTGAACTTGAGAGCAGCCATTCTAGAAATGCAGAAGATTTTGGAAAAGAGTGCATGTTTGATATAACAGACGTAATCAAGATAAATTCATCCACTACATCTTTTGGATGAGCACATATGTCAATGATTTTTTTTGTTGGCCCTCTTATTGAGTTTTAAATAGGGGCCTAACAAATAGGTGAAACATCATTTTAACTTGGTTAAGGATTCACGTCGGGTTCACCATTTTTGTTTCCCTGGGATTTTGGGGATGACCTCCTTTGATGGTAGGTTCAAACAATTTGATCAGTTTCTAACGGGTTTTTTCATAGAACCAGAAACATCCAATGATTCCACATCCATCCGGACCTTCTTTCCAAAGGTAGGTGATCATTAGTTTATAGACTGATGAGGCTTAGGAATTTGCATTGGTCGAGAGGATGGGAGGTCAGACTCATCACACCTTTTTTAGGGGAATTATTGTCTACTCCGGGACTCTCTTTATAGATTTAAGTTAGGTTCGTGAATCCTTATTACATTACCAAATATAAAATTAGTTTTCCTTTAGATCTGACAATCAATGATCGATATGTAGGAAATTTAGAGAATATTTTATATGTATTTGAGGTTCTTCATTGATAAAGAATCATCTGTATTTGTTAGAGATTATTAGTCAATGGTATCCTTTGATACGTAAAAGTCTCTTGGTCCTTATGATGACCATACTGGTTTTAAAGCCACTCAGTGGGGCATTTGAAGTTTATTGTCATTCAGAAGGACATGAATTATTTCAGAGTTGGGATCGAACCCGTAGATGGGCTACCTACGTATCCTTTGTTTATAAAAGGAATCAGAACCCATGTAGTTCGAGTAAGGGAGTATGATGTTTATGATTGATGGCTCAAAGAAGGATGTCATAATTACTTTTACACTCTAAGCTCACGTGATTCATGCTTGGTGTGAGAAACAAGAGGTATTGGTAAAAAAATTATACAATTTTGCCATGAAAGATGCAATCATAAGAAATAATGTGGGGCTTATGTATGTATGACTGCCCAGATAAATGAAGGTTAGGATTTACTTTAGGGAAGAAATCCAGGAACATGGTCCATAAAGGTATATGTGCTTCATGGAGATTTTGAATACTCTAACTTGGGGCTTACTCCTGGAAAAAAAAGGCCCAAATTAGGAGAGGACTTATGATTAGGTTTTTACTCCTGAAAAGGAATCCCTAATCAAAGGTAAATTAGTACTGGTTAAGAGAAATTAAGACTGGGGATTACTCCTAAAAAGGAGGCCCAGGTTAAGATATTTGAAAAATTAAGGGACTTGGGGCTTACTCCTAAAGAGGATGCCCATATTTGAGACTGGGGCTTACTCCTGAAAAGGAGGCCCAGGTTAAGAGAATTATGGTTGGGGCTTACTCTTAAGGAGGATGCCCAGATTTGAGAATTATGACTGGGTCTTATTCCTGAAAAGGAGGCCCAGTTTAAGGGGTTCTCTCATCTTAAAGGATAAGGTTGAATGAATGAAATCTCAATTTTTTAGTGACATAAAGATGTGTAAATCACTAGGTTTTGAGAGATATTCCATATATTTCCTTTCAGATAAGGAATCCAAATCAAGAAATCATGCCATAAATGGATTTTAAGAGTGTCTTGAAGATTGAATCTTGAATAGGAGAGGTGGAATGGCTTAAGAGGGGTGAAATGGGCAAGAAGGGCACCCCAAAAGGCAGGGGCGCAAAAGTCCTGGCAGGCGTGCAGGTACTGCGTGGGCGTGCAAGTCCTGGTCACGCAGGTATACCTGCGCAACACATGGTTACTTGCGCGATGGTTAACCAGCAGTGTAATACTTGAGTGACTCTTGATTAAAGCCTTTAGAATCCTCTTGAGGTTCTTCCAAAAGAGGGGCACGCAAGTTCTATTGAAGGAGTAAGGCGGCGCGCAAGTGTGGCCTTTTCCTTTAAGGGCTGGCCACTCAGGCGTGCAAGTGTTGATGAGTTTCAATACTTAGGCCTTTCTCCCCCTCTTTATATCTTCCGTTCTAGGTAAGAAATTACCTTAGAAGTGTTTTAGAAGCTTTGAGAAGAGACTAGGGCGCCGGGAGCTCAAATCTGAGTTTCTGGAAAAAAATCCTCCTCCAATGAGGGGCCCACAGGGTCTATTTATAGGCTGAAGAAGACCCGGGCGGTTATCTTTTAGGTCGCGCAAGTCACTTGTTTGACCTCTAGGCGGCGCGCAAGGGGACTTGCGCGACAGTGATAGAACTTGCGCGACACATGTGCTTTTGATCCCTTGTCCATGCCTTTGTCGATTTTTGATGTTTTCTTCAAAGGATGAATCAATTTGTGCTAAGTCATCTCCCTTTCCATTCTTTTAGATAATGTGACGAAGAGGAACATCAACAATTTATTTTATATATAAACTTAATTTTTTTATATTACTTTTCCCATGGAAAATATTTTTATTCACAAAGAACTTTTTTTGAAACCTTAATTTCTATTTTAGACTTTAGAAAGTCCAATGTAAGTTTGGAAATTGATTTTAATAAATTTAAAATAAATTATTATAAAAAACTAACATATTTTAGTACATTGATTAATTTATATTAATTATGATATCATTTTTTCATCTATATTAAATCATGACCCACACTTTATGCACGTATTATAATTTACAATTCACAACATTTTGATGTGTTGATTCTAAATTTGAAGTCCTTTTATATGTAAATAATTATTTATATGTATAAAATTTAATAATTAAATAAATCTCTAAGTGTATTTTAAAATCACAAACTTTGCACAAAAAAAATTAAAACAACCTTTTAATAATTTCTAAATTATTATAAGACATATATATGTGATTAAATTATTATTTATTAATCAGTATAATTTATCTATTTTCATAATTTATTATATTATTTAAAATTATGTTATATACTTTATCAGACACCTGTATGATATATATAATGGTCACATTTCTATTATAATAGAAATATTTTTATGTTCTTATTCCAATGGTCAACTTATCTCTATAACAGTCATATTACCCATTATAAATACACTTCATTATAACTTCTAAATCATTTCATATATTTATTTTAGAATCTCTATTATGTACATTAAATTTTTTATAGTTCTCTTTAAAATATAAATATCTTTTTTTATTCTTTATATAATACTATCCTCTAGAGTTTATGCTTAAGGTTTTTTCCTATATTGTTATGTGTTTTGTAGCACTAGTTGCAACTATTCTAGTGAATGTATTTCTAAAGCATGTACTATACTACTGTTATGAAAAAATTTCATATATTTTTTATATACACTGTATTGAAATTTTTATTTATTATCATAAAATCTTGGTTCTTACAATATATCTTATAGCTTTTATTCCTTCAAAAAGGACCTTACTGTATAGTTTTATTTTGACGTGGGAAGTATAATTGAACTAATACATGATGTGAAGGTAATAGTGATTCATTCTAAATTTTTTCAAATCTTTAAAGGATTTTCATATAGTTTTAGATCATATGAAGAGGTCTATATGATGCATCATATTTTAAGGTCTTAGATCACAACTAGGATATCTTGTAGTTTAGGCCCTTCAAATATGGATCAGGATTCATACTATAATGATATTTTACTTTGAAAATGATTAAGTTTTTCAAACAATAATGATGGGATAAATTGAACCTATGTTATACCATAACCATATTTAAATGGGTTAAAGTAGGCTTAGGTATTATAAGGGGTAATTTGGAACATAGGGTGTAGTTGGTCCTGGAATAGGGAACATAGGTGTTACTGGGTGTTATCTAGGGAAAATATGAATCAATCTATACATAGTTATATAAGAGAAAAACACCCTAGTATGGGACTGGTGGATTAAACCCAACATGAATTGGTGGGGACTCAAACACCTGGTGGGATGAATGGTAAACATCTTGGTATTGAAAATCCAATGAGAATTTATAAAAATATTGATGATAATAGTATCATGTGATGAATTTGGTGAAGGAACATGTGATTGGGATCGATATAGGTGATCCATGAACCATTATATATCTTATGGAAATAATGATAAATACATGCTTAGTTTTATATAAGAGAAACATTGTGGAGTGATAATGGTGGATGGAACCTGACATGAATTGGTAGGCAATCATACACGAGGGTGGAATAGACAAGATAAAAAAATCAAATTGGAATAGTGAAGGGAAGAATAGAAACAAATAGTTGATCATGGGATCTGTGATTAGATCATCACTATATATCCTTTATAAATAGAATTTAAGCCCTACACTATTATAAAATAGGTATATATCATAAATAAAAAAGTTTAATGAATGAATATCACAAATAATGAGTGTAGAGTGATTAATATAAACATAATAGGTCCCAAGTATTTCCATAGACTAGGATCATACAAAATATATCCATGTTTCTTTAATTTTTGGGCCTTTCAGAAAAGAAAATAATCTTTTATGTGAATGAAAAGAGTGAAATATATATAAAAGGTTGGGATCCTGGAATTTTTTTTCGAAAATTGGGCTCATACGTAGAAAAATTAAGGTTATATAGTTTAACATCATTCCACAAGGATGAAATTTCATACTGTTGAAGTTCATATAATAAGGACTTCATGTCATGCAGTTTAAGGTCTTGAAACAAGGAACTATAGACTTAAATTAAATTATAAAGATTCCTCCCTTGTAATAGTTAATATTATTGAAATTCCATGGATATATAAAACATATACATAGGATAAGTGAGATGAATATAGTTTATGGTTATGCAATGAGGGCTGCTACAAATAATTTAACATTATAAAGGATAAATACAATAAAATTTTGGGTCATATTGAAATGAAATCTTTTTATAGTTTAATTTCATGTGGAAATGATGGTAAATCATATAGTTTATGATTATAATATGAGGGTCACTCCATGATGTTTAATGTTATATAGGGAATATGGATTAACATACAAATTTATATCATGTGTCAAGGTTAACTCTATGTATTTTATCATAATGTGGGATGAATAATATATCATGAATTTTAGGTATGTATGAGGAGAACCAAATTTCAATGTGTATTATTATGTAAGTTACTTATTGAGAAACATTACATTGTTAAGTGGATTTTTTCACCCTTTATCTAGGATGATTAGATAGTATGCTCCATTAGATTATACCTTGTGTATAATGTAAGGATCCTCCCATCTGGACTCCAATATTGGGTGATTTTCATAGGTATCATTGAATCTATTAAGGCTAACACCAATTATACTTAAACAAAATATCAAAGGTAGATTTTCTTTTTGAATACCCAAGTTGATCAATTTTAATGAAACTTAAGGTTATATAATTTCCATGACCTTCATTTGTTGAGATTTTGATACTCATCCAAATGGATCAATTCCCATTCATCATTAGTTAATTGGTTATAAATTTTTTTCTAGATAAAAGGTAATATAACCTTAATGGGAAATACCACTTGGTCATATACACTTGAAAATATGGTATTTCATATTTAGGCATGTGTTCTATAGTAAAATAATCCCATAATTTATTGAGGATAAAATCATGATAGAAATCCATGTCTTTATCAACCATATTTTATAAGATATTTGGTAGGGAATTATTAAATGAATCTATCTATCCATTGGAAATTGAATGTGTTAATTTTGGAATTATTGATTGTTACAAATTAAAATATTATTTTTTAGTTTATTAATTCCATGTATGATTTCTCCTATTTGTTTTTTATTTTGGTTTTTCATGCAATTTCATTTTAGCCTTATTGTGTTTTAATTATTTGGTAGAACTTTGGTTTTATATTTTACCCTTACGTAAGGTGTATTTGACCCTTACATTAGGAATGTTTTAAATTTTTGTGATCTCTATATTTATTGGGGATATTTTACCATTAAGTGAAGTAAATGTAACCTTTATGTGGGGTTTTTTACCCTTATGTAGTTTGTTATGGTCAAGTTATCCTTATGTGAAGTATGCATTTACCATTATACACTTACACAACTCAAGTACTTGTGTTGTGACCCATACATATCCTTGGAAGTCTATATTTATTTGGTGTAAAATGGGAATACTTTTACATATAGGGAAGGTTACACTTACATAAACTTAGTGTTGTTTTACCTTTCTTCAGTGGTTGATCTACTAGAAATATTTGTGGATTTTTTGTAATAGTTTCTTCCTGGATCCACTTAACCAAACACATGTCCTTAGGTTATTATATGTTTTGTTCCATTGTATTTAGGCAATCTAGAACCTACTTTTTCCCTAAACAAGAAAAAAACCAAAGAAGATAGATCCAAGTGACATCAAAAGGATGGGGAGATGATCTAGAGAGGGGAGGGATACGTTGAGACTCTATTGACAACAATGCTCATGGTTATTAGGTTCTAAGGTGGATCAAATTCACTGTAAAGAATCTTTAAATGGATTTGATAGGTGATTTCATGCCCTCATAAGGGGGTATCTGTGTAGTTGTCAAATTATTGTAAAATTTATTTCCCTATTTTATTTTATTTTTGTTTATTTATTTTTATTTTTATGATTGTTATTCAATTATTCCTCTTGTTATTTTTTTCTCTTGTTCAAATTTTCTTACTTAAATTTCTATTTTTATTCTTCCATTATTTTCTTTGAGTAATAACAATATTGTAGTGGTGTTCTTAGAATGTATTAGGACAACAGTGGTCTGAATAATGTAAATTCCTCTGCTTTCTTTACTTACCTTCGTTTCTTTTTTAAAATTTTGAATTTTTTTACTACTACCTTCATCAGATTACTACTAGTTTTTCTATCCCATTCATTTTTAAGGATATTTATAGACTCAACCCCCTTATATTTATTCTATTATATTTTTCAAGCATTTAATATAATGATCTTCATTGATGATAACTGAATTTTTATTTCCAACTGATGCACTTTAATAATTTATCATTTAGCATTATCCCCAAAAGTGACATAACCTCCATCAATTTTGTATAATGAGTGAATGTTAGAGAAATATCCAATCATATGTCTTGAGAATACACTATCCATGTACTCCTTCTCATTACTCTAATTATATATTTTTCTCTATAAAACTAAATCAAAGAATAAGGTGTTGTGGTACCTATGTTCTCTTGGGTCATGTAATGTTAGATACTACATATTTTGAAATCCAAATCTACCTGTGCTCTACAGAAATTCCAACATTGAAGTTAGAGAATTTTTTTGAAATAAAATCATTCCAAGTAAAAAAATTGATAATTTATTACACTATAAGAATTGTAAAAATGTTTAATTTTTCCATAATGGAAATAGTTAAATTTAGATAGGTTTTGGTTCTTAAAATAGGGTACATAATAATTTTTATATAGCTTGGGCCTATCACCATTACTTTATATACCAAATAATTATCTATTTTCTCTATTGTTTCCAAGTATTTGATTAAGATAATTTTCATCTTGATTAGAAAAACTTTGAGTATATTTAATACATTGTATCCCAATTTTTAAGATTTTAACTTTATCATCATATTCAACATAATTATATAATATATTTCTCTATTTTTATTGTTAAGTCTGAAATCTTCTTTCTTGGGGTATATTTTTCACTTACAGCATCATTATAGGATTTTCTAAGAGATTTATTCTTCTTTTTTAAGCTCTCATGTTTTTATTCTAATATGTTACACTATTTATTTAATTATTCAAAAAAAATCAGTTTCAAAATTATATTCATGCCCAAATGAATAACGACAATTTACCTCAGGTTTTTGTTCTATAAAGAAAATGATATCATTTTGGTTTGAGATTTAAAATTTAGATTCAAAAGATGAATCATCACTAGAGTCTTCTAAATCACTATATATATCCTTCATAAAAAATCATTTCTATTTGAAATAAAACATACTTTTTTATTTCATTTCAAATTTATTTTCACATTGTAACTGAAGAAATTATAGCTTGATGTGTCTAGGATTTTTCCACTCACAGTATCTAACCACTTTTAAAATTCCATCATACTTGTATTTTTTGAAATATTTATTGAATTAGCTTCTCTTATTGTTTAATTTCATGAACTTCTTTGTAAACTAAGTAAGATTACCATCACAGTCATAGCTATTTGAGTCTTCATCAATGGATGAGTTAGATGGTAATACTTATTTTGGATTATTATGATCTGTTGAAGTAGAAACCTTAAAAAATAAATTTCCTTATTAAATAACTAATGTTCATCATATTTACCTTCCCTTTCAGCAACATACATCATAATAGTATAAATAATAAATTTTATTATAAAATCTTTCATGGTAGTAGACTACCTAGTGGTAGATGAAATTACACTCCATTTTGATAGAAAAACTATGAGAACTTTAAGTTTTTTATCTGATTATGGAATAGGTGTTCTGATAGTGGAAAAAGTATTTATTATATTTGTAATTTTTCTATTCATCTGGTTGATTCTTTCTCCATATATCATTCTGAAAATATAAAACTTGAATTTGGAAATGTTGTATCATATTTTCCTAACATTATTAGTTCATTCATAAGAAACATAAATACTTTTCCACATTTCATGTGTTCTATCACATTAAGAGACTCTATTTAATTAATTTAGGCCTAATACATATATGGTAGCATTCATAGATATGTAATTTAGCTCAAATTATACTTCATAATAAGCATCCCATTTTATAATATCTCTTTCAATAATTTTATAGGGTTTAGTCACTTTTGAATAAACTTTTCAACTGTGTTTTTTTAGATAAATAATCATTCGTGTCTTCCAACACCCATAGTGTTCTCCATTTAAATAAATATCCTTTTTTATAGTCATTAATTATATATTTTCAGTCATTTTAGCTATTATATCATTGGAGAGATATAAATATTGACTTGAAATATCAAAATGTTGAGAACTCCAAGTCACTAATTTGATACCAAATGTTTTTTCAGATAGTTATTAAGATGGCTCAATAGGGGGTGAATTTAGATCTAAAATTTCATGCTCTTTTTTTATGAAATTCCTTTCAATTAAAAAAATAATTATGCATTAGAATAAAATAAATAATAATAAAGGAACACAATAGATTTTATAGTCGTCCGAGCATGAATATCCCCAAGTCCAGTCCACCAACACTCTCTTAGTGATCTTGGTGATTTTTACTATCACAAACTGAATCTGGTCACCATTAAAACTGACACCTAACCTAGTCTGTGGAAAGGCCTGAAGGGAGTTACCTATCCCCATGGGCTGGAATGAGTGCTCGAGTATGATAAACAATGGTTTGGGAATGGTTTACCTGAGTTAGGATACATAATACATCCAATAACAATAAGTACACTGAATCTAAAAATTACCATCTGAAAAATCCTAAAATAAAATTTAAAACTAAATGCAAGGTTTAAAACAGGACACAAGAGCTTTAAAACTAAAAATTTAGTATAAAAAAATTAGTCCAAGGACCACCGTATGAAAAGCAGTCATAACCAATGAGTCGTCTCCACAACACCGCACCATAATAGGAAACTAACAACCCAAGCCACCATCTCCAAAGGAATTTCCCTTACCTAAATCAAACATGATCAAGTATACATACACCCAAAGGTTTAATTATGGTTCGATCCTAATCCCAATAGGATACCACCCAAATATTCCATGTGACAAGCATTATAAGATAAAACGATTGCAAGTTTTTATAAACAAGGAATGGTAGTAACAATTTCTGAAGTGAAACTTTTAATGGAAAATAGTTTTCAAGGGTTAACATTAAAGAATAAATACATTTAAATAAAACATGTAATATACTGAATTTTACATACAAACAATTCATAAGATAATTTTAAATACCAAATATTCAATGATCACCAGTCACGGGAACACCCCTAGGCACTAGTTAACTGTGGGCCCTAGGTACCTCATATCTCATTGTAAAAATAACCAAATCAAATATATATTATCACACATGATCCAATATTAGGGAAAATACCCATAACCTATTGGTACCTAATCATCATCCTTATATTTTTGTTAGTGTTTTCCAGGTCAAACTTGCTAAGTGAAACAGGGACAAAACCACTTCAGGTCACTAGCATACTATTACATGTCCTCCCACCTAGATAACCAAGTTTCCATATTTGTGCTCAAACAAGTTCCACATGCTATAAAATGTCATTTACATATAAAAATATCTGTTATTTTCATACACACTAAAAAATATCTAAACATGCATTTCACCATTCGTATAATTCAAATAAACTCTTAGAATTTCCATAAAACAATTTCACAAAATATAACAAAACTTACCATAAAAATCCACTTAAAACCCCTCTTTTAAAACCAAATTCATACCAATAATACACCAAACTATAATTTTTATCACTAAAACATTTTAATAAAACCATTCCATGAATTTTAGAACAACCCCAATTGGTACAACATGGATTTCACATGAAAAACACCCATTTTCACACAAAAATGGCATTTAAAAAATCAATCGCTTAACAAATTCTACCAAAAATAGATTTCACACCCAAAAAATGAAATAGGAACATGATAAAAATATAAATCCATCAATATAACTCACTCTATAATTCTTACACATGGAATCACCTACCAAATCTGTCAAAACCCTCAAATCCTTGTGCGAAACATCAATCGCACCACTGTCGCACCAAAATGGAGTGAAAATGAACATAAAACCACAATATTGGACCAAGAAACTCAATAAAAAACTCTGGGTATTAATCCATAGCTTCTATACATTTAGAGGTTCATTAAAAGTGGGATAAACTTTAAGGAAATGGAAGGAACTAAGAAGGAAACTCACTTACTTGAGAAACTTTGAAGAAATCTCCCCAAATACACCAATAGTTGAATCTAAAAGTAGTAAAAATTGAAAGGGAGATTTGAATAAGGCTAAGGAGGTTGTTAGGGGAATGAAATGGGGGGGAGAGAGTAAAACATTAATGATTTATGAAATAAACAAATTCCCTTTTCAAATTTGGACGATTTGATAAACCTTGAGGAAATTCTCCCAAATCCACGATGAAGATGAGCTCCAAGGAAGGAAAATGGAACATGGGGGTACAACTAGGGATTTTGGGCTCAAGTGAGAGGTTTAATGATCAAAACATGTTAAAAAATGAATGAGATATAAAAGAAATAATTTATTTCCTTAAATCTGGTCTCACAAGTTGGCTCAATGCCTAAATAAATCACCCAAATCCACGATGATTATGAGTTCATAAGGGGTTCGAATGGATATTTTGGTTTTAATATGTCATTTTAGGCCAAGTGAGTGTAACAAGTAAAAAATTTGAAAAAAAGGAGTTATAAAAGAAACAAATTTTGTTTTTAAATTGGAAAATGGGCTCACAGTTTAGCCCAAATCTTCAAGAAACCGCCATTTTCTCCCAAAATTCTTGGGAACCCCCTGAAAACAAAGACAGAAAAGAAATTAAATTAAAAATACATTTAAAATAAGTCATGTATGTGACAATTATCCCCACCATGAAAACTTTACACCCTCATAAATTTATCTTGAATCCTGATCAGATAAGAGAAATCAAAACTACTCTTCGACCCAAGACTTCTACTCCCATGTCTCATGATCATCAGTCCCATGCTGCCAGAGGACTAGAACTAGTGGAATAATCTTCCATCAAAGCCCTTTTTCTCAGGATTCCACAATACACACTAGTCTCTCAACCACATACAGATCCGGTTCCAACTCCAACTCTTCCCAACTAAAAATATGTGATGGGTCCGAATTGTATTTCTTTTGTTGGGAGACATGGAACACATCATGGATCTATGTAAACTGATAGGGAAAAACTAGTCGGTATTCCACCTTACCAATCCTATAAATTATTTTAAAAGGTCCCACATACCTTGGTTTTAGCTTCCCTTGCTTACCAAGACAATAATGACCCAAGTGAGGTGCCACTTTCAAGAATAATCGTCACCCACAAAAAAAACTCCAAAGATTAATGCCTCTAATCATCATAAGGCTTGTGTAGAATATGGGATATCAACAACCATTTTATAATCATTTAAACCTTATCTAAAATCTCTTTCACAATACTTTAACCTAGTAGTGAGGTCTCACACACCTCCACCCAATAAAAAGGATATTGACATGGCCAACCATAAAGCACCTTGAATGGTGCCATCTTAATTGAGGATTGGTAGCTAATGTTATAGGAAAAAACTCCCAATACCAAATGGAAATCCCATGAATCACAAAAATCCAACATACATTCCTAAATCATGTCTTCTAGAATATTATTAGCCTGCTTTGTATGACCATCCATTGGAGGGTGGCATATTGTACACAACATAATCTGTGACCCTAATGCCTTTTGAAGTCCACTCTAAAACCGAGAGGTAAAATGAGGGTCCCTATCTAAAACAATAGCTGAGGGAACACTATAAAGCCTGAAAACTTCTTACACTTACAACTGGCCCAATTCCTCCACTTTTGTCGAATCTTTGATTATAATTAAATGGGATGATTTGGTCAGATGATCAATCACCACCTAGATATAATTCCTTCCCTGAGGTGTATGTTTCAAGACAACTTTGAAATCCATGGCAACCTCGTCCCACTTCTAGGTTGGAATAGGTAATGGATGAAGAAAACCATAGGAGATTTTATGCTCTTCTTTCACCTTATGAGAAGTATAGCATCTCAATACGAAGTCATCTATGTCTTGTCTCATGCCTGGCCACCAGAACTAGCGACGAACATCATAATACATTTTGGTGGCACCAGGATAGATAGACCATTGAGACTGGTGTCTATATTTCATCACCACCTTCTACAGAGACAAAGGCTCCACTAAGTGGCCCTTAAAGCATAAGATATCCTCAGGGGATGAATACTAATCAGAAGATGTCTTTCCACCATGAAGAAACTGCCCTGACCACTGACATAGCTCATCACTGGGCTACTCCTGCTGAATTAGCTCCACAAGAGAGAGGGTCAACTGAATTCTCACCAAGAACCCAGCACCACTATGATCCTTGGTCTCCACATGAATCTAAGAAAATAGCCTCATTAGAATACACACTTCAATAGGCTTCCTTAAATCCTTCACTAATACTCTTCTTTTCAAGGCATTATACACCACATTACCCTTCCTCAGGGTGTATATGATATCGAATTCGAACCCCTGTAAGTACTCGATCCAACACTGCTGCCTTAGGTTAAGATCCTTCTATGATAATATGTAGGCTAAGATCTTGTGATCAAAATAGACCACAAACTTCTCCCCAAAGAGGTAGTGATTCCAACTCTTCAAAGCATGCATCATAACTGTTTGCTCTAATTCATGGGTCAGGTAATTATTTTCATGTGGTCAGAGATGGAGGGAGGAATGTTCCACCATGTGATCATCATGCATAAGCACGCACCCAAGACCCATACCTAAAGTGTAACAATACACCACAAATCCCTTTCCAAATTCCGTCAAGATCAACATGGGGTCGGTATTCAACCACCGCTTCATCTCCTCGAAGGATTTCTGGCATTCTGGGCCCCAAACAAACTTCACCCCCTTTCAGGTGAGTGTGGTCATGGGCAAAGCAAGCTGAGATAAATCCCAAAAAAACTGCCTATAGTATCTTTCCAATCCAAGTAAGCTCTTGATATCAAACATGTTCTTCAGCTGCTCCCATGAAATCACTGAAGTGATCTTCTTGGGATCCTCTGAAACTCCCTGCTCTGAGATCACAGGCCCTAGAAACTTCACCTCTATGATTTATAAGGTTCACTTGTATATCGTTTCATAAAGGCAGTGATCCCACAAAGTACCCAACATGATCTTCAAATTATGCTTATTCTCCTCCTCAGATCTAGAGTAAACTAGGATGTTGTCCACAAATACCAAAAAAAAGAGTTAAGATACTAGTAGAACACCCTATTCATGGGTTCTATAAAGACCATTGGATCATTGTTCAATCCTGAGGGCATGACCATGTACTCAAAGTGGTTTTACCTACTTTGGAAGGCTGTATTCGGGATATCTGCCTCTTTCACCCTGATTTGGTGGTAACCCGAACACAAGTCTATTTTAGAAAAACACTTTTCCCCCATTCAACTAATCAAACAATAATTATATCCGAGGAAAAGGAATCTGTTCTTGATGGTTACCTTGTTTAGCTTCCAATAATCAGTACAAAACCAGAGGGATACATCATCCTTCTTCACAAATAGAATAGGAGCATCCTAAGGAGAGATTATTGGGTGAATGAATCCTTTGGATTCTAAATCATAAAGATATATCTTTAATTATCTCAGCTTGGTGGGGGCCATATGATATGAGGGAAGAGATATCAGTTGTGTTCATGGTGCCAAATTGATCGAGAACTCCACATCCCACTCTAGGGGAAGGCCTGAAAAATCATATGGAAATACCTCTAGAAACTCATCCACTGCATGGGTTAACCCACCCTTAGGATCTCAACCATCATCCACTAGCACGAGTAATAAAAACTGGAAGACAAGATTTCAAAACTCTGGGAGTGGAGGTCCTGTACGACACAACCAAAGATCCCATTCCCCGTGAAAATCCTGAGGGCTTCCATCAGGTGTCGTGAAACTCACCTGCCGCCAATAGAAATCTATGTGTTCCTGAAAGATCACTAACCAATCCATGATGAGGATTATTTCAAAAAGATCTATATCCAAGACCAAGAGGTTCCACTCCATCTCTACCCCAGACACTGTAAGTGCATACAACAGGTACCTGAGACCTTGCTCCTTCTTCTTACCCAACGGCATCACCAAATCCATCACAATGGATAATAAATCAGTTGTAAAATTCAACATGCTCACAAAATGTCAAGAGATAAATGAAATATAATCATTAGTATCAAAAAGAGTAGCAACTATGGAATATGCAATCAAGATGGTACCTCGAACTATTTATTGCCCCGCATCAGATTCTGTTGGTTCCTACTCCACCGCAAGAAGATGACAACTCCCTTCCTAAGATAAAGAGATCACCTATAGCTCTTCCTCAAATTGGATTTTCCAAGAAGATAATCTGGCCCTACCACCATAGCCACCAAACTGAGATCTACCCATCCTTGGCAGATCTGACTGAGTTGGCACTCCCCTATAAGACACTGATCTGGCCCCACTCTGGAGTGGGCATGCCATCCTGCAAGAATACTGCAAGTATACTATACCTTCAAATTGATAGTAGGGCTTAATAGGATATGTGAATTCTGGTCGGGTGTGTGTTGGCCTCCCACACTGGTGGCACACAATAGACCTTACATTAGAATCTACTAAAAAACTTCCTATAAGGTTGGCCTGAACTACCACCTCTCTTATTCCCCTAATCCTATTGCTTCCTTTTCTTCCTAGAATAATTTCCATTGCCCATCACTAACACTGCTCTAGAGAAAACAAACCTCATTTTTTGTCAATATCTACCATACAAGCTCAATCAACCACCCCAGTGTAAGTCTTCAACTTCAACAAGAATACCTGGTAATAGATCTCTGGCCGCAAACCCCTCTCAAACTTCTGATCCTTCATCTACTCATTAGAGGCCATTTTTAGAGCATACTAGACTAACTTATCAAAATGGTTGGCATACTCCATCACTGAAAGTTCCTCCTTAACCAACACCATAAACTCTCGATATCAAGCATATGCAAGGACTTCCGGGTAGTACTAGTCATTGAAGGTAAACTTGATGTCCTTCTGGATCATATGTTCATGCTTCCCAGCTTGAAGAACTGATTCCCACCACCTGAGGCTGGGACCCTCTAATAGATAAGAGGAATACTTTACCCTGACCTCCTCAGGTGTGTTAATAAACTTGAACATGTGCTTGATATTCTTGATAAACTCCTCTGCTTCTTGGTATTCTATGCTACCTTAGAAAGTATGAGGCTTGTTCTTTAGGAAATCTTGGTATTTTTCCTTCATTATACTAGACTCCTCTTCCCTAGATGGAGTAGGAGTGGGAGATAATCCCTATCCTAGGGCTTGGACAGCCCTGACCACAGCTTCTACCATCCTTTGTTTAATCGATAAGGGATAACTCTCTCTGGCAACCTCCCGTAGGTGCATGGGAGATTTTTGGGGAGGCATGTTTCTACACAAGGAAATAGTCATAAAATAAATCACTAGTACAAAAATTATGAAAATTTTCATCAAATACATCAAATATAAATAAGTCAAACACATCAAAATAATGAAATAAACAACTACTTCACTTCTGCCTGATGTCTACGTGCAGTCTGCAACCCGCATGTACCACCTGCTATTGGGACCATGTTGGCTGATGAAGTTTTTGGATGAATGGATTATTTTTTTAAGGAATTTTGAGAATAAAGGACATTTATTCACTTTGTATAAGTGGTTGAGGAAAGATAGGAAAGTTACAATACTTTCCACGATAAATCAGGTGATGCTTTACTGATTTGTATTTCAAAAATATGGTATGTTAGGAGAACTTGTGATGAAATCCTTATAAATGATAGGGGGAGTAAAGGTTCTATCATTCATATGCAGTTTTTATTGGAAGGAAATATGATGGTGGAAGATAGGGAAGTTATAGTGGATTTCATGATGAAATCTGAAGAATGGTTACGGAATGTAGGGAATAGAATCATGATAAAGGAATGGAAGATATAGAGGCGGCAAAAAAGAACTTTTTAAGGTGGTGTTTTTTTCTAGTGTTTACCAAATTTTTGGGCCTAAAAATCGGGAGATGGAGAAATGTGTTTTTGGAAAATGACGTTGCACACAAGATTAAAGAAGGTTTGGAATGTTGCGCACAAGGCATGATTCAAGGTCATAATATCTAAAAATGATAAAGTCGAGTGTTCTAAAGATTCAAAAATTTTGTGAAATATGAGGTTGGAGCGAAAGAGACTTACGCGCCCAATGCGACGCCAAATGTGGTTTTGCGTGACGCATTAGGGTTTTACACAACAGGTCATGGTTTTTGTGCACGGGGGTTGGTGAGGCCTATAAATAAGAGGTTAACCCCTCTCATTTTCATGGTTTGACACTAAGATAAATCTCAAGCACTGAAGCATGCAATAATTTTATGTAAATGGAGTTTCATGAAAGAAATAGATTTTTGAGAAAGAAGGATAAGTTGCGCGCAAGAAGAGTGTTGCGTGCAAGATTGACATTGCATCCAAGAGGTGTTTCAATAAAAAAAGTCAAATCTTGCATGCGCGGTATCAAAGTTGCACGCAATACACTAAAAGGGTGTGTGAAAGATTTGGGTTATTCTCAAGTATTCATTTGTGTGTAAGATTGTTCTTACTGGATTCTGGATAGGAAAGTGAATAGTTGTACTTTAGAGAATACACTTATTGAATTGTAAAGAAGCACTAAAACATTGTATTTTCCTATTTGTGGTAAGAGGGTGCACACAGACTTGTATATTGTCTTCCAAGTGATACATGAGTGTAAAGGTTTATCCTACTCATTGTATTCCACATCAAAGGATTTTTTTCTAGTGGATTGTGTGGTACTGGATTATTTCTATACCATACCAAGGATGTAGCTACTCTTGTTTAGTAGTGAACCCTATAAATCTTGTATTCTTATGGTTTTGTGTGTTCAGTAGGGAAAGAACTCTTAAATAGGAGGAGAAGGTTTTTCAAAAAAAAGGAAACATAAAATAAAAAGATATCACTGATTCACCCCCTCACCCTCTCAGTGATACTTGGATCTTGATTGGGTAACTTCACCTAGAAGAGAAGTCAAACAAACAATCCCAACATACCATGGAGACTCAAGGTTTTTTATGAGAGGTATTGGCGAGGCACCCTACTCGTAACCAAAACTCTGATCCCTTACATTCCAAGCTCTTATATAACTAGACTAACCCTAAAATTATAATATGACCCAAAAAGATAAACCTCCTCTTATACAATTTTTCACAAACCGAATCTCGTCTCCATTAAAACCAGCACTTGACCCAGTCCGTGGAAAGTCTCGAAGTGTGTTCCCTTTGGAACAAGTGCCTAGGTATAATAAACAATGTTTTGGAAATGGTTTACCCAAGTTAGGATACATAATACAACCAATATAAATAAGTACACTGAATCTAAAAATGACCAACCAAACAATCCTTAAATAAAATTAAGAACTGAATACAAGGTTTTAAACATGACACCAAAGGTCCAAAACTACAAAATTAGCATAAAAACATCCCAAGGACCACCACACGATAAGGGGTCATCACCCACGAGTCGTCTCTACAACACCACACCATAGAAGGAAACTAACAGCCCGAGTCACCATCTACAAAGGCCATGCCCTTACCTGAATCAAATATGATAAAGTCTACTTACACTTAAAGGTATAAGTAGGGTTCGAGTCTGATCCCAATATTATACCACCCAAATATTCCATGCGACAAGCATTATAAGATAAAAATATTTCATGTTTTTATAAACAAGGAATGGTAGCGACAATTTCTGAAGTGTAACTTTTAATGGAAAAAAAATTCAAGGGTTAACATTAAAGAATGAATAAATTTAAATACAACATTTAATCTACTGAATTTTCCATCCAAACACTCCATAATCCAATGAAAAATACCAAATATTCAACAATCACTAGTCATGGGAACACCCCTAGGTACTAGTTAACTATGGGCCCTAGGTACCTCATATATCAGTGTAAAAGTAAGAAAATAAAATATCTATTATCATACACGATACACTAGTAGGGAACATACCCATAACCTAGTGGTCCCTAATCATCATCCTTATAGTTTTGTTAGTTTTGTCAATGTCAAACTTTCTAAGTGAATAGGGACAAAACCACTCTGAATCACTAGCATACTAGTACACGTCTTCCCACCAAGATACTTGGGTTTGCATCTTTCTATTAAAAAAAGATCAACATTCTATCAAATGTCATTTAAATATAAAAATACCATTTATTATCATACACACTCAATATAGTAGATAAAATTTCCTTTCTCCATTTATATAACTCAAATAAACACATAGAATTTACATAAAACAATTTTAAAAAAATGTAACAAAACTTTTCCCATAAAATAAACTTAAACACCCATTTTAAAACCAAATTCATACCAATAATACACCAAACCATAATTTTCGGCACTAAAATATTTTAATAAAACAATTCAATTAATTTTAGAATATCCACAATTGGTGCAACATGGATTGCACATGAAAAACACCCTTTTTACACAAAAATGGAATTTAAAAATAAATTGCTTAACAAATTCTTCCAAAAATAGTTTTCACACCAAACACAATGAAATAGGAACATGCTAAAAATATAAATCTAGAAATATAACTCATTCTACAATGCTTACACATAAAATCACATACCAAATGTGTCAAAACCCTCAAATCCTTGTGTGAAACTTCAATCGTACCACCACTACGCCACAAGGGAGTGAAAATGGACCTAAAACCACAATATTGGACCAATAAACTCAAAAAAAACCCTAGGTATGAATCCCTAGATTCTATACATTTGGAGCTTCAAGAAAAGTTGGAGAAACCTTAAGGAAATAGAAGGGACTAAGAAGGAAACTCACTTACTTGAGAAACATTGAAAAAATCACCCAAAATACACCAATAGTTGAATCTAAAAGTATATAAAATTGAAAGTGAGTTTCGAATAAGGATGATTAGGTTGATTGGGTATTGAAATGGGGGGAAAGAGTAAAAAATGAATGATTTATGAAATAAACAAATTCCCTTTAAAAATTTGGAAGATTTGAGAAACCTTGAGTAAAGTCACACTAATCCGCAATTAATATGAGCTATAAAGAGGGAAATGGAAAATTTGGGTTATAATATGGTTTTTGGGCACTAGTGAAAGGTGGAATGACAAAAAAATATTAAAAAATTAATGAGATATAAAATAAATAAATTATTTCCTTAAATCTGGAAATGGGATCATAGGTTGGCCCAATGCCTGAATAAATCACTCAACTCCACCATGATTATGACTTCTTAATGGGTCCAAATGGATATGGTGGTTTTAATAGGTCAGGATTATTCAACTTGGAATTTTAATGGGTGAAAAATGTTGAACAATGAAGGAGTTGTAAAAGAAACAAATTTTGTTTTTAAATCTGGAAATGGGCTCACAGTTTAACCCAAATCTTAAAGAAACCACCCTTTTCTCCAAATGTTCCTAGGAAACCCCTAAAAACAAATAAAGTCTAGAAATTACATGAAAAATACCTTTAAAAAAAGTCATGGATGTGACAATTCTACACACCATAAAAACTTTCCACCCTAAAAAAGTCATATTGAAGCCTGATCAGATAAGGGAAATAGAAATTGCTCTTAAACCCAAGACTTCTGCTCCCATGTATCATGTTCATCAGTCCGATACTGCCATAGGAATAGAACTAGAGGATTAGACTTCCATTGAATCCATTTTTCTTCAGATTCCACAATATGAATTGGTCTCTCAACCATAGATAGTTCTGGTTCCAACTCCAACTCTTCCCAACTCAAAACATGGGATGGATCCAGATTGTATTTCTTTAGCTGGGAGATGCGGAAGACATCATGGATTGATGTCAACTGAGAGGTAAAATCTAATCAGTATTTTACCTTAACAATCCTATCAATGATTTCAAAAGGTCCCACATAAGTTTGTGTTATCTTCCCTTTCTTACCAAGATGACAATGAACCAAACGTGGTGCCACTTTCAAGAATACTCAGTCACCCAAAAAACACCAAAGCTCGACGCCTATGATCATCATAAGACTTGTGCCAAATATGGGTTGTCAACAACTATTTTCTATTAAACTGAACCTTTTTAAATGTCTCCAGCAATATACTTGGACCCAATAGTGAGGTCTCACCCTCCTCCACCCAACACTAAGGAGATCAACACGGTTGACCATAAAGAGCCTTGAACGGTGCCATCTTGATTGAGGATTGGTAGCTATTGTTATAGGAAAACTCTACCAATCCCAAATGGAAATCCCATGAACCACCAAAATCCAACACACATGCCTAAATCATTTCTTCCATAATCTGATTATCCCACTCTATCTGACCATCCGTTTGAGGGTGTCATGTCGTACTCAACTTAATTTGTGAACCCAATGCCTTTTGAAGGCCATTCCACAACTGAGAGTTAAAACAAGGGTCCCTATCTAAAACAATGGATAATGGTACACCATAGAGCATCATAACATCCAACACATACAACTGGTTCAATTCCTCCACTTTGGTCGAATCTTTGATTGGAATGAAATGGAATGATTTGGTTAGATGATCAATCACCACCCAGATAGAATTATTTCCCCAAGGTGTACGAGGCAAGACAGCTATGAAATCCATGGAAACCTCATCCCACATCCAGGTAGTAATGGGTAAAATCTAAATCAAACCAGAGGGGCTTTGATTATCTAATTTCACCTATTGATAAGTATAGCATCTCGATATGAAGTCATCTATGTCCCATCTCATGCTTGGCCACCAAAACTAGAAACGAACATCATAATACATCTTGATGGTACTAGGATAGATAGCCCACTGAGACGGGTGGCTATCCTATACCACCACCTTCTGTAGAGTCAAAGGCACCACTAAGCATCCCTTAAATCACAATATTCCCTTAGGGGATGAAGATAAATCAGAATATTTATCCCAACCATGAAGAAAACACATAGACCACTAACATAGCTCATCACCAAAGTGCTCCTGCTGAATCATCTCTATGAGAGAAGAGGTCAACTAAATGATCACAAAAAATGCACCTCCAATATGCTCCTAGGTCTCCACATGTATCTGAGCAAAGATCCTAATCAGATTCTACTCATCACTAGACTTCCTCAAATACTACACTGATACTCTTCTTCTCAAAGCATCAGCCACCACATTACCCTTCCTCAAGGTGTAGATGATATCAAAGTCGAACCCATGCAAGTACCCAGACCAACATCATTGTCTTAGGTTAATATCCTTCTATGAGAATATGTAGTCTAACCTTTTGTGATCAGAATAGACCACAAAATTATCGTCAAATAGGTAGTGATGACAATTCTTCAAAGCATGCATCATATATGCTAGCTCTAAGTCGTGGGTTGGGTAATTATTTTCGTGTGTCCGGAGTTGGATAGAGCCATATGCCACCACTTGATCATCCTATATAAGCACACACCTGAGACCCATACCTGAAGCGTCACAATACACCACATATCCCTTTCTAGATTCTGGAAAGATCAACATGGGGGAGGTATTCAACCACTGCTTCACCTCCTTGAAGGATACCTGAAATTTTGGGCCCCAAATAAACTTCATCCCCTTCAGGGAGAGCGCAGTCATGGGTGAAGAAAGCTGAAAGAAATCCCGTACAAAATTCATGTAGTATCTTTCCATGCGGTGGAAACTTCTGATCTCAAACATGTTCTTTGGCTTCTCCCATGACTTCACTGCACTGATCTTCTCAGGCTCCATTGAAACTCCCTAGTCTGAGATCACATGCCGTAGAAACTTCACCTCACTAATCCAAAAGGTGTACTTGGATAGATTTGGGTAAATGTGGTGATCCCACAAAGTTCCCAATATGATCTACTAATGATGCTCATTCTCCTCCTCGAATCCAGAGTAAACCAGGATGTCATCCATGAATAACACAACAAAAGAGTCAAGATACTGGTGAAACACCCTATTCATGAGTTCCATAAAGACCACTGGATCATTATTCAATCTGAAGGGCATGACCAAGTACTCAAAGTGGTTGTACCTGCTACGGGAGGTTATCTTAGAGATATATGCCTCTTTCACCTTGAGTTGGTGGTAACCCGAATGCAAGTCTATTTTATAAAATGACTTTTCCCCCTTTAACTGATCAAACAATTCATCTATTCAGGGAAAAGGATATTTGTTCTTGATGGTTATACTATTCAAATTCTAGTAAAAAATACTAAACCAGAGGGATTTTTCAGCCTTCTTCGCAAACATAATAGGAGTATCCCAAGGAGAGACTTTCGGGCAAATGAATCCTTTGAATTCTAAATCATCCAGCTGAATCTTTAATTCCATCAGCTCGGTGGTGGATATATGATATGAGGGAATATATATCATTTGTGTTCCCGTGCAAAATTGATCGAGAACTCCACATCCCACTCCGGGGGAAAGCCTAAAAATCATCTGGAAATACCTCAAGGAAATCATCCACTACATGGGGTAACTAACCCTCAGGATAATGACCATCATCCTATAGCATGAGTGATGAAAACTAGAAGACAATTTTTCCCAACTCTAGGAGTGGAGGCCCTGCATGACCTGACCAAGGATCCCATTCCCCATGAAAAACCTAAGGGCTTCCATCGGGTGCTGTGATACTCACCCACTTCCTATAACAATCGATGTGAACCTGAAAGTACACTAACTAATCCATGCTGAGGATTACGTAAAAATATATATATATCCAAGACCAATAGGTCCCACTCCATCTCTACCCCAGACATAGTAAGTGCACAGGATAGACACCTAAGACCCTGGCCCTTCTTCTTACCCAACGGCATCACCAACTCCATCACAACAAATAATAACTCTATTGGAAAATTCAGAGTGCTCAAAAAAATGGGTAGATATAAATGAAACAAAAGTACTAGTATCAAAAATATAAGTAGTTATAGAAGATTCAATTAAGACGATACCTCCAACTATCAAATGCCCTGCATCTGATCTCGTTGGTTCCTACTCCATTGCATGAAGATGCCTACTCTATTCCTAAGAATGGTTGCTCTCCTATAGCTCTTCCCTAAACTAACTCTGCCCATAAGATGATCACGCCCTACCACCATGGACACAAAACTGAGATCCTCCCATCCTTGACAGTTCTGACTAAGCTGGCACTCCCTTGGAATCCACTAATCCGGCCCCACTCTGGAGTGGATGTTCTGTCCTTCAAAAATTTTACAAGTTTCCCATACCTCCACACTGATAGTAGGGCTTCAAAAAAGATGTGCATGTTGGTTGGGTGTTCCCTAGTCTCCCACCCTGGTGCACACAACAAACCTTGCATTAGAATCCACTGAAGAAAACTACCTGGAAGGTCGTCCTGAACTACTACCTCTCTTCTTACCCTTCTCCTATCACTTCCTTTTCTTCTTAGAATAATTACCATTGTCCATCGCTGACACTGCTCTAGAGAAACCAAACCTCTCCTTGCGGTCAATATCTACCATAAAATCCTGATCAACCACCTCGGTGTAAGTATTCAACTTGAATAATACGACCTGAGAATATATCTTTGGCCATAAACACCTCTCGAACATAGGAGCCTTCATTTTCCCATTGGAGATATTTTCCAGAGCATACCGGACCAGCTCAACAAAATGGTTTGAATACTCCATCACTGAAATTTACCCCTAAACCAGCTCCATAAACTCCCAGGATATAGAATATTCCAAGACTTCATGGCAGTATTTGTCATTGAAGGTAACCTTGAAGTACTTTCAGCTCATATGTTCATGCTTCCCAGCTTGAAACACGGATTACCACCACCTATGTTTGGGACCCTATAACGGAAAAGATGAACACTTCACCCTGACATCCCCAGGTGTGTCAAGAAAATAAAACATGTGCTTTTTGAACCACTCCTCTGCTTCTTGGGAGTCTGTGCTACCTCAGAAAGTATGAGGCTTGTTATTTAGGAACTATTGGTATTTTCCCTTCCTAGGACTAGAATCCTCTTCCCTAGCTGGATATGGAGCAAGATATACTCCCTTTACTAGGTCTTGGAAATTCCTGATCGTAGCTTCTACCATCCTTTGATCAATCAACAAGGGATAACTCTCTCTAGCGTCATCCCATGGGCGCATGGGAGCTTTCCAGGGAGGCATGTTGCTACACAAGACCATAGTAACAAAAGAAATCATTAGTACACAAATTATGAAATATTTCAGCAATTACATTAAATATAAATAAGTCAAACACATCAAAAAAATGAAATAAAAACCACCTCACTCCCACCTAATGTCTACCTGCAATCTGCAGCCCACACATCCCACCTGTTGAAGGTTCTGGGAACAGTGTAAGCGTGGTTGGGATGGTGCCCAACTTTGATTTTTACCATGATCAATGATTATTATGGGATCAATATGACGATGAATGTCAGTCTCTATAGAATATAATCAAAGATTTATATAAAGAATAAAGAGGTCTGAATCCTTTAGATAGGATATTGCAAATCATGTTTATAATTAATTTAATTAATTTCATAAAGAAAATAATACCTGGATCTTCGGTATTTTCTTTATTGATGATTTTGATCATCCAGATTGACCCTTATAGATTATCTCATTGAACTTGTAAGGATCAAAACTATAGTCCCTCTAGCGGTGATCCACATGTGCTCTAATGGCCTCCGATCGACACCACTCATTCTCCTAGTACTAGCGCAGTGAAGTGATTATCTTGTGTCTGTTGTTCTTAATCTCTTGTTATTCAGTCTTAAAGAATTTCTCTCTTTCTTGAGAGGGGAGAAAAGAGGATTCTAGAGAGAAATTTTATGGCTCAATAATTCTCAATTCACCAGGGATGTTGTGTGGTGTATGGAACAATAGGCCTACTTGTCTATTTATATACATGGAATTTCAGTTAAAATATTTAATTTCATAGCAACAATTAAATACATTCATGAAAATAGAGAAAAATCATGCTCATAATAATAATACTGTTTCATTATTCATGGTGCGCCAACTTGCGCCAAATGGAATTATAAAATAAAATTTTGTGTCACAAAATAATGGTATCGTCATTATTATTTTAACTTGTTCCAACTAGTTAAATAATTATTTACCGTCTTGCAAATAATTATTTTACTACTAGACCGACCTTGGTCAGCTCAAACTCCACTTCCAATTATTGAACACCTGAATAGAAAAAATAAATATTTTATTCAAAAAATAGAAAATAAATATTCATTAAATGTTCAATAAAATAAATAAATATATTTTATTTAATTTATGCAATCATTTTAACTTGAATAAAATTATTCCACGATCTTAAGAATAATATTTATTTCATTAATTAAATTCAAATAGAATTTAATCGAGACCACCAAAAACACTTAGTGTGTGACCCTCTAGGACTCTTTCTTGTTGGAATTAGGCGGTCTTGCCTAAAGTCCAAGACTAATGTCTAGAAACGGGTCAAGGCAACCAAGAGAAATAATGTAAAGTCGCAATGAATGATATCCACATACAAACACTCACTATGTAATATAATCTGTTTGTCACAATAGCTCATCAAGCAGGTTTCATGATAGTGTCATCAACGTTTATGCTTGATATTTCATTCTTTGACTACCTAAAATAAAATCATCATTACACCATGGCCATGGAATTTATTGTGATGATTCTAGTTCAATCCAAGGGCTGAGATATCAAATTGCATAAATGGAAGGGACAAATCCTTCCTCAACTTATCCGTTAATAACATACCACTCATGATGCACCCAATATACCCAACTTTCCACCAACTATCTGTGTGATGGTTTTAATCAGTAAATCAAAGTGTGTGAGTTGTAAAATGTTTTAATGATAATATTAAAGTCTAAGTATCATTACACGTGCTCGCAGATAGAAATATCTGATGACACTAAAACATGCGGAATTCCTACTAGTGGTTTTGTTCTCATAATCTTTTATCTTTGAGATTACCATGTGCGAACTTCATGAGAGGAAGTCTTATCTGATTATGAGTACTCACACCTGACAGTCTTCATGCTATGTGTCCCATCATAGTATGTCATCCAACTGCAGAACTATATTTAAGTATATTGTTATAGCATTTCAAGGTTCTCATCGTATCGGGGATTTTCCATGACCTTATCAATGCAACAAATACTCTAGGACATTATTAAATCATAGTTATGCAGAACAATGAACAATATGTAATAATACATTAAATATTCATGTAATCATAGTAAAACCAGTTGGTTCTAGGACACCAACTCTTACAAACTCCCACTTTTACTAGAGCCAACTGCCTACGACTTTCGGTCCGTTGGACCTCACATGATGATCATGCTTCTACTGAGTCAAGGATTTATTCAAGGGGTCTTCCACATTGTCTTATGTGGAAATACTACTCACTACAACTTCACCTCTATGAGAAAAATCCCTCAAGAGATGATACATCTGAATTATGTGCTTCGTCCATTGATGTAACCTTGGCTCTTTTGAGAGAGCCACCACTGCAGTATTATCACAGTACAATGTGATGGGATATTTACTATTAGGTATCACATCTAGATCCTGTACAAATCTTCATATCCAAACTACTTCTTTAGCTGCCTCAGAATCTATGATATACTCGGACTCTAGGGTAGAATCTATGACCACACTCTACTTTGAGCTCTTCCAACTCACTGCACCTCTATTGAAAGTGAAGATGTATCTTGTTTGTGACTTCATGTCATCTTTATTAGTATGAAAACTAGCATCTTCATATCCTCTGATGACTAGTTCATAATCTTCTCCATAAACCAAGAACATATCCTTTGTACGCCTCAAATACTTTAGGATACTCTTGACTACCATCCAATGGCAGTCACCTGGGTCAGATTGATATCTACCTACCGCACACAATGTATAGGTGACATCCAGCCTAGTACATAGCATGGCATACATGACTGACCCAATCGCTGATTTATATAGAGTCCTTGACATTATATTTATTTCCTCATGTGTTTGCGGACACATTTTCTTAGGAAGATGAATTCCATGTGACGCTAGCAACAATCCCCTCTTGGATTGTTCCATACCGAATCTCTTTAGAATCTTATCAATGTATGTACTTTGACTTAGGCCGAGTAATCTCTTGGATCTATCATGATGAATCTTGATCCCAAGAATATACGCTACCTTGACCAATTCCTTCATGGAGAAGCATTGATTCAACCATACCTTAACAGACTGTAAGACTGGTATATCGTTTCCAATAAGTAATATTACATCAACATATACTTTTAAGAAAACGACTGCACTCCCAATAAACCGTTTGTAGACACAAGGCTCACATTAATTCTTGATAAAACCAAATTATTTTATGGCTTCATCAACAGGAATGTTCCATGAACTGGATTCTTTCTTTAATCCATAAATGGATTTCTACAACTTTAATACCTTATTGGCATCCTTTAGAGTCACAAACCCTTCAGGTTGTGTCATGTAGAAATTTTATTGAAGGATCCCATTAAGGAATGTTGTTTTGACATCCATTTTCTAAATCTCATAGTCATGGTAAAACATAATGGTAAGTAAAATTCTGATGGATTTCAGCATTGCAACTGGTGATAAGGTTTCATCGTAGTCAATTCCTTGATGATATTTAAACCCTTTTGCAACCATTCATACTTTATAGGTACTGACTTGTCCTTCCATGTCCAGTTTCTTCTTGAATACCCATTTTTAACCAATGGGATTTACATCAACTAAAGGATCTAACAAAATCTAGACTTGGTATTGGTACATGGAATCCATTTCAGAATTCATGGATTCTTTCCACTTGGAAATGTTTGTTCCACTTAATACTTTTTTGTAGTTTAGAGTATCATTATTATCAACTAATAATGAGTCACCATCCTTGGTAACTAGAAAACCGTATTATTCCAGTTCTCTAAACTCTCTTGTACTTCTATACAGTACTTATGTCTCTGGAACAGATTCTTCTTCCACAGGACTTTGTGCAATCTGTTCCTGTACCAAATCTTGTGTACCTTGAGCCTCGACTTCATCGAAGTCTATCTTGATCCCACTATCTTTTTTGGATATGTGCTCCATCTCAAGGAATATGGAATGTCTTTCGACTATAACCTTTTTTTATAAGGGGTTGTATAGGTAATATCGCCTTGTTTCCTTGGGGTATCCTATAAAGCTACACTTTGTGCCTCGGGGTGTGAGTTTTCTACCTGAAGAGACCTTAAAAATGCTTCGCTACCCCACACATGTAAAATTGATAACATTGATTTTATTCCACTCTAGAAATCATATGGAATAACATTTATCGATTTAGTTGGTACTTGGTTTAGTATGTGTGCTGCTGTTTGTAACGCATACCCCCAAAAGGATAATGGAAGGCTTGCATGACTCATCATTGATCTCACCATGTCCAACAAGGTTTGGTTCCTCCTTTTTCTTACACCATTACATTGTGGTGTGTAAGGAGGATTTAGTTGGGATAGGATCCCAAAATCTCGTAAGTAATCAATAAAGTCCTGATTAAGATATTCCTCACCTCGGTCTGAGTAGAGTTTCTTAATTTTCTTAACAAGCTGGTTCTCAACTTCATTCTTGTATTACTTGAACTTATCAAAGGAATCTGACTTATACCTCATTAAGTAGATATATCCATATCTATTAAAATCATCAGTAAAAGTTATGAAGTATGATTACCCACCCCTTGCTTCAACAAGAAATGGTCCACACACATCGGTATGGACTGATTTAAGAATCTCTTTAGCCCTTTTACCTTTCCCACCAAATGGGGCTTTGGTCATTTTTCCTTATAAACATTCATGACATACTCAAAGTGGTTTTAGTTCAAAATAATCTAAATATCCATCTTTATGTAACTTTTTCAAGCATTTCTCAGTTACATGACCTGGCCGGTGATGCCAAAGTTGGGTGTGGTATGAGTCATGTGAAGTATATTTGTCATCAATTTCCATTACTTCGTTTTTGTAATCCAACACATAAAGACCATTGTATAAATGTTCCCTACCAAAAACAAATTCTATCTTTATAAAATAAGCAACATTCATTTCCAAACTTGAAAACAAATCCATCTATATCTAGTCTGGATATAGAAATTATGTTTTTGGTTATATAAGGCACATAAAAACAAATATTTAATTCCAAGATCATCCCAGTTGTCAACTTGAGGCGGTAGTCCCCGACAGCTACAGCAGCAAGTCTGGCTCCATTGGCTACTCGTAGATCTACCTCCCCTCAATCAATATTCCTGAATCTACTTGTTTTCTATATTTGGATACATATGTGAGCACCAAAAGCTATATATAATACCCAATTTATAGAAACAGATAGATTTCATTTGAAAACAAATGCACCTGAAGCTTCCCCTTACTTCTTAGGCTGGGTGCAGTTCTTCTTCTAGTGGACCTTCTTTCCACATGTGAAATAAATTGCCTCATATTCCCTTTACTCCCCTTTGATCTTCCTTTTCTTGGAATTCCATGAAGAAGCTTTGGGATTAAAGATATTTACATTCCCTTTCCTCTTATTCACCATAAGGAAAAAAGGATTTTCATACTTCATATCTTTGTCCACTTGGAGAATGAGGATAAGAAGATCAGATAGAGACTTCTCAATGTTGTTCATATTGAAATTAAAAACAAAGATAGATAAGATCTGAGGGAGTGATGTGAGAATGAGATCAGTGTCCAGTTCTTCAGGGAGTTTAAACCCTAGAACCTTCAATCGCTCAATGTAGCCAACGATCTTCACTACATGAGGCCCAGTTGGAGCACCTTCTCCAAGCTCACTCTAAAAGGGTTCCTTAGAGATCTCAAACCTTTATTGTCTTTCTCTCTTATGGTAAAGACCACGGAGGTGCTCGATCATGCTATAAGAATCCATGTTTTCATGAGACTTCATGAGCTCACTTGACATTGATGATAACATCAAACAATGAACGTCAACCGCGTCATTCATATGTTTCTCATAGACAATAAAATCCTCATCACTCACCACTTTGGAAGGTGGATCACGTAATGCTGACTCCAGCACGTAAGACCTCCATTCATGGAATAGGATAACCTGAAGGCATCTAAACCATTCCTAGAAGTTATTACCGGTGAGGATATTGACTTTATCTATAATTGATCGCAGGGATAGTGTGGTTGACAAGCTTGTCATTTTTATTCTACAATTAGAAGAGCATATCATTAGTACTTTCTTGATTTCATTTTATGAGAAATAATAATTTTTATTAAGTATCCCACTATTTTATCAAGTCCCAATGGCCCTCACCATTGAACTATGAATGTCCAGTTTCTATGACATTCTAGTGGAAAGGATCCATATTCCCATTACCATAACCCCAACAAGGGTTGGTCAATCTATTAGAAGGTATTTAGGTAGGCCGGTCTTTTCCAACTACGGGCTTGCAGCTCCATGATCTATTGAGTGGACTCCCCAATCCTGAAATCATGACTTTGGATTTCCTGAACTCTTGCCTCCAATATTACACCAAGTCTAGGAAGGGATACTCCTCTTGATGTAATATGGTTAAGTCAACACAAAACCATTCATAAGGGCTTCCTATATAAAAGTAAGTTTCCCAACAAGGGTTGGTCAAACACATAGTTTTATTGAGTTTTTTCCTTAATCATGTAACGGAAGTCTTGGCCTAACTTAACATTTTATTTGAGGGATTTTTATCTATTATTAATGAATTTATTATTATCAAGTGCTTGTTAATATTAAGTGTAACTTACTTAAGTGAGTAAACATGTCTTGATAATATTTATGAATAAGTCTGGTTTATTTTAGTTCTATCTTGCATGATTGTTTAATTAATTAATTATGTGATCGTAACAACACATCCATGATGCTAAACCATGAAAATGATAGAAATAAAATAATGTAAATGGAATGATCATGAGATTTTCTAATGGTTAGTTTATCTATAAGTTGATAAACTAACCCTGTCTTAGGGGAGAAACACCTTGAACCTTTTGGGTTCGTGTTTACAGCTTCCACCTGTCTACCTCTGTATCTCCTAAGATTGGTTTTGTCTCGAATCCAGCTTGAACCGACTCCACTAGATTGAGAGTTTCATCCATTACATATTCATTTTTTAACTCACATGCAGGTGAGGGGTAAAAAGAGGTTTTACATAAAAGAAACCTTGGGCACGTGGGCCCTACATATTAATGAGGTGACGGCTCACATGCCAACAAATTTAATTTAAATAAATTAATTAAAAGAAACCATACAAATATAAAGTTCTTTTTCTAGCTCATGATCATCCATACATGCAAAAATATTTATGCATAAATAAAAATAGCATTCAATTATTTAATCATTCTTGTTTAAGATAAATCACGCTCAAATCAATTAATTATCATCTTTAATTAATAAATTATTTTATCTTAAATTCTTTTCTAAATTTCCTTAAGATTATCATCCATCATGATTTTAAACAAATAAATTAATTTAAAATTATCTTTGCACATAAGTTGTACCTTGGAGGTAAATCGGTGAATTACTATTCATAAATTCCCAATGAGTAGAAATGAACATTTTACAGATGTTAAATTAAACACATCTATATAAAAACATATCATGTGTTGTGCCTCAGATTTACACTAGCAGGATGGTACACGTATCAAGGGTTTGTATCATATAATAATAAATTTTAATAAATCTGTGTAATTTGGATGAGTACACGATGTGTAGTTCCAACTACATGGAGTGTACTATTGTTCACCATCCATCTGAAGTACAAGCCTGGGGAAACAGAGTGTAAGTGTACTTTGGAAATCTTTAGAGTACACAGCTTGTCTAGTTGGCCACATGTCGTGTAGTTCCTCATTACATGATCTCTAGATGGGCTAGCCATGTACGGGGTACATGGTCCAACCCTAACTCGAAGGGACTACATGTTGTGTATATTGGGCCACATGGCGTGTAATCTATAAACCATGTTCCACATGTTCCTGGTCAACACACAGAGTCATTTAAGACTTATAAAGACTCCACCACATAGCTTGGTTTGGCGGACCGGTCTAATGCATTAAATTATGACTACATGGTGTGTACTGTTGAATACACGCCGTGTGTTCTGGTGTTGTATGGCTAGGAAGCTTTGGCACCTCCGGATGAGATCCTCTATTTTATTTTAATTAAAATTAAATGAAAATATCATTTCTATAAGGTGAACGAGAAAGGAAATAGGAGGAACAGATCTTGAGATTAAAATTTACAGAACAATTAACTTGAATTGGAACAACTAAATTATTAAATGCGTAAGTCATCAACAAAATATTTAAATAATTATAAACTATTATGTAACCTCCCTCTGATACCACTTGAAGGTTCTGGGCATAGCGGAAGCGTGGTTGGGACGACACCCAACTTTGATTTTTACCATGATCAATGATTATTCCAGGATCAATATGACAATGAACGTCAGTCTCCATGGAATATAATCAAAGATTTAGATAAAGAATAAAAGGGTATGAAACCTTTAGATATGATCTTTCGCATCATGTTTATAATTAATTTAATTAATTTCATAAAGAAAATAATACTTGGATCTTTGGTATTTTCTTCTTTGATGATGTTGATCGTCCGGAATGACCCTTTCAGATTATCTCGTTGTGCTTGTAAGTATCAAAACTAGAATCCCTCTAAAGGTGATCCACATGTGCTCTGATGGCCTCTAATCGGCACCTCTCGTTCTCCGAGTACAAGAACAGGGAAGCGAGTATCTTGTGTCGTCTGTTCTTGATCATTTTTTTCTTCGGTCTTGAAGAACATCTATCATTCTTGAGAGGGGAGAGAAGTGGATTCGAGAGAGAAATTGTTTGGCTCAACAATTCTTAATTCACCAGGTGTGTGGTGTGGTGTATGAAACAATAGGCCTACTTGTCTATTTATATACATGGAATTTCAGTTACAATATTTAATTGCATACTAACAATTAAATTCATTCATGAACTTAGAAAAAACCCACTCTAATAATAATAATACAATGTCATTATTCATGGTGTGCCAACTTGCACAAAATGGAAATATAAAATAAAATTTCACGTCGCAAAATAATAGCAGCTTCATTATTATTTTAACTTGTGCCAACTAGTTAAATAATTATTTACCGTCTTGAAAATAATTTTTTTACTACAAGACCAACCTTGGTTCGCTCAAACTCCACTTCCATTTATTGAACACCCTAATAAATAAATAAATAATTTATTCTCTTAAATAAATATTTTATTCAAAAACTATTAAATAAATATTCATTAAATGTTCAATAAAATATATAAATATATTTTATTTAATTTATGCGATCTTTTTAACTTGAATAAAATTATTTCACGGTCTTGAGAAAAATATTTATTTCATTAATTAAACTAAAATAGAATTTAACCAAGACCACCAAAAACACTTAGTGTGTGACCCTCTCGGATTCTTTCTCATTGGCATTAGGTGGTCTTGCCTAAAGTCCAAGAGTACTATCTAGCAATGAGTCAAGGAACCTAAGAGAAATAATGCAAATTCAAAATCTACAACATCCACATACAAATTCTCACTGTGTAATATAATCTCTTTGTCACAATTTCTCATCAAGAAGGTTTCATGATAGTGTCATCAACATTTATTCTTGATACGTCATTCTTTGACTATCTGAAATAAACTCATTGTTACACCATGGACATTGAATTTTGCACGACGGTTCCATTTCAATCAAAGGGCCGAGATATCAACTTCCATAAATGGAAGGGACAAATCCTTCCTCGACTTATCCATTAATAACATGCCACTCATGATGCACCCAACGTACCTTACTTCCCAAAAACTATCTGCGTGATAGTTTTCGTCCTTAAATCAAAGTGTGCAAGTCATGACACGTATTAATGATAATCTTAAAGTATAAGTATCATTACACACACTCATAGATAGAAATATATGATGATACTAAAGCATGCAGAATTCCTACTAGAGGGTATGTTCTCATAATCTTATATCTTGGATATTACCAAGTGTGAACTTCATGAGAGGAAGTCTCATTTTCTTACATGTAATCGCACCTGGCGGTCTACATTCTATGTATCCCATCATAGTATATCATCCAACCGCATAACTATATTTAAGAATATTGTTATAGCATTTCAAGGTTCTCATCATAGTGAGAAACGGCCATGACCTTATCAATGCAAAAAATACTCTAGGATATTATTACATAATATTCATGTAGAATAATGAACAATATGTAATAATACATTAAACATCCATTTAATCAAAGTAAACCCAGTTGGCTCTAGGACAACAACTCTTACACCTAGAAGAGAAGTCAAAAAAAATCCCAACATACCATGGTGACTCATGGTTTTTCATGAAAGGTATTGGCTAGACACCCAACTCCTAACCAAAACACTGAGACCTAAATTTCTAAGCTCCTGTCTAACCAGACTCACCCCAAAAACATAATATGACCCAAAAAGATAAACCTCCTCTGATACCATTTTGTCACAAGATAAATATGGTCTCCATTAAAACCAGCACCTGACCCAGTATGTAGAAAGGACCTAAGGGCGTTCCCTATCCCCATAGGTTGGCACAAATGCTTGATTATGATAAAAAATGGTTTGGGAATGGTTTACTCAAGTTTGGATATATAATACATCCAATAATAATAAGTACACTAAATTTGAAAATTACAAACCAAACAATCCTTAAATAAAATTCATAACTGAATAAAAGGTTTTAAATATGAAACAACTGGTCCAAAACTACAAAAGTAGCATCAAAAACATCTCAATTACCACCACATGACAAGGGTTCATCACCCACGAGCCGTCTCCACAGCACCGAACCATGGAAGGAAACTGACAACCCGAGCCGCCATCTCCAAAGGCCTTTCCCTTACCTGAATCGATAATGACCAAGTATACTTAGAAACAATGGTTTAATTCTGGTGTGAGCTTAATCCTAATAGGATACCACAAAAATATTCTATGTGAAAAAAATAATAAGATAAAAAGCTTGCAATATTTTATAAACAAGGAATGGTAGCAACAATTTCTGAAGTGAAACTTTTAATGGAAAATAGTTTTCAAGGGTTAACATTAAAGAATGAATACATTTAAATATAACATTTAAGATAATGAATTTTCTATCCAAAAACTCCATAATCCAATGGTGAACACCAAATAGTCAACGATCACTAGTCCCGGGAACAACCCTAGGCACTAGTTAACTGTGGGCCCCAGGTACCTCATATATCAGGTTAAAAGTAACCAAATCAAATATTTGTTCTCATGCATGATCCACTAGAAAGGAACATACCCATAACTTAGTGGTCCCTAATCATCATCATTGTAGTTTTTTTGGTGTTTTCAATGTCAAACTTTCTAAGTGAAATAGGGACAAAACCACTCTGGATCACTAGCATACTAGTACACATCCGCCCACCTAGATACCTGGGTTTCCCTATTTGTGGTAAAAATAAGTTCCACATGCTATCAAATGTCATTTACATATATAAATACCAGTTATGGTCATAAACACTCAAAACAATAGCTAAAAATTTCTTTCACCATTCTTAAAACTCGAATAAACACTTAGATTTTCCATAAAACAATTTCACAAAATATAACAAAACATTACACATAAAATCCACTTAAAACCACCCTTTTAAAACCAAATGCTTAACAATAATACACAAAACCATAATTGGAAGCATTAAAACATTTTAATAAAATAATTCCATGAATTTTATAACAACCCTGATTGGTGCAACATGGATTGCACATGAAAAACACCCATTTTCATACAAAAATGGCATTTAAAAATCAATCGCTTAACAAATGCTACCAAAAATATATTTTTCACCAAACACAATGAAAAAAAACATTATAAAAATATAAATACAGAAATATAACCCATTATACAATGCTTACACATGGAATCACTAACCAAATATATCAAAACCCTTAAATCCTTGTGTGAGACTTCAGTCGCACCACCGCCGCACCACAAGGGAGTGAAAACGAACCTAAAATGACAATATTAGACCAATAAAATCAAAAACAAAACCTTGTATTGAATACCAATCTTCTGGACATTTGTAGCTTCAAGAAAATTGGGAGAAACCTTAAGTAAATGGAAAGAATTAATAAGGAAACTCACTTACTTGAGAAACTTTAAAGAAATATCCCCAAAGACACCAATAGTTGAATATCCAAGCATCCAAAATTAAAAGGGATGTTTGAATAATTATATGTAGGTTGAGTGGGGACTGAAATGGGGGAAAAGAGTAAAAAATGAATGATTTATGAAAGAAACAAATTCCCTTTTTAAATCTGGATGATTTGAGAAACCTTGAGAAATTCACCCTAATCCATGATGAATATGATCTCTAAAGAGGAAAAATGGAACATTGGGGTGCGCATAGGGTTTTTGGGCTCGAGTAAGAGGTAGGATGACTAAAAAATGTTATAAAATGAATGATATATAAAAGAAATAAATTATTTCTTTAAATCTATAAATGGGATCATAGGTTGGCCAAATGCCTGAATAAATCACCCAAATCCACCATGATTATGAGTTCCTAAGGGGTCCAAATAGATATAGTGGTTCAAATAGGTTAGGAGAGGCCAATTGGGAAGTGTAATTGGTGAATAGTTTTGAAAAAACGATTTTAAACAAAACAAATTTTGTTTTTAAATCTAGAAATGGGCTCACGGTTTGGCCAAAATATTTAAGAAACCACCCTTTTCTAGAAAAATTCCTAGGAAACCCCCGCAAAAAAAAGCAAGAATAGAAAGTACATGAAAAAATACCTTTAAATGAGTTAATTATTTTACGTTCACTATGTCCATTACTTTTAATATGGAATGTCTAACTTGAGTGAAAACAGTCGTCACATTGTAAAAATAACAAAGGATATTTTACAAGGCATATATTACAATACATACAATATCCTTCACCCATACTTAGTATAAAGAGTGTAAACTTACAGAGGAATAGAAAAATGTATAATAATAACTTTAGTTTAGTCTCATAGTTTCAAGAAGAAAAAAATAGTATAGAAGTGTTCCAAGAGAATAAATAGTTTCTTTATAGCATCTTGATGAGGAACTTCTGAGAGCCAATGATGTTTCTTGTAAGCAAAATGGTAGAAAAGATTTAGTAGACTTCTTCTTTTCAAGAGAATATATTTTTTTTAATTCAAGGAAGAATATTATTATATATATATATTTAAGATCTATATTTTCTTTCACATATGTACACTTCTACTTTTTATTTAACTTATATATCTTCTTATGTAACTTCTATTGAGGTTTCATTAATTAAATCAATAAGGAAAATGAAAAACATGTTCATATTATGGTTTCTTTTATTTTCTCAATAAAATTAATAGAAAAATAAATAATCTATTCATTTTTACCATTATCTGAACATAAATATTTTATATAGGTCATACATACCTTATTTACTCATCTCTTTTTCCAAATATATGAAAAATTCAATTAGTTTTCCTTAAAATACTCCTATGATAATAAATATGATGAGTTGTTATAGAACATATAAAAAACTAATTTGAATAAATAAATCCCAAATAATAAAAATATATAAAAGGATTCAAATATACATATGTGGTTAGCTCATATAGCCAATTATGCATAATAAAATATACCATGTAATTGATTTTTCATAGCCAATGAATCTATGTAAAATAATTCTTTTTATCTTCTCTTTTGGCAAGGTAATCTTATATATGTAGGTGATTCTGTGTAGTTGACATAATTACATAGCTGATTTATTAATTTATGTGATTTTGTGTATCCATCCATGTTTCATAGTTGATTTCATGTAGGTAGATTCACTAAATCAATGTATTTTCATAGATAGATTCCATCATGTATGAAAATTGTTTACGTAGTTTCACACATAATATATTTATACATAGATAAAAATTACATGTAAGGAATGTTTTTAGGTTTATAAAAACATTAATTTAAGGCATAATTAAATTCATCAAATAGAAATATAATTAAAACTTATTTATACATACATAAATAGAGATCCATTAGAAACATAAGAAATATTTTTTGTGAGAATAAAAACATATGATACATGAGATATGTATGAAGAAAATTATTATTTCATGTAATACCCCAAGCTTCCATGGTATTCTTCTCTTTGAATAATACAATAACTTGCGCTATATGTAATTTTGAGTTCTAACACACCATAACTAATCAAACTAGCATTTATGAATAGTAATACCCACTTTTTGAAATTTTATAAATTTTATAAACTTTATTTTTTAAAATTAAATTAATTTTTTTATTTGGAATATCTAAATTAGCTCAGTGTAAATTTTTGGTATTTTCTAATAACTTTCATATTTTGATGAATAGTGAAAAATACTAAATTTTAATAAAAAACAACTTTTTTAATCAAAATAATTTATAGTGTTAAATTATAAATTTTAATTTTTTTAAAGTATCATTAGATTATATTTTTATCATTTTATATAATTTAGGTCATTTGAAGTAATTTTAAATTTAAATAGTACAAAAACATATGTCAATCTTTTGATAGTTTTTACTTCTTAAAAACTCGCTTTTTGGTTTTGACAATGGAAATTAATTTTAAATTAATTTTTAAAAATTATGTGTTTTGAATTTGGAAAAATTTATTTCATATTTGGAATCAGGAGGTCCAAATTTGGTAAATAGGTAACTTTTATTTTTATACATAATGAATAATTACTTCGGTAAATATCTTATTTACAATGATTAAAGGGTAAATCTGGTAAATGAGGGTAAAAAATAATATTATAATAATATTAAATTACCCTAACATGTGTCCTAACCCTATTTTCTAGTATATTTCAGACCATTTTCATCCTTGGGTCAATTTTGGGACCCCATGGATCCACTTGAGAGTGATAATGATATTTTATATTAAATAATCTAAAGTAAAGACAAAAACAACAAAAGCATGTATCTTTCAGTAAAACAATTTTTATATGAGGTTATATAATTGATCTATTTGACTATAAATAGTCATTATAAATATAAAAATATTTCCTACATCATGATATTTTATTTATAATTTTTATACATAAAATTAATATATTTATAGATGACACAATAATGATGCAATATTTTCCATATTAATGAAAGAATCAAATAAATGGTATTATAAATATTAAAATAAATATAATTTTAATGTTTTGCTACCATAAACGAATTTTATATATTAATATGACATGTTATTATTGATTAAATTTATTTTTTTCTAAGTAATCAAGTTGTTATGACTTTCACAAAAACCAAATACTAAATAATATCAAAATTGACATAAATGAGTTTTTAAAAAAAATACTATATTATTAAATAATATAATAGTCCTAAAAATATGAGTTTTGTCAAAAAGTCTTATATAATAATATATATGTCATTAATTAACCATTTTGGGTTCTCTTGTAATTTTATTGTAATTTTATTAACCATTTATCATAATAATAAAAGAATACGTGGTAAAAGTTAAACTATTTAACTAAGAGTTAAATCTAAAAGATGAGGTTAATATGGTGACCTAAACTTATCTAAAACCTATTGGATGAGAGTTTTTACACTCATACCCACTTTATTTTTGAAATAAATCATTTTGGATCCATTATAAACCAAATATGATTGTATAACAAAATAATATTTCAAGCTTTTCCTAAAATGACCCTCACCTCTCTTATAAAAGGGTACTTCCCCTTATCTCAAAATCACACCTTGAAATCCATTTGGATTGGACAAACCCTGATCAAATATCCTCCCAACTACTCTCTAATATACCTATAATCCTTACTTTGATCATAAATCCAACCTAAGGATCCCTTTTTATCAACTCAAAAAGAAACACCTGAAGAAGAGGTAATAATTTCACCACCTATTTCAAAGTTCTTTTCTTCTTCCACTTCCTCTTTACTTGTTTTTTCCATAAAAAAATAATAACTCTAGTACCTTATACATAATTTGATGTTATTATAAATATGGTACAACCATATTCATTATTCTATCCATCCTATGAATGACAAGTCACCATACGTGCATATGTATGGCTTACCGTCTCTACGTTGTGGTGTAGTTTGACCTGAATGGCCCGAAGGCCTTCATTTTTTATTGATTTTGATAACCCCTCTTTCAAAGGATGAGAGGGAACCCTTACAAGGCTCGTAGGCTCAGAGATTACATGGCCCATAGGCTTGAGAGATTACATGACCCGAAGGTCTTAGGGAAATCAACCAGACTATCTATAAGGAACTGCCCCTCCCCAGCATCTGCATCTTTGATAGTAGCTCTCCACCTTTTCCTGACTGTCTGGCTAGGCTTCCCGTGCAAGCACAGGCTGGTACCGATGGCATATCCATACCCTCTCATTCTGACAATCCATTTAGATTTTCTCTGGTGAGTGTACTTGCTCTGAATCCTCTTCTGGGGCTTCTCCTTTTTTGTAGTGTGTCTGGGCCTGCATTCATGTGGCCCGAAGGCCTTGGGTGTAGTTTATTATTCAAACACTTCATTATTTTGATGGGTATAATAATGAGTATATCAGATGTAAATAATAAATATAACATGTTAAGGATTTATTATATATTATATACCATCCAATTACATATGATTTCGTCATCAATATAATGATATTTTCACTCGTGTGTACATACAGATTACTGTCTCCACAAACGTGATGAAATTCATCCCCCATCGTAACAATTCAAGAATAATTTTCATTTTATAATTAAAATAATTTTAAAAAACTTAATATAATTATGGATATGAATAAAATACATCCTATCCATATCAAACATGACTTATGTAACAAAAAATATAAAGGAAAACTAATCAGTTAACACCTGAAACAATGATACTACTGAAATATTATTAAAAAAGAAATATTATAAGATCATATATGATATCATATTTATGTATTTAGTTCATTTAAAATTTAATAAAAATTATTTAACTATTATAAAGGAGTTTAACATACCCATTAACAAGTAAAATTACAAGGTGAGGTTTAATTCTATAATCTCTTCATTATTTGAGGTTGTTTATATGTGAGTATCTATTGGGACCTCTTTATCATCCACATCTGTGTTTCTTAAAAATGTATTTCAAAACATTTTTACTATTTCCTATACTATGGTTTAAATTAATTTATACCCTTGTTT
The DNA here is from genome assembly GCA_963277665.1 of Viscum album. Lineage (NCBI taxonomy): Eukaryota > Viridiplantae > Streptophyta > Magnoliopsida > Santalales > Viscaceae > Viscum > Viscum album. The sequence goes on along the minus strand of OY728166.1, from coordinate 1,402,525,835 downwards.
TACTTTTTATATAATGTTTATAAATAAATATTTCATTCGTTTTCCAAACAAGGTCCTTTATGACCTTTTCAACAAAATTAAGGAAAGAATTTTTTTTAACTTATACAGAGAGTGCAGATATTTTCTGTCATTATAAAATCTTTTAATCTTACCTTAAAATATTATAAGAATATTTTAAAATTAAATGTTTTCTTTTATAATTATGCAACTTTTAAATGATTTCAAAATAGAAAGAGATATTTCTCTCAAATAGTTTTGATTTCATATATGTCAACATCCTTTGATGGATTTTACATGTGTTTGAAGTTGATTTATTATGATACAATATTCCATATTGTATTAAAGGTTTTATGATATGTTTTATTATGGATGTGTTATTTTTATACCATTAATGGTTTATGGTTAAAGTATTAACATTTTGTGTGCTAGTTTTAATACGAATGTTTATGTTATGTTTCAACCGTTTCATATGAGGAATGCATTGGACTTAGTAAGTGATGGGTGGAGCCCACTATAGCTCCTCAATGCATCGGTAGGTATCATGAGACAAACTAGTGTCTTAGCACAAGGCCTTGACAAAATCTTATTGGTAGTCTTGGAATGAGGCCTTGACTATGTGTTTATAATGTCCGACATTATACATTCCATCATTATGAAATTGGATATTGATATTACATGTGATTATTCGACTAGTAGAGTATCCATGTGAATAATTAAATATAATTATTTTATTTATCTTTGCCATATTATGCTGAATTTTAAGTTCAAAAGTCTTGTGCTTTAGTTTTATATATTGCCTTAAATGTTTATGTTTATTTATGAAAGTTTTTGCTATATTGTTATCCTTACTGAGCACCTAAGCTCACCCCTTTATATGTTTTATTTTTACCAGGATGTGAAGAAGTATATTATGACTGAACTGCAGGGATATTATAAGTGATATGAATGTGTTCAAAGGAGACAATGTTGTTGTCATTTTTCATTTTATAATGTAATGTAAAACTTATGTTTGTATCTAGTACTTCCAAGGCTACTAAACCGGTCGGTCTTTTGGGACATGATTCCTTGTATCATGCCAATGTTATGTAATAATGCACCAACTCTACATAATTGGGGTTGGGGTGTTATAGTTAGTACCAAAAGAAGTTTATTACAAACTTTGGAATCTAGATTTAGAAAAACTCTGATTATAAAACATTACCCTAAGATAGGCTTTGAGGATTAGTATAGAAGAACTTCCTAGAATTTTGGTAATATATAGATTTTGTGTATTTTCCAAGAAATAAATCATCGCCTGAATATGATCAGGTAGAGGCAGCTTTGGCATAGATGTACCTAGGAGTGAAAACTATGACAAGGAGTTTCGGGCTTGAACAGTGGTATCCTGGTATACGACAATGGTCCTTGCTGCACTCTTGGTTACGACACTCTCGGGGGATATACTTAGGATAATTCACATTTTCTTTACAAACCATTATGAAGGATTTATGAGTATATACCTCCTCAAAGAAAACATTTTTTATGATTATGGATTATATCAATAAACTGTTCAATTTATGTTAAGTGTTTTAAAAGTTTTTAATTATGTATTTTGATTCATAAACTAATCTAGTGTATTCCATTGTTAAGAAATGGAACCTAGTGGAAGGAATGGAAACTGTATCAATGCACATAATCTATGTAGGTATTTCCCTCCTACTCAAGATAATTATAGTGTTTTTGTTTATGAAACTAGTGATGATCTTCTTATCACCATACTGGTATAACTCAGGTTATGAATAATAACCTTACCCATATGGAGCACCCTGATCCAAAACACAGAGGATCAATATTAGACCGATTCATGAGGAAACAAACACCAACATTCAATAGGAATAAAAATACATTTGTATCTGAACAATGGATAAGTTCCTTAGAGAAAATATTTCATGCTTTGGGGAGTATCAAAAGGAAAAAAGTTGTCATGGAATTTTATCGCCTCACGGGAGATGCAGATCAATGGTCATTAATTAAAAACACAAAGGAATATTAAGAAGTATAAAATATGTAATGGCGGTAGTTTAAAGAGATTTTCTTAGAAAAATACTTTCCTCGTGACCATCAAGCAGATATAGAAAGACAATTTCTAAGTCTCAGGCAAAAGGAGGATAATAATGTCACAAATTATGAGGCTAACTTTACAAGGTTAGAAAGGCATGTAGTAGATTATATACATAACCCAAGGAGTAAGATTGATTGATTCTTTGATGGGTTAAAACCATTTCTCCATTGAGAATTAGTCTCACAATCCTTCTCATCATACAAAGATATTGTCTCATGTGCTATCAAGACAGAAAAGTAATTCTCTATGTCTTACGACTTTAAATCAAAGCAAGAGACGAAGAGATCTACTGAACACTTTGGAAATAGAAATAATGGGAAGAAGGGAAAAGTTGAATTTTTATCCTCTGGTAAATGTGGGAAGAAACACCCTGGTACTTGCCTGAAGGGAATGGGATTCAGTTACAAGTGTGGTGAAAAAAGTCACAAAGGTTGTTATTGCAAGGGAAAGAAAGAGGATATCAATTTTGAATGTCACAATTGTAGAGAAATGGGGCATTATGAGAATTAATGTCCTAAGTGCCAAGAAAAATTACGTCAAAAAAGGCCAAGGGAGCAAGTCCAGGCTTATGAGATCACTACTGTTGAGGTTGAAGCTCAGAAAGATGTGGTGGTAGGTAATTTAATGGTTTCCTCAAGTATATCCAATGCTTTATTTGATTTTATACTATCACATTGTTTTATATATTCCCAGTTTTCTAAGAAAATTAGATATTTCCAATTTGATTTAACATGGTATTTTTCATTCAAAACTCATAAGGGAAGTATCATTGCAACAAAATTTTGTGAATTAGTCCCCATTAGGGCATATAAATGTTCTTTATCCGCTGATATCATCATTGTACCCATGATTTAATTTGATATAATCCTCAGTATGGATTGTCTTTCAGACCATGAGGTGAAAATTTATTGTAAGATGAAGGAGGTTACAATTTTTTATGATGATAAGGAGTACCTTATCTTTATAGAAGAAACATCATCACTAGATTCTTATCTAGATCCACCCTCAGTAGCTCTACTAAATTCAATTATTGGGGAGGAAGAGAATGAAATAACTATGGGTGAGGAAAATAATGTACAAATAGAGGATGTACCTATTTTGCAAGAATATGTTGATGTGTTTCCAGAGGATTTACTTGGACATCCTCTAGAATGAGAAATTTATTTTTCCATTGATTTAATTCCTGGTTCAAGGCCCATATCGAAGACCCCTTATATAAAGGACATTATGGAATTAGTGGAACTAAATAAACAACTAGAGGAATTGAGTAATAATGGATTTATTCACCCTAGTGTTTCTCCATGTGGAGCCCTTGTTCTTTTTGTTAAGAAGAAAGATAGATCTATGAGTTTGTGCATTGACTATAGGGAGATCAATTCTATAACAGTAAAGAACAAGCATCCCCTACCTTGCATTGATGATTTATTCAACCAACTTTATAGAGCTCAACATTCTTCAAAGATTGACCTTCGATCTAGATATCATCAGTTGTGTGTGAAGAAGGAAGACATTCTGAAAACAGCAATTTGAACCAATTACGGGCATTACGAGTTTACAGTAATGCCTTTTGGACTGACTAATGCACCCTCAGTTTTCATGGATACAATGAATAGATTTTTCAAGGAATATCTTGATGAATTTTTAGCATTATTTATTGATGATATCTTGTTATACTCAAAAATATACGAAGATCATGAAAATTGATTGTGCACTATTCTGAAAATCCTCAGAAGAAATGAATTGTATGGGAAGTTTATTAAGTGTGAATTCTGGCTTCAGGAAATTTTATTTCTTGGCCATATTGTCTCTAAGGATGGAATCTATGTTGATCCTTATAAGAAAAGAGCAATACAAGAATGTCCAGCACTGATGAGTATAACTGAGGTATGTAGTTTTATTGGTTTAGTGAATTTTGCCTGATTGGTAAACCCATTAACCAAGATCATGGGTAAAGGTGTTAAATTTGTTTGGAAAAAAGAGTGTGAAGAATGTTTTGAAGAACTGAAGATAATATTAGTCAATGATTTTATCTTGACACTACCATCGGGGAATGATGGGTTTTTTATTTATAGTTATTCTTCAAAGAAAGTACTTGGTTGTGTCCTTATGCAGAATGATAGATTTATTGTCTATGCATCACGAAAGCTAAAAATTCATCAACAAAACTATACCACCCATGATCTTGAGTTATCAGCTGTAATATTTTCTGTGAATATATGGAGACACTATCTCTATGGTGAAAAATGTGAGATATATACCGATCACAGGAGCTTGAAGTATATTTTCTCACAAAAAGAACTCAACATGAGGCAAATGAGATGGCTCTAACTACTCAAGGATTATTATTGCACTATACACTACCACCTGGGGAAGGAAAATAAGGTGGCAGATTCTTTGAGCACAAAGGATCATGGAGTTTTTAATAATATGAGAGTTTAAATGGATCCTATGTTCATGGATATACTAAAAATTGATATGGGAATAATCATGGAAGGTGAAACATCAATACTTTTCCAAATGGTTTCCAAACCATCTTTACTAGAAAGGATATAAAGTTATCAGACTGATGATGAGGAGTTTCAAAATTAAATTAAAGCTGTGAATGATGGGACATTGATTGAATTCGTATATGAAGATGTAATTTTGAAATTTGGGAAGAGAATTTGTGTTCTTGATATACCTGATCTAAAAAGAGAATTGTTGGATGATGCTCATAGCTTCAATTTCTCTATACACCCTGGTAGCACTAAGATGTGTAGAGATTTGAAGGAACATTTTTTGTGGGACAACATGAAGAGGGATATTGTTGATTATGTGTCAAGATGTATGGTTTGTCAATAGGTTAAGTCAAGAAGACAAAATCTTGGAGGATTTAGGAAACTTCTTCTCATACCTTAATGGAAATGGGATGATATTATGATGGACTTTGTCATGAGGCTACCAAAGACTCCTAGAAGGAATGATGGAATATGGGTCATTTTTTATCATCTTAAAAAGTCAGCACATTTTATGGCTATAAGAAAATATTTACCACTTGAACATTTAGCAATACTATATATTAATTAATTTTTAAGACTTCATGGAATACCCCTATCAATTGTTTCTGATCATGATCCCAATTTTACATCAAGATTCTGGAAAATTCTTCAGAAGGCCTTGGATACTGAACTTTATTTAAGAACTTCCTACCACTCTCAAACTGATGGAAAATTAGAATGGACTATTCAAACCATAGAAGACATGTTGAGATCTTACTCACTTGACTTTCAAGGTATGTGGGATCAATATTTACCTCTGGTAGAATTTTCCTATAACAATAGATTCCATTTAAGTATTCAGATTGCACCATATGAAGCGTTATATGGAAAGAGATGTAGCACACCAACTTGTTGGGATGATGTTGGTGAAATAAAACTCATAGTCCCAAAACTTGTTGAGGAAACAATATAAAAGGTTAAGGTTATCCAAACCCACATCAAAGCAGCTCAATATAGAAAAAAGAGTTATGCAGATAACCGAAGGAAATATTTGGGATTTCAACTAGGATATCATGTTTTCATGAAGGCATCTATATGGAAGGATGTTCTACAATTAGGTAAGAATGGAAAATTAAGTCTCAGGTATATCAGACCTTTCTAAATTCTAGAATGAATTGGATTTGTAACTTATCGTTTGGCATTGCCGCCAAGTCTCTCCAAATTTCATGATGTGTTCCACATATCACTATTGAGAAAATTCATGCATGAACCAACGTATGTGCTCACCAATAAATAAATAGAACTAGAACTTGATCTAACTTATTGTGATGATCTTGTCAAGATTCTTGATACCAGAGAACAAGTGCTGGGAAATAGGACGACTCTTCTGGTGAAAGTTCTATGGAGAAACCATAAGATGGAAGAGGCAATGTGGGAACCAAAGGAACTTATGATGAAGAACCACCCAAATCTATTTTTGATGTAATATTCTAGAAATTTCTAGGAAAAAATTATTTGAAGGATGGAATAATGTAACACCCCAAGCTTTCCATGGTACGCTTCTCTTTGAATAATACAATATCTTGCGTTGTACGCAACTTCGAGTTCTAACACACCACGACTAATCAAACTAGTCATTATGAATTGTAATACCCACTTTTTGAAATTTTATAAATTTTATTTTTCAAAATGGACTTCATTTTTTGATTCTAAATATCAAAATTATCTTAGGGTGAATATTTGGTATTTTTCTGATAACTTTCATATTTTGATGAATAGTGAAAAATACTAAATTTTAATTAAAAAAAATTTTAAAATTGAAATAATTTATAGTTTTAAATTATAAATTTGAGTATTTTTAAGTATAATTAGATTATATTTTTATCATTTAATATAATTAAGTCATTGGAAGTAATTTTACATCTAAATATTACATAAACATATGTCAATATTTTGATAGTTTTTACTTCTTAAAAACCCACTTTTTGGTTTCGACAACGGGAATTAATTTTAAATTAGTTTCTGAAACTTTTATATTTTGAATTTTGAAAAATAGATTTAATATTTGGAATCAGGAGGTCAAAATTGTGTAAATAGGTAACTTTTATTTTTATACATTATGAATAATTACTTCAATAAATATTTTATTTACCTTGGTTAAAGGGTAAATCCGGTAAATAAGGGTAAAAAATAATATTATAATAATATTAAATTATCCTAACACGTGTTCTAACCATATTGGATGATACATTTCTGACCACAGGCATCCTTGGGTTGATTTTGGGACCCCATGGAGCCACTTGGGAGTAATAATTACATTTTATATTAAATAATCTAAAGTAAAGACAAAAATAACAAAATCATGTATCTTTTAGTAAAACAATTTTTATTTGAGATTATATAATTGATCTATTTGAATATAAATAGTCATTAGAAATCTATAATTATTTCCTACATCATGATATTTTATTTATAATTTTTAGAGATAAAATAAATATATTTATATATGACACAATAATGATGCAGTATTTTCCTTATTAATGGGAGAATCAAATAAATGATATTATAAATATTAAAATAAATATAATTTGAACTTTTTTATGCCACAAACTAATTTTATAGGTTAATATGACTTGTTAGGATTTATTAAATGTGATTTTTTATAATTAATAAAGTTTTTATGAATTTCACAAAAACCAAATACTAAATAATGTCAAAATTGACATAAATGAGTTTTAAAAAAATACTATATTATTAAATGATATAATAGTACTAAAAATTTAAGGTTCGGCCAAAAGACTTATATAATAATAGATATGTCATTAATGAACCACTTTGGGTTCTCTTGGAATTTTACATAAGTTTATTAACCATTTATTATAATAATACAAGAATACATGTTAAAAGTTAAACTATTTAACTAAGAGTTAAATCTAAAAGATAAGGTTAATATGGAGACCTAAACCTATCTAAAACCTATTGATTGAGAAATTTTAGACCCATACCCACCTTATCCTAGAAATAAATTATTTTTTATCCATTATAAACTGAATATGATTGTATAATAAAATAATATTTCAAGCTTTTCCTAAAGTGACCCTCACCTCTCTTATAAAAGGGTACTTCCCCTTCTCTCAAAATCACACCTCCAAATACATTTGGATCGGAAACACCCTACTCAAATATCCTCCCAACAACCCTAACATAGACCTAGATTCCATACTTTGATCATAAATCCAATCTATGGGTCCCTTTTGATCAACTCAAAAGGAAACACCCGAAGAAGAGGTAATAATTTCACCACCTCTTTCAAAGTTCTTTTCTTCTTCCACTTACTCTTTACTTATTGTTTACATACCAAAATAATAACTCCAATACCTTATACATAATTTTATGTTATTATAAATATGGTACAACCATATTCATTATTATATCCATCCTATGAATGACAAGTCACCATATGTGGGCACGTACAACTTAACGTCTCCACGTTGTGGTGTAGTTTGTTATTCAAACACTTCATTATTTGTATGGGTATAATAATGAGTGTAACTGATGTAAATAATAAATATAAAATATTAATTATTATTTATATATGATATATCATCCTATTACATATGATTTTACCATCAATAGAATGATATTTTCACTCGTGTGTACGTACGGATTAATGTCTCCACGAATGCGATTAAATTAATTCCCCACCGTAACCATTCAAGAATAATTTTCATTTTATGATTAAAAATAATGTTTAAAAACTTAATATCATTATTAATATGAATAAAATACATCCTATCCATATCAAACAAGACTTATGTAACAAAACATATAAAGGAAAACAAATCAGTTAACACCCGAAACAATGATACTACTGAAATATTATTAACAAAGAAATATTAGAAGATCATAGATGAAATAATATTTATGTATGTGGTTCATGAATAATTTAATAAAAATTATTTAACTATTATACAAGATTTTAATGTACCCTCGACCAAGGAAAAGTACAAGATAAGGGTTAATTCTACAATCTCTTCATTATCTGAGATGGTTTATACATGAGTATCTACTAGGACCTCTTTATCATCCACATCTATGTTTCTTAAAAATGAATTTCAAAACATTTTTACCATTTCCTATACTATGGTTTAAATTCATTTATACCCTTTTTTTACTTTTTATAGAATTTTTATAAAGGAATCTTTCCATCGTTTTCCAAACAGTGTCCTTTACGACCTTTTCGACAAAATTAAGGAAAGAATGTTTTTTTAACATATACAGCGAGTGCGCCTATTTTATGCTGTTATAACATATTTGAAGATTCTATTACAAGATTATAAGAATATTTTCAGAAAAAATGTTTTCTTTTATAATTATTTTTCTTTTAAATGATTTCAAAATAGAAAGATATATTTCTCTCAAATGGTTTTTATTTCATCTATGTCAACATCCTTTGATGGATTTAATACTTGTTTGAATTTGATTTATTAAGATACAGTCTTCCATATTGTATTAAATTTAGTGTGATATTTTTGACTATGGATGTGTTATTTTTATACCATTCATGGTTTATGGATAAAGTATTAACATTTCATATGCTATTTTTAATACGATTGTTTATGTTATGTTTTAACCTTTTCATATGAGTAATGCATTTGACTTAGTAAGTGATGGGTGGAGCCCTCTATAGCTCCTTGATGCATTGGTTGGTCTCATGAGACAAACTAGTGTCTTTTCACAATGCCTTTACAAAATATTATTTGTAGTCTTGTCACGATTCCTTGACTATGTGGTTGTGATGTCTGGCATTATGCCTTCCAACATTATAAAATTGGATATTGATATTACATGTGATTATTCGACTAGTAGAGTATCCATGGGAATAATTAAATGGAATTATTGGATTTATATTTTCCATATTATTCTTAAGTTTAAGTTTAAAAGTCTTGTATTTTAGTTTTATATATTGCCTTAAATTTTTATGCTTATTTATGAAATTTTCTTCTGTATTGTTATCCTTACTGAGCACATGAGCTCACCCCTTTCTATGTTTTATTTTTCCTAGGATGCGAAGAAGTATATTATGACTGACCTACAGGGATAGTATAAGGGATATGAATGTGTTTAAAGGATACAATTTTTTTGTATTTTTTCATTTTATAATTTTATTTAAAACTTATGTTTGTATCTAGTGCTTCCAGGGATACTAAACCGATCGGTCTTTCGGGACATGATTCCTTGTATCATGCCAATATTATGTAATAATGCACCAACTCTAGGTAATTAGGGTTGGGGCATTAAAGTCCAACAATAGAAATCAACTACTTATTTGAATCATCTATCATGAAAATAAATGTAGTCTTTTGCTCTCTTGGATTTAGTCATGGGAAAGTATAATAAGTTGGTTTTGTGAGAGTTGGTCTAGATCATTCTCTATCTTATGATGTAGATATTTATGATTCCATGGGAAAAGATGAAGAGATTGTGTTGTATTATTTGTTCTAGATCATACCTTAACCAATGAAGTAGATGGTTGTGATGTCATGGGAGTTGGTGGATGAGTTGGTCTTACTACTTCTTATGATGTGGATGGAGGACTGGATGATTATACCTTGAAATAAATTGTTTCTAGTGTAAGAAGTTATGAAATAAATAGGTCTTTCAATGACTACTCTCCCACTACCTCTATGCTTACTCTTTGTGGTTAAGACTCCTTCTCTATTGGTGAATATGTGGGGAGTTTCTTACCCACATAAGGATTATCCTCATCATCCATAAACCTAGTAAATGAAAAAGTAAAGGAAAAATGAAAATTTAAGGAAATAAAAATTAAGAAAAATTGGTATTTACAGACTACACGATGTGTATTTTTAGAGTGTATTGTGTGTAACTAAGACATGTCTCCAACCTGTGTACTATATATACACTCCTCGACCTCCATGTGTGGTTATAGTGTCTATGTACATGATGTGTATGAAATTTTTTAATGTCATGTATTGGAATTTGGAGTTTGGTTTATGTGGTGAGGTTACATGGAATGTGGATAACTCATATGGGTGGTGATGGTACATGGTAAGTACCAAACACACGTGTCTTGTGTTGGTAGATAGTTTCCTAATTTATACACTATGTGTGTAAGGAATGTGTCTAGATAGGAAAGGATAAACGATACATGTTTTGTCTTGAATGCACACACCATGTGTGATTAAAATTTTATGCAAAGCATTGTTTTCCTGTGTATAAGAATACTTATTGTGTGATCTTCTCTCAAGCCCGTGTACTAAGATTTTTTGACTAAAATACATTAAAACAACTAAAATATATAAAAATTAATAGAAATATTTCAATTAGAGTCGCATGATCACATACATGGATCAAGTTAATAAATGGAGGATATTATACGTGAAAAAAGTGTAATATCCTTAGAAATTTGAGACTTAAAAGGCTAAATGTTACTACCAATACCAATAAGGTGAACCTTTGTTTATAGAAGCCTACCTGATTAGAACTCCAGAGTTAATAAATTCATGGCCTGAATTAGTTTCAGTATGTGTGACCTCCTAGGAAGTTTCTCAGGGTATGCGTGGGTGAGGACAAAGTACATTGAAAGAAAATGTGTTATCTTTTGGGGACATTAATTACTATGTTAAGTGAACCCAGTAGATAATAACCTAAGGTGTGTTAGTAATGATAAAAATTTATTACAATAGATCCTTGATGTTAGGTTTCTATTTTCATAACATAGAGAGGTCTAGTCATGAAAAATGGTATCATATCCAATAATCTGTCATAAGTGCATAGGCACTACAATGGTTTGAGGTGTGGGGTCCATAGTAATGGTGTTGTAATTTAATTGGGGGTGAGTGTAACAATCCTAGAAAAGTGATACTTAAAAAAAGGATCAATGTTACTACACATCTTTAAAAGGTACACATTTCTTTTTGTGAACCTATCTAATTAGAAATCTATAGTTAAGTGATGATTTTATTGGAGTAATGAGAGGATGGGTGGACTCTGAGACAGTTTATTAGGGTGTGTGTACATGTAGACAAAACACACTGAAAAAATATTTGTTGGAAAGTAAGGATATTCAGTAGTCTCATAAGTGACCCTGGTAGGTAATAGCCTATGGTCTGCACGAATCCAACCAAGGTATTACAGGAGACCCATGGGGTCAGATTACCAGGTTCATGGCCTAGTGAGGTTAATTCATGAAAAAATGTAACAACTCTATTTTTTCAATATAAAACATTGGAATATTTTAAAGAGTATTTTCAGAGTTAGATGCAAAGTTAGTGTGGGATTTTAGGGATCGTAGAGCATCAGTGTTCATATATTACAAATATAAAATATAATAAATCATGTGTGCATAATTTTTCAGAAATAATGTTCTATCTCCCAAATGGTGTATTAGATTGGAAATACAAGATAACCATTAAATATATAACATGGGTTTTAACCTATGTGCGATATAATTTTTATCAACCTCACAGACTTCAATAGAGTTCATTAGTGTGTGTATTAAATGGATTAAATTAATTTATTAATTTAATGTGAATTTAATTATCAAGACTTAATTAATCCTATTTATTAACCTATCTGTGGATAATTAATTAAGGACAACTGCATAAACTAATAATATTGAGAGCATAAATAGAGATTCAGTGGAGAGTGCATTGTCAAGTGATCTCTGGATCAAGGATCAAAAACAAATTAACATGAAGAATTAAGGATCCAATGATGAATGTAGAAGATTTCATCAAGGAAATTTATATTGATAAGTTATTCTCCAATAATTTATCCAAACCCGAGGTAGGGATTTGTTTTCTTGGTTTAATCCCAAATCTTTATTTTCCATGACAAACACAAATTAACTGTTTTATAAATTAATTAATGGATTGTTCTATATTGATTATTCTATTGAATATTTATTTTTCTTATAATTAGTGATTTTATTTTATTTTGGTTTGGTTATTTAATTATCCTCTTCTTTCTTTGGATCCCATCAATTATGGAAAAATGGAAATGGAATTCATTTAATGCTCACTTTTTGTTTAATTCCTTTCTCCCCCCCCCCATTCACTGATATTCATCATTGGTATTTCAATTGGCCAATGATTAAACTATACACAATAATCAAATTGTTGTTAAATCACTATTTGGTGTGAGGAATCATTATTGTAGGTTTGGTTTTGGAGTTGGAGACATGATAGAGGAACAATGATGATGAAAAGAATCCAATAATAGTGTAGGTGATGGTGGATTCATGAGTTGGATCGAGTTGGTATCTCTGAAGGTTCTGTGATGGGTGATTTCTATGAAAATGGTAGCTGGAATCTATCCATCAGCAATGATAAAGTCTTGGTCAATGTGATGGAGGTTGTTATGGTAATGAATATTTATGGAACCTAAGGTGAAAGTGGCATGGGATAATACTTGTGAATAGGTTGGAGTTTCTGTGAAATCCATCTATACATGTCTTGTAATTCAGAAAAACACACATTGTTTGAACCACTATATGTTGCGGCTAGGGTTTATATGAAGAGTTAAATATCACACATAATGTAACCCTTATCCAGATAACTCATCATGTACACAGATTACATTCTCAGGAATACATGTTACCCAATATGTTTTGTGTGTTGGGGAACACCCCATGTACTTAAAAAAGTCCATGCATGGCCTGACAACACATGCCCCAGTGTCATACCAACCTCTTTATGTCATGTTTCATAAGAACACATGTATCTATAGGAACATTATGTGTGAGAATGTAGGAAAAATTAGTATATATATAGTGATACATGTTGTTTACCCCAATTTTACACTTTATATACTCCTTTTAGGGAAGGTTGGAGCCCATGATACTCCCAGTCTAGTTCCAGTACCAGTGTGGGTGCGTTCCCATGGTCCATTACTAAGAGTATATCGTGTGGAATATTTTCATAATAATAGAATTAATTATACCCTCTATGTGTTAGATTAGGATATATTCAGGTATCCCTTTGTGTGGTCTGATGTGTGATCCTCTATTATTCTTCCCTAGGTTGGGTTAGGTGTCACATTTTTAACATTCAGGGAATGTTATCCCCTCCCTAGTGTGTTTTTATAGATAGGTTTAAGTATCCCCCATAGGTAATTGGTGTGATCCCCTACCTTTTTATTGATATCAATTGTGTTTTGGTGATTTTTATTCTGATCAAGTGATAATCTCTAATTATCTCTCTCATTTCCTTTATAATTCTTTATAGAAAGACCCTATGAGTATAACACATTTTATGAGTTCTATTGATATAGTGAAACCTAAAGGGTGAGTTCTATTGTATGAATGTTACCTTGGATCCTTGATTAGAATCCATAGGTCATCAATGAGGGTATACCTCACCTTGATACTTAGAGTCTTCCTTTGATAATATCTATTTTATCTTATTTATCCCCTTATATTTTCATTTTAGAGATGAAACCCTCTTTGATGCTTTTTGTTTGGTGATTTCTAGGGTGCCCAACTAGGTATTTTTATACTCACCCCTAAATGGGATCTACCCACACATGTCTTGTCTCATATAGATTATAGTCCTTTCAATAGATTCCTAGGAGGACCAAGAGTATGTGGATCATAGTTGTACTAGATGAACCATATATGGTTCTAGGAATTACATCTTGATAGATGTCCCCTATTTTTATTAATTTGGACCCTATTTTTTCATTATTGGTTGGCTTGTATTTGGACCTTTTATTTTCTATAATCTTATTACACACTAATGTGGGATTATTATTATGATTACATTTTTTATATTAGTTTTTTATATTTTCCACATTATACTAGTGTATATATATGTGTGCAAGAATATAGAATTTTTAGGATAAGGATTCCCATGTGTGTGATATGCCTACTCGGTTCTAGTCTCTAGCCCCTAACCTATTAAACGTGGATTTAGGTGTCACACTCATCTTACTTCAATCCATATGGGAGTTAGTGGTTCAGGTCATGAAAGTGTGATATCAAAGCATAGGTTGTCTTCAGATCAGATTTTAGATATTTTCATGTCGTGGGGATTAGTTTGGGACCTAGGGAAATAATTTTATGTTCCTAAAGTTTATTTATCTAGGCAAGGAACCCAGTGATGGTGTGATATCATACATATCCACTCAAAAATACTTAAATAACTTTCTTATTTAATTGTAATATAGAGTTTCTAGTAGAAGGGAAAACATTGGTACATTCCTCATATAAAAATGAGTGTTGGTCCCATGTACTTATTGAGTTAGCTCCCCATATATTCTCTTTAACTATGGTACATATTGTTAAGTCGTAAGATATCACCACATAGATAACTAGTGATAGATACCATAGTGAGATCATGATTATAACCCACCTAGAGAATATGACTTAGTGTTGGGTCCTAATCATGATATTACCCCTATGGGTATATAGAAAGTGGTGCCTCAACCAATTGAGTGTCATTCTGACCCAATCCTGATGGTTTAGGTTCATTATCCTCATTAGGTTGAGAAGAAATTGTTCTGGTTGTACTGGTAGATGATGATGTAGGCTGGGTGCACTTATCAATTTTCAAAGATAGAGACCGCTCAGATTTTGGGGTGATCCAGACCCCCAGATAGTAGAGGACTAGCTCAAGTCTATGATGCAAGTATTCCACCTAGTTAGGACCCCTGCTAATGATGGTATCAATGGAGAACCTTCTTTAGGGAAATCTAGTATGTTATTGTATCCTTGTGTTGTTGAAGTTTAATGTGTCTTAGGGTATGAAAATATGAGGGACACTTTCCCCACAAATATTCATTCTCTTATGACATGTTTTAAAGTTGTGAGGGGTGAGTTAGTTCCACCCAAAGTGGATATTATTGAGGTGTGTTAGATGAGTTCCTTTTATTTGTATGTTTGAGGTCGTTTTGGTTATGACAAGGGGTCATATAAAACTCTAATTATAGTGAAAAGGTGAAAAGGGGATGTGGAAAGCTACATGTAGCGGAGGTTTTTGACATAAAGGATTCTAGGGTGATCTAACGTATGATCGGTGTCTTATTTAATTTAGCTATAGTTTTTTGTAGAAATAAACATAGATAACTCTTTTCTTATCACATCCCTTATTTGATACCTTTATTTTCCAGAGGATGATTTATCTCAAAGATTTCATTTAGAGTCTCCTGCTTTGGATTTCTTGACAATCACACTTCTCTTTTGGTAGTGTGTATTAACTCTTAGAGGAAAGTTCTTTCTGTGGAATCTCTTCATAGCAGTTATGAGGCCTAATGATTTCATTCTAGGTATGGGATAACTCTTTATGGTTCATGTGTAGATTGTCTATTTGAGGCAAAGGATTTGATTCATCTGAGTTGATGGTATTATATTTTCCTTGGTTGGAGAGAAGGAATCATGGGTATAGAAGGATGAGTTCATATATAGGAGAATATAAACAATTTCTCATTAGTTGGCTAGTATGACCCTTGGAGTAGAAAATGCTATGATCTTTCAATTTCCTATAGTGGTGGAGGAGTATAGGGGAATCTTCCCTGAGTAAATTTAGGCTTACCTCCCAATATAGAGATTAACTTCTGCATATAATTGAACCCAGGGACTACCCTTGATGTCTGAGCTAACATATCGTATCCCCCCCGCAAAACTGTAAGATATGAAGGTTCATTTTTAGGATTTATAGAGTAAGTGGTTTGTTATACCTTGTGTGTCCCCTAAGGCAGTCCCAGTGTTGTTTTCCAAGAATTAAGATGAGATATTGTGGTTATTTATGGATTATCGTCACATAAACAAGGTTAAATTAAATAATAAATATTAAATTCCAAGAATTGATGACCTTTTTGACCAGTGTTTAGGGGTGAGGTGGTTCTTAAAGGTTGACCTCATGTTGGGTTATCACCATCTCTATGATTAAGATAAGGATGTTCCAAGGATAGCTTTATAGTGTATCTATGGTTACTTTGAGTTCTTGGTGATTCCATTTCATCATTACGAATTCCTCGGTGGTTTTCATGAGACTCATGAACCAAATCTTTCATCCTCTCCTGGATCGATTCATGGTAGTCTTTATAGATGAAATCCTCATATACTCTGCGTTAGAGGAGAAGCATGTAAGACATTTGAGGATGGTTCTATACATGATTTGAGAGTACTAGATTTATGGAAAACACATAAGGAATTAGTTCTAGATTCAAGATTTCAAATTCCTAGGACATGTTATATCAGAAGAGGCAGTAGTATTGGACCCATCCAAGATAAAGTTATTGCTAGCTTGGGAACCACCCAAGAGTTTGACTGAGGTGTGGGGATTCTTTGGTTTGGTAGGCTATTATCAAAGATTCATTCTTGATCTCTCTAATATCATATAACCTCTGAATTCCTTGACCCATAATGGTAAACCTTTTTGTGTGGACATGGAAGTGTTAATAGAATTTTTAGGAGTTTCGGAAGTGGTTAACAAGTGCCCCAATATTGAGAATATAAGAGGAGAATGTTGATTAAGTGGTCTTCTATGATTCCTCCACATCTAGGTTTGGATTCATTATAATATAGAGGTAGGTGGTGACTTGTTTTGGGTCTCTAAAGTGTATACCACATAGGAAGAACTATATAACCCATAGTTTGGAGATGTTAATAGGAGTTTTCACCCTAGAAGTTTTGAAACATAATATTTTGGGAGATAAATTCATCATATTTTCTAACTATAAGAGAACTAGGTATATATTTTAATAGAAATATATTAACCTATGATAGATTAGATAGATTTTTTTCATGTAGGATTATGACTTGAGATAGTCTATACTCTTGGGAAGGGGAGTACATTAGAATATTTTCTTGGTAGGAAATCTCATTCATAGTTATTGAGTGAGGTTTCAAAGAAGTTGGACTCATTTTAGTTGTCCCTAGTAGAAGATGTTGTTTTAGTGAGCCTCAAATCAATGGTTTCTACCCCTCCACTTATCAAGTGTTTCTAGTAATCATGACTTAGGGATATCAATTGCGAGGTATTGTATTACCAGATATCCATAGGACTTTCTTCAAATGGATTTTCTGAAGGTGGGGATAATGTCATCCTTTTCTGAGGATGGTTGATGGTGTCAATAATACTATGAGAGGAGGGGATAAGGTATTTTTATGCTTCCCCTTAGTGGTACATATAGGATTAGTGTTGATGTACCAGGACCTTAAACATCAGTTTTGGGGAAAAGGATGAAGAAAAGTGTTGCTAATTTTATCCCTTAATGCATCACCTACTAAGAGGTGAAATATTAGATATAAATATGGAAGTGTAAGTGAGATGTTAACCCCATGGATTTCATTATATAACTTCCATGTTTAATGAGAGGTCACGATGCTATCTGGGTGATCGTAGAATGACTTTCCAAGTTATCCCACTTCCTCGGCTTCTGAAAGAAAAATTCAATGGATTGTTTGGGATGACTATATGTATAGAAGATAGTCCAGATTCATGGATTTTTCTCAATGTTAATTTTAAACCATGATTCATTCTTCACATCAACATTATAGAGAGGATTACAGGAGGCTTTTGGAACTCAGTTGTGGTTAAGCATGACGTTCCACCCCTAAATTGATGATCAAACAGAGCGGACCATTCGGGTTCTACAGGACATGATTTGTGCTTTTTATTGGATTTTTTCCATATCTTGGGGGATTATATACCCTTGGTGGAGTTTTTGAATAACAATAGTTACCACTCTTCTATTTGTATGACACTATTTGATTCCTTGTATAGGATACCTTGTATGTCCCTACTATACTGAATGTAGCTAGGGGAGATAACAATTTTGGGCCCATAGTTGGTGAGAATGAAAATAGATAAGGAACATATCATATAGGAGTATATTAGGACTATCTATAGCCATCAGAAGTCCTATGTAGATTAATGATGGAGGCCTTTGAGTTCGACGAGGGAGATCATGTGTTCTTAAAGGTTTCACCTCGAAAAGGATTGCGGAGATTTTCATGAGGTTGAAAACTATATTTGAGATTAATTATCCATTTGTAGATACTATTTAGGGTTAGTGATGTTGAATATCACTTATCCTTACAACCATAGTTAGACAGAGTTAATGATACAATCCAAATGTCACAATTGAGGAGCTATGTATATGATCTATTAGACATTATTGATCATGGTGACTTGGTAATTGAGGATGGAGATACCTTCTTAGGTTGTCTACTGTTGGTCATAGTTTTTTAGGATAAAACCCTTAATAGGATAGTATTACCCTTGGGGAATTCTCATAGTAAGCACAAGAACCTCCAAGAGAGCTTGTGGGAGCATAAAAACTAAATGTGAGCCCAGTATCCTCACCTGTTTGACTGGGTTTTTTCTTTTTGAGATGAAAATTCATAAAGGTGGTGAAAATGTATTGACTCTATTATTTCTATATAACACTTTTTAATATTTTAAAAAATATTTTTAGACTTAGGCACACAGTCTATGTGGGATTTCAGGTTCTGTGGATCCTCAGTGTTGATATATTAAAAATATTAAATATAATATATCACATGTGCATAGTTTTTTTGAAATAATTGTTCATATCATGAATGGAGTCTCATAAGGGAAAACCAATACCTCTATTAAATATAGTGTGTGGGTTTAACCTAGGCAAGAAATAAGTACTATAAACATTAGACGCATCGATAGAGTGTAGTCATGGATGAATTAAATCGATTAAATTAATTTATTAATTTAATTTATATTTAATTTTATAAACATGATGAATCCTATTTATAAACCCCTCTATGGTGAATTCTTTAGGGTTAGAAACATAACCATATAGTATTAAGAGGATGGAGGGAGATTATGTGGAAAGCACATTGGAAGGTGATCTTGGGATTGAGGATCAATGATGAATGAACATGGATAATTAAGGATCCATTGACGAACATAAAATATCTTGGCAATGGAATTCACATGGATAAGTTCTTATTAAATGATCAATCTAAATCTAAGGTAGGCCTTTTTTTAATCCAGATTCTTTATTTTCCATGATGAACCCAAATTAATTCTTTTATAAATTAATTCTTGGATCATTCTTTGTTGATTAGACCATTGATTATTTCTTTTTCCTAAAATTATGTATTTGATTTTATTTTAGATTGATAATTTTATTATATTCCCCATTCTTCATATTACTTCAATGATGTAATATGAAAACAACCTTCGTTTGATGATTGATTTTTGGTTTCATGCCCCCCTCCATTTGTTAACATTCATCATCAGAATTTTAATTGATCTATGATTCGACCATACCTAGGAAATTTATCATTGTAAAATCATTCTTTAGTGCGATAGATCATTTTTGTGGGTAAAATTTTGGAGTTTTATATGTGATAGAGGTGTGGAGGTGATCATAGAAATATGAAAACAGTATGGTTGATGGTGTATTCATGAGTCGAATCGAGAAAGTGTCTCTAAAAGTGTAGTGATAGGCTATTTTTGAGAAAAGGGTGGCCAAAATCCATCCACTGATGATTATGCAGGCATATTTAATGTGATTCATGGTGTTATAGCCATGAATCATGGTGTAACTAAAGTTAAAGGTGGTTTAGGTGAAGATGCGTGAACAAGATAGAGTTTTTGGCAAACCCTTGATACACGACATGTAGATTGGAATAACACATTCCATGTAGATCCCTCTATGCAGTAGACACTTTTTAGATGGATAGCTAAATATCACACATTGTGGGGGGGACCACACATTGTGTAACCCATATCCATATGACTCGGCATGTACATCGAGTAAACAACTAGAAATCCATGTGACCCAACACATCATGTGTGTTGGGGAACACCTTGTGTACTTTGGAAAGTACATGGGAATGGGCTGACGGTACATGCCTAAGTGTAATATCCCATTTTAAGCTTTCAAGTACTTCTAACACCTTATTTTTATCATCCTTTGTATTAATATTGTTTATTTTTATTTTTTGTGACTTTGAAAATTTTAGAGTTCCTTTGGGGTTGTGCATGGTTGGTACACGGTTAGGGAAAACCATGTGGATCAACCTAGAAAAATGTGTGCCTTATCTTGAGGTATTTAAGGGTGTCACATAATTATACCAAACCATGTTGACTCCCATATAAACATTGTGATATGGTATAGTGTTAATTTTCATGATTTTTGCGTGATTTGTCAAACTATGTGACCAAACCATGCACCCTTTGTCAGTAGCCTAAGAGGTAGTACACAATTTGTTTTATCCATGCAACCAAACCATGAAGCTCTTCCAAAAGCCTAGTGAGGTGCACAGTTAAGCATATGGTCAGTACTAACCATGAATCCTGACCCAAGAAACCATGTGACTGAATTTTTAATCCCCATAAAATTGTAATTAAATTCCCAACCCCCTCATTATAAATCCTAAAAAAATACTAATCAATCCTAATCTGAACCTTTGGATTTTAGAGGCTCTTTAAAGAGGATTTTGTATCCTCTAATCCCTTTCCTCTAAGATCAAAGTGATAGTGGATGTGATTGGTCCCTCTCTAGTAAGTGTACTCTTTTTGATTTTAAATCCTCCTTCTTATATTCTCTCTATCATTGAAAACAATGTATCCTCATTTTGTTTGTGGATATAACCCTTGATTTCATGTATTGTAATTTTATGGATTCCTCTTTCATCTTCATTTCCTTGTACTCACCATTAGTGGTTCCCATTTGGAGTGATTGATTGATCATGTGAAAAGGTTAGTGGCTCTAAACATATTTTTCCTACAATTTAATCTTTGTTTTCTTGCTGGTTTGAAATGTATTTTCAATTGATTTCTAAATATTGAATTGATAATATTGTGATGATTGGTTTCAAAGGCATGGTTTCATTAATTAAACCCACTTTTTCAAATTCATTGAAATATTGGGTGGATTTTTAAGAAAAGATGTCTAGAAATGAAAAGGTTCTTGATAGAATGATTTTATGTTGGTCCTTGAATGAAAATGGATTTGAATGAAAGATGATTTTTAGATGCTTTAACTTGATAAAAAATCATAATTTGGTTATGAAATTTATATATCATGTTGAAACTTGAAATTGGATGCTTAAATTACAAATGATGAATTTAATTTAAATGAATGAATTTTCCAAGATTGATTGATTAATTAATTGAAAGAATGTGTGAGACTAAGTATTTATTGGGTGTATAGTTCAAGAATTATAGGACTCTCACTCCTAATAAAAGGATTGATGATAAAAACTCTAACTAAACCAAGTTCATCATGACTTTCCATGATTGGGTATTGATTGATTTTTTCTCAATTTCCCGATCCTTAGGGACATGTGTACACACATTGAGTCATGATGATTGATTGATTGGTGCAAGGATCTTAGAGAAATAAACAAAAAACCTCAAATAATATGACCATGGTTCTTTGTTTTGATTTGATTAGTGTATATTAGTGTTTATTCAACGAATTTATTCATTTCCTTTCTATTTTTGTGAAAACTGTTCAATTAAGCCTTACTTGAT
This sequence comes from Viscum album, assembly GCA_963277665.1. Classification (NCBI taxonomy): domain Eukaryota; kingdom Viridiplantae; phylum Streptophyta; class Magnoliopsida; order Santalales; family Viscaceae; genus Viscum; species Viscum album. The sequence continues at coordinate 1,402,503,765 of OY728166.1, read as the reverse complement.
ATATCTGTCATTTAGTTGATTTGATACTGAAAATTTGAAAATGATTTCCCATGTCTTATTTTAATTTAAATTAGAGTATAAATGGTTTATAAGTATTGGAACTACTTATAGAACATTTGGTGAAATTCTACTTGGATATTTCTCTCACACCCTACCTTTGTCTTCTAGAATTTGTAGATTATGCTATTCCAGGTATGGGAAAAGATAAATATCTGCTTAGAGGTGGTGGGTGTAATTGGATTATTGGGTTATGGGGGTGACTAATGGATTTATTCTCCAATTATTACATATGGATTTTGAGCCTTTTTCTTGATGGATGTTTTTCTATTTCTTTGGATGATGTACCCTTTTTGGGATTTCTTTAACTATATGCTTATGGTAATTTTCTCCTTGAGGAGTGTTTATCTTACCAACTGTTTGATTTTTATTAATCCACTAATCTATATTGATATGTATTGTGGAAAAATCATTCCCTTTGAATCCATTATTATAAAGAGTGCTTATCTCTAACCCATGGGTATCAGGTTCTCTCTTCAAGCCATGTCAGAACTAGACCAGGTACTGGTGTACCAAGGTATTCAGGTTGATTATGGACAAATTGGTATCATAGGTGCGAGGTTTTTAATATCTCCTTAATGTTAGTATATATTTTAGGATTTCATGTAAGACAGGAGGTACGATTTCTAGTAATTAAGGGGTAGTTTAAAAGTGAGTGCATAGTTATCTCTCATCATAGAGATCCTTAAGTCACCGTGGGTGTTTGGGAAAAGAATCTTTATGGAATAAATATATATGCTTCTAGTTCTTTTTTCAAATTTAATATGATTATTTTGAAATCCAAAATATTGAATCTTGTCTGAAGGAATTTATATTCCTATATCTCTTGATTGATTTGATGATATATGTATCCTTGTTGAGTTTTTTTTTGCTACCTATTAATGTTGTGTTGTAAAATCCCTCTAAGAAATTATTTGAACAGAACTTGGGAGGTATTTTCCTATGAAAAATGAAAATTGAACCCTCAAGTTGATCAGAACCTCAATGAGATAGTGGTGTGAGTGGACCAAGATTTTGGATATGTAGCCACACGAATTCTCGTTCAAGTTCCAGTAGTGGAACCTCAGGGGGGGTGAAATAAGATATCATGAACAAGGGTTTCTTCAGCAGAAACCACCAAATTTCTAAAAAACAAATAATCCTAAAGTGTTAACGGATTTTTTTTATAAAATATTGAGCTAATTATTGATTTATTAGAAACACCAGACTCGATAAAGTTGAAATGTGCTACCTTCATGATTGAAGGACCAAATAGAAGATGGTGGGATTTGATGGTTATAACATGAAACATGAATTATTTGAGTAAAAAGACTTTAAATATATTTTCACAGATAAATTATATCCAGATTTTATGGTCTTGGTAAAGTCCGTGGAATTTCTCAGCCTCCAACAAGTTAATATAATTGTGAATTGGAATGAAAACCAATTTCATGAACTTGTTTAGTTTTATCCCAAGGTAGTATTGAATGATAAACTGGAGGATCAAATATTTGATATAGGTCTTCAACCTGATATATAATCATATTTTTTCATGTTGAATCTCACCTATTATAAATATGTTCTAGATAGATATTTGATGGTTGATCTAGACCCAGCTAGTAAGTCCGAGTTGACGGGAGTTCCTCCCCTTACTGAGTGTTTTGTTAGTTCCTCCAATGGAAAGAGGAAGGGGTGCGTTTCATGGTAAATATAGACATAATACATCATTTAGACCTTATGTAGTGTTTTTAAGAGGCCCTTTGACTTACCTTCAATGTAGAAATGTGGGGAATTCAAATAGAGTTTTTACAGAGGCACCTAATATATGTGGTTTGTGTAGCTGCTCAAGACACTTTAAAGAATTTATATCATGTATTTTTTCTCATGTAGTAGAATGGGCTCATCAGTACCTAAAGGTACTAAGTTATAGTTAAAAGATTTAAGATGTAAGGGGTTCCAGTCATATGAATCTAGAAAAAATCTTTTTTTTTTGCATTGTAAGAGTATCCAGTGAAATCTAATGCGGGTTTATTGACAGTGAGAGGTACCATCACAATAGAATTATCTTTAGTGACTATTTTATTTGATATCATCATATCTCATTTGTTCATATTGAATCATATTTTGATTTTCTAACATTTATAGAAAACTTATGTCATATGTGATGGATATTTATTCACCCCTCGAAACGAAGAGAGAGAAGGGTCTCTAATGTCCTTTTGCTTTATTTTTTTGGAGACTGAGATCACCTAGGATTTTCTGGGACTTGACAAGAATCCTTTTGATTTATTTATTGGGATGGTTTGGTTGATTACCCACAAAGACTAGATTTACTTTTATCTTTGGCAGGTATCCTTTACTACCCTCTATGGGGTGTTCTATGTTTTCAAGGGAGAATAGACTTGGGTTTGAGTAGATTCGGAACACCCCTTCTAGAGTTGGGTAGGGTGATATATCTATTTTCTTTTGACCTAGAGCAAGAATCTTCGAGCAGTGACCTTCTTACAATAGTTTTTGAGTTTCCCAAATTGTTTTTGGTTGAATTTTATAGTTTTACAAAAATTATATAGGTATATTTTTCTATTGAATTGGTGAAACGTATGAATCTTATCTCCATTTCCTTTTACTTTATAGAACTTGTTAATCTAAAAGAGTTAAAGACTCAGTTGAATGATTTGTTGGAGAAAGGATTTATTCACCTAAGCATATCACCATTTTAGGATCCTATTCTCTTGAAAATAATTTTTATGGAACACTTTTCCATTGAATTGATTACCAAAAACTCAATCAAGACATAGTACAGAAAATATATTTTTTCCCTCGGATAAATAGTTGATTTGGCCAGTTGGAAGGAGAAAAGTGGTTATCCAAGATTGATCTTCACTCTGGTTATCACCAGCATAGGATAAAATAATATGACATCATAAATACTACCTTCTAGATCAAGTATGCTCATTATGAGTACATTGTGATGCCTTTTGGTTTTACCAATGCTCATACAGTTTTTATGGTGTTCGTGAATAGGATTTTCCATTAGTATCTTGGTACTTTCCTAGCGATGTTTTTGGATGACATCTTTGTTTAATATAAAACCAAGGAGGATCATGTGAATCATCTTGAATCTATTATTTAAATTTTGAGAGATCACTGAATTTACGCCAAACTATATAAATGTAATTTTTATATTCAATAAGTAAAGTTCATGGGACATGTGGTCTCTAAACATTCTTTTTCAATTGATGCTAAAAATGTTAAATTTATTATTAAAAGGGAACAACCATGAATTATTTTTGATATTTATAACTTCTTGGTATTAGTAGGGTAGTATCAATCATTTGTTAAATATTTCTTATATTTTGATTCTCTGATGACCACTCTCACTAAGAAAAGAGTGAAGTTATTATGGGACTTGAAATATCAGAATTATTTTGATGAGATGAAGTGACTTTTGAAATATACCCCAGAGTTAACCCTTCCAGAGGATGGGTAGGACTGTGTGGAATTTTTTGATGCATTAGGTTTTATTTTGGGTTGCATTATCATGTATGGTTATCATATGATGGCCTATGGTTCTTGAAAACTTAGGCCACCTGAGAAGAACTATCCTACCAATTATCTTGAACTCTAATTTTTTATGCATTCTCTTAAGAGTTAGAGACATTACCATTTAAGAAAATGATTTACCATTTAATGAGACCACAAAAGACTAAGTTAAATATTTTTTAAAAAACAAAATTGAATCTCCATCAAAGATGATGTTAAGAGTACATGTAATCATTCAATTTCAACCTTCACTACACCCCTTGTAAGGGGAGTGTCATTATTAATGATTTGAGCATAAAAATTCCAACCCAAGCTGTGAAATAATCATCAAAAGAGTGGAGTTTTATTGATCACTTTTTTTTATGTATATTTAAGCTTAAAAGGATTAATCCGATATTATCTTTGAAAGTGTTTAGATGACCTCCTCTATTTCCACGATGATTCTTCATAAAAAACAGTGCAATGAAAATTTATGTGACTTTAGGGAATCAATTTATCGTTGGGAGACCATTAGTGAGTGGTTATTCTCTTTTGAAGGTATCCTATGTTTCTATAATTGGTATGTCGTACCTTTTCCCATAATAAAATATGTAATTTGGGATGTCCATAATTCTAAATGAGTGATACACCCTGGCACCCTGAATATGTTTTATGATATGAGGCAATGATTTTGGTGGTCATGTATGAGATGAAATATCACTGAATTTATCTCTCATTGTTATACATGTCATTGGATCAAGGAAAATCACCAGATACCCTTAGGTTTGCATCATCCCCCTTTTGTGCCAACTTGGAATTGGGATGAGATTTTGATGGATTTCATGGTTGGGTTTCTACGTACCCCTTAAAAGAAGAATTTAACATGGGTAGTGATTGATAGGCTAACCAAATTTGTTCTCTTTATACCCATTCATGATAAAACCATAGTTGAGGACTTGGGAAACCTATAAGTGCAAGAAATTTTTAGATTTCATGGAGTTCCATATGTTATTTTTTATGACATTGACCCTCATTTAACTTCTCATTTTTGGAGATTCCTCTAAGTGGTAATGGGATCTCATGTTAGTTTGAGCACAAAATATCAATTGAAGATAGATAACCAGAAAGAACAAGCTATAGAGATTCTTAAAGAAATTATTTTTTCTTGTATTCTCAATTTTTATGGACATTGGGATAACCGCTTGGGACTAATTAAGTTTTCCTATAACAACAGTTAATATTCATCAATAAAGATAGAACCCTTTGAGTCCTTCTATGGAAAATAGTGTAACTATCTCTTATGTTGGTTAGAGTTTGGTTTATCCTATTTTATTCTAGGAGAATATGGAAAATATATATCTATTTTTTAGATAATAGTGAAATATCTGTGTCGATAAAAATCTTATGTTTATCGTCGTCAATGGCCATTAGAGTTTTTAGTTGGTGACCGGGTTTTCTTGATATTTTCACCTCAGTTGGGTCACTGAAAACTTGGAAAATAAGGAAAAATTACAATGAGATTCATGGGACCATTTGATATTGTTGAGTAGATTAGAAAAGTGGGTTACTATTTTTATTTTCCACCTCAATTGACATCGATTCATAATTTTTTTCACATGTCACAACTAAGCAAATATCTCTCTGACCTATCTCATGTTTTGAGTTGGGAGGACCTTGATGTGACGCATGATTTATTCATGAATGGGAAGCCAGTTTGGATTGTTAATTATGTGGCGAAGGTTCTCTATATAAATACCATATCTCTGGTTAAACTTCTTTTGAATCATGGTTGTGATTCACATGAGGCTTGGGAGAGTCAAGTACTAGTGAGAGAGTAGTGGCCTCATCTATTTGACATGGATTTTTCATGATAGGATTTATAGGATCATAAATCATTTATGAGGGGGATATTTTAAAATATTATTACCATATTTAAAGTACTTTTAACACCTTGTTTTGATCATCCTTTTTTGGATCTTGTTTCAGTTTTTTTTAGGCCTTTTTTAAATTTTTAAAGGTCTTTGGGGTTATAAATAGTTGTTTTTATGTTAGAGAAAACCATGTTGTTAAAAAAATAATTTTTTTTCCTTTTTATGAGGCACTGGATGGTGGCACACTATTATATCAAACAATATAGACTCCTCTTTAAACTATGTAGCTTGGAACAGTGGTGGTTTTTATGGTTGGCACATAGTTTTTCAAACCATGCATCCAAATCATACACCCTTTTTCAGTAGCCTAGAAGGTGGAACATGGTTAGTACGCTTTTTATCTAACCATGTGGACAAACCATGAAACTATTCCAGAATAATGGTGAGGGTGTACGGTTAGGCACACAGTTAGTAATAACCATGCATCATAACACAATAAACCATGTGAGGTGATTTTTAATCCCCTAAAAATGTAATTTAAGTCCTGAACTCCCTTTATAAATCTTAAACACCTCATAATCAAACCTAATCCAAAATTTTAGTATTTAGAGGATTTCTAGAGAGGATTTTGGCTCCTCCAAACTCTTTTCTCTCAGATCAAATTGTCGATGTATGTAATTGATCCCTCTCTAGTAAGTGTAATATATAAGATTTAGAATCCTCCTTTTCACTTATCTCTATCTTTGAGAGTGATGGATCCTCATTTTTTTGGTGTATTTGACCCTTGAATTATTGGATTATAACTCTAGGGATTACTCTTTGACCTTACATGCCTTTGAATCTCTATTAGTGGTTCCCCTTTTAGATGATTGATTAATCATGTGAAAAGGTAGGTGGTTCTATAAGGATTTTCCCTACAATTGAAACCTTTATTTCTTTATTTATTAGAAATTTATTTTCAATTGATTTATAAACCTTGATTTGATAATATTTTGAAGATTGGTATCAAAGTTATGGTTTTTTAATTAAAAACATTTTTCAAAGGATTTGAAATATTGGGTGTATTTTTGAGAAAATATTACTTGAAATTAAAAGTATCTTGATGACATGATTTTTATGTTGATACTTAAAAAATCATAAAATGAGTGATAATTTTAAAAGGATTAAATTTGATGGAAAAACATTTGATTTGGTTTTAAAATTGATATAGAATGTTGAAACTTGAAATTAGTCATTTCAATGTTGAATAATGAATTGAAATGAAATGACTGAATTCTCCATTATTGATTGATTTATTGATTAAAATCACATGTTATTTTTAGTAGATAGTGGTTCTATAGTAAAATCACACTTGGAATATAACTCCATAGAAAAGTATTGATGAAGAAAAATCTAACTAAACCAAGTTCGGAATGACTTTACCCAATGGGGTGTTGACTAATTTTATCCTGATGGCCTAATATTTAGGGACATATGCATATACATTTAATCATTATGAATCATTGAGTAGTGTGTGTATCATAGAGATATAAACTAATTAACCTCAAGGAATATGACCATGGTTATTTATTTTATTTGATTATTTCATGTCATTGTTTGTTGAACTAATTTATTCATGTCCTTTCTTCTTTATGAAAATTATTCATTTAATCCTGATTTGATATATCCATTTTCTAATTGATTTGATACTAAAAATGTAAAAATGATTTACCATGCCTTGATTTTATTTAAATTTGAACATAAATGTTTTATATGTATTGGAACATCTTATGGAAAATTTGGTGAAATCCTACTTGATTATTTTTCTCACAACCTAACTTTTACTTTAGGAATTTTTAGATTATATTATGTTGGGACCAGGAAAAAGGAAATCACCACTGGAGGTGGTGGGTGTACATGACTTTAGGGACCTTGGGTGATGTTAGTGAGTGATGGATTTGCAGTACACTTATTATGTGTGGATTTTTAGATTTTTATTATTTTATATTTTGTTGTTTCTTTGTATCATTCACCCTTTTTGTGATTTCTTTACCTATATTATTTTAGTAATTTTCTACTTGAGGAATTTTTGGCATACTTTCTATTTAATTTTTTTGTTCCACTAATCTATATTGATTGTTATTATGGAAAAAATCATTTCCTTTGACTCCTTGATGATGTCAGTAACTTTTTTCCAACTCATGGGGATCGGAAATGCTAGTAAATCCATGTCATAGTTATCTTGGTTACTGGTATCCTAAGGTATTTGGGTTGGTTTATGACACCGAGTTTCAACCCAACCTCTTCATGCTATGTTTCATAAGAACACCCCATGTATCTAGAGAAACATGTCATGTGAGACAATAAGACACGATAAGTGTAGACATTGTGATACATGTCGTGTACCCTAGTTAGACACATCTTATGATCATTTCAAGTAAGTTTGGATCCCTTTATATCATTAGTCTAGTTCTAGTATTAGTGTGGGTTCATTCCCATGATCTATATCTAAGATGTTATAGTGTTTCATCCCTTATTGATAACAGAATGAGTAATCCCCTTTATAGGTTAGTTCTGAATAGATTTAGGTATCCCTCCATGTGGCCTGATGTGTAACCCTCAATATTCTTCCCTTGGTTGGTCCAGGAATCTTATTTCTAAAATTTAGGGTGTGTGATCCGCTCCCTTGTTTTTTTTTCTAGATAGGGTTAGGTATACCTCATAGGACCTAGGATTCTATGTATCAACATCATTTATCTTCTAATGGGGTGTATTCTGGTCAAGTGATAATCTTGGATGATCCCTCTTAGTTCCTCCATCATTTTCCATGGAAATATTTGATGAGTATGACCTATCAGATTAGTGCCATCAGTATAGAAAGACTCGATGAGTGAGTTCTCTCGAATGAATATTACCTTAGATCCTCGAGTGGAATCTCTAGGCTGGTACTAATGATTGAACACACATTTAGACTCTATTTCTTCCTTTAAGAATATATTGTTCATCTTGTTTATCACCTTGGCTTTGTATTTTATAGAAGACTCCCTCTTTTATGCTTTGTGTTTGGTGATTCCAGGGTTTCCTACTATGTATGTTCATATTCACCCATGTATGGGCTCTACCCGCACGCGTCGTGTCTTTTGAAGATCACAATCCTTTCAATGGATTCCTAGGAGTACCAACAGTAGGAGGATCTTAGCTATGTTAGATGGATCATAAAAAGTTCCAAGAGTCATGTCTTGATATTATTCCCCTTTTTTTAGTAGGCTAGAATTTTTTTAGTATTGGTTGGGTTGTATTTGGCCCTTTACTTTTTCATACTCCCTCCATACATTGATGTAAGATTAGTTTTTATGTATTAATTTATGGTATTAGTTATTTATCCTTTCCAAATTATATTGGTGTATGGAGATCTGTTAGTGTGTATAGGTTCTTTAATATGAGGTCTCACATGTGTGTTGTATGACTACTCGGTGATAGTCACCAGCCCCTACCCTATTGAAGGCAGTCTTGGGGTGTCACACTTAGATTACTACTAGCTAGGTGGGCCTTGGTGGGTCATGTCATGACAAAAACTTCCTATATTGATGTATTTGAAGGATGGTTATTGTATATTCTGTGACATGACATATGGAATGGGGTATTTCACATGATAAGTGGCCAGGGGGAGGAGTGATTTGGTTTAAAGGGAGACGACACAATGTCTATGGCTAAGTCCAAATGTCATGCAATATTTTATTTAATTTTTTAAAAATATATACATACATATACATAGATTATGAAAAAATATAGGCAATGTGTAAAATTTAAATGGAAGGATGAGGAATAAACTTTAATTTGATGCTTGTGATGGGGTTTGAACCTGTGATCTATTTGATCCTATTAATTTCTCCCAACCATTGGTGGAAATTTTTTGTTTTTGATAGTTTATTATATTTTCTTTGTTTTCATATACTATTTTTTATTTATTTTTTATATGTTATAAACACATGATGTTTGGGTTTTTTAGAGAGGAATGATGGAATTGATTCAAGTTGGAGGATTTGAATTGAGGTCTTTTAGACTCTGGGTAGAGATATTTCTAGTCGATCCAACCCCATTAGTGTTTTTATATGTATTAATATACTATTTTAATATTTATGAAAATATCAAATTCCATGTAATAAAAAAACAAACAAGATAATCAAAGTGTAAATTTTAAATTGAAATAATGGGAACATATGTGACTCCCATTGTTTGGGTGGGATTCGAACCTATGACTAGTTTGATTTCAAGAAATACCCACAACTAGTATTCCCCCATTCGTTTCTATGTCATTTTATTATGATTTTTTGTATTTATAATTTTTTAAGATTCTAAAATTTTAATGTATGAATATACACGATGTGAAACAAAACAAAAAAAAATTAAAAAAAATAAATCCCACATTGAAAATTGAGCAGGGATTAGAACCAATGACTGACCACTTCCCGCAAAGTTACACTGGCATCTTCGCATTATTCTTTCCATATTTTCCTTAATTTATTTTATAAATATTAATATATATTAACATGATATTTTTTTACTATTTTTAAAATAAAATTGTTATACATAAAAATATATGTGATAAAATCACATTATTATTATATAATATGTTTGGGTGTGGGTGTGGGTGTGTGTATTATTACATGAAATCATGTAATCATGGTACACACCATGTATTTTTTAAATTATTTGATTAGATATATACATATATATATATATATAATTAAATTTATTTGAGTGGAGGTGTCCACCTGTCTAGTTTGACCATGATAATAAACAAAAATATTATATATTTATTCGATCTAATACTATAAATATAAATAAATTCTCATTTAAATACTTAATCACACTCTCATATAAAGTCAAGCAATAAATAGTGTTACTTTATTGGGGGTGAAGTATAAAAAAATAAAGGTTAATAATTTTCATCCTAAATATATTTGTTGTGGATTAAATATAGAATAAAATAAAGTTAGAGGCCTATGAACTCATCTCTCTACCCAAGGGAACCATCCACATATGAGTATTCTGCTTTAAAAATTCATGCAGAGTCTTCAACAGTCAATCAATCCTTTTAATTTAAAAAATTATCTATTAATAAACATATTTTATATTTTTCCAGTTCATTAAATCATTCTAAGACACTTTTTTCTTAACATGTTTGTTAATAAAAGATAATATAAAGTGGAATAAAAATATATAATCAAGATAGAGAAAGTGATAATGAGTTAGAGAGAGGGAAGGGGGGTTAGGGTAGAAGTGGTGCTTCCTAACTTTGATTTGTTGTGTCTACTTCTCTATCTAGTAGTCTCACAAAAATAATATAGCTATAGAACAATATTTATTTACAAAATGATAATAAGAAAAATAAAATTAACTATATAAAAATATATACAAAAACTAAACACTTTAATTTCTTGACTCTCCCTGAAAATGGTGCAAAAATTTAATGTACTATATTAGATGTTTATTTTTACTATAATTTATGAAATATAATAGGAACCCTAGTTCATCTCTCAATGAATATTTAAGGTTTTATAGGGTGAATTTTAAGATAGATTTACAAAACAATATAAAACTGAAAACATAGTGTGGTTTGAATTAATGAGCTAGGTAGATAAAATCAAATCTAGTGAAAAAAAGTATAAATTATTAATTTTAAATGAGTTTTATCCACCCAAGGGGATCCCTTGATTCTCATCCATTATCACTTTAAAGAAAGGGTTTAAATATTTTTAATCCTTGATTTTAAACAAATAGAATAAGTTTGTTGTGTAAGTTTAATAAAGATACCTCCCAAGGTTTGATTGGAAATGAAAATTGAATCACTAGATATATCCAATGATCAAATGATTTGCGACCAACATCATAACCCTAACTCTTCAAGGTAACAAATGAGGAACTTTTTTGTACCAACTAGTTTTGTATACTATTTTAGTGTGACACCATTAAATGAATGTGCATGGATATGAAAATGTTCTTGTGAGTTAAATATATCTATATGAACTAAATAAACATCATGATTCAAAAGGGGAATATGGATGGGTAAATGATGTGTGAAACATTATATGATTGGATAATCCCAAAAATGATCATTTTATTTTGAGTGTGACATAAAAATAAAAAACTCAAAAGTAAATAAGTAAGAGAGATAGATATAAATAATATATATATAGAATTAAAATGATTATAAAATTATTATAAATATGAAACTCATGATTTACATCAAGTTCTTCCCTAAGTGATCACATAGATATTAGAATTCCACGGAAGGGGAGGAAACCATGTGATGGATGAATGAATGTTTGAGAAATCTCAAATATAGAATAACCATAACCCCCATGTTGTACCTCTAAAATATCTACCCGAGACACCTATTTATATATTTTTTAAATTTCATGGTGTGTACAAAATTATATGGTGTGTAGTTTATTTTTTTTGGTGTTTTCCACATAATTGGTAGAAAATTCAGTCATCACATTTATTTTTGATGATGAAATATCATTATTTTTGGTTCAAAGTGTGTAATATCTTCATACAAGGTGTGTGGTGTCATATTCTCCCACCCACCACTTATAGAATGAGAATAAATTATGTATACTATAGTTAATATGGGGTGTTCTATTATCTTGGGAACTTGGTCATGTACTCAAGGGATTTTCCCCATGTCTTCTTTAATACTACATAGTGTATACATTTAAAGTACGTTGTGTGAATTTTTCCATTTTGTTCTAAATTTATCCCAAAGTTTTTATTTCACATTGAAACCCAGAAATGTTGGGGAAAATGAAACATTTTATCCTTATAAGAACATATATATAGTTTTATATATCTTTTTTACTCAATAAAACATACCAAAATAACATGAAAAAATGTAGTGCATCAAAGGGTATATCTTAATCCCACTTAGAAAATGGTCCATTAGAATTGATGATGAATTTTAATTTCCTAATTATTGTTAGAGGGTATAGATCCATGAAATTTATTCCTAATATGAAAAATGACAAGGAGTATTTTGTAGCATGAAGTAACTCCATGGGTTATTAAATGATGTTTAAATGAACATACCATATATGATACTTATTTAAAAACACCTTTAAACTATGAATAATTGTAGGAAAATTTACCAAATTTCTTAATTGGGTTGGGGGCATAGTTCCTATTTGATGGGAGGTCCATGTTTATCATATACCATATTTGTAACTTTGAGAGTCACTCATCTTTAATATTCCTAAGAAAGACCCCATTGAAATCTCACATGTGGTATATTTTCTTAGTGCCTGGTCCATGTTAAAGTATAAAGTTAGATAACTATCTATTATTATAATCTCTTTATTCTTGGTCTTAAGGAAGATATTTATTTGTAGTTATCCACAATTGGGGAAATCCAAATAGTTTTCAGGCCAACCCGTAGTGATGAGGATTCTACATGAGGAAATGTGATGATGATATCATCTACTTCCTCTGACTCCAAGTTAAAAAATAGAGTTATTACTTACTAATCTACCATATTAATGATCACTCACCCAAGTCTAGGTCTAAAAGTGTTGCAGTTAGGTTAGCTAATGTGTCTACATTGACATTGTGTACTATGATATATAGAAAAGAATCAATTTAGTGGGAAATAATTCCATCAAATCCTATTCATGGTTGATAATATGTATCATATCCTTCTTTTTATAATAATATATATCATTTATTTTCATTATCACCAATTATAAATCACTATTGGTGTAAGGGTATGTGATCCATATTTATTGGGGAAAGACTTAACCTATGATGAAATCCATACATTTGATCTCATTTCTATTGAATCCCTTTGAGAGATGAAAATATTATATAAAGAGTGTCTCCATTAGGTATATGAATATGATTATCAAGATAAACTTATTGAACAAAGGTTCCTCCATCCTTGTTTCTATTTGAGAGGTGGGAAAGAAATGGCTTGATGTGTGTGATCCTATTCTCTTTTATAATTGTGAGGTTCAAATTGGATTTACTGTTTTTGTTTCTAATGGAATGGTATGGTTCTCTATGTTTTGGAGACAAGATTCCTGAAACCTATAATGATTCAGTTATTCTTTCATTGCATCCTTTAATGACGGGTTCATCGTTTGTTTTCTATTTATATTTGGGCTATGATGATTGATTATAGGGTTTCAAGTATGGTTTCACAATCATTTACACAGGGTCTACCATTTTTATCTCTCATGGGAACTTAAAATGGCTCCCATATCCATAACAAGTCATAGGCCTACTTTCCAAAGGTAGGTGGCCTCTAGGGGTTTCAAACCTCATGACACTTAAGAACTCACATTGGTTGAGAGGGTGGGTGTAAGGGCCTGGATCCGTGTGGATTGACCCTTTGTGTGTTTTTGAAGACTGAGGTTCTCAATGGAGTCACTGAGGAAGTCTCTAGGGGTTAGGATACTGAAATATTAAAATAGTAATAATTACAAATCATGTAAGTTAGGTTCAGAATGTGTAACTTTTTGGGGTTTAAAAATATTAATATGACGCATTTTTTGGTGGAAATCGGACCCTAAGGATTACAAGATGTGAAAGGGGATTACATGTCATGTAAATACCTTATGTTTTAAATTTTATAACATTTTCATTCACTCAATTTTGTCAAAAATTATGCCTTCATCACCTCTCTACCGATTCCAGGTGACCCGACAACCCCCTCTTTGAACTTTTGGGGATTCCTTGGTCATGGATCAATACATAAATTTCCCCTTTCGATTCATCTTCAATACAAGGAATGTTATACCATATTTATTTAAATTTATTCAATTATTTTCCTCACATTACTCTTTTCCAGGTGATGCACTTGATCTCCATGTTTCTAATAGATCTGTGTTGGTTTTTTGTTGGTGCAGTTGTGGCATGGTGTCCTCGAGTGGATGCGGTTCTTGCAGGAGAGTCAATCAATATCTGCAATGTTGGTCCATTATTTTGAAAATAACATTGAAACCCTTTCGAGGTATGGGATTTTTTGCTTCTCTGATTATTTACATGTAATTATAGAACTAGCATTATTTATCCCCTTGGATCACAATGAAATTAACCTAATAATTTCTTGAACTGGATTAAAGGATTTGTATCGATTTCATGGTGATGTTGCTATTTTGTACCGTGATAATGGGTTGCCTCTTGATTTTATAGATAGTGTGGTATCTATGTTGTGAATTTTATGCTTGGTTTGGCATGTGAAATTTTTAAAGAATGTAAATCCAGAATTAATTGATAATTAATTTGTGACATATTTTGATAGCTTTCCACTTAGTTTTCTCATAGTTGGAACCTGTAAATAATGAATTGATTAATTCAAGATGGAATAATAATCGACTGTGTGATGGATAGTGTGGTATCTAGTTTCTATATTTGTTTCATGCTTCTTGGGATATGATTTGATCCTAGAGGGATGATTTGGTTTATGGGGTGGGAAGACCCATATGTGATGTGAACCTAAGAGGGATGATCCTGGATGGTTGTTGTGGTATATGGGGTGGGAAGACTTGGTTTTTGTGGTAGCAGTTGACGCTTGTGATAGCGGGATGCATTTAGATATGCATGTGGGTATTGGGGAGGACACCAAGGATGATAAAACATGTTGAAGTTGGTATTACCAATTAATATTAAAGTTGGATGCTTGTTTGAATCTATTGTTTGGATGACATCTAGGTTTTTTTATCTTCTTTCCTTTCCTCAATGCTTTAGGCAGATGGATATGATTGGTTATTTACCTTTTTTGGTAGCTTAGGATGTTTTTCTATAGTACCTAGTAATATGGAAAGTGATGATGTTAATAAATGAATAAATTTTTAACCCATGGGGTTTGATCTTGTTGGGATTCAATGTTGAGGTTATAATTCTGGGAAGTTGTGGACTTAATTTTCTTATGACTAGAGGGAATGGAACTTTGTTGTAATTCTAATGTAACGTAATTTTGGAAATGAAAATGTTTAATTAATGGTTAATTAATTAACTAACATAAATTCAAACTGATGAAAAGGAATTAAATAATTTAATGTAGCTCCTTAAATGGTTGTGTGCTTATAGGATATCTGGTCTTAGTAGTGGTAGACAGGAGTCCGAGAGACATTATATATAGTTGAGCCTGAGACTAGGTTATTCCCATAGTGTGGTTGTGATCTATATTATATAATGTAAATTTTGTATTTTTATATGCTAATCCACCCTATCGGTTAGGGAAACCGACACCCTATGGATTCTGAGCCCTAAGGGGGTGTTTTCCCCAACATCTATGTGGGAGGATGGATGGATGACTACACACTTTGACCCCACTCTATTTTCTTGGTAGTTACTTGTGCTAGTATGAACAGTAGTTAGTTTTCCCCATATATGTGTGTAGAGGGATGTAATTTATTTTTGTTATTTCACACAAATGTATTCTAGATATAATTTCCTAAGGACTACTATAGGTGTAACATGTATGGGTTGTGATGGATTGAGGTTTCTTACTCGATTTATGGGATGTGATGGATTGAGGTATAATACCTGATGTATGATACATGTTATGTGAGTTATGGTGGATCCCAGAAACTACCTGGTTACTTTTGGTTATGTGGACGTAGTGGTGTGATGCATGTGGTGCATGTTTTCGTGCTTCACCCAGTTGTCTATGGGATAGCCTTTTTGGAGATAGATGCTCAGGACATGCGATGTTGGGGTAGAGAGGAAAACTAGTGAGGAAGTGGTAGTGGGGTACCCTTGATATTCTTTATTATATTGTATTCTCTTATATGTGATACTTAGTGAGAGTATCTAGGGTGAGGCTGGGAACATAGTATACTTGTGTAGGTGATGAGTTAGTTTCACTTGTTGTTCACTATGATTTAGCATGCTTTCATTATATTTTTTATGAGAGAATCTAGGGAGGATCCTACTGAGGATATTGATATACTCACCCTACATATATATAAACTATTTTTCAGGTCAGTAATAGAAGTTTGGATATCAGGTTGGTTACTACTATCTTGGGGTTTATTAGGAGCTATTTGGGCTTCATGGTTGTTGTCGTCCTTACTTTTATTTTTTTACTTTCAGATTTCCTTTAAATTTTAGTAGTTATTTCATTTCATTACATATGTGCACTTGGGATTTATTTTATATTCTAGTCTGAGTTCGAGTTGGTTGGTGTATATCATATCTCTCTCTGTCACATGTGTTCTCTTAGAAGGTAATGCCTCTCATCTGTCTATTTACTATACCCTCGGTGCTAGTTGCCAACTCGGGTCCTACTGTAGGTAGGACTCAGTGTCACTATGTATCTTATCCCATTAATGGCCCATGAGGGGTACACTTTAGGGGGAGGAGATCGTGATAGAGTGGTATCAAAGTTCTAGTTGAGGGATTGGAAGGAGTTTGGAGTTAGGCACAGGTGAGGTTGTGTGGGTTGGTAGGGAAACAGTGTCGGTTATGTTTAGAAAGTGTTGTAAACATGGGAGACCATTTTAGACATGGGTATTTAGGGTCCCCTATGATATGATTCATGGAACATTAAGTTTACAATGGCTACTAAACGAGGTGATATTAGTTGTAGGGTAGAGACCTAAGAAAGGATCATGCATAATTCTTATTTGTGACTATGTTTGAACAGGTAAACCATGGGATAGGTTAACCTAAAATGAATAAAAGTAAACAATTAATTAATTTTAAGGCCTCCCATATTCTAGGTTTAAGAGATCTAATAGTTTTTTCATTTGTAGGTATGTCTCTAGATCAATGTCCTTATAAGATTCGCGTTCATAAGGTTACGCCAGCAGATCCCTACAAGGTAGATGATGATGATGATAAAAACTCTTGGAGGAGGACACTCCAAGAGTTTTAGTTCTAGTTTATACAAAGGTACGAGGGATCTATTTCATACACTTTCATAGAAGATTGGTTGGATTAGGTTGAGATAGCCTTCAGTTTGATCTATTCTCAGAAGGATCTATGGTTATTTTTTGTCATGAAAATGCTATGTGGGGTAGTGAGGTAATAATGGTTATTATTCTTAGGAGATCGTGAGGAGTAGGCAGTCTCATGGGAGGAGTTCTGAGACTAGTTTAGAGTCAATTTTATTTCTTTGACCACAAAGGCAACCATTCACCATGATATTCTTACCCTTCGGTGGGGGAGATCTAGTGTGTGGGAGTTTCTGATCCATTTCAAGAACCTTCTGTGATAATATTCAGACCTATTTTCATATGACAGTGACAGAGTGAAGAATTTCAAGGAGGATTTATGTCCAAATATCCAGCACCAGGTCACCCTGTTTATGTTGAACATGTATCTCAAGCTGTTGGAGAGGGAAAAGGTCATTGAGAGGATGTGATCTATAATTTTATTATCATTATAGGGGGTTCATCAAGATTCATCATGAAGCATAGTTGTGGTACGGGGTTCCAGTTGTTAGAATATAAGAGCTTCTGATCAGTCGGGGGTAGGTCCCAACCCTCAATGTCTTGTTTCTCTGGGGTTGGTGGCTCTCAGGTCTATTCCAAGGGATCATATGCATTTTTTCTTAGAGAGGATGAGGGAATAAATGAAGAGAGTGTCTGGCCTTTCTGAGAAGTAAGTGTGTGCCAGTTGTTCCGCTTCAGGTTCCTCCACTGAGTTATTTTTAGCTGAGGTAGCAGCAGCAGGTTGCTATAGTTTGGGATCAGTATAGAGTGGATGGGGCAGGCAGAGTAAAACCCTGAGATTCTTCCCATCCCCGGATAGTATATAGTGGATGTGGAGGTGGTCTTTAGTATCGGAAAAGAGTTCATGGAGAAGTTCTTGGTCAGCTTCATGCTTTATAGTTTCCAGTGTCAGGTGAGCTAGATATTATTCGAGGTGACTTTTCTTATTATCTACTTGGGTGTATGCCTTGTTTGATTAAATATCAACACACTTCTTCATATCACTTGCCCTTTAACATGATTTGGGAGTTGAGGTAGAGAGACTTCCAGTTACCTTTGCATTGACTACAACAATTAGAGTTTGAGATGACTTGTTTTATGTATATAGAAACTGTAATCTAGTATTAGGGAAGCACCACTATTAGGGAGATTTCTTATGTTTACGAATATATCCATATGACATCATCCTCGGTATGGATTGGTTTTGTATAGTTCAGGCTATCATGGATTGATTTAGGATTTATTTTTTGTTCTTCGATGCTGATATAGAGACAAAAATGTTTTTTGGTGAGAGATACCCTTGAATGTGTCAAAGGAATGTTACTTTATTTTCATCCTTTATATCTGAGTTGATGCTAAGTTCATCGAAGTTTCAGTAGTCAGCATTTCCCAGGGTCATAGAAGAGTACCCTGATGTCTTTCTAAAAAAGGTTGTAGCATTACCCCCTCAATAAGAGATCAAGTTTGGGATCAAAATACATCTAGGAATGTCCCATATCTAATTGTCTCTGTATAGTATAGCACTTTATAAGTTGAGAGAGCTTCATATACAGCTCGATGGTCTATTACGGTGTGGTTTCTTTTGGACAAGAGTATCACAGTGGGGTGAACTAGTTTTTTTGTGAAGAAGGATGATGGCAGTTTGCGGTTGTGTATCAATTATCATTACTTGAACCAAGTGACAGGAAAGAACAGTTATCCTCTTCCATGAATTGATGATTTATTCGATCAACTAAAGGTTAAAATTTGGTTCTCAAAAATCTATATCTAGTCAGGATATCATCATATGTGTGTAGAGGATGATGATATCTCAAAGACTGGTTTTTTTTATCATCGTGGTCATTATGAGTTTGTTGTGATGTTGTTCGGTGTGATGAATTCTCCAGCAATGTTCATGGGGTTAATGAATACTATGTTCTGGGAGTTCCTAGACAATTTCATGGTGATTTTCATAGATTACATCCTTTTGTACTTCGTGTCTAAGGAGGAGCATGCAGAGAATATGCATTCCATTTTGGGATTTCTTCATCCTAATCAATTGTCTGGGAATTTTCCAAAGTATGATTTTTGGGCTTGAGAATTCCATTTCTTGGGTCATGTTGTATCCGGGGAAGGATTCATTGTGGATAAATCAAAGATATATCTAGTTGTGTTTTGGTAATCCCCCAATATAGTAGCAGAGGTGTGAAGTTTCCTTATTCATATAGGCTGTTAAAGGAGGTTCGTAGACAATTTCTCTCAGTTTGTGACTCCTCTGATAGAATTAACCAAAAAGGATCAGTCATTCTTGTGTATTTATCAATGTCAGATAGCTTTTGAGTATCTAAAAGAGAAGTTGGTCAGTGATCTAGTTCTTTGTCTCTCAATAGAAGGAGTTCAGTTTGAGGTTTTTTGTGATGATTCATGTCTTGTTTTGGGTTTTGTTCTAATGTAGCATAGATCGGTCATTTTTTATGGGTCTTGGTAGTTACACCCCCATGAGGGTAACTATTCCACCCGCGATGTTGATTTGGTGGTGGTGGTGTTTTCCCTAAAGTTTTGGAGACATTAACCCATCGACGAGCGCTTTATAGTCTTCATCGATCATAATATCTTGAGGTATGTTTTCTACCAACATTACACAAACTTGCATCAGTGTTGGTGGATGGAGCTCTTATAGGATTATGAAATTGATATTTTATATGCACCAAGAAAGGGGAATTTTGTAGCAGATGTGCTGAGTTGGAAGTCACGTAGTGATTTAGTGCAGGAATTAGATGATTCCTGGAGAGTGATGGAAGAAATTTAAGCATTGCATCTAGATATAGGAGATGTTGGGGGTAGAGGTTGTCTTTTTCAGATGATAGTGTAGTCATCTTTGGTTCATTAGGTGGATGAATACCAATTGGGGGATCTTGAGGTGGATTTCTGGAGAGACCAAGTTTTTTTTGGTGAGGCCCCTGATGGTTGGTTTGAGGATGAACAACACTGAGTATTGTTTCAGGGAATTTTTTTTCATTCCTTTGGCGATGTGTGATATGGTACTTAGATAGTACCATATTTCACCTTTTGCACTACATCCTAGCATGAAAAAAATTTATCAAGATTTTAGAGGTAATTTTTTTCCAGGTTTGAAGTGTGCATTTTTAGGATCTTTATCTTGATGTTTGGTCTTCCAAAAGGTGAAGGTCGAGAACTGTGTTCCTGGTGGTTTGCTCCAACCATTAGATGTTTCTCAATGAAAGTAGGAGGACATTTCAATGGACTCTATTACCAGTTTACCATGAGCTCAGGGATTCTATGACTCTATATGGGTGGTATTAGATCATTATACCAAATCAACCCACTTTATAGTGATTAAGGAGTCAAACTCAGTGGAGGTTTTGTCAAGGAAGTATCTGGAGTATGGGTGAGACTCTATAGGGTCCTGAGGATGATCATTTCCGATCGAGATCCTCATTTTACCTCTATGGAATGGAGAGGTCTCCAACATGATTTTGGTTCTCAACTATTCCTTATCACTAATTTTCATCCACAAATGAATATTCAAACAAGGAAGACCATCCAAACTCTTGAAGACATGTTGAGATCTTATGTCCATGATTTTGGAGGTTTTTGGATGAGAAACTTTCCCTTAATAGAGTTTTCTTCCAATAATATTTTTTACTCTGCCATCAGTATGTCATTGTTTGAATCCTATTATGGATAACCTTTCCATTATCCATTGTTTTAGACTGGGTTCAGAAAGTCAGCAATTCTTAGGCTAGAACTGGTATAGAATATGAAAAATATGGTTCAGGTGATTCATGAGAGGATGAAGGAAGTGAAGTATCATCAGAAATCTTATATTGATCATAAAAGGAGACATATATAGTTCTATGTTGGGGATCATGTTTTCATGAAGGTGACTACCCATTATGGGAAGTAAAGTTTTGGTCATGGGAGTAATTTTTCTCCCCATTTTGTTAGGACGTTCATGTTGTTGGCTCGTGTTGGAGTCATGACATATTAGATAGTTCTTCCCCTACAGATGAGCCGGACACACGATGTATTTCATGTGTTGTATCTCTATATTTATCTTCATCGTGACTCTCATGTCATCTATTGGGGAAAGATCAATGTTTATGATGATTATTCCTTCGAGGATCAACCTGTAGATATCCAGGACTACCAGGAGAAGGTGTTTCACGGGCATTTTTATCCCCTTGTTTTGTGTCTTATGGCAGCATAGTGGAGTGGAGGAGAGTACCTAGGAACATAATTCATAGATACACACTCATTACCCTAAGCTATTTGATATTTATCTCTTCTCTTTCAACATAATTCATTTTATGATTGTATACCTTTTCAGTTTTATCTGTTGGATTTCTCTTATTTCTTTTTGTAGCTTACTCTCTTTCAATTAGAGGTGAAGAGGAATGGGGTTTTACATATTATTTTTGTGTTTAGTTTTATATGGTTGGATGAGTCTAGTCTCATGTTATAGGTGGGGAATACTCGATGATTATTTCATATACTCATTGTGTCAAGCCCCTTGTGATTGGGTGATGTGTTTGAGCTTCTATGGTGATGAGATCCCTCAGAGGTATCTCGTGTGGTGGATGTTCATATGACCCCTTTATGTTTCCTCTATGAGTTTGTTTTAAATTCTCAAGGATGAGAAATATTTTTGAGAGGTATCTAATTTAAGGGCCAAGATATGCATGCATTGACCCGTTGTGTGTTTCCAAAGATCGAGGTTCTTTGAGGAGGCTCAGAGGATGTCTGGAGGGGTTAAGCTTCTAAAAGATGGAAACAGAAAGAATTTCATGTTGTGTAATAATTAAATATCATGTAATAATTACACACCATTTAATAATTACACTTTATTTAATTACAAATCATGTAATAATTATATGTCGTGTAAGAATTACACATTTTTTAAGAATTACATGTCGTGTAAGTCAATTTCACGACGTATAAGTTTTCAGGGATTAAAAATAAAAAAGGTGATATGTTTTTTAGTGGAAACTAGACCCTGAGGATTACACAACATGAAATGGTATTAAATTTCTTGTAAATACCTAATATTGTGTGTTTTATAATGTTTTTAGACTCTTGGGTTTTTCAAAACCAATGTCTACAACACCTCTCTCTCGATTCTAGGTGACCTAGTGACCCCCTCTTCAATGTTTTGGGGATTCCTTTGTTAAGTATTGATCCCTAGATTTACTCCTTCAATCTATCTTCAATCCAAGGTATATTCTTCCTAAATTATTTTGGTTTCTTCGATCATTTCCCTCTCATTCCTCTTTTCCATGTGGTGGCACTTGATCTCCATGTTTCTAATTAATCTATCTTGGTTGTTTGTTGGTGTGGTTGTGGCATGGCATCCTTGGGTGGATGCAGTTCTTGCAGGAGAGGTGATCAAGATCCGCAGAGTTGTCCCTTTCTTATGAAAAGAATGTTGAAACGCTTTTTGAGGTAGGTTATTCATTTCTTATCTAATTATTTGTGTTCAATCATAGATCTAACATGATTTAACCCCTTGGATCACAATGAAATTAACTTAATAATTACTTGAACCAGATTAAAGAATTATTATTGATCGCCTGGTGATGTTGTTGCTTTGTAATATGATAACGGGTTGAATCTTAATTTTCTAGATAGTGTGGTATCTATTTTGTGCTTTTTATGCATGTTTTGGAATTTGAAATTTGTAAAGAGCATAAATCCATAATGAATTGATAATTAATTTTTGATAGATTGTGATAACTTACTGATTAGGTTTCCTATAGTTGGAACCTTTAAATAATGGATCGGTTAATTAAAGATGAAAAAAGAATAGGTTGTGTGATAAAATATAATTCATTTTTAGGTCTTGAGTTTCCCACTTTCTTGTAAAGTCTAAGTTCCTTGTGATTTGGATCCATGATGGCTCATTTTGTTTGAAGTTGAATGTCATATTTTAGGTCCAAAAGTCTAGTTTATATTTTTTCCTTCTTCTTGTGATATTATGTGAGCCTAGAGGGTTGTTGTGATTTATGGGGTGGGGAGGTCCAGATGTGATGTGAGCTTGGGAGGGATGATCCTGGAGGGATGTTATGGTATATGGGATGGGGAGGCCTGGTTTTCATGGAATAAGTTGACACTTGTGATGGTGGGATGCATCGAGATATGAATGTGGGTGTCAGGGAGGACACCAGGGATGACAGAACGGGATGAATATGGGATTACCCAGTGATATTAAAGTTGGATTCTTGTTTGAATCTATTGTTTGGTTGGTGGTGAGGTTGTTCATTTATCTGATTTCCTTTCCCCACTACTTGAGGTGGATGGTTGTGAACTATATTTTATCATGTACATTTTTTGTTTTTATATGCTAATCCACCATATCGGTTAGGGAAACTGACACCTCAGGGATTCTAATCCCTCATGGGTGTTTTCCCTAACATCCCAGTGGGAGGATGGATGGATGACTACCCCCTTTGACCCCAACTCTCTTCTCTTGGTAGTTACTTGTGTTGGTATGGCCAGTGGTTAGTTTTCCCCATATATATATATATAAAGGGATGTAATGGCTTGTGTTTATTTCACACATATGTATTCTGGATATAGTTACCTATGGAATATTATAGGTGTAACGTTTATGGGTTGTGATGTCTTTAGGTTTCTTACATGGTGTATGGGTTGTGATGGCTTGAGGTATAATACCCAATGTATGATACACGTTATGCAGGCTATGGTGGATCCCTAAAACTACCTAGTTACTTTTGGTTACATGGATGTAGTAGTGTGATGAATGAGGTGCATGTTGTGGTGATTTTCCTAGGTGTCTACAGGCAAGCCTTTTGGAGAGATATGCATAGGACGTGTGATGTTGGGGTAGAGTGGAAAATAATTATGGAAGTGGTAATGGGGTACCCTTGATATTAGTTATTATATTACATTCTATTGTATGATATACTCAGTGAGAGTAGCCATGGTGAGGCTGGGAACTTAGTATACTTGTGTAGGTGATGAGTTATTTTCACTTGTTGTTCACTATACTTTAGCATGCTTTATTTATCTTTTCCATGAGAGACTCCAGGGAAGATCCTACTGAGTATACTATTATACTCACCCTACACATATATAAACTATTTTTCAAGTTAGTTGGAGAAGGTTGGAGATCAATCTAGTTACTACTTTCATGGAGTTTAGTAGGAGCTATTTGGAATTTATGGTTGCTATCATCCTTACTTTTCATTTTGTACTTTCAGTTTTCATTTTATTTGTAGTAGTTATTGCATGTCATTATATATGTGCACTTGGGTTTTTATTTATATTGTAGTCTCATAAAAAGTTGTTTTGTGTATGTATTATCTCTCTCTTTAACATGTGTTGTCTTATAGGGTATTTCCACCCATCTATGTTTTTATTATACCCTTGGTGCTAGTCACCAACTCAGGGCCTACTAGAGGTGGGACTCGAGTGTCATTGTCTCTCTTCTCCCATTACTAGCCTAGGAGGGTTACACTTTGTGGGGAGGGGTTGTGACAGTGGGAGTTTAGTCTCATCACACCTTTTTGGGGGTAATTATTTTCTACTCTAGTACTCTCTTATAGATTTAATATATGCTCTTAAATATCTTCCAAATCTTGATACGGGATTTGTTTACCTTATAAAATGATTGGTTGTTGAATCCTTCTAAAAATGGGTTTTATTAATGAGAACATATTATGTATCTGAGTTTCCCCTTAGGTTTCCAATTATTTCTTAGAAATGGGTATTTTGTTTCATTTTGAAGCCATATAACCATATAATCTTGAGTTTACTTCCATCTAAGAAGGAAATTGGTGTTTTGAGGATGTGATTTAACCTCTAAGATGAATCCTACGTATCTTATGAGGATAGGAATCAAACCCCACATAGTTCATTTAGGTCCAATCCAGGAAATTTAATGTCATTCATAAAGGAAAAATAAGGGGGATTATAGGCATTGGGAATGGAGCTCTAGCCTTAATAAAGTGTCATATGTATCCTACTTATAATCAAAATTAGAGTCTTCATAGTTCTTTATTCCCTCAATTCGTTGATGGGTAGGGAAAGATAATTATTACTCGTGAGGGTTATTTCCCTAGGTTTTAGCAATATAATAATACCACTGGGATATATACCAAGGTGGAATCCCATTTATGGAATCATTTTCATCATGTTATTGAATAGGGATTACACACTAAGGTTTTCATAATTGGTGGGGTTTTATGATTCTAGTGATATGATCATTACAAATCCCTAAGACCATGTGAGTAATGATTTGTGTGAGAAACAAGGGATGTAAATTAATTAGACTAACTATATATGGATACATGACTTATGAATGGGGGAGGCCCTAATGGGTTGTTTGATATAGAGCTCAAGACTTAGGAAGGTGTCCTACTTATCCTATTTGCATAGGAATCAGATCTATCATAGTTCAATTTCTCCCTAACTTTCTGATGGGTTAGGATAATTGATTACACTCAATGGGATTATTATTACCCTCAAGGTTTTGGAAATTTAGTGATTTATACCATGATTGAATCCCATGTTATAAATTTATTCTCTACCCTCCCATGGATAAAGAATGATTATTTCCATGAAAGGTCTACTGAATATGTTTTGTACGACATGGAGGCATGTCTAAGGGTATGACATGAATAGGATCGCATTATTGAGTGACCCTAGCCCATTCGGATGTTCTCATAAGATCATGATTTTGGTTTATATGGTGTATGTATAACTGTGTCTTCTAGATAAAGTTGACATGCCTTATGGTATCTTACTTACATGTTTAGGGGGTCTACCTGACATGTCCTAAGTGTCTTCCTAACATGTCCTAGGTGTCTTCCTATCATATCCTATATTTCTTTTCATGATCAAAGATGACACATCTAAGGGTGTTTAGTGATAAAGTTTGACATGTCCAAGGTGTCCCATATGATCAAAGATGACATGTCCATGACCTTTCACATGATCAAGGTCAATATATCCAGGGTGATTCACATGATTAAAGAGGACATGTCTAAGGGTTGTTTCATGAAAAGGATGACATGTCTGAGGTGCTTCATTTAATCTAAGCAGACATGTCAAATGGTTGTCACATGACAAGGATTTCATGTCAAAGATCCATTTCATGATCTAGCTAACATTATTGAGGGACCTTCATGTGATTGAAGTAGTGATTACACAAAGTGCATGATCCCTTAATGTGATCATAGCTAACTTTTCCATAGGACTTTTAATGATTGAGCTGACATGTATGATGGACGTCATGTGACTTGGACGACACATCTGGAGGACTTTGTATAATCTTCCCAAAATATCCAAAGGGCATCATGTGACTTGAATTACATGTCAAAATACCATCGCATGATCTTCCTGACATGTCCAAAGGCTATCATATAAATTTCATGACATGTCTAGAGGCCATATCATGATATGGATTACATGTCCAAAGGACTTTTTATGATCTTATTGACATGTTTTAAGGACTTTGTATGATCTTTCTGACATGTCTAGGCACTGTCATGTGACTAATGAATGGGCCACATGGGTTGCATGACCACCTTCACAATAAAATCAGTGTATCCATTTTCACATAAAGATTCTATATTTTTTAACCTTTTATCACATAAATTCCTCAATGTTCATTAGGCGCTAGCCTATTGAGGCCTCACGTGACCAAGTATACATTTGTAAACTCATTCAAATGATTCGGATGACATGTTGGGAGTCCTTCGTGTGATCAATGGAATGATCACGCAAAGAATATAGACATACCTCATAATCCCTTAAGTCGTTCCCTAGGTTTACCTGGTAGAAAAATCTTATTATTGTGTGGATATTCACACTAAGAATTCATCTCTCAAATCTATTCTCTTGTGTGTGTATTCTTTTGTGATGAGGGGGGGAGCATTTATTTTCCTTAAAAACCTAGATCTACAGCACTTTTCATGGAAATTAATTCATATATATGGGATTGAGTCAATGGAGGGATTGCCACATCACACATTTTTCATGAACCTATTGTGGGTCATTAATTATGCCATACTTCTATTGCATGATAAATAGAGACCACATAATCACCCCATCATTGGAATATTTATCAAACCCATGGCTTGTCAAAGAGATTTTACATAATCAAATTGACATGTCAAAGGGACTTCACAAGATCAATTCAACATGTTTGTGGCTCTTTATGAGATCAAGATGGAATGTATGGTACCCTTCACATAAATATCATCATAACCCCCTTCGCATGAAGCTTCAACCTTTTATAGATTTTATTTTATAAATCATATGGCATTCGCCCCTTGGTTGTACATTAAGGTGTCATATGATAAAACTAGCTTGCCTTAAGTCCTTTTCATGATGGAGTTGACATGTTTAGTGGCATTCACATGATGAGTCCTTCATAGACCTAGGTATTTCACGTGATCCATAGATTGATCACACAGAACACATTATCCATTCATATGGAAATCAGTATACCTCCCTTTCGAATGAAGATTCCGTATTTTTTAGATTTTATTTTATAATGGTCTTAAGTGATTTTTTTGTGTCTATCGATCAACATGTCACATTATTGGGGGAACTCATCCGGTAGTCTTCGTATGATCATCAGTGCTTATCTAGATGCTTTTTCGAGATCAAGAAGAAGAGTCTAAGGGACTTCACATGATCATCAATAGATCATGTGAAGTACATGACCCATTTGTGTGATGTCCTTAGGGTCACATTATTCATGTAACCTAGGTTCCTAATACCCATGTATCCATGATACTCCTTCATTTCCTTTTTAGAGAAAATAATACTTCTGCTTCAGGTATCTCTTCGGTCCTAAAATTACTAATGTTCATTTGGAGAGTGTCAAAAAATTATTCCCCTTATAAGTGAGGTCCACAGGGACAAGGACTCGGTTCTGAGGAATGTAAATTCCCACCTAACTCCATTATGACTTTATAGGTCAGTGTTCTAAGTGGATTTTTGTATTTTGAGTGACCATTCACATTTCATAGAGTGTTCTGTAAATAAAAGAATAAAGATCCATTCATTTCATCAGTGAACCAGATCTTTAGATCTCTCGTGATTTCTGCTTTCACATGATTGCTTCACATGATCTTGCAACAAGAATCGTCCATATGACTGACTAGTCCCGATAACTCATGAAATAATCCTTGAATACAAAAATTGGTAATTTTTTTAGGCTATGTTTTATATCATTGGACATGGGGTTGTCTTTTCATGCTTCACATGATCTTCCAGCACTATCGCATAATTGTTTGATCATTACATGATCCATGCTACCCCCTCATGGTCACATGATAGTGAGACCTATCATGTACCATGTTCTTCGTATTATTAGTAGTGGGATATGCGATGTGAATAGGCTTTATGTGAGTCGCATAATCTTCATATGGTCATGTAGTTGTAAATTTTCCTGAACCACCAGGTCTGAACAAAAATTCCACATAACGTCATGTGTGCCTCCTCATATACAAGAGTCTTAAAAATTGCAATGAGGTTCTATGTCCATCACTTTGGAGACTATACCCTCAGTATCATATCATGCGATCAACAATAAATAAAGACAAAATAATTAATAATCGGAGTAATCTTGTGGAAGTAAATGAAATACATATCATGAAATATAAAAGTATCTCTCAATGTGGCATGACTTTCTAGAATGAATGAAGCATAAGATAAATAAAAGAACTATAGGGTCCTCCAATGCCTTTCCTAGTCCTACCCAGCTCCATGCTCCACCTGTTTAGCCATCCACCACAGGGACCTTACCCTTCACCAGGTTGCTCATGAAATCTACAAACACATCGAAATGCTTGAGTAGGGTGTGGGTACAAGACTCAGTGGGACACCATCAAGTCATCCTTAATCTGACATGATCAAGAATAAAAGTGTATTATATAATAATAATAAATGCAGGAAGCGCATAAACATACAATAGAAAATCAAGCGGTAGTGCGTTAACTAAGCTTCCATAACCCTTGGTCGTACATGCTTTAGCTTCATGCTGGAATATAAATGAATGAGTTAGAAGAAACAAACCATTCCTTGTATGGCATTATCACACTATCATAGAGGTAATACCCAGTGTCATATATCCCTCAAGAGGACCATGTCACCCAGATCCTCTATAAGAGAATAACTAGTACTCATATCGACCAGGCTATCTCATGGTGAATGGCACTTGGCATCAACGCTACCTCGAGCACACCCATGACATGATTCCATGGATACCTTATACCTCCACGATACCTCATACCTCTATGATACCTCAGGTTCCTCATAGTTATCATTCCAATTAAGTTCTCTCCCCCACTAGGGGATAAATATGTCATGACAGTCCACTTGTCTCAAATACCACTAATAGCCAACAAGGCATGGTAATACATATATATATGGAAAACACAAAATTAGGCATAGTATATCAACATGAGTATATAGTATCATACACAAAAACATGTGATCATAATCAAACATGGATAAAATCTACACTAATATAACTCATGGAATCACAATAGTTTTGATGGGATACACACACACTCACATGTGATCATAATCAATAATTGTCAATAAAAATGCCAAAAAATATAATCATCAAGGTAACAAGTGAAAACTTGGGACCAATAAGGTAAGGAACTACCTGCATCAAAATTCGGGAAGACCACTTCATGGTTTTATTATCATCATAGGAGACATGTCAAAGTATCGAGCTCTCGGCACATCGATGATCGAGGTATATCAAGGGTTTCCTAGAACCAAAATAGCTATTTTATTTAAATAATAAATAAAACATTATTTGTTATGATATATTCTCTCTCATGGATAATTTTTTAATTACTTATTAAAATATCACAGGAAATGATATTTTCTCTCTCCTGAATAATTATCAAATTATCACTTATATTATCACATGCGATGATAATTATCCTTACTAGATATGTTTAAAATTATTATCCAAATTATCACATACAATGATAATTTATATTTTCTATAAGATTTTAAAATTATTATTTTAAAAAATCATTTAAAAATAAGTCATATGTTTGAAATTATCATTTAAAAATGAATAATTATATTCTAATAATTTTTCCTTAAAAATTATCATTTCTCAATTTTATTATGATAATTTGTTTTCCACAAATTATCCTTTGATAATTTGGTGAAATTATCCTTTGATAATTTTTATAAATATATTATAATGATTACTCTATAAAATTATAATTTTTAAATTATCTTCTGATAATTTTTTAAAATTTTCATTTGATAATTATTTACAATTATCCGTTCAATAATTGTCATGTGGTAATTTTACAAAAATTCTCATTGGATAATTTATTATATATATTTCCCAAATTAATTCAATTTCTTATCCCCTTAATAATTTTGATAAATTATCCTTCTATAACACATTGTAATTATAATTTAACAATTTCATTATTATCCTTTTATATTTTTTTTAAACACCTTTGGATATTTTTCTTCAAAAATATCTTTTGATAATCTATATAAAATTATAGTTTGAAAAAATTTCTGGGTTATCATTTTTATTCAAGATCAAAGTTTCCTTTTTAAAATTAATTTATGTTTTGTTTTCATTCCCACACATAAGAGAAAATAAAAAATAATAATAAGAATTGGGAAGAACCTTGCAGTATGAGAGGCACCCCAATGGGAAGAATAAAAATTCTTTGATTACTTGAAAAAGGAGGAAATGATCAGTGCTAGCTTCACCAACATGAGAATAGGTGTCTTGGACTTGTTGGTGGAATTATAATGAGGAGCAGTATGGTTTTTATAGAAAATCCAAAAAAACATTTAGGGTTTAAGGAATATGAAAATTAAACCTTTTTTTAATCCATTAAACACCAAACAAATGAATGCATAGTGTTTAGATTCTTGTTATAAAGTTATTTCCATGATTATTTGGTCAAAATGAGTGTAATCCAAAGGTATGAAAATATCCCATGCGCATTAATAGAGTAAATAAGTGTGTGAGGAAGATGACCAGCATATTTTCTCAATTTTAATTAAATTAATAAATTTAATTATTTAATTCAATTATCAAAAAACTTGGTTTTTAATGGTAAAGCTAACTAAATGCTTGTTTTTTTATGAAACTTATACCCCACCTAGGGTAAACCCCCCCCCCCCATTCTAAACCCAACAGTGTTCTCAGATTTATCATATGATACACTATTTTTGATAGATCAAATGATCGTAATATGTTACATAGATCACATGATTCATGAGACATATAACATGTCATGTGATCATGAACCATTATATGGGCTGTGTGATTAACATGATGTTTTTCAAGCTACATGCATATTTTTCTCTTTTTTGTATGGTTCCTTTACCCATCTGACATAGGCTTCTTTATCTTCTATAGATGACTTCCAATTCACGAAATTATTCGGATGCAGCTAATTGGAGATCCTTTATTATCGAAAATTTCAATTTGAACCCTTGGTACTGAGTATTTTCATACAATGAGTCTTTGAATAGGATTCTTTTGACTAAACTTGAAAGCTACCCACTATCACAGAGACTACCTTCATATAGATTCAAACTCCTAGATAACATGTCCATTTCTTTTCCTAACTACAACCTTATATATTTATGGCTATAATCTTCTCTTGATTGTACTCAAAAGATTATTTTCTAAGATAGATAGTTAATTGTGGAACTATTACAGGGGTTACCCTATATGTTGGCTAACACACCTCTAGGTCTAGACTATCATGAACTTGCTCATAAACTGATTGCTCATAGTTAATTGAGCATACTTGTATCCTCTATAGACAACCCAAAAGGTGGCTAGATTTTAAATTGGGATTTGCGCCCTAGAGGAAACCACTTTGATGAATGGGTATAGCCATTATGGGTTAGGTAGAGTTGTTCAAAATTATTCAATCAGTTACATGTTATTTATCTTTATGAGGTGACATGGATTTCTCAGTTCATTGTGCACCATTAATCAAAACTCCTTAGAGAGAAGATTGGCCATTGGTTTCTTGGAACCAACTCTTTTCATCTGACCCATGGTAAGGTAAGGATCAAACTATGGGATATTTACTAGCTAGGGTGAATACCTTCTCTCAGGGAAATATACGATGAATTTCTACCAACTTCTAATGTTCAGGATGACCCTGATCAAACTCTAACCTTGGCATTGGATATTCTCACCATTGCAAATGATAAGTTGAAGAAGTAGTTAAAACTATACTCATTCATTTCATTCAGTGATTATATTAACATTTTCCTTTATCATAGTGGGACTCATCCAACCATTATATCCCCCCACCTTTATCCTTATCAACAAGTTTGAAATAGCACAGGCTCTTATTGGGCCATTCTAGAAGCTGGGGAGTATGCCTCATGGAGATTTTGGGTGAGACCAGGGGTATCCCCATGTCTTTGATTAGTAGGATATTTTTTCATGTTTTTAAATGTATGGCTCTTCCCTGTAAGGTATGTATGATTGGGAATTTGAGTTAACACATTGGTGATGATAACACAACTGGCAGAAGGGTTTCTTCTCAACTTAGTTATGCTAACCCTTGTTTTTCTTTATTGACTCATTGTCCATGTTCAACAGGGTAATATCCCCTACCTAATCAGTATCCATTTTCAATTTCTTTTTTCCTAGATAGAAGAGTGTTTTAATGTTACAAGTATTAGAATACTAGTGAAACTATTTATTCCCTGCTCCATCCTAGGATACTAAACATTTTCAAAGTTGAGTTGATGTCATTAGGTTCTAATAAGGTTATTGGTATGTTGATCTAGCCTGATCATTTCAATTTCATTCCATACCCCAAACCCACTAGGATAATTATTGAAAATTGTAGTAGTTTACATACCAAGAAATCATATTAAGTCTCATTTTAGGATAGGGTTATTTCATCTTTCATTGATAAACTAATCATCTAGGAGCCATATACCCATCTGTTTTCTCATTATTTTTTCTAAACTCAAAGGTTTTCTCCTCTTCCTTTAGACATTTTGTGGGTGGAAGGGAATCTCAGACTTATTTTACAATTCTAGCTTATATTGGCTTGTGAAGATACAAATTCTAAAATTGTTCTTCCTCTTACTGATTCCCCTATCTTCTTGTCTTAGAACTATACCTAAGATTTAGTTTAAGATTACCCAGTTGGCATACTGAATCGATTAGTTTATCAAGTAGATAAACCATGTACTTTTATAATCCTGTCATCTATGGAAATGATAGAGTTGATTCAGGACCCAAGAGATCCCCAAGGAAATTATCTCATCATAGTGACATGTATCCCATCAACATAATAGGTTTTATTGAGGAATCTGGAACTTTGGTTCTAATGAAATATAATGCACCGATTTGGGGAGAAACACATGAGTCTCCTTCTCTTCCTTCCTTGTCGGCTCAGTCGATACTTCCTTCAATGGACTTGATACATGAAATATGACACTAGCCATTATTGCTTCCAATGTACCCCCATAGGCGATAATTTATAGCTTAGTCCCAAGAAGGATATTTTTTCATTAAATCCATACCCTGATAATGACGACTCCCTTGGAGAAAATATGTGACCAAGAGTAATGCCTTCACCAACTCTTTCATGATTTGGGAGCTTGTGGATTTGACTTCAATTAATTGTATGATATCATACTATATATTATCCTAGTTTGGAAACAATATTCCAACAATGAGAGTGAATTGTGTGGTTTCAATGATAGGACTATTGTAGTCAAATTAATAAGGGAATATTTAGAGGTTCTTGAATAGAGACATCAGAATGTCTCTCAGTTGCGTGCCTAGATGGATGACTTGACTGAGAAGACAGCAGAATAGGAAGTGATCATATCTCATAAAAGGTCCCATATTTCGATTCCATAATCCCTATTAGATATCAACCAAAAAGTAGGTGAAGAGTTATCCTCTTTATTAAGACCCTTTACCCTCAAGCGATGACAGAAGAAATGGATTTGGGTGGCACTTTAGTGCTCAATTGATGTTTCTCACTAGATTATGGTTGATTTAGAAAACTAATTTGATCAGATTTTATTATAATCTAACCATGAATGTTTTCCCCTTCTTTTTTTTATGGAAATTTCATGAACCAACATAATTCAAACCCAAACCAGTCACCCAATCCGGCCCACAATAAGGCTCAAGAGGCGTTCATGATCCTACCGAGCTA
The DNA here is from genome assembly GCA_963277665.1 of Viscum album. Classification (NCBI taxonomy): domain Eukaryota; kingdom Viridiplantae; phylum Streptophyta; class Magnoliopsida; order Santalales; family Viscaceae; genus Viscum; species Viscum album. Next base: position 1,402,469,229 of record OY728166.1, on the reverse strand, counting down.
GAAACTAGTGTTGGGCATCAAATATAAAGAAATTGGGAATGAATTATCCCATAAGAAAGAAAATATATATGAATAAAAACTGAACAATGAAAATAAACTCTAGCAGTGTAATGAAACAAAACTAAGAATATTACATATGACCCCGTGGGTCACCACCAACTGTTGAACCAACGTCGCTCCATAGAAAATGATTCCAATCTGGAAGCGGTACCATAATCTAAAAAACAAATATAGAGATTTTGTTGTGAGAATTAAAACTTATTATGTGTTCCCAAATATACTATTCCCAATGCCTTTCCTTTAAAAACAAAATCAAGTCATGCAAGTTTGAAAATAATAAATATAAAAATAGTTTTTCCCATTCTTTTTAAAAATAGGATATAGGATTCAATTTCTATGAAAACCCAACTTTCCATTACATTTCCAAAATAGTTTCCAAATCATGAGATATTTCCAATAAACCATTTACAAGAGGGAATAAGGAATAAAATAATAATTTTAGCAATAAAAACATACCATCTAGTACCACAAAATAGAGGAAAATAAATTTGATTTTTATTATTTCAAATATTTAAAGGAAACTAAACAATGATCCTCTAAAACAATACCATAGAAAAATAGGGGTAAATGATACCAAGCACCAAGGGAGATCCCTAAGTAGATAGGGTTATTGGGGTCCTAGGATCCTCATACCTTGGTAATAAATACATACAAAATACTCATGCATGAGCCACTAGATTGGAATCTCATCCCAAGGTCTAGTGGTCTCTAACCATCATCATCATATTTTTAGTTAGTGTTGTAACATCAATCTTATTAGGGGAACAGGACCTCGGCCCTATCGATCCTCCAAGCATACTAGACCTAGTCTTCCCCCCTAGGAACCCAAGTTCCTAAGTGATCTATTCCAATATCAATATCAATAGTAAACCCTTTCCATACAATTACAATAATGCACAAACCTCTTCCCTATGAACACATCACAAATCACACATTTAACACATACATTGTATTTCTAAATCAAGGGGCATGCCTCAAAAGGGGTTTTCCACTTCCAAATAACATTTTAAAGGTATCTATTGGGCCACTTCATTTTAAAAGGAATAATTTTACTTTAAAAAACAATAATTCCCAATTATTTTGAGTTACAAAATAATTTTTAAGACCAATTGAACAACCAAGGAACCACACATTTAGAAACAAGCTTGAAAACTTTCTTAAACAAAGGAATTCCATGTTAAAAGTTAGGGAAATCATGGGCAGTAAGTGAAAATGCATTTCCAAGGATTAAAATCCAATTTTAAAGCATCTAAATGTAATATAATAATAAAAAAACTTTTTTAATATAATTAATAAATTATGTAATCAAATTAAAGGTCTAGGAATATGTAACCTAACTAAAACACAAGGTTCTTTGACAATAGCAACTTGAATCTTACCTTTTCTACTTGCATGAATATGCACCTTAACATATATATAATGACACTTACCCCCTATGTACATATTCTCATGGCCATGAATATGTACAAGGGGGTACTTACATATACATGAATTTACCCCTTTACACTTACACACATATGCATTTTTCATATTTATATATATAAGAACACCTAGCCCCAATGTATATATTTTCACTTCTATGAGTTAATATATATAAAGTGGAAACTTAAATATATATATATATATTCCTACCCTTTTATACACATATAATTCACCTTTGACTCCAGAATCTCGAAACCACTTCAAAAAAGGCCATGACATACAACAAAAATACTAGGAACCCAAAAATCATCAAAAGGACCCCCCCAAAAAAATTGGAACAACAAAAATAGTGTAAGAAAACATATCCAAATGGAAACGACGAACCAAAATGAACCAAAATGATTCACCTTCAGTGGTGAATGCCGAAATTCCCCTGAATTCAACCTAAGAGACCCATTGCATGCCCAAGAAACAAGAACCGGTGTTAAAATTATGAAACTTGAAACCCTTAGGGTTCAGCTGAATCGTACGCTATAAGAGGGGAAATAAAAACACCAAAAGAAGGGAGAAGGATAGAATAGAAGACCTTACCTTGAGGTTTCAACCAAAAAGACCAAAGAAATCTGGAGGAAACACTATGGAGAGGGGATCTTGAGAGGGGTTGGCGCGTGGATATGGAGGAGGGGAGGGGTTGTTCGCATGACACACTAAGAGGGAGAGGGGTATATAAGACCCTCCTGATGGTAAAAAAATGAAATAAAATAATAAAAATAAAATAAATGAGAAAACCAAAAAATTAAAAATTAGGAAACCCGCATGGTTTGGCTCCATGGTTGGCCAAACCGTGCACCAGTCGTACAATGGACACTAACACCCCTCACACATCTTCCCCTAAGGAACAAAATGGTCAATAAAATGATGATCAAACCATGCCACTCATCACTGGTAACTCATAGATCCAAATTACATTCATTATGAATTGTTTAATTGACCTTGAATAAGTCATGTTCCACATCACTGGCCCAATTGGGTACCTACACGGGCACTATACAGTTACTCTTAACCATGCAGGATAACTGTACAATAGCTAAGAGACTCCAAAAAAAGAATAACCATCCAGAAAACTACCAAAACTTAATCCTTCTCAAGCATAAGATATAATAAAACCAAAATTAAATAAAATAAAAGAGAAGGGTTAGGCCAGGGTGTGACAATTCTCTCCTCCATTAACACTTTATGTCCCCAAAAAGTCCCAAAAGACTCAATTGATCAAGGCATGAGGTAATGATGCAATGACCTTCCAAAAAAACCATTACCACCCTAGGATCGAAATTCAAGAACTCACACCAAAACCTGAAACTTTGTGATAAAAAAGGATCTGAAATGACCATCCCCAAGGAACCATCTCATCATCCAAAGAAATAATTGATGAGTTGTAAGGACTCAAATTGGAAAATGAAGAGATGACGACTGATGGATTTATATCTCCAAACATAACCTCAAAATAAGGAACACCTGGACCTCTAACATAGAAATCCCCAAAGAAACTCATTGGGGTTAGGTGGGACAATGAAAAAGGGTTACCCCACCAAGAAGTTTGAATATAAAATTCTTAATGATTCTGTATTTATTGTGGTCTTCCCACCATTTTGGTACCTCTATCAAGCATCATTTCTCAGAACAAATAACCCAAAAATCTTGAAAAAACCCTTTAACACTATTGTGGAATCTTAATTTCCCAATTCAATGATCGAACAACTTAAAATAGGATATAAACAAGTCCATTAGTGGATCTCCCCACCATTTAAAAACCAACTAGCTGAGACAAACCCCCAACACAAGGGGCCCCAAAGAAAGAGACTAAAATTAAACACCATACCGAATCAAGATTCATAACTTCCATAAGACACAAGTGTTTACAAACATTCACATCCCAAAAACCAAAACCATTCCAAAAGTATGCTACCACAACAATAAAAATAAAAATGGTTCTAAAACATACAACCACGGGAAGGGAAAACTCAAATGGATTCTTCTCTGAAGTCAGAGTCAACGTGTTGGTTTCACATCAACCACACTCGATGTGTCCTCCATTTTATGAAAAGATTCAATCCAAGAGCTGTGGATAGATCCCTGATGTACTCAATAATCTATTTCCTTGTAGTAAGGATTTGTAAATCTTCAACCAAAACTTCCTCTATCGATAGCATAACTTATAAAACCCCATTCAGCTGACCCAAGCAGCCATTCTTAATGAAATATCTTCTCGTAAGCCAACTAAGAACATTGTATTATTATATTTTTTAGATATTAAGGAGGTATAAATACCAAGAAGACTAGGGTGTGGTCCAAAGTGAGGAAAGGATCTATCTCCACCACTCAATTCAGAGTCTGGGTAGAGTCATCAATGGTAATACCCAGAGAAACACTCATTCAGAATTTTTTCAAAGACTCTAAACACATTAAATTTGATAGGCTCATACCATTAAATGTTAACCAATGCCAATTTAAAAAACTAACCTTCACATAGACATCCAAGTAGGGTACCTCAGAGACCAACCTCCCACTACTCACTAAGACTTTTCTAGGTCATAGTCCAAAGACAAGAAATGAAAAACCAAATCAAAATGCATCAAAATCCAAAATTCCATATCCCAATCACAAATCAATAACTCAACTCAAAAAACACCTCAAAAAAACTTCTAACACATTCTAACCAAAAAGGACTAAAAAATAAAACTCCAAACACAAAAAGGAAACATCGCACCACTCCCACCATTCAAAACATTTAAATCCCTTTTTTAAAAACCCATTTTCAGAAAATATAATAATCCTTACAAACCAAACACCTAGTATTGATATTCCATGAAGCCTCATATATATATATATATATATATCCTTGTTTCAACTCAAGCACCCATACACACATACAAATAACTATCCATTTACCACATATGTGTGTGTGTGTGTTTGTGTGAGAATTCATAGGGATACTAAGGGTTAAAAAAAGACACTTCCATTTCCAAAACAAACATCCAACCCATATTTTAAATTCCAACCACTTTTCAAAGCAACCTCTTATCATTAATGAAACACCTTTCCAAATTCCCAACCTATAGGTTCTGAGAGTAGCGAAATTGTGTGATGGGCGGTGCCCAACTTTGATTTCTTTCCATAATTTATTATCAATACAAGATCTATAAAATGTTTAATAACCGTGATAAATGGAATTGAATAAAAGATAGGAAATATTAATAACACCGAAACTTAGAGAGATCAGATCAACATATATTTTTTATAATTAATTTAATTAGTTGAAGAATTACCTCTAAGAAATTCTTTCTTAATTGATGAGTCTGGAGATAGATATGTGGTGAACCATCATTGTGTTGTCAAAACCAAGTGTATATTCCATATAGAGTTGATCCACATGTGTTCTAGGAATATCCATACATCACTGAAGGAGTCTCTGAGTGCTAGCACAGAAGATCCTTGCTCTTGCATCGTCCACCTTGATCACCTAGAGAGTCACTTCCAAAGTGTTATCCTTGATCCTATAGTGGAGGATTTATTTTTATTCTTAGGAGTGTTCTTAGATAAAGATAACTCTATAGTCTTGAGATGATTCTCTAGGATTTATATGCACAACCAAATAGGTTTACGAGAAAATAACATAATTGGGTATTTATATTGTTAGGGTTAAAATAAAATAATTTCACAAGTTCCCTTGATTATTTTATTTAATCCTAGAAAATCCAAATGTTAAATAATAAAAATATTATTATTTATTAGCATGCACTTAACTTGATAATTGTAATTAAATATTATGTAATTAAATAATATTCAATATTATTATTTCTCACCAGACCAATAAACCCGGTCCTCCATTCCTCCACAATATTTATCAGGCCTTGAATAATGACTATTTATTTATAATATAAATATCACTACATTATTCTCCAATGAAAAATAAATATTATATTCACTAAATATAAAATAAATATTTATTAAATATTCCGCTCAAAATATATTCTCTGGAATAACTAGTGACAGAATAAATGAGATCAGGAATATGTGAATAATTGTTAAATCACGTGCAGGAATAATATTGATTCAACCAGTTAAATAATAAATAAAAATATATTATTTAATTGAGATTTTTTATACACTTAGCGTGTGACCCTCTAGGCCCCTTTCTCAGTGGCATTAGGTGAAGTAGTCTAAAGTCCAAGGTTATAATCTAGAAAAATTCCAAAGCACCCATAGAGAAATAAATTAATGCCAAAATGACATGTCACCTCATACTGATGCATACCATGTAATATGATCCCTTTATTATAATATCTCAAATCGAGCAGGTTTCATTCCAGTTCCATCAACCTATACGATCGATATCTTTTTCTTTGACTTTGTGGAAATTGAACTTTCCTATAGAACACCATGGACACGTATTTATTTATGATATATCATTTCCATAAAAGGTCCTGAGATATTAACTTCCATTAAAGAATATAAGGGATAGATTATTTCTTAAATTATTTATTAATGCAATATTACCCGTGATGCACAAAACATATCCCACCTCACTACAAACATCTGTCATCGCGGTTTTTATCAATACATTTAAGTGTGAAACTCATGATACTCATTAATAATAATATTAATGTCTAAGGACCAATAAAAATTATCACATATAGGAACATCCAATGACACATAGAAATGTGTATTTCCTACTGGTGGGTCTCATTCTCATAATATCCATACTAGATATTACTAGGGGCATACACCATGAGAAGGGGACAGAAAGTCCTATAAGTCTCCACCCATGATATCTTTTATAATTTGTGTCCCTAAAATGATATCATTCGGCAATAAAAGATATATTCAAGAATAGTTTCATGGCACTTCTGGATTCTCATCATAGTAGGGAACTACTATAACATTTTAATGTGATAGTTACTCTTAGGAAATTATCACATACTATTTCATGTAGAAGAACAATCATGATTTGATAAGTAGTTTATTAATATTCAAAACCATGAATATAATTTATCATAAAATACACAAAATTTTGTTTTAGGGCACCAACGCCAACAAACTCTAACTTTCACTATAGCCAACTTATAACAACCTTTATTCTGCTAGCTCTCACATGATACTCATGCTTCTGCTAAGATATGCCTTTACTCAAGGGGTCTACCACATTCTCTTACATGGGTACTCTGCTTACTACAAATTCACCCCTCTGATAGAAATACCTCAATAGGTGATACTTCTGGAGTGTATTCTTTTTCTGTTGGTGTGACCTCGGATCTTTTGCAAGAGCCGCCACTGTAGTATTATCACAATACAAAGTGATAGGGTATTTACTGCTAGGTACCACATCAACATCCTAGAAAAAGTTAAAAATCCAAATTCATTCCTTATCTGCATTAGAAACTGCTATATATAAGGAATATTTTTTAGAATTAGCGAAAATGGATAATTTGAACTCTTCCATTTCGCATCTCTTCCATTGAGATAGAAAACATATCCTGATTTCAACTTCAGATCATTTTGATCTATTTGAAAACCATCATCAGTTTAACCAATGATGACTAGCTCCTTGTCTCCTCCATACACCAGTATCCTTATTTCTTCTCATATACTTAAGGATATCCTTAATAGTAGTCTAATAATGTTCTCCTAGATCTACTTGATATCTTCCAACAATGCTCAGTGTATAGGAAACATCAAGTCTAGTACATAACATACTATACATGATTGATCCTATCGTTGAAACATATGGGATATTACTCATTCTCTCTTTCTTTTATTGTGTATGGGGACACATTTTCTTATAAAGGTGTAAACCATATGACACTGGAACCAATCCCCTCTTGGATTATTCCATACTAAATATATTTAGTATCTGATCAATACATGTACTTTGACTTACTCTAAGTAGACTCTTTGATCTATAAAGAATGATCTTCATCCCTAGAATATAGGTTGTTTCACTAAATTCCTTCATGGATAAGTACTTGTTTAACCGGTCCTTGACTAACTGTAATACTGGTATGTCATTTCTAATAAGTAATATATAATCAAAATATACTACTAGGATAATGATTGCATTCCCATTAAACATTTTTTAAACACACAGCTCACATTCATTCTTAATGAAACAAAATTATTTTATAAATTCATTAAATCAAATTTTTCATGACATGGATTCTTTCTTTAATCCATAAATGGATTTCTACAACTTAAAAATCCTTTTGGAATCACCAGGAGTTACAAAACCTTATGGATGTGTCATATAGACATCTTTATGAATATTCCTATTAAGGAATGTAGTTTTGACATCCATCTGCTAAATCTCATAGTCATGGTAATATACTATATCAAGTATGATTTGTATGGATTTAAACATGGAAACTGGAAAAAAGGTTTCATCTGAGTTAATTAATTAACTCTGTTTTAAATCTTTAGCCGCTAGCCTTGATTTATAGATACTTAATTTACCTTCCATGTCTATTTTCTTCTTGAATATCCATTTTCATTAGATAGTATTTACATTAACTTGTGCATTGACCAAAACCCATACTTGGTTCTAATACATGGAATCCATATCAAAATCAATAGTTTTTATCCATCTTGCAGCTTCTGAGCTCTTTACTGCCTCCTTGTAGGAGAGAGGTTCATCATTTTCAACCAATAATGAGTCACCATCCTCAATGACCAGAAAATCATATCTCTCTAGTTCTCTTACCTCTCTTATGCTCATATGCAGTACTTGTTTTTTAGGAACTAATTCTTTCATGGGGACCTATGGATTCTATTCCTATACCAAATCTGGGGTATCTCGAGCATCAACTTTTTCAAAGTCAATCTTGTTCCCACTATGATTTTTGTGGATGTGCTCCCTCTTAATAAATATGGCATGTCTAGTGATAGTCACTTCCTTGTCTGAGTGGTTATATAGGTAGTTTCCTTTTGTTTCCTTAGGATACCCTATAAAGATACACTTCATGCCTTATAGTGCTAGTTTGTTTCCTGATAAGGCTTTAACAAATTCCTCATAGCTCCATACACATGTATGTAATAAAATTAGTATCTTTCCACTCCATAACTCAAATGGAATTCCATTTTCCACTTTATTTGGTACTCGATTTAATGTATATTCCATGGTTTGTAATGCATATCCCCAAAAGGATAATGGAAGATCATCATGAATCATCATCGACCTTACCATGGCTAATAAGGTATGGTTCCTCCTTTCACTAACATCATTCCAATGTGGTTGTATGGTGGAGTGAGTTGAGATAGAATCTCACGCTCCCATATAAAGTTGATTAATTATTGGTTAAGATATTCACCACCTTGATCTGATTGAAGATTATTTATCTTCTTACCTAGTTGATTCTCTACTTTGTTCTTGAATTCCTTGAATTTATTAAAGTACTCAAACTTATACCTCATAAAATAGATATAGACATATCTTCTGAATTCATTAGTAAAAGTAATGAAGTAAGAATATCCACCTCTAGCTTCTAATAAAAATGTTCCACACACATCAATGTGTACCAATCCAAAAAAAATTGTGGCCCTTTCACCCTATCCAATTAATGGTGGTTTGTTCATTTTCCTTGTAAACAAGCATGACATATATCAAGTAGTTTTAGCTCAGAAGATTCTAAATAACCATATTGAGAGATATTAGTCAAACGCTACTCATTTATATGACTATGATGGTAATGCCACAGCTAGGTGTTATATGAGTCATGTGAACATGATTCATTATCAACTAACAACACTTGGTTTTCATAATTTAATACATAAATACCATTATTTAAATATTCCATACCATAACAAATATTTTCCTTATAAAATAAACAAATTTTATTTTTAAATTTGAAAATAAACCCATATGTATTTAAACATGACACATAAATTATGTTCTTGGTAACTATAGGTACATAATAAAAATATCTTAAAAACAAAATCATTCATATTGTCAATGAAAGGTGGTAGTCACCAATGGCCAAAACATCCAACCCTGCACCATTGGTAGCTTATAGATCCACCTCTCCTATGGAAATATTTCAAAATCTAATTAGTTCCTACATTTGAATATAGATGTGAGAACTAAAAGTTATATCTAATACACAATGTGTAAAAATGAAAAGATTGCACTCGATGATGAATGCACCTTTAGATTCCCCTGGATTTTAGGTGCATTTTCTCTTCTAGTGTCCTGGCTTTCCACGTGAAAATAATTTTCCTCCTTTTCCTTTCCCTACCTATGGATCTTCTTTTTCTTGGTAGGATAGTGATCAGTAGATTTATGTTATTTATAAGTCTTTGGCCCCTTTTCCTTTCCCTTACTTTTATTATTCACTATAAGGACTATGGGTTTATTACACCCCATGTCCTTATCAACTTGGAAAATTAAAGTAAGAAGTTATGAAAGACTCTTCTCATTATTTCTCATATTATAATTCATAATAAAGCTAGAAAAGGTATTGAGAAGTGATAAAAGTATGAGATATACACAAATCGTCCGAGAATTTAATCCCTAAGATGTAAGGGCATTCAATGTTTCCAATAATCTTGACTACATGAGGCCCAGCTGGCATATAATCTCTAAGCTTATTTTTCAATAAAGAATTGAAGATCTCATACCTCTCTTGTCTTTCCTTCTCTTGATAGAGATCCTGAAGGTGAGACATCATGCTATAGTCATCCATATCCTCATGTTGCTTTAAAAGATAATTGGACATGGATGATAGCATGAAGCACTGAACATTTGTAGCTTCATTGAAATGTTTCTCATATAGAGATAGTTCTTCATCACTTGCCTCATTTCCAAGAACAACTGGTAAATGTTCTTCTAGTACATACAATTTCCTTTCATGGATAAGGATGATATGTAGGTTCCTTTTCCACTAATGGAAATTAGTGTTGGTGAGAAGGTTTTCCTTCTCAAGTATAGATCTCAATGATTTGTTTTATATTATTTTATTTTTTTTCTAAAAAATAAGATATGTATAATTTTAGCACCTTATCCGATAAATTTAGACAAATAAATAAATAATATATTTATTAGTCTCCCACTGTTTTGTTGAAACTCAATATCCCACACCATTGGATTCAGAATATCCTATTGCTTGGACATCCTAGTGGTAAGGATCTATATTCCCCTATTCATTAACCCAACTTAGGTTTTTCAAGTAACTTGAATAGTTTTAGGTAGACATTCCAAATTCCAACTGTATTAACACACAGTTCCTTGATCCGTTGAGTGAACTCCCCAATCCTAAAATCCCTATTTTGGATTTCCTAAGCCTTTGCCTCTCATTTACACCAAATCCTCCTTTGGTAGTCAACCCTTTATGTGAAACAAGTTAATTCAACTCAAAACCTCATGTTATAATTCTCTCATAATTGAAAGTACCCCAACATTGGTTGGTCAAGTACTTTGAACTATGGTTCGATTCTAACCGAAGTAATAGAAGGCTATACGGACTTAATATTTTTTTAAGGGATTTTATCCTTTATGCATAAATTTCCAATTATTATCTTTATTACATGCTTATTAATATTAAGTGGGATTACTTAAGTGATTAACCATAACTTAGATAATATTTATGCATAATCCTCTTTATTTTAGTCCTATCTTTCATGGTTGTTAATCCATTAATTATGTGATCATGACATAACATGCATAATAAAATAACCATGCAACTGATAGAAATAAAATAAAGGGTATAATCATGAGATTATACTAATTTTTAGTTTATCTAGTAGTTTATAAACTAAACTCTGTCCTAGGGGAGAAAAACCTTGAACCAATTGAGGTTCATGTTTACAGCTTTCTACCTATCCATATTTGTATCTCCTTGTATTGGTTTCATCTTAACTCCTAAATTGAACCATCTCCACTAGCTTGGGAACTCCATCCATTACATATTCCTTTTACTCACACATAGATGATTGGTAAAATGGGTTTAAACAAAAGAAACCTTGGGCACACAGACCTACATAATAATGAGGAGAGAAGGCACGCAGGCCAATAATTTAATTTAATAATAAATTAAATGAAACCAATCATATGAAAAAGTTCTGGTTTAGCTCATGATCATCCACAAGCATGTAACGAATTACATATTTAATAAAACTAGCATTCAATTATTAATCATTCTTATATAAGATAAATCACACTTGAATCGATTAATTATTATCTTTAATTAATCAATCCTTTTGTCTTAATACTTATCTAAATTTCCTTGAGATTATCATCCATTATAATTTTAAACAAATTAAATAAATTCATTTAAAATTAACCTTGTACATAAATATACCTTGGAGACAACATGGTGAATACCTACCTAAATCTACTAAACATGTATTATTTTTTATACTATTTTACTCTTGTGACATATGGAATACATGACTTATCCCATACTTTCACAACGTGTACTTCATGGATGATTACACAAATTACATGATTTTTTGGTCACGTGTTATTCTTAAATGCATGTAGAGTAAAAACTTTTAATAAAACTCATACATGATATGCATATATGAACATTACGCATATATTAATTAAACATTTAATTATTTATGTATATTAAAACTGATCACATGGCATGTCCTATCTTTATGACCACATGCAAGTACATGTCTCAAATTTTACATAGTAAAATAAATAAATTTTAAATTTGTGTAACTTGGTATAACTACATGGCATTTATATTTGATCTACATGGAATGTACATATTTCATCATCTATCTAAGGTACACACCTAGGTACTCTTCATGTGAATTGTACCTCATAATACTAGAGTAAATGGCGTTTCCAATGGGCCATACACCATGTTGACTCTATGATACATAGTCACCAGTCGGGTAGGCTATATATGAAATAAATGGACCATATATGGCCCAAAGGGACTACACACCATGTCCAATGGGCCACAGGGTGTGTTTTTCGGCTGACCATGCACCAATCTTTCCTAGTTAACACACGGTGTAAGAATTAACTACACTGTGTGTCATTAATGCACATGGGTTGGGTAATTTTTGAATTAACTCCTGGTGAATTAAACACAAATACATAGTTTTTAACTCTAGTTACACATCATGTATTGTTTTGCTATCTAGGAAGAATGCTTGGATCCATTGGATGAGTTCCTCTATTTTATTTTAATCAAAATAAATAAATGACTCGATTAGATCTATGAGAAATGGATGGGGATGAAATAGCTATCACAATCCAGATTAAAATAATGATTAATATTGAGTTGAAAAACAAAATTACAAATGTGTAAATCACCAATGATATTAAATAATTATAAAAAATTGTGTTCTCCCTCTGATACCACTTGTAGGTTCTATGCACAGTGGAAGCATACGATGGGCGGAGCCCAGCTTTTATTTTTGACATAATCAGTGATCAATCCAAGATCTATATGATGTTTAATCATAATGATCAATGGAATTGAATCAAATATAGATAATATTGATAACATTGGAATTTAGATAGAGGAGATCAATGCATATTGTTTATAATTAATTTATTTAGATAAAGAATTACATCTAAGGGATTATTTCTTTATTGATGAGTCTAGTGACAGATCTTCAGTGTACCATTATTGTGTTGTAGAAACCAAGTTCAGATTTCCTCTAGCAGTGATCTACATGCGTTCTAAGAATCACCAAATTTTGCAGAAGGAGTCCTCAAGTGATAGCATGAAAGATCCTGGTGCTTGTGTCGTCTACCTTGATTGCCTTGAGAATCACTTCAAAAGCATTCTCCTTGATCTGGTGGAGGATGATTGATCATCATTCATGGGAGTGTTTTAGAAGAATGGGATATCTCTAGGCTTGAGAGGATTCTCCAATATTGTTCTACACAACCGAATAGGCTTATGATAAAATAATATATTTGGGTATTTATATTTCTAGGGTTAAAATAAACTAATTGCACAAGTGCCCTTGATTATTTTATTTAATCATAGAAAATCCCCATGTCAAATAATAATATTATTATTATTTATTGACATGTGCATAACTTTCAAATTATAATTAAATATTATTTAATTAAATAATATTCAATATTAATATTTATCACCATACCGTTAAAATCAGTTTTCCATTCCTCCACGATATTTATCAGGCCTTGAATAATGACTATTTATTTATTAAATAAATATCACTACATTATTCTCCAATAAAAAAATAAATATTATATTCACTATATAAAAAATAAATATTTATTAAATATTCCACTCCTAATATATTGTCTCTAATAACTAGTTATGGAATAAATGTGATCAACCATACATGAATAATTATTAAACCACATGCGGGAATAATATTTATTCAACCTATTAAGTAATAAATAATAATATATTATTTAACTTAGATTCTGAATATACTTATTGTGTGACCCTCTAGGACTCTTTCTCAATGGCATAAGTTGAAGCATCCTAAAGTCCAAGGTTAGTATATAGCAACGTGCAAAGGAACCCATAGATAAATAAGTTAAAGTTGTAACAATATTTCACCTCATACAGATGCTTACCGTGTAATATAATCTCTTTATCACAATATCTCAAATTGACCAGGTTGCATACTAGTTCCATCAACCTATATGCTCGATATCTCTTTCTTTGACTTTCCAGAAACTAAAATTTCCTATATAACACCATGTCTGTGGATTTATTTAGGCTATATAATTTCCATAAAAGGTCCTGAGATATTAACTTCCTTTAAATAATATAAGGGATAAATCCTTTCTCGCATTATTCATTAATATAATATTAATCATGATGCACCCAACATATCCTACCCCACCACAAACATTTTTCATCACGGTTTTCATCAATACATCTAAGTGTGAGACTCATAATACTCATTAATAATAATCATAAATTCTAAGGACCAATACACACATCCTCATATAGGAACATTCAATGACACGTGGAAATGTGGATTTCCTACTGGTGGGTCTCATTCTCATAATATCCATATTAGATATTACCAAGGGCATATACCATGAGAAGGTGCCTCAAAGTCTTATGAGTCTCCACCCCTGGTAGCCTGTATCATTTGTGTCCCCAAAATGATATCATCTGGGAATAGAACATATATTCAAGAATAGTGTCATAGCACTTCTAGGTTCTTATCATAGTGGGGAACTACTATGACCTTTTAGTGTGACATCTACTCTTAGGACATTATCACATACTATGTAATGAAGAAAAACAATCATGATGTGATAAGTAGTTTATTAAAATTCAAAACCATGAATATATTTTATCATAAAGTACATCGAAGTCGGTTCTAGGGAACCAACCCATAATTGAAATTCCAACCACTTTTCAAAGCCACCTCTTATCATTAAACTAACACTTTTCTAAAATCCCAATCAAATTTTATTTCACGTTTCACAAAACTTTCCAAAAACCCTCAAAATATTTTTCCAAAATGATTTCCGATTCAATTTTTATAAAACCACTTAAATTCCCAAAAATAGTTTCAAAAACACTTTCTATTTTCAAAAAAATTACTTTATTCTCAAAGAACTCAAAACCTTCATTTTTGAAATCCATTTTTTATAAACCAAACATTATTTCAAAATCCAATGGAAATTCCTCTAAATAAACTCAATCCCACACCAAGAATAACCAAAAACAATTTAATACTCAACGAGTAAAGAATCCCAAAGCTTATAAATACATCTTCTGCACATGTCTTGGACACACAATTTGGTGGACCATGCGTCATTAATGTGAGCACACTGGAGGTCAAAAGAGGTAGTTGGATGGTCTATACATGGTTTTTCAAACTGGTCATAGCTACCACACATCCTTTGATTCCCTCCTATAATAACCACCAATTCCTCAAAACCAACCAAAAATACTCAAACAAAAACCAAGGACCTTAAAAATACCTAAGATCCAAAATTAGTTTTTTAGGAAAAACCATCTCGGACCACCCTAGAAATTCAAGCATCCTTCCGAGTAAGTGGTGAGAAAGAACCTACCTGGAACTGAACACCTGAATTCTTACAATCCTAATTTAAAACCTCCAAACATCTCCAAGTAACAAGGTTTAATTACTCTGATACCAATTTTCATGAACCAACCCTATTCAACCCTGAACCAGTCACCCGAGATGGCCTGTAATAAGGCCCGAGAGGCATTCTCGATCCTCTCAAGCTGGAAACTAGTGTCAAGCATCAAAGATAAATAAATTTGGAAAATTTTATCCCATAACACAACAAATATATATAAATAAAAACTGGAAAATAAAAATAAACACTATAAGTGGAAAGAAACAAAACCAGACATACCTCCAAGTGAACATGTGGGTCACTACCAACTGCTAAACCAATATCGCTCCACGGCGACTAAGTATGAGTTAGAAGTAGTTCCAGAAGCTAAAAAATATTGAAATATAGTTATGAGTATTAAAACTCATTAATAATTCCTAAATAAACTATTCGGTATGCCTTACCTTTAAAAAAATCAAGTCATTCCAGTTTTAAAATAAGACATAAAAAATAGTTTTTTTCCCATTATTTTCAAAAAAAAAGTTATAGGATTCCATTTTTAAGAAAAACCCCACTTTCTATTACATTTCCAAAATAGTTTCCAAAGCATGAGAGATTTATAATAAACCATTTAAAATATGGAGAAATTTATAAAATAAGAGTCACAATAAGAAAACAAGATCATCAAGTGCCACAAAAGAGAGGAAAGGAAATTTTCTTTTTATTATTTCAAACATGTAAATGAAACTAAGAAATGAGCCTATAAAATAATACCATAGAAAAATAGGGGTAACAAATAGTAATCACCATGGTAAATACCTAAGTAGATAGGGTTATTTGGATCCTATGATCCTCATACCTCAGTGATAAATACATAAAAAACCCATAGCATCCTCATGCATGAGCCACTAGAGGGGAATACCATCTGAAGCTCTAGTGGTCTCCAATCATCATCATCATCTATTTATATAGTGTTGTAATTTCAATCCTTCTAGGGGAACCAAGCCTCAACCATGTCGATCCACCTAACGTACTAGACCTATTCTTCCCCCTTAGGTACTTGGTTTCTCATGTGATCTATTACAATCTAAACATAAAGAGTAAACCCTTTGCATACAATCACAACAATGCACAAGACTCTTCATTAGGCACACATTAGAAAACACACATTTAACACATACATCATATTTCTAAATCAAGGGGCATGCCTTAAGAGGGTTTTTACACTTCTAAAAAACATTTTCAAGGTTCCAACCAATCCTTTTAATTTAAAAAGGAATACTTTCACTTTAGAAAACACTAATTCCCAATGCTTTTGAGTTCCAAAATGATTGTGAAGACTAATTTAAAAACCAAGGAACTACACATTTAGAAACAAGCTTGAAAACATACTTAAACAAAGGAAGTCAATGTTGAAAGCTTAGGGGAATCATGGTCAGTGAGTGAAAATTCATTTCCAAGGATTAAAATCCACTTTTCATAGCATATAAATTTCAAATAATAATAAAAAACATTTTTAAAATAATCAAGAAACTATGAAATTCAAATTAAGGGTTTTTGCATTGGGAACCTACCTCAAATTCAAGGCGCTTCGACAATGGTAACCTAAATCTTTCTTTTTCC
Organism: Viscum album; assembly: GCA_963277665.1. Taxonomy (NCBI): domain Eukaryota; kingdom Viridiplantae; phylum Streptophyta; class Magnoliopsida; order Santalales; family Viscaceae; genus Viscum; species Viscum album. The sequence continues at coordinate 1,402,452,080 of OY728166.1, read as the reverse complement.
ACTTTCATGCATATTCACATTCACATATATATATATATATAAGGACACCTAGCCCATATGTACATATTATCATATCCATTAATATGTACAAGGGAGTCCTTACATATATGCTTATAAATGTATATACCCCTTTACACTTACACATGTATACATGTTTCATATATATATAAGCACACATATCCCCAATGTATATATTCTCAAAACCATAATTTAATATGTATAAAGGAGAAATTTACATATATATATATATATATATATATATATGCCTACCTATACATACATGTGAAAGTTTCCTTCGACTCCGATGGTTCAAACCCACTTCAAGAAATACCAAGATGCACTACAAAAAATACTAGGAACCCAAAAATCACCAAAAGGACCCCCCAAAAATTTGAAATAATAAAAATAGTGGAAGAAAACCTACCAAAATGGAGGCACAAAACTAAAAGGAACCAAAACATATCGTATTCGACAGTGAATTTCAAAACATGCCTGAAACCAACCCAAGAGACCCATTATATTCCCTAGAAACAAGAACCAGTGTTAGAATCTAAAAACCCAAAACCCCTAGTGTTTGGCCAAATCGTATGCTACAAGAGGGGAAAGGATAAAATGCCAAAATAAGGGATAAGGATGGAATAGGATACCTTATCTTGAGGTGTTGACCAAAATCCTGAATAATTCCTGAGGAAACATTATAGAGAGGGGATCTAGAGAGAGTGGGGTAGTGCATAACTATATAGGAGGGGAGGGGTTGGTTTCATAGCACATCGAGAGGGAGGGGGAAATAATACCCTCTTAAAGGTAAAAATGGAAAGAAAATAAGAAGAACAAAATAAATGAAAAATCTAAAAATTTAAAAAAAAATGGGCAACCCGCACGGTTTGGTCGCACGTTTGGCCGAACCATACACGAACCATATGGTGGCCACTAGAACCCCTCACATGGTTTCCCCTAAGGAACTACATGGTTGAGAAAACTATTCTCAAATTGTGCCACTTGACACTACCAACTCACAAAGACAAACTACATGCTTTCCACACAATTTAATAAATTGTGCACATGTTATGTTCCACATCACTAACCCACTTGGGAACCCGCATGGGCATCACATAGTTACTCCAAACTATCCATGATAACTGTGAAATAGCTAAAATCCTCTAAAAAACTTCATCCTAAAAACTACCTTAACCAAACCCCACTCAAGCATAAGATATAATAAGACCAAAATAAATAAAATAAAAGAAAATTTTTGGGTTGGGGTGTGACAGGAACCTTGGAGAGACTCTGAAATGTGTATATTCTTCCATCCTCTAAATATTATTAATGAATGACTCATCTATAGATTACATGTTGTTTTTAGTATTTATTCCATTGATTATGTGTATGGTATTTCATTTATTTGATATCATTTAGACCATCAAAGAAATATAACCTTTGTATAATACTAGGTAAACCAAAATACTTGAATTTTAATGTTTGAATCATAATATATTTCTCTTGATAATTTCCTATGAATGATTATTGACATGATATTTCTTATCGATGTATATTCTCTATTTTTTCCAAGATCACCTGGTTCAAATGGATAATCTGGGTAAATTTATATCCCATAGGGAGTGTTCTCTAATTTTATCCTAAGTTAGTGGACTTAACAAGCATAGCATGATTTGTTCTAGGTATCGATAATGATCCCTACAAGATTTGTATTTTTTTTATATTTACATAACATTTATCTAAGTTTCATATGGGGAAATATTATTGGGTGTGGACTAACATTTTTCTCAGGATTCCCTTTATGAGATTTCAACCATACAAATTTTGTTCCTTTTCTATTTAATAAATTCTCAATATTACCTAGATCACACAAATTTCATGTCCATTGAGCATATAATTGACCTTTCCCCAGGGTTCCCTTTATATATTTTCATCCTGGAAAGTATTGTGTTTTTTTAATTGTATTTTCAAGGTATTTCAAAATTATACCATTGTTTTGGTTTATGTTATTCTCGATTGGACCATGTTTTGTTTTATTTTACGGTCTTTTAGTTCGAACCATCTATTTTTGTACTTTAGGGCCTTCTAGCTTGAACCATCTGATACTATAGTTTAGGTTCTACTATCTTGGATCATCTGCTACTGTAGTTTCAGGTCTTCTAGTTCAAACCGTCTATTATTTTAGTTTAGGTTCTTCTAGATCGGCTCATATATTATTATAGTTTAGGGTATTATATCTTGGACCATATTAATCTATAGTTTAAAGTCGTTTAGCTCGGACCATCTGCTACTTTAGTTTAGGGTCTTCTTGCTCGGACCATCTTCTATTGTAGTTTAGGGTCTTCTAACTCAGACCATATTCTATTGTAGTTTAGGGTCTTCTAGCTCATACTATCCGTTTCTATAGTTTAGGGTAGCTTGAACTATCTATTTTTTTAGTTTAGGGTTTTCTAGCTCAGACCATATGTTGATGTAGTTTAGGTTCTTCTAGCTCTGACTGTCTATTCTTGGTAGTGAAGTATAGGTATTCATGAAAGGTTTGGGAACCCTTCATCCTTGTTGGGATTCTCAATAATGGGTATCCATGAGGGTTTATGATATTGTGAATTCTTAATTGATATTATAAAGAATGAATGTTCATTAAGGGTTCTCACACCTTGTATTCTTGCATAAATTATGAAGGATGGGTATCCATGATGGGTTGTGAAATCCCACATCCTTACATTAAAGGTTATTGGTAGATTTTGAAATGTTAGGGATGTCAAGTCAAATTAGATGGTCATAATATGGATTATGCAAATTATGACCCAAAAGTTATAACTGATGAATATGGAATGGGGACGACATGTTGTGGATGATCTCAAAACACCCTAAGATGTTGAGTTAGGAAAAAAATTATTTGGGATCATGAGGATTGAAGGTGCTTTCCTTCAAGTAAGAGATACCTCTAGTTAATAGGACAAATTCCCTTATGTATGATTCCATAGGGCATACATTCATGGTCAAGCAGTGGGATACCCACTCCCTTCTAAGGGCTATGAACGATTTGTGAAGATTAAAACATTTGGATGATGAAGTGGGATATAAACAATATAGTTATAAAAGAAGGGTTTTATCACCTTAGAGTGGTTTAGTTCATGGTTGGGAAGCTCAGATAGTACACCATGTGGTTTTAGGTCATATAGTGTGGGCTATCCAAAGGTTCGGGAATGGTATATCACATTCCTGATTTGAGAATGGGTATAATACATGTTAACGTAATGACAATGATGTCAAGTCTACTAGAATATTCTACTTATGGGGATTATAAATCATGGTATATGAATATATAAGTCCACTAAAAATGTTTTATAGTAGATATAGTTCAACCATTAGTAATGGTGGAAATTAGTATCACATGTAACTAGGACAATATCTAGGAACAGTCTCTTTGGCATTGTGTTATTCACTTGAATACTATAGGGGTCCTTTCAGATCACCCAGTCCCTGTTACCAATACACTATAGGGAAGAACCAAGAGAAATAACTCAAGGCTATGGGGTTCTAGGATGAAAGTTATCAACTCAAGTAACTAGTGACTATCATCTTAGCCTTCAAATATAGAAAGTGGTTTATAGGAAATATAATACTCAATAATAGTTAGAGAACCATGAAGGTTGTTTCTCCATATACTGAACGCATTATTGCAGTGAGTGGATGTGGTAAATCATTTCTACAACTTTTCCCTGGACTAGGGGGTCCAGTGAGCGTAGTTCATCTTTTACTAGGGCCACAAGATAGACCCCATGAGATTTATTCATTTTTTATTTATGATCTAATTTTTTTCTAAACCCTAGAGATGAATATTTTAGTGAGTGAAAACTTGAATTTTTCTCAGACCTCCCTTTTTTTATTTTCAACCTCACCAATTTTATGTCTCTTTCACTCGCAATTGTCTTACAATTTGGACTATTAAGGGATAATGTTTAAGGTTGTATATCTTTGACCAAAGTGAAAGTCATTTACAGTCATAATACACATGGACTTGGTATGAGTGGAGTGTTACAAAATAGCCTAATTGGGATTCCCAAAGTAATAATTACCCCAATACCTTCCCAAGTGGGGGATAATGATGTTTTAAATCATGGATCAAGGTTCTAAAATAATGAGTAATGTTATGGGATAATCATGAAAAGGATGATCATTGTAACAGCCCGAGATTTTATGAAAAATATTCTTTTTAATTTTATTAATGTCTTGTGTTGTACGTTACACCAAAAGGAGCTTGCACAACACACATCCTTGACTTGCCTTGCATTACACGCAATCGTGACCTTCCTCGATAGCGTGTGTAGTACGTAATACTGAACAACGATATGCTATTAAAATATTATTAAAACTAGCCGTTAAGAATAGTAATAACCACCTTTTAAAATTTTGGAAATTTTAGCTCTCAAAATGGACTCCATTTTTGGATTCGGAGTATCGAATTTAGCCTAAAGTGAAATTTTGGTACTTTTCGGATAACTTTCATATTTTGATGAATAGTGAAAATTACTAAATTATAATTAAAAACAACATTTTTAATCGAAATAATTAATAGTGATAAATTATTAATTTGAGTGGTTTTAAAGTATATTTAGAATATATTTTTACAATTCAATACAATTTTGGTCATTGGATGTAATTTCACATTTACACCAGACATAAAACAGTGTTAATCTTTTGATAGTTATTATCTCTTAAAAACATGCTATTTGTTGTGACAGCGGAAATTAATTATAAAATTAATTAATGAAACTTATATGTTGGGAATTTTGTAAAATATAAATCATTTTTGAATTCGGAATATCAATTATATCTTAGGGTGAAATTTTGGCATTTTTCTGAAAAACTTCAATTTTTGATGAATAGTGAAACTACTAAGTGGTAGTTAAAAAAATTAATTTTTTCATAAATCTTAATTTTACCGCTTCTGTGAATGGAATTTCAAAAATCCGAGAGACACGGTTGATGTCATTAAGTAAAATGTGGTTCAATGAGATGAAAATAATTTTTGGTGAATAGTAACTTTTTACTTTTATTTACCACGGTTAAAAGTAAATAGGGTAATTAAAGATAAAAATGATATTAATATTACCCTAACACATGTCCTAATCCTATTGGACAAGTTTATTTCGACCAAAAACAAACTTAGGAATAAAATATGACCATTTGGGCCCACTTGAATTAGATTAGGACATTTATTATTATTTAATTCAAAGAAGAGTTAAAAGAGTTAAAATTAAATTTTATTTAATAAAACATTTTTAATATAGGGTTATACATAAGATAAATTCGACTATAAATATTAATTATAAAGATAAAAATATTTCCTACATAATGGTATTTTATTTGTAATTTTTATACATTAAATAATTTAATTTATTTATGACACAACGATGATGCAGTAATTATCTTATTAATTAAATATTGACATAATTGATGTTATAAATACCCAAATAAATATAATTTGAGACTTTTTATGAATTCCACTAATTTTCTAGGTTAATATGACATGTTAGTATTGATTTAATTAACCTTTCTCGAACTTATCATTCTGTTATGATTTTCAAAAAAATTAATTACTAAATAGTGTAAAAATTGACATAAAATAGTTTTTAAAACAAATATTATATTATTAATTGTTATTTTATTCCTAAAAATCTAAGATTCAGCCAAATGACTTAGATAAGGTTATATATATTAATAATAAACAATTTGGGGTTCGTTTGGCTTCTTATAGTAAGTTTATTAACCTTATAGTGTAAGAACACAAGAAGACACGGTAAAAGTAAAATTATTTAACTTAATGTTAAATCTAAATGATAAGGTTAAAATAGGAACCTAAACTTGTCTAAATTCTATTGGATGAGAGGATTTCGACCCATCCCCACCTTAGCTTCGAAATAAATCAATTTGGAGATATTTAAAACCGAATTTGTCTTTATAATAAAATAATATTTTTAGTTATTCCAAAGGTGCCCCTCTCCTCCCTTATAAAAGGGCACCTCCTCCCTCTCCTCCTCACACCAATTTGAGCATTCAAGCTCGGCCAACCCCTACCAAAATCTCTTCTCCACTTCCCTAGTATCATCCTAGAGGTCCTGGTCTTCTTTAAAGACCAATTTTAGTGCCCTAAAAGGAGGTCTCAAAGAAGCACTTCAAAGAAGAGGAGGTTCGGACACGTACAAAGAAAGTCGGACCTAAGGTAAGGGAAAATATCACAATCTCATTTTTATCCGAGATTGTTTTTACTTTGCCATTTACTGGGGTGTATTTTATCATCCACATCCATGTTTCCTTAATATGTAATATTATTTCCATCCACCTATAATTGTTTAAATCCAATTTTACCCTTAGGTGAGTTTTTAGTAAAAGATATGAAAGGAATCTTTTGTCGTTTTTCGTACGAGGTACTTTTTGACTTTTCTGACAAAAGTACGAAAAGAATGTTTTTTTAACTTATACGGCATGAATGGATTTTTAAAACATTATTTCCAAGAATCTTCCTTTATAAGTTTTCAAGTTTATTTTTAATCAACTTCTTTTAGTTTATAATTGTATGACATGTTAAGAAAAGAAAAGTGTTTTTTTGAAGTAGAAAGGATATTTTCCTCAAGAATGGAGTTCAAGTGTTTTATCAAAATTATTTTCCATATAAGATAATATAGGGTTCTATTTCTATCCCTATTATTACATGGATTTGATTATGTTGTGATGGAAATATTTTTATGAATTCCTTTATCTTATATGAATTGTTTTATGATGTCATGTTGTTTAAGAATCCCATTTTTACTACATAGGTTATGCAATGATGTATGATTTATGATTTTGTGGAACACATAAGAATGATATCATTATGAGATGGGTGGGACCTATATCTCTCTCCAATGCATTGGGTAAAGATTTTATATCTCCTGAGATAGACATGGCTGGAACGGTAGGTTATACCGGTTCAGTGAAGCAGGACTGAAACGAGGGTAACTCGGTTCAGAAATAGACTTTTTCCACTAAGATAGTATTGGCAATGAGTCTTGACTAATAAGAAATGATTCTCTATGATTATGTGTGTATGACACAAAGTTTCATGTTTTAAGTTATGATTATTGTGATTACATTTCACTGCCATGATTTATCCCATGTTATGAAATTATGATCTCTTTTGCAGGTTAAGATTTCCAAAAGTTATGTGCTTGATGTGATTTATATTAATTTTGTTTACCCTTACTGAGTGTTTGAGCTCACCCTTTTATGTTTTCTTTTCCCCAGGATATAAAGAAAGGTTTTAGGTAATAAAAAAAAAGATCTTTATGGGAGACGTTGAAGATCTTTCACCAGGATTAGAAGATTATATTCCGAGTTTCCAAAGACACTAAACTATTACGATCCTTGTGTGTGTGTTTTTTTTATGTACTAAGTATTCCGAAAAAGTAATGTAATGTCTATGTACGTCAATCTTCGGGTCTCTACAGTTGGTATCAGAGGAAAGGTTTAGTCAACCTTTGGAAACTAGGATGCGAAAACGTTAGTGAGATCCCTAGAGATATTTCTAAGGTATGTCTAGGGATGTCCCTAAGGTTAAGTATACGTATAGGTTATAGTACTAGAATTACGCTAAAGATCATAGAATTAAACCTAAGATGTTAGATATTGAAGGTACTCCCCCTTTATTATGTTGTTTTCCCTAGCATGATTTTTGCCTCTCACACTATTCTTTTTGGGTTTTAGACGATGGCTGGAACCCGAAGGAACCGTGTTGATCAATGAAATGGAAAATGCAATGATTGTCCTCTTGAACAAAAAAATGTTATGGGAGATGGAGTGCAAAATCTTATTGCTATACTTACACAAGCTATGAATCATTCTGGACTTCCAAATGAGGAGAGAAGGGAACAATATTCTATTGATTCCTTCATGAGGCAACGTCCACCTTCTTTCAGTGGGTCTTCTGATCCACTTGTTGCTAAACAATGGATCAGTACCACTGAAAAGATATTTTCAGTTCTTCAATGTTCTGAACATGATAAAGTCATCTTAGCAGTATGTCGTTTGGAAGGTGAAGCTGATCAATGGTGGAATCTTATCAAGAATACGAGGTAAAGAGATGAAATTGAGTCCATGGAATGGGACGAGTTCAAGAACTTATTTTTCAATAAGTACTTCCCTCGTATTCTTCGAACAAAGATGAAGAAGGAGTTTCTTGAACTAAAGCAAAAGGATGATGAATCTGTTGGTATATATGAAGCGAACTTTACAAGACTTTCAAGGTATGCATCTGGCATTATCATCCAACCTGAAAGTAAAGTTGATCGATTTTTCAGTGGCTTAAAACCAAGTATTCGACGGGCATTAGCTATAAGAGACTTCAGTAGCTATGAAGAAATCGTGCGTTGTGCTATCAAGGTAGAAATATAAGTTGGTGTTACATATCCATCTCATGGTTTTGACAAGAAACGAAAGATGGAGTTCAAGGAGAAATCTCAGAATAATGGTGAAAAGAAGATGAATGTTTCCTTATGCACAAAGTGTGGAAAGAAGCATGGTGGAGATTGTCTTAAAGGGACTAGAAAATGTTTTAAGTGTGGAAAAGAAGGTCATCGAGCAGCTGAGTGTCGAAGTAATGGAAAAAGGGATTCTAATTATGTGAATAAAGCAAACACTGCAGAGAACGCACCACCAACACTTCAATGCTTCAAGTGCAAGGAAATGGGGCATTATGCTAATAAATGCCCTAATCCAAGGGTTAGTGATGATCAACATGAGCAACCACTGAAGGCAAAGGACAAAGGGAAGTCACATGCGATCACTATTGGCGATGTTGAATATGACAACGATGTGGTGGAATGATTAAGTGTTTATGTAATGGGATTCCAAATTAATGTGGTATCATAAAGTATTGGAATATTTATGTGTTGGTCTAATGTGGTATTCAAAGTGATTGAGGTATTTTTTTGGAAATAAGATGATATGTGCATAATGAAGGGAAAACGAGAAAATGAAATGTTTAACAGTATTCATGAGCTCATGATTGATATAAGGACTAAGTGATATCATGGTTTGAGTATATAGAATTTTGAGGATTTTGGTATGTGTTAACTTTTAACTGCATTCATGTTTTCACTAAGGTATTCAAGAGAATACATGATTAAGGACTTTGAATGTTTGGAATGTGACCAACAAAACATATCTTATGATATATGGGGATCAACGATGGTATTAAATCTCTGGTAATCGTTTTCACTATGTTATGAGAGTGGACTGCAGTATTATGGATAAGCCTAAAGATTGGAATGGATTATGTTGGACATAAGTTAGTATTGTTTAAGGATAGAAGTTTTTTCGATATTATTGATGGGATGTTATAGTAATATAGTTTTAGAAAAAGGACAACCTGCAGGACAGGCGACAGCCCATCGCGTCGGACAAGGCTGTGGGAATCGAACCCACAACTGAAGTGCGACTGGCCTTTATCGCCTACCACTGGCCTACAGGAAGTCCCTGTTTAGTAGAAACTAGTTTTATTTTATTAAGCAGTACAATATATGAAGTATAAGTCCATTTTAGGAACCATATATGATTAATCTCACTATAGATGGACTTATGTATTTTTTTTTGATAACTTTTCTAACCTTTTGTTTGAGACAGATGGAATGACCCATCATTCTATCACATGATCAATTAACACTTCATGAATAACAAATTCAACTTCATTTCTTTAAGAGATGAATTGGAAATTGTTCAAAGTACGAACAACAGTGAGATTGTACCAAAATAAAGTAAGTATCTATTCCAATTCAAATTCTTCAAATTTAGGGAAATGATCTTGAAAACCAAAAAATGTTGTCCTAGTGCCCTTATATCCGGTAAATTAGATGGTACCTTATATCATCACAAATCTATGGATTTGTGATTACTGGCTTTTCCATAGCCATGTTCTCTACCACTCTCCATCAGAACAAGATGATTAGATTTCTCTTCCATATCCATATTTTCACCTATGTGGAAACCCAGTGATTAGTTTATTTGGGTAACCGTTACGTTTCATACCTTTGTTTTTAAAGATTGGTTTTGGTATTCCCTTTTTACGATGTGGGTTTCTATTAAACAAACTTTCGAGTAGTAAACCATTTATAACCCAGACGAATTTCGAGGGCGAAATTCATTTTAAGAGGGGTAGAATGTAACAGCCCGAGATTTTATGAAAAATATTCTTTTTAATTTTATTAATGTCTTGTGTTGTACGCTACACAAAAAGGAGCTTGCACAACACACATCCTTGACTTGCCTTGCATTACACGCAATCGCAACCTTCCTCGATAGCGTGTGTAGTACGTAATACTGAACAACGATATGCTATTAAAATATTATTAAAACTAGCCGTTAAGAATAGTAATAACCACCTTTTAAAATTTTAGAAATTTTAGCTCTCAAAATGGACTCCATTTTTTGGATTCGGAGTATCGAATTTAGCCTAAGGTGAAATTTTGGTACTTTTTGGATAAATTTCATATTTTGATGAATAGTGAAAATTACTAAATTATAATTAAAAATAACTTTTTTCATCGAAATAATTAATAGTGATAAATTATTAATTTGAGTGGTTTTAAAGTATATTTGGAATATATTTTTATAATTCAATACAATGTTGGTCATTGGATGTAATTTCACATTTACACCAGACATAAACAAGTGTTAATCTTTTGATAGTTATTATCTCTTAAAAACACGCTATTTGTTGTGACAGCGGAAATTAATTATAAAATTAATTAATGCAACTTCTATGTTGGGAATTTTGTAAAATAGAAATCATTTTTGAATTCGGAATATCAATTATATCTTAGGGTGAAATTTTGGCATTTTTCTGAAAAACTTCAATTTTTTATGAATAGTGAAACTACTAAGTGGTAGTTAAAAAAATTAATTTTTTCATAAATCTTAATTTTACCGCTTCTGTGAATGGAATTTCAAAAATCCGATAGACACGGTTGATGTTAGTAAGTAAAATGTGGTTCAATGAGATGAAAATAATTTTTGGTGAATAGTAACTTTTTACTTTTATTTACCACGGTTAAAAGTAAATAGGGTAATTAAGGGTAAAAATGATATTAATATTACCCTAACACATGTCCTAATCCTATTGTACAAGTGTATTTCGACCAAAAACAAACTTAGGAATAAAATATGACCATTTAGGCCCACTTGAATTAGATTAGGACATTTATTATTATTTAATTCAAAGAAGAGTTAAAAGAGTTAAAATCAAATTTTATTTAATAAAACATTTTTAATATAGGGTTATACATAAGATAAATTAGACTATAAATATTCATTAGAAAGATAAAAATATTTCCTACATAATGGTATTTTATTTTTAATTTTTAGACATTAAATAATTTAATTTATTTATGACACAACGATGATGCAGTAATTATCTTATTAATTAAATATTGACATAATTGAAGTTATAAATACCCAAATAAATATAATTTGAGACTTTTTATGAATTACACTAATTTTCTAGGTTAATATTCCATGTTAGTATTGATTTAATTAACCTTTTTCGAACTTATCATTCTGTTATGATTTTCACAAAAATCAATTACTAAATAGTGTCAAAATTGACATAAAATAGTTTTTAAAACAAATATTATATTATTAATTGTTATTTTATTCCTAAAAATCTAAGGTTCAGCCAAATGACTTAGTTAAGGTTATATATATTAATAATAAACAATTTGGGGTTCGTTTGGCTTCTTATAGTAAGTTTATTAACCTTATAGTGTAAGAACACAAGAAGACACGGTAAAAGTAAAATTATTTAACTTAATGTTAAATCTAAATGATAAGGTTAAAATAGGAACCTAAACTTGTCTAAATTCTATTGGATGATAGGATTTAGACCCATCCCCACCTTAGCTTCTAAATAAATCAATTTAGAGCTATTTAAAACCGAATTTGGCTTTATAATAAAATAATATTTTTTGTTATTCCAAAGGTGCCCCTCTCCTCCCTTATAAAAGGGCACCTTCTCCCTCTCCTCCTCACACCAATTTGAGCATTCAATCTCGGCCAACCCCTGCCAAAATCTCTTCTCCACTTCCCTAGTATCATGCTAGAGGTCCTGGTCTTCTTTAAAGACCAATTTTAGTGCCCTAAAAGGAGGTCTCAAAGAAGCACTTCAAAGAAGAGGAGGTTCGGACACGTACAAAGCAAGTCGGGCCTAAGGTAAGGGAAAATATCACAATCTCATTTTTATCCGAGATTGTTTTTACTTTGGAATTTACTGGGGTGTATTTTATCATCCACGTCCATGTTTCCTCAATATGTAATATTATTTCCATCCACCTACAATTGTTTAAATCCAATTTTACCCTTAGGTGAGTTTTTAGTAAAAGATATGAAAGGAATCTTTTGTCGTTTTTTGTACGAGGTACTTTTTGACTTTTCCGACAAAAGTACGAAAAGAATGTTTTTTTTAACTTATACGGCATGAATTGATTTTTAAAACATTATTTCCAAGAATCTTCCTTTATAAGTTTTCAAGTTTATTTTTAATCAACTTCTTTTAGTTTATAATTGTATGACATGTTAAGAAAAGAAAAGTGTTTTTTTGAAGTAGAAAGGATATTTTCCTCAAGAATGGAGTTCAAGTGTTTTATCAAAATTATTTTCCATCTAATATAATATAGGGTTCTGTTTCTATCCCTATTATTACATGGATTTGATTATGTTGTGATGGAAATATTTTTATAAATTCCTTTATCTTATATGAATTGTTTTATGATGTCATGTTGTTTAAGAATCCCATTTTTACTACATAGGTTATGCAATGATATATGATTTATGATTTTGTGGCACACATAAGAATGGTATCATTATGAGATGGGTGGGACCTGTATCTCCCTCCAATTCATTGGGTAAAGATTTTATATCTCATGAGATAGACATGGCTGGAACGGTAGGTTATACCGGTTCAGTGAAGCAGGACTGAAACGAGGGTAACTCAGTTCAGAAATGGACTTTGTCCACTAAGATAGTCTTGGCAATGAGTCTTGACTAATAAGAAATGATTCTCTATGATTATGTGTGTATTCCACAAAGTTTCATGTTTTAAGTTATGATTATTGTGATTACATTTCACTGCCATGATTTATCCCATGTTATGAAATTATGATCTCTTTTGCAGGTTAAGATTTCCAAAAGTTATGTGCTTGATGTGATTTATATTACTTTTGTTTACCCTTACTGATCGTTTGAGTTCACCCTTTTATGTTTTCTTTTCCACAGGATATAAAGAAAGGTTTTAGGTAATAAAAAAAAAAGAAGATCTTTATGGGAGACGTTGAAGATATTTCACCAGGATTAGAAGATTATATTCCGAGTTTCCAAAGACACTAAACTATTACGATCCTTGTGTGTGTGTTTTTTTTATGTACTAAGTATTCCGCAAAAGTAATTTAATGTCTATGTACGTCAAGCTTCGGGTCTCTACAATCATGAATCACTCTATAGTGATGAGATCTATAATGATGATATTGGGGCTCATAAGGATTAGAATCCCTTTTTGTAAGGAAAATACACATTTAGTTTATAGTTAGAAGATCATATATAGGTGTCAGGGTAGACATACATAGTCAAACAAAGGGTCCCTTGAATCCAGGTGTCCTTTCCCAAGGTATATGGATGGTTTATGGTAATTCAAGGCACTAAACACCTGAAGTGTGGTTTAAGGATTGAGGTTATTCGAAAGATGATGAAAGCACCCCAAATTTTGATTGACTAGTTTCGGGATCTTATGATACTTTGATGAGGATTGATGATGTATGATGATTTTCATAGTTTAGTTTCATGTAGTGGGTATGAATTTATCATGTATTTTAATATCACATGAAAAATACATATTCCTTACAATTTAACTTCATTTAGTAAGGAAATATTCCTTGAATTTTAATTTCATGTGGTAAGGATGTTTTCATGTAGTTTAATTTCATGATACTAAGACATTATCATATAGTTTAACATCATAAAACTAGGATGTATCACCAAGAAGAGTGACTAACTCAAGGAAATTGGGTCTTCCTAGAAGATTCATACCTTGGGATGAAGGGGTACATAAGTATGATATTATAATCTTGCATTTAAAATGGGTATGATGAAAATATGTGTAACGTCAAGAGTATCCAAATCTGTTTGAACAGTTGGGTTATGGGAAATGTAAATCATGACCCAAGAATATCTGAGTTAACTAGAGGTGGAAACCGGTGGGTGCAAATCATCCTTTGATAATGGAAGAATCCTATATTCCATGAAGTTATAACAATAAATCTTGGGTTTAAGGAGGTCCTATCCTATAGGACCAAAACACCCACTAGGTGCAAGCTCTTAGGAATTGTGTTATTCAATATCGAATCATTGTGGTGTCCCTTTGGATTAACAAGTACTTATTACTAGTTTTCTATAGGGAAAGGCCAAAATCAGGGGAGCCCAAGGTCCATGGGGTTCCAAGAGAAGAATATTAGCTCAATGGATTGGTTGGTATCAACTCAGGTATCAAATATATGAATTTGGTTCCTAGAGAATGTAACATTCAATAAGATTTTGAGTTCCTTAAAGGCTATGATAGTGGTAATTGAACACATTTCAAGGAAAAGGGATCAAACATGTGATTCTTGAGTACACATTCATTAGAGGGTATGATCTGTTCAACATGTATACCTCATATTATGGAATTTAATTTCATGGTACAAGGATGTTTCTATGCAGTTTAACATCATAAAAATGTGATGTGGTTCCCTATCTTCATATTGAATGCTCCTCGATCGTGCTGGTTAGAATGGCTTTCCTGGTTCCCTAATCTCACATGATTCATGCCCGAAATGATAAAATAGAGGTAATAGAATAGTTTATTGAGTTGTGCGAGAGTTTATAATAGGTAATATATGGGGGTATTAAAATTTTGGTATAAGAGGGAATCCCCACAAAAATTTGGTTCTCATCAATGGGATTAATTGAGATTGATGAGAACTCATGACTAGGCCTGGAATGGAGGATCCAAGCATCACTACATATCCCATAATATGGTAATCAAGCCATACGTAGTTATTAAAAATAAATCTCCCCATAAAAATTGGGTTCATGCATAAGGGAGGGTCATTTTATCATTACATTTTTGTTGGACTCGGGATTGAAGACCTGAGCATCACTACATATCCTATGATAAAAGGAATCAAGACACTCCTAGTTCTGATATGAATGTTATGTATTTTAGAGCCATTCCTCCAGGACTTTGAGTATGAAGGAATAAATAATTGAGTCATTCTTGATCCCCCTTTGATATAGGGAAAATAGATTAAATTTATCAGGTCCTTAGGTGGAAAAAAAGTATTTCTAAAGGGATGTCAGTGATTAAGGAATTTAGGTATTCATAGGATATGAATACCCTAAAATGAAAAGGGTATAAGAATGTGATGTTGTTATCTTTCTTTGACAGTGGGTATGATGTATAGATGTGTAACATCAAGAGTATCTAAAACTATTTGAATAGTTAGGTTATGGGAAATGTAAATCATAACCTAATAATATATGAGTTAATTGGAGGTGGAAACCAGTGGATACAGGTCAACCATTATTAACAGTAGAAGATTATATCCCACGTGGTTAGGAAAATAACTCCTAGGTTTAAGGGGGGCCTCTCATCTGGGACCAAAACATCTCTTAGGTGAAAGCTCTTAGGAATTTTTTTTTCATGATCAAATCCTAGTGGTGTCCCTTTGTATTAACCAATACCCATTACTAGTTTGATATAGGGAAGAACTAGGAGAAGAGGAACCCCAAGTCCATGGGGCTCCAAAAGAATAATATCAACTCATGAAATTGGTTAGTATCAACTTAGGTATCAAAGATATGAAGTCAGTTCATGGGGAATGTAATATGCAATAAGGGTTAGAGCACCCTAAAGGATATGACAATTTTTATTGAACGCATTTTTAGGGTGAAGGGATAAGACAAGATATTCTTGAATATGTATTCATTAGGGGGAAATATATCCAGTATGAAGACCTCTTGTAATGCAGTTTAAAGACATGTGACTAGGATGTTTTCATGCAGTTTAATGTCATATGACTAGGACATGGACATGTAGTTTAACATCATACGACTAGGATTTTATTCCCTAACCAAGACACATCACAATCCCGTTATCCAGAGCATCTTTCCAGGTTCCCTAATCTCACAGGAATAACACTCAATGTGAGAAACAAGGGATAATTGGATAGTCGATTAAGCTATGTAATAGCATGTGATAGGGAATATGTGGTGGTGTTCATAATTTAATGTGGTCTAGAACCTATGCACGGATCTGAATTTCATGGAGGTATGTAATTGGGAGTGATGGAAACTCATGGTTGGTCCTGAAATAGTGGATCTAGGAATCATTATGTGTTCTATGATGGTAAGAATTGAGGAACATGTAGTTTTTAGATGAAAATTTCCCCACACTACTTGAGTTCCTATATGGGGAAGGGTCTTTTATCATATTGTGACTGGGCCCAATGTTTGGGATCTGGACATCACTACGTATCTTTGGTAAAAGGAATCAATAAACAAGTAGTTCTTAGAAAATTCCTTGCATAGATATGGACCATGTGTAGGATGGGGAGTATTTTTACATATATTGCAGCTAGGCCAAGGATTTGGGATCTGGGTGTCACTATGTATCTTATAATAGTAAGAATCAAGCCATGTGTAGTTATTGAATAGAGAATTCCCTATATAGGTGTGACCTATATGAAGGGGGAAAACATTTTTTCCATTTATATCATGGATAAAATTAGGATTGGAGATCATAATGTCACTACATATCATGTGCAAACAAAAATCAAGTCGCACATAATTCTTGTATAAAAATTTCCCACACAGGTATGATCCATACACAGGGAGGGGAGACATTTTTATTTTGTAGCTAAACCTAGGATTGGAGATACAGGAATCACTATATATCCTATAGTAATTATAATTAAGCCACATGTAGTTCTTGAATAGAAAATTCCTGACACAGGTCTGGCCCATACACAAAGAGGGGGAATTTTATCATTTATATTGTGGCTAGACCCAAGATTGGAGATTCAGGTGTCACAGTATATCCTGTGTAAATAGGAATCAATTCACACATAGTTCTTGTATAGGAAATTCCCTATGTGGATCTAACTCATACATAGGTATGGGAATACTTCATTTTTGTTTCACACATATCTAGATCAGGTATAGTGAATCATTCTTGAAGTAACATTCTCCATGCATTTTAATGTCATGAGTTAAGGACGTCTTACATGCATTTTAATTTCATACGGTAAGGATGAAATATAATGCATGGTTTAAAGTCTTACTACTGGGACTTTTAATCCTTGGTGGAATCTATGAAAATTACTTATTGAGAAACCTTTCATTGGTGTGAGGCATAACGTGTTCTCCATCCATTGTGGACAGTGAGTAATCTCTATCGAAATAGACCTTATGTATAATTTAAGGCCCTTCCCAATTGGGTTACATATTTTAGGGTTTCATTCTTAGTATCATTGGGGTTCTAAGAACCAATACCAATTATCCTTGAAGGAATTATTGGACGTGAACCATTTATTGAAGGATCGTGCAATTTGATTTTGTTGAACTTTGAGGTTGTGCAGTGTACGCGACCTTTTCTCATCAAGACATTCCAACTCATCCATCCACTTTTTTTATTATTCATTATCTAATTTTTTTCCATAGATAGCTATTAGGAGTGAGAGAAACTGAACCTCTATGGTTAATAGTACTTCATTTTTGTAGACCAGTAAATATGGAGATACTTGTGTGGAAATACATGTGGTGGTACTGTAAACCCATAAAGCATAAAAGAGATTGTCTGTCCATGATTTATTGTCTTTGTTCACCATTTTTTAGAGTATATTTGAAAGAGTCTTATGGAAATATTCTATCTATCCATTTGTCTCTACATGATAGTGAGAATAATGGTTGGACTCAGTGTTGTACTCCTAGTATAATTTATTCAATTTGAAGAACAAAAGTTAGTGTCATTGTCCATCAATATCATGTGAGGAACACTAAATCTATTGATGATATTAGAATTTACAAAGTCGATGATATTATTCATTCAAAATTCCTTGAGGGGAATTTCCTTATCCCGTTTTGAAAAGAATTTGGTAGTAGTGAGTATGTGCTTAAAATGCTTAGCTGTAGTTGGGGGATATGTCCTCACAACATCTATTCCCCATATAGGAAATGACTAGGAATACTTAGATTTAGGTAAAAACTATGGGGGTTGATTGATGAAGTTTTCATGAATCTAGAATGCATAGAATTTCATGGTGAATTTTACATATTCCTGCATCATTGTTTTTTTATTAGTAACCAAGCCTCTAAATTTGTTGGGAGAGTCTGGTCCCAAACTAATGAGTACTACAGGAGCCTTTTATGGACTTTTTCCATGATAACGAGAATCTCTCCTTCTATAATGTATTTGAGGAGGACTCCACCAAATCCTATTTTATAGAGGTATTTCAGATTATTTATCCCATCTTTAAGGGTAAAATTCTATGCTCGGCATTGAGCCTACTCACTTTTAGATTGATTAGATGGGAGGGTACCATTTTATAGGTAATCAAATATGGGGTCCATCTAGGGGTGTATATTGGTTCATCATGTTGTAGGATAGTGTTGATTTAATTTATTTCTGCTATTTCACAGACAATGACTATTGAAATAACTCTTAGGTATGTGATGTAGAAAATAACTTTGGCCAGATTGGGGTCATCTAGGACTATGGCTTCATTATATAGTGCATCAGTGTGATCATTTTTTGATCGAGTGATGTGATGCAACATTGGTTCAAAGGGGAATTCTACCATCAATCCTTTGGAGTTTCTAATGAGGGGGATAATTTTTACTTCATGATAGAATACTCATTGTTGATTAGTTTTTTCACTAGATCTAATCCCCCTTTGATTTTTAGGTAGGCTATTTATAGCTTTAGGGATAGATACAAGAAATAAATGAGGGCTTGTTATTCTCCCTCATTATTAGTTCAGCATTCATATGATGAAAAAGAGTGGGGAAAATTTCTTTGTTCGAGGAATAAATACAATCCCTATACCAACTTGTTTAAGCTTTCATTTTTCTGTCATTTTTTCAATTATACTTCGGGAGGTACCTTCAAAATACATCTCCCATATTCATGAGTTTCATGGGAATAGAAAACCTCTTCTTCTGTAATTTCAGTGTCTATCGGCATGCTTTTTGGGGTGGTATATGTTGCAAGGAAATCAACCATATATTGCTCTTTAACTACCTTTTGTGAAATGAAATAGTTGTCATATTGTTGCAAGATAAACACCCATCAGACTAAACACCCAGTTAACATAGGGTGCCCAAGGATGTACATTAGCAGGTCAATATGAGAGACTAAGTGTACTTCACTATGCTGAAAGTAATGACTCGTCTTCTACACTGCAAAGATGAGTGCAAGGATGATATTTTTAATATCATAATGTTGGGTCCTAGTAGCAATAATTGTTCAACTAAGATGGAAGAGGCTATTTTCATTCCTTGAATCTTTTTTTGTGCGAGTAGAGGACTAAGAGATCATTCAATGGAATCCACATATATGATAATTGTCCATCCTTCTATCAGTGGCATCAGGACTGGTTGGTGTAGTAGGTAATATTTTAGATGCTCAAAATCTTCTTGGAAGTCCTCTTTCGATCGGTAAGTGAATCCATTCTTCATTATATTAGTGAAGGGGAGAGATTTTCCAGCCAATTTGGATATGAAACACTGAATATATGTTAGGTTCCCCTGGATCCCCCTCGGTTCTTTAAGATTCTAAGGGTTAAATTTCTTGGATTTCACTAGTATTTGCTGGATCAACATCGATGTCATGGTGTCATACCACAAACCTGAGGAACTTACCTGATGTTACTCCAAAATCACACTTTAGAGGATACATCTTCCGACTATGTTGTTGTAACTTGCAGAAGAATGTTTGAAGATTGTAAGGTGATTACATCATTTTCAATATTTAACCACCAATTTTTCAACATAACATTCCATTATTCATCCTAATAGTGGTTTAAAGATAAGATACATGGTATATTGGTAAGTAGAAACAATTTTCTTTAGGGAATCACCTTATAGCATAAGATCCCTTGAGGTTCTATAAAAGTTTTGGTTGCATAATCTTCAAGGGACATATTTATCTGATAATACCCTAAATACTCATCCATGAAGGAAAGGGCATGAAATTCAGTATTTTCATCGATCAAAAGTTATGTGATTGTCAATGGGAAATCATCCTTCGAACAGTGTCAATTGATGTCTCTAAAATAAATAAAAGCCCTAATCTACCCATATTTTTTCTTGAAGGATATGATGTTTGAAATCCATTTTGGGTACTTTAATTCTTAAAAAAATTCAAATTTGATCAATTTTAAAAATTATATTTCTATATTAGTAGCATGAGAGGGGTGCATTCTCCTAGATTCATGTTTGAAACCTTAATTATTATTAGGCTAGCCTAGGTGATAAGTAGCCACATCAGGGTTCAGCCCAAGAATTTCTATATAATTCGAAGTGAGCATGTAAAAATTATTATTTATTTACATATCCTAATCCTTGAGAGTCATGGAAGAACTAATCAACATAGGTTTTGGGTCTTCCTATGTTCCTTGAATCACCTGCCCAGGTTCATCAATGGTGGTAGAGACACCTTCCTCAAATGTGGTAATGGTGATCTTGAGGTCATCCTCTTCTTATTCCATCTCAATTACTATAGAGGAATTTTCAGACATGGTGGGTAGTCTGGGGGAATCTTGTCATTGTCGACATAAGAGAATCCATGTGAAGATACATTGACATCCTAAACATTCAGAGTAATTGAAAAGTGATTTTTGGGATGCTTGTCTTCTTTTTAACTACTACTATCTTTAGTATATGGACATACTAAGTTATAGAGAATTTATTAGTGGTATATTTTATGTCTTCTAATTTTGAAATATAATTCTCATATCTTGTTAGAGAATTATTCTGACTACCCTTTGATGAATTAATTTCAGCTGACGTGATCAATAACACATTGACATAGTCCAATGAAGTTTATGGTACATGATGGATTATTGGGATTGAATATGATATATTTATTAGGTTTATGGGAAACACATAGTCACTATTGGTCATACTCCAAGGATTCATAGGGGTGGTCCCCAAGCCATTGGGAGTTATAAATTACATATCATTATCTGTTATTGGTTGTTTTCATTCCTTCTTATAGAAACCTTCTTTAGAATATATGGCTTCGAAAAACATGAAGGGGGTGTTGTCACCATGTAGTGTACCGACCTTCCCATTAATTGGGTATTTCAAGCTTTGATGAAATGTTTAAGGTACCTTTATATGGCTATAAAGACAAGGTCTTTCAAGAAGAAAATTATATGATGTGTCTTATTGGATAACCATGAACTCAGTATTAGATGTGAGATCCCCAAAATGATCCTTGAGCTTGATCTTCTTGAGATGCCTTTCCTCACTCTTGTTTTACCCTTGAATGGTTTTCTTCATCGGAGATAAGTCCCCCTTTCTATATCCCAAGAATCAGAGGGTCTAGATCGGGATGAGGTTGATCCCATAACCATTTTCAACTAAAGACTTTCATATGTCAACATTATTGAGTTTTTTCTGAAACATATAGGGGTATGATATGTCTATGGATAACTTCTTCCGAATCCTATTCTATGAATGAGATGGTGTTATTAAATTCTAATGGAATAGTATTCACTTGGTAAACCTCATCTACAAAGACTTTTTCCTCAAACTCTAATGGGCCCTAGAGGACCTTGATGAGTGCCTTTATATGTTCTTTTGAAATATATAGAGCATCTAGGATTGAGATTTTTTCTAGGATAACTGTAAACTATTTCATAATGTCATACTTTTGTGCCAGAGGTATGCTCTTTCCAAGGTGGATTTTCTAGCTCGGAATATGAAGTATTTGAGGTGTAAAATCTTAGTGTTTGATTAGTGGTCAAGGTAGAATCTTTTATAAGTGGCATAGGTCTTGTCGATCTTCCCCTTTGTCTGGGATGATTAGAAAATCGCACTTCCACCAGTCATTCATGTAAAATTACTAAGCTTAAACGACTAATAGAGGGGTATAAGGCATCTCCATACTTCTTTTGGTATTTCTAAAGTTCTTTCCCATAGGTTTCAACTGCATATATAGATTTTTCGGGGGTGGGACTAGCATATTAGGTTTGGCCATGTACACATCATCTCTTCAACTGGTGAGGGTTCCGTTTTGTGGGGTGGTTCCCATTCCTTGGATATTGAAGGAATGAAATTTGTAAGGGTCGGAGCTTATGTGGGAGTTGGATGTGACTCTTTTTCAATTTTCTTTTCCTATGTATGGTGATTATATATGAATCTAGGAGGGATATTCAATGATGCCTCCTTGGGTAATAGGATCATTACTAGTTTTCAAATTTGTGCTCTCAAGGTGGAATGAGCACAGTAAACTATTTTGCAGGTCATCTGGTTATCAAAATTCTATCCACACCTGGTTAGAAATTCTTTTTAGTCATCCTCTTATTCTATTAGAGTAATGGTTACATAGGTCACATATGTGGGTACATCTCTAATATCACCTATCTAGAATGAACCATGATCTGGATAATTTCTTGGAATACAAATCAATCCTAGATGGTGTGATCCATTCTCATATGGAAAGGGAAGTAGTTGATAAAATCAGTGAGGTTGACCTCATTGGGTTTCCTATGTTTGTGTATCTTAAGTAGGTTATTTTCCATGGTTGTAAAGAAATAACTCGGAACCTACTCGTTTCAGAATTAATGAACTTTATTCATTAATTTCTCAAATCATGGGTGACCTAGTATCTTTTTACCTTCATCTGAGGGTGATTTTGTTACTATGGCGGCTCGATAGGTGGTGTTGAATGATTCTGGGCCTGCTTGAGTGCTTTAATGAGCACTAAAATTTATCTAAGGTTAACAACAGAAATATCTACCTTACTAAGCCTTTTCCTTATGCCAATGGCATGGGCCGAGATTTAGCCTGGGTCTACTGAATGGAAACTTCTAGGAACTGGGACATCTCTATGAACTCATGGAAGCCTCTTGGATAATTCATCTAGATCAAAGGTGTTTTCAGTTCATTGAGAAGTTTCTCAATATAAAGTTATATAAATTTCTCTTATGAGATAGGGCTACTTAGTGAATAGTTTAAACCTTTCCATATTATGGTGAAGTTAGAGACCCACTCATTTTCACATTATTTTCAATTTTTGTGGTCAAAAATTGTCATTTTTCTTAATTTAGAGATGAACTGATAACGGAATTGATGAAGAAGGTCTTCCCATACCATAATAGATCCTACTGGAAGGCTGTTATACCAAATGAAGGATGGACCTACCAGAGTTTGTACAAAACATCTCAGTTTGGTCACCTCCTACTAATCTTGAGGGCCCATCATCGGTCCACATATGAACATGAAGTGCATGAAATTTTATTCTAGATCACATGTGCCATCAAATGTTAAGAAGATATGATTTACAAAATTGGGCGAGGGAAAAGTGTCATCAAATAATTCAAGATATGGCTTCATTTTAGGATATAATGGGGTGCACTTCCCTTCCATGGCATCCATTTGAGCATCCATGGATTCAATGGTGTTAAGTAATTGTGGAGGTATTGATGTATAGGACACCTCCTATCTATAAGGAGCAGGTGATTCTTGATATGGTGTCCCCATTTTCATATCCCGCTGATTCTCGGTCCATGTCGGTATTGAATGATCACCCTGATTGGGGAGGGATTTTCTCTATAATAGAGGGAAGTTGTGATCATCCTTAACTCCTTTGTTTATATGGACTAGTTTCCTAGATCCATAGTTGGTATAATGCTCAAATTCCACTATTATATGCATATTATCTCTCTACTGATGTATAGGATGAGGGATATTCATTTTTGTTTAAAGACGATACCTAATGGAAATTTTGTCTTTGAGTAGTTCTTTATTGATTTGTTTGAGGTTTTGTATATCACTATCATATTGTACTAGCCATTCCTCTATAGAGGTAATTTAAACTCCTTTGGGTGGTGAGTGAGATGTAGATGCACATTTTCCTTTATCCTTGACAGAGTTTCACTGAGGAGGTGGCAATTCATCATTCGTAGGTGCTAGGTTTTTTCTCATTCTCTGATTCTACATACGTTCAACCTTAGTTTGTGAATCCAGATCACCTACTTCTCAAGGTATGGTTTTCACATTGTGTCCATCTATGTTTTCATCTTTGTAAGAATCATTTATTATATTTATGATGATGACATTCACTAAGGTTTATTGGTCAATAGTATCCATCCCATTACTCTCTACTCAATAGAGAAGTTTTGTACCACTTACTTCTTATTCGAGGGTCAAATCATGGTATTTTCTCTAACCCTTGTTCATATTGGACCATTTTGGCTTAATACCCTTGTGGGGTTTGAGTACCTTTGTCATATGTTCCCCCTATCTCAGTCTTTGAATAGTGACATTAAGGAAGTTTTTGTTCATGCTTACCAAATGGGCCTCAAGTGACAGATGTGTGTCTCACAATGGCAGTAATGGATAGGATGTATGTCATAGATATTTACCTCCCAACCTAGAGAAGACTGAACCCTTTCAGGTTGATGATAATGATAATAATTCCCCTAGGCTCATGTGTTCAGGATGATTCAAGGGACCTATTAGCACTTTTTAATCCTATTTTTGAAGATCTGAGGAATCTGGTCGAGGATCTGATAAATCCTTGGACAGGAATTGAGATATAAATTCCCCCAGCCCTATAGGCTAGGGTTGGTCTAGAACCACTATGGGTTTCTCTAGGACCATCTTGGGGTGTGATGAACTTGGTGGTGGTGATTGAGATAAAAAATCTCTCATCCTTGCAGGCTAGGGTTGGTTTTTAGTTTTTATCGATATTTATGGGATCCTTTTAGGGTTTGGTGGTAAAAATACCCCCAACCCTACGGTCTGGGTTCACTCCTAGATGGATTATATGGAATATTCTATTGTGATCAATTTGATTTGGTGAAATTGTACTTGTGCATGAGCCAGGTGTAATGGAAACTTGTGATGGGAGTCTCTTCTTATGGAATGTTATTGGGTAGTCCACAAATTTAGCTTCCGTATTTGATATGTTTTCCCATTTTGTTTAGAGGCCTAGCTTAGGAGCCTACTAGAGACCCTCTCTCTCTATTTGTGACATCTTTTCATCATCAAATATGAGGACTCTCACTTTATTGACCAACTTTCCTATGTGTTACCCAGTACCCTTATTTCTCATATGGCTATAACATTAAAGGATGTCATATCTGGGTATATTTGTTGTTTGGGGGGCATATTGAAGTGTAATGCTCTACATTTTCCCCATCCTTGGATATGTACGTTTTATGGTGCTTTGGAAATTAGTCGATTGAGATTTTTTATGATATAGAGTGAAACACTTCATATGAATTTTTTATGATCTTCTAATCCTGAGTTCTAGGATATAGAGAATGCATCCATGTCTAGTTTAAAATAGATTATATATAGAGATTACCCTCATATCCTTGATAAGGGAGGTGTCTAGCCTTCAACCATTGATGATTTTTTCACATTTCCTAGCATAAGTAATGCATGAACTCCTTATCTAGATCATTTTTAATCTCATAGTCAATAGTGGTGATGGTAAAAAACCTCATTGGGAGGTTTTCTTTAGATAAATCTCTCCATATATCCATGTCGGCCAATTCTTCATCAAGGTTATATGCATCCACCTAGTCATACCACATAGGTTACTTCTCTAGGTTTCCTACTAACTGTGGTGAAGTACTACTAATAGTTGATGGGGCACTATATATGGTTAATCCTAGTGTTTCGAGTGCCTCTCTATATGAAGATTTTTGGTCAAGATAGTATTTTTATGTCTGGAAGAGATATTACCAGGAGGAGGTTTTCCATGTTAGAAATCAAGAGTAGATTCCTAGTGATCCATCTCTACAATACCATGAGGAGGAATATTGAGGAAGTGATCACCTTCTGCTTCATTTTAAGAGTCGATGGACCCTTGAGTTGTTTCATATATGTGTTATATAGTCTCAAGGACACTAGCATTGAAAAGATCAGTGATATGAGCCTCATTTTGCATCATAGTCAGAATATGTTGACCTGTATTTTGGGATTGAGAAGAGATATGAGTCTTTTTTATGATGGTTTCAAGAAAATGTTAATAATTATCTGGTATTTTGGGGAAATGATTCCCCTACTATGAAGTTGTTGGAGCATGTTAGTGAGCTTATGTATCATCAGTGGGAATATGAGCCTATCTGTGGGTAGTTATCATAATATGCTCGTCAATCCTGGATGAAGAGGGGGTATGCACCTGGTTCATATATGCATTCCTCATCAGAATATATTGATGGACCTTTGGAATTAGATAAGGTATATGATCCTCCTCTTATATAGAGTCTAAATTATACTGGTGATTTCATTCATCAATGTATGTAGGGATATAGTTCTGGATTCTGTAAGCTACTTGAATATGTCGAGTAACTTTATTGATAGGGATATGATCCTACTTTGAGGTGAGTTATATATTGTGCTAATATACCTTGGTTGGAGTGGGGATATGATCCTAGTCTTGTGTATTTCGATTATGTCACTGGTCTTTTTTGATAAGAATGTTCTCTTGCCTAGAGGAATGTGCCAAACTGAGTTGGTGATCCCCAATCAGAATGGGGATATGAGTACAATCTTTTGCCTTTAGATTATTCTATTAGACTTTTTCGATAATAATGTACACCTAACCCAAGGAATGTTCTAAACTAATTTAGTGAACCCTAGATGGAATAGGGTATGGCCCTAATCATATACCTCATCCTTTACTGGAATATACTAATAATACTTCTATACAGGAGTAATAATGTGCACTTTCTTTAGAGTAGCCATATGTTTGTACTGATCATGGTGATATGCTACTCTAGGTATTAGGATAGGGATATGTGCTTATCCCTTTATGTATACCAGTGTTAGAATATGATGGCAGAGCTCTTCTATTATTTCTATAATGTAGTGACACTTTAGGAAATTATGTGTAGGAATACATGCCTGCATGTTCTAACTCTCCAAGATATACTAGAAGATTTATTCTATTGAAATGAGGATATAATCCTGCTCTTTTCCTCCTTGTTCTGTCAAAATATACCAATGGGTTTCATGCATGGGGGGAGAGATATGTGCCTATGATGCACCAAATTTGTGTATACATTTTCATATATATAATTGAAGATAAAAACATGTTTTCAAAAAATATCTGTTGTTTTATGAACATATCCTTTGATTTTAGTGATTCTGTTTACTTTCAGGAGCTTTCTGGCTATATACACGAATCAAGGGAAGTCTGTGAAATTTTTGAAACTACACGGCGTGTGCTTTTATACACGTCGTGTACATCCAGACATGGATACGGACCGAAGGAGGGATTATACACCCATGCCACTAGACAGAAGATACACGCCATGTGAGGTGGAATTACACACCGTGTACTACTTTCTAGAAGCGGTGGTTGCTGAGAAAAGTCTACACGCCCATGTGGCTGTTGAAGGAGACACTGCTTGTTTTAATTGTTACACACCGTGTCTGCTATTCTAGAAGGGGCTGGTGGCCAAACTTTTGACACTACACGCTGTGTATGGCGGCGCTACATGCTGTTTACACCCAATCACTAGGCGGTGCCATGTTCAACAGTCAAAGACAGCGTGTTAGGCCACTTGCCAGCAGAGAAATTGGCGCCAAAGCACGTTGACAAAAATTACACGGTGTGTACTTTCTATACATGTTGTGTACTTTATTTTTCTATAAAAAGAGGCCTTGGCCTATGGATTTTGGAGTTCAGAACCCATTGAAGGAGAGAGAAGCTCTGCTACCACCATTCCTGAAGCCACCGAGGTGCCGTCATTCTGCTATCTCGCCATTCCACCTTCTGACACCTTACCTCAACGCTTACACGATGAATCTGTCAGGTATCACGTGTGTCATTTCTTTCCTACTTTATATGTGTAACTAAACCCCTCGTGTTGGGGCTATGGATGATGGGATCATAATTTGTGTGTTTTTTATATAGTTGTGTTTGCTTGTTGTAATTTATCTTACTCTTCTTAAAACCACTGTCAAATATAGTTGAGAATTCTGAGCCGAACCAAGGGAAGAATTATCAGCGATACAAAAGAGAAGTAACAGTGAAAACATCCATGACCATTGGAAAGGATTTCACCGATTCAAATAATGGACTAAACTCAATAAATAATTAAGAACACTGACTACCAGAACAAGGATTCAACTGCTCTAATTCCAAACAAGAGGAACCAGATCAAGGAAATTTTGTAACAAAATTAAATCCAGAATGATTGAATTATTATGAACAACACAACCATTTAAACAACCTGCAAAAGAACTCCTTAATCACCACAGCCCTGACACGTCTTTACTTCCTATTTTAAACTCTTTATATTTACCCATTGTTTTCTTTAAAACTGTTAATCATTTATTCAAAGTAAAACAATTTAGTTTCAATCAAAAACCAAAGTCAACTCAATCAAATCCAAATTCTGCATACTTTACCTAATTAAGTATTAACTCAATTGAATTCACGCACGCCATAGTTCCCTATGGATTGACCTCGAACTTATGCTATACTAAAGTTCTAAGAACGGGTAATTAATTTGGGAGGCATATAACTTCAATCAACGACAAGTGAGACCAAATTTTTGGCGTCGTTGCCGGGGAACATCTTTGGTTTTAGTTCTAAGATTTAAATTGTGTTAATAATTGATTTAATTGAAAATAAAAATAAAAAATTATCAAAAATATCTTTTCTAATCCCATTTCAAATTTTCTCTTTTGTTTTTCCCTTTTATGCCTAGTTTGCGTTTTTGTGTTGTGCAGAGCTTGAAATGTATGTTTAGACGTCTTACATGATCCAGAAGCACCAAGTCTTTGGGATTAGTTCCGCTTGACCCGAAAATCGAACGAACCTTGCTTCATCGTCAGAGTACACGGGCTGAAACTCACAACCAGCAATCACAACCCATGGTGAACAAGGAAGAGAGAGCACCAGCCATAGATGCTACGGCTGAGCATCAGTACCAGGATCAACAACCTCCCACTGCTGGTTTACCAGAGCAGGCTCCTAAAGAATTCATGGAATTCTTCCCAATGGATTACCAACGGTCGCCGCAGCAACTCTTCCCACAGCCATACTTCGCCCCTCAAGAGTAGTTCATGCAAGCTCCACCCCTTCACTAACAACCTCCAAGACGTACCCTTGTGGAGTATGGTCTTCCTTCAATCCACAGAGCTGATACGGTCATTGTCCATCCCCCGATCTAGGCTCCACACTTTGAGATCAATCCTACTATCATGCAGCTGATCCAGAACACAGTCCAATTTGGAGGCCTGGCCAGCGAGGACCCGAACGCTCATCTCTCCAACTTTTTGGAGATCTGCGACACCTTTCGGTACACCGGCGTGTCCGAAGACGCCATCCATCTTCTCCTATTCCCCTTTTCTCTATTGGACAAGGCAAAAGACTGGATCAAGGGGCTACCACAATGATCTATCCTCACCTGGGAGGAGCTAGCCCAGGCATTCCTGTCCAAGTACTTTCCACCATCAAAGATGGTGACACTTCGGAATGAGATCCATAATTTCCAGCAGCACAACTCCGAGTCATTGTATGAGTCTTGGGAACGCTTCAAAGAAATGTTACAAAAATGCCCCCACCACAGAATCCCACTCTGGATGCAATTCCAGACCTTCTACGGAGTACTTACCATGAATACCAAGTCTGTGGTGGACGTTGCTGTTGGAGGCACGGTAATGCGGAAATCCCCCGAAGAACTATTCGAACTACTGGAAGACATGTCAGCCAACAGCTTCCAGTGGCACTCCGAGCGGGGGACTCAAAAGCGAGGTCTGTACAATATTGATGCTACCACTATGTTAGTTGCTCAGTTGGATGTTGTGTCCAAGAAAATCGATGCATTGAATCTCAAAGGAGCATCTCAAGTTCATGCGGCGAACCATCCAGCATGTGGTGACTGTGGTGATAACCACATCATGGGAGAATGCTCGGGTTTGACTGGAGGCCCTTTGATGAGCGAGGTGAGTTATGTTTCCCAAAATTGATGGCCCAACCAGTACCATCAGTACTAGAACCCGGCATGGTGAGATCAACAGAACACAGGCTGGGGCCAACAACAGCATAATCCTCCGCCCTAGCGATCGCCCAGCTACAACCAACCTCCATACCAGAACCAATACCAAAGGACGCAACAACCTCATCAGGGTCCTTATCAGCAACAAGGGTATCAAAACCCTCGTCCACAGCAGCCACGACAGCCACCTCCTCCACCGGCTCAACAACCACTTCAGCAAGAGAACACTTCAAGGTTAGAGGATCTGATGACTAAATTCATATCTACTGCCGAGACTCGGTTCCAAAATCAGGAATCTTCAATTAGAGGCTTGGATAATTATATTTTCCAGCTGGAAAACCAACTTTCAGGAAGGAAACCCAGTACACTGCTGGGAAACACAGAAAAAAATCGAAGGGAGGAGGCCAATGATATCACCTTGCGGAGCGAAAAAGAATTTCCACAGAAGGAGCCACCAGCATAGCCAGGTGTACCCACACCCCCTAATGATGAATAATGTACCAATACCAACCCCTCCTCATCCAAAATCCCACAGAAGGAGGTTTTGAAGAATAAAGAAAAGGAAGTAACCCAACCATTCAAGTCTACCTTACCCTTTCCGGAGCGATTGAAGCAGAGGAAGCTGGACCACCAGTTCAGCAAATTCATGGATGTGTTCAGGAAGCTACATATCAACATCCCATTTGCAGAGGCCCTGACTTAGATGCCCACCTATGCCAAATTCATGAAGGAAATCCTCTCGAATAAGAGGAATATGGAGGATTTGGGCATTATTTCACTAACAAAGGAGTGCTCCGCGGTGGTTCAACATTCCATTCCTCCCAAACTACAAGATCCAGGTAGTTTCACCATTCCTTGTACTATTGGATCCTGTGAGTTTGGGAAGGCCCTCTGTGACTTAGGGGCCAACGTGAACCTCATACCCCTCATATTTTTCAAGAAGCTGGGACTCAACGAGCTCAAGCCTACCCATGTAGGCCTTCAACTTGCTGATAGATCCATCAAACACCCGAAGGGACTACTGGAGGACGTACTGGTCAAGGTGGGTAGGCTGATCCTTCCTGCTGATTTCATCATCCTCGACATGGGGGATGACCAGGAAGCACCTCTTATACTTAGAAGACCTTTCTTGGCAACTGGGAAGGCACTGATCGATGTGCACCAAGGAGAGCTTATTTTTCGGGTAGGTGATGAACGAGTTTCCTACAACGTACTCAAATCCGTCAAACATGCTTCCTTATCCAAGCATGAGGACTGTTATGTAGTGTCCACCATGGTTAATCATTTTAGCAAACAAGGGGATAATCTAGTATGTTATTTTACTTCGAATAATTTAACTATTCTAGATATTCTATTAAAAGAAGCGCCAGAAGACTTTCAATTCATAGAAGGCCAGGGCGGCCACTATTGGCAGCGTTCAGTTGTTCCTGATAGTTTGGAACGGGACAAGGTGAAACCACTTGTGCCTTCGATTTTAAAGGCGCCTGAACTCGAATTGAAGCCTCTTACATCTTCTCTCAAGTATGGTTATTTAGGACCCAATCAAACTTTTCCTGTTATACTTAATGCAGAACTATCACAGGAGTAGAAAGATGCACTTCTGCAGGTTCTCAAACAATGGAAGCACGCTATTGGGTGGACACTCACTGATCTGAAAGGCATCAGCCCTACCATTTGCACTCACAAAGTGATACTTGAAGAAGGTGCCAATCAATCTCGTCAACAACAATGGCGCTTGAATCCTACCATGAAGGAAGTTGTAAAAAAAGAGGTGATCAAATTATTGGATGCAGGCATCATCTATCCCATCTCGGATAGTCTGTAGGTGAGTTCTCTCCAAGTGGTACCCAAAAAGGGGGGTATCACTGTGATTTCAAATGACAAGAATGAGCTCATCCCTACACGCACTATCACGGGCTGGCGAGTATGTGTGGATTACCGGAAGTTAAATGATTCCACAAGAAAGGATCACTTCCCCTTGCCATTCATGGATCAAATGCTAGAGAGGCTAGTAGGGCACAACTTCTATTTCTTCCTCGACAGTTTTTCTGGCTATAACCAAATCTCCATTGCTCCAGAGGATCAGAAAAAGAGCACATTCACTTGCCCCTATGGCACATTTTCTTATCTAAGTATGTCTTTCGGCATGTACAATGCCCCCACCACCTTCCAGCATTGTATGTTGTCCATCTTTCATGACATGGCGGAATGAATCCTGGAGGTATTAATGGATGATTTTTCCATTTAAGGAAAATCATTCACCATTTTCTTACGGCACCTAGAACTAGTTTTGGAATGATGTGAGCACACTAACCTAGTCTTGAACTGGGAAAAGTTTCATTTCATGGTGCAAAGTGGCATAGTCCTTGGCCACAAAATTTCAGTGAAGGGGATAGAGGTGGACCTGGCGAAGATCAAAGTCATTTCACAACTACCTATATCGACTTCCGTTCGCGCCATCCGCAGCTTCCTGGGGCATGCAGGTTTTTACAGGCGGTTTGTCCGCGACTTCTCCAAAATAGCCCAGCCCCTCACCAATCTTCTAACCAAGGATGCCATATTTGAGTTTGATGATACATGTTTCAGATCTTTTGAGCATCTAAAGAAGCACCTGGTGAAATCTCCAGTTATGATTTCTCCCAACTGTGAGGAACAATTTGAGGTGATGTGCGATGCGAGCGACTACGCCGTAGGAGTAGACTTGGGCCAGTGACTTGACCGGATTTTCTGACCTAACTATTATTCCAGCAGAATGCTCAATGAGGCACAGATCAACTACACCACCACAGAAAAGGAGATTCTTGTAGTGGTTTTCGCATTTGATAGGTTTCATTCTTACTTAGTGTTGTCTAAAGTTATTGTTTATACTGACCATGCAGCACTAAAGTACCTACTCAACAAGAAAGACGTGAAGCCCCGATTGATCCACTGGGTACTCCTCCTACAAGAATTTGATCTTGAGATCCGAGATAAGAAAGGGAGTGAGAACTTCATTGCTGACCATCTCTCCCGCATTGAGCTGCCTTATTTGGAGAAGGAAGAAGATCTAGAGATCAGGGAGGATTTTCCTGATGAGAACCTCTTTTCGATCAACGAAACACCTAGACCATGGTATGCTGATATCACTAATTTTCTGGTTACAGGTGTCGTTCACCCTGACCTCTCCTTCCAGCAAAGGAAAAGATTTTTCTCTGATGTGAAAAGGTACTTCTGGGAGGATCCTCTGCTATTCCGATCCTGTGCAGATGGAGTAATCCGCCGTTGCATCCCGGAGAATGAAGTTCATGGTGTCCTGTAGTTTTGTCACGCCTCACCAGTAGGAGGACATCATGGACCAGACCGTACCATAGCTAAGATCATGCAGTCTGTATTTTTCTGGCCCACCATGCACAGAGATGCCCAGGCCTTTGTTTCCTGTTGCGATCGGTGCCAGAGGACTGGTACTATGGGACGTAGAGCCGAGATTCCCCAACACCCCATCCTGGAGGTCGATATTTTCGAAGTCTGGGGCATAGATTTCATGGGTCCCTTTCCCCCATCTTTTGGGAACACTTACATCCTGGTCTGCATCGACATCGTCTCCAAATGGGTGGAAGCCACTGCTACAGCTCACGACACAGCCAAGGTAGTCAGAAATTTCTTAAAGAAAAATATTTTTAGCAGGTTTGGAGTTCCACGAGTACTGATCAGCGATAGAGGGACTCACTTCGATAACACATTGATGAGAGGAATACTGTCGAAGTATGGAGTAAAGCATCAGATGGGGACACCATATCATCCCCAATCCAGTGGACAGGTGGAGCTCTCCAACCGTGAGCTCAAGAAGATCCTGGAGAAAATAGTGAACACTTCGCGGAAGGACTGGTCCAAGAAGTTAGATGATGCCTTGTGGGCATATCGGAATGCTTTCAAAACACCACTGGGAATGTCCCCGTTTCGCCTCGTCTATGGAAAGCCCTACCATTTGCCAGTAGAATTGGAACACAAAGCCTACTGAGCCGTCAAAGCCCTAAATTTTGATCTAAAGGCAGCTGAAGAGAAACAGAAGTTCCAACTGTCAAAACTAGATGAGATCCGATTATAAGAATATGAGAACGCCAAGTTGTACAAGGAGAAGACAAGATCCATTCACAACCGGATGATTTCAGGAAAATCTTTCCAACCCGGTGATCAGGTACTTCTCTTTAATTCTCGTCTTCGCTTATTCCCAGGGAAGTTAAAGTCACGATGGTTGGAACCATTCCATGTTGTCCGCGTATTCCATCATGGAGCGGTAGAAATTTCTGGAGAATATGGTCAACCATTCAAGGTAAACGGGCAGCGGTTGAAAGCTTACCATCCTACAGACAACATAGTGGGAATGTTGTCCACCATACACCTTAGGTAAGCACGGTAAGTAGGTCGAGCCAACGACCTAAAACAAAGGTGCTTCCTGGGAGGCAACCCAGAGGTTACACGCCGTGTCCCACTTATATACACGGCGTGTACTTATCTTTTTAATTTATAATCTTAATAGTATAAATCTATAGAATAACAAATAAATAACCAGGGATGATGTCGGTGATGATGGCAAAGTCACTGGAGTTTATTCAAAACCGTCCCTGGTTCGAATCCTCATGAACTACCTTCGGCATGGGGTTCCTCCTTTTTTTTACATGGCGTGTGTGTTATTTTTCATATATATATAGATGTGTTTAATAAAACCCATGATGGGGATGGACCGGTTGGATAGAATCATAATCCAATTCCAAAAGGCTCGGGTTCGAATCCAGACAACCGTCCCATTTCCATCATTCATTCTTTTAATAAAACCACACGATGTGTACTCTGATATATGTCATGTGCACCATGATTTTTCAAATATAAATTAAAAACCTTTTTAAAATAAGAAATTACATGCGGGTGAAGTTGGAAGATTGGAAAAGTCTCAGAACCAGGTTCAAAAGACCCAGTTTCGAATTGCGCTAATCTCCCCGCTTCACCCCCATCCTTTCCTAAATAAAAACCACACGTCGTGCTTTTCCTTCTTTTCGTGTGTATAGGCCGTATAGAATAAATATATATATAAAATAAATATGAACAGCAGAATAACCTTTGCTCCAGTGGTTGAGGGCTTTCATTCGGAATGGCCGATTGCCGGTTCGAATCCCACCCCAAGCACCAGACCAAAGGTTGTACTACTCTTTTTATAATTTTAAAATACACGGCGTGTATTTCCTGATATATGTCATGTATAGGTTTAGGTATAATAGAATTTGTAGATATATCTATTTTATTTTAATTATTAATAATAATTATTATATAGTTTACTATAATAATTATATATTTATATCATTGTCTTAAAAAAATTAGGGATACACGGGGTGTACCAAACATACACGCCGTGTACCGCGGCTATATAAGCCGCGGTCCACCTGGCTTGAGGTCGTGTCGCACGGCCGCCCCATTTCATCTTTTCTTCCCGCTTCTTCTCCTAAATGCCACCTGAAACCCCTTTTTCCAGATTCGTCGATTTGGGGTGTTTCATGTTCTGATTCTTCTCACATTGTGATCCTTGATCCAGGTACACTATTCTACACCCTCTATTTCAAGTTTTTAGAATCGTTTAGGGTGTTTATCAGATCGGTCGACCGTTCGGCTTCCGCCTGTACATAGCCACGAAATGAAGAACACACATCGTGTACTTCTGTACACGGTCACACACAAAATATTTCAAAATTTGAATATACACGGTGTGTATGTTCAGTACACACCGTGTCCTTTTTTTTCGTCGTGCCCGATTATACCTGTGCACACGGCCGCACACACCATTTCATGTACACGGTGTGTGTGTTTGGTACACGCCGTGTAAATTATTTTCGTTGGCCCCTCTGTGTGTGGCACATAAATACGGCCTGTCACCCCATGTTCCAGAACACGGCGTGTCTGTTCGGTACACGCTGTGTCCTTTATATCTGTAGTCGGCCCGTGTCTCCCCTCTACACGGCCTCTCACCCCATGTTCCTATACACGGCGTGTGTGTTCGGTACACGCCTTGTCTGTTAGATGTTTATCTGGCCCATGTATCACCCTCTACACAGCCATGTTCTTCATGTGTAGTATACACCGTGTCATTTGTACCTACACGGTGTGTATTGTTTTCTTTAAACTGATAAAAACATGGTCGTGTCATTTGTCCCACACGACCACCTACACTTTGAGTGAACACGGCGTGTATGTTCGGTACACGCCATGTACTTTTCCATGGTCTGTTTTTCACCCTCGGCGTGTCTATCCAGAGAACACGGGATACTCTATATTCTGACTACA
This sequence comes from Viscum album, assembly GCA_963277665.1. NCBI lineage: Eukaryota > Viridiplantae > Streptophyta > Magnoliopsida > Santalales > Viscaceae > Viscum > Viscum album. Next base: position 1,402,415,457 of record OY728166.1, on the reverse strand, counting down.
CACCATGTACTCTAGAGTACACGCCATGTACTTTCATTTTCCAGTTTTCTCACATTTTCTTTGTTTCTTTTCTTTACTTTTTCTTTTTCTTTTTTTTTTGTTTTCTTTTTCTTTCTATTTTAGGATATGGAAGACACAATCCTTCCCGAGGGAAGCGACCAACCTCCGCCACTGAGGACAAGAGGTCCATCTATCGTCAGATCTGACTCCGACCACCTACACAGCCGGACCCCGACGCTCCGGTCTTTGAGCTCCCTCTATTAGCCATTCTTCCTCCACTCACTCCCTTAGATGAGGCCGGGCCTACTTCTGCTGCACCAACTACCACTTCCTCTGTGCTATCATCCTCAAAAGATGGTCCCTCTTCGAGCACACCTTACACCGAGCCACCCTCTACTTTGGCAGATCCACCTCCAGAGCCAGACGTTGTTACTACACTGGAACCTGGGTCGGGACCTACAGGTGCTCCCTATCCCTGCACGGTATTCCCGGTCACCGACCTTGCATACGACAGGTTCCAACGCTTCTCTCATCGGCTGATACCATTGAGTGGCTGGTACCTCGACAGAATCATTCCTCAGCAGCTTGATATTTGGGAGGAGTTGGAGGTGCTTCTCGGGCACACCTCACACCTCGATATTTTCCAGGTCAGCACTCCTATGTTCCATGATTTATTTTTGGAGTTTGCGGCCTCGTTTGAGTTCGATGGAGCGGAGTACCGAGAGACACCTGGCGATGCGGTACCCGTAGTTCGATTCCGGCTAGGCGGCCGACGTTTTTCTCTTACGATGACAGAGTTTGGCCGAGGGTAAGGCTTATACCCCCATCCTATCACCCCACCCCCCGTTTCTACCTTGATCCAGCTTGAGTGCTCTGACCTCATTGCCGTGTGGTGGGAGATCACTGGGCCTGACCACCGGTACTCCCCCACTTCCCAGAAGAATACTCTTATAGCCGACCTCGTCCTTTGCTTCTCCCACCGGTGCTTCAGCGCCATCCTTTTCCCCCTCCATGAGGATATGGGGGTCATGACCGGCCATGACATGGAGCTTCTTACCTGTGTCATCTGGCACGACTACCCAGACCTCCCCTATCTTGCCGCCTCCTATTTCCACTCCATGTTTACCGGCCGTCAGGGCAACCTGAACGGCGGGTTTTACACCACCCGTCTTGCCCACCACTTGGGGGTATTCGATCCCTCTTTACCTCATGACTTGTTAGGTTCACCCCAGTGGATGGTCTTTCTCATTCTCATTCACATGGGATTGGTACGGAAGTAGGGGGTGCCTACATCCTTGCTCAGGCTCGAGCCCCGCCACCTACTGACCCTCTTGCCCCAGTTGCTGACCCTCCTGCCCTAGCTACTGACCCTGCTCCTCCTTTCCCACCCCATCCAGCTTCTCCACCTCACCCACCTCCTACTGAACCCACTTCTTCTGACCTTCCTTCTTTCGTTCCATCCCCCATCACACCTACCTCCACACCCTCAGTCGATCCGACCCTTTCCCTCCGCCTAGCCATGATGGAGCAGAAGTTAGTTCATATCATCGGCCGCCAGGACACCATTTCACGCCATTTGATTCGTCTGGACGGCTACCAGTACCGGATGGAGCAGTTGTTGGCACATATTTCTCATCATCATGGTGTTCCACTGCCTCCGCCACCAGCCTCTATCTCTGCTCCTGGCCCTTCTGCTGCTGCTCCACCGCCATCTCCTGCGCAGGCCACGGATTCTTTTCTACTACCTACGGTGAGCCCTACTGCTACCACGTCTGCCAGGCCAGGGCCTGCTACTGAGCTACCTTTGCCAAGTCCAGCACCTACGGCTCCTACTTCTTCATCTCCCCTTCCCGATGCAGATTCTGAGCCTCCCTCTTCCACGCCTCCTATGTCGTCTCTACCGGCCGATTCTGTACAGGATGATGCCTCCCTTGAGGCAACCCCATGATAGTGACATTTTTCTTTATCTTTTATATCTATTTTGTCATTTTTTGTGTTGTGATGTTATGCATGTTTGCATTTTTCTTTTTCCTCACTAGTCACAGGTATCATGGAGCACTTTGGGCATCACTTTTCACAAGGGGAGTATTTTTCCATTTCTATTGTCTCGCTTTTTGGATTTACTTCTTCCACTGCTTTCCCTCATTTTCTCCCCCATATCACCCCCTTGCCCACCCTTTACCTTAGTATTGCACTTGGTGGACCATGTGTGGTATTAAGTGTGGGGGAGAATATATATCTTTCACCTTAGTCTTTTCCCTTAAATTACTCTAGGAGACATCATTATTAGATTCTATATTTGAAAATGTAACACAGTTTTGGTTAATCATTCTTATAAATTCTAGAGTTATCAGTAGGAACTTTTGGAAAGGTTTCATGCTTATTTTAGTTTTTGAGTACTTTAAAAATGATTGTTGATATAGTTTCAATTGCAACTTTTCATCCTTGATTAAATTACATTGATTAGGATAATCATTTATATGCATGTCATGACCTGATTGTCCCTTTATTATTTTTCCACTCCTGAGAGGTATTCTAAACCCTTTTTCATATTTCTTTTCTAATAACTTCTTTCTTGAGAGATTCTTAGGATATGCATCACTACCAGAATTTGCAAGTTTTATTTTCAAAACATGAAGGAATTTTTGAATTACTTAAAAATGATTGAGGCATTAGATTGTTTCAACCCCTTTATCTTGAGACCTATCCTACATTTAATCTTCGTTAATCCCATAGAATCCATGAACAGCCTTTATAGGAAGCCACATTACAAGCTTATTTCCCTTCCTACCCTATTTCTTTTTAAACTTTTCATGATTATTCATTTGAGATTTAAAGCGGGAGTTGGAAATACATGGCATATTTTTGTACACAGCCATGAAATAAAGTGTGGGGGAGTGCCTCTTGATTATTTGGGGCAGAATGGGTTCCAAACATCTACTTATTTTATTCATAAGTGTTTCCCTTGTGTTTTGTTATGAAAAAAAACAAAAAAAAACAAACAAACAAAAAGGGGACCTTATGCTTATTTTCTCATGAACCCTACTTGCCTAAGGAAGATGGTGACGATTACAAAAACATTTGACTGAGATTATGAAGGAAGCATTTTTAGTGATCTTTACTTTGAATATCATGCAATGTTATTTAAAGGAATTAGCCTTCCTTTTTCAAGCCTCAAAATTTATTTTCACATCTGAACCTACCAACCCTTAGCCACAGATACATCTGAACCTTATTGATAAAGCCCTCATGATTTTTGTAATTCAATTTTTCTGAAGTAGAGAACAAGGAATCTTGAAAACCTATGGATAGAGTGTATATACCTTATATTGAGCATAAATTTGATTAAAAACATCTTGAGTATGGAGTGTGATTCTAACTGGAAAGGTAAATCATCAAGTGGCATGCTTATTTTTGAAAGGTTAAAAAATGTGTTGAAAGAGGATGAGAATAGTTAATTGCATTATATATGAGGCATGATTTTAATATCTTATGAATTTAATTTGCTTTTTCCTTTTAGAATTGTTCCTCAGTAACTTTATCAGTTATAAGTTTGATTAATTAAATGCCTTCCTTTTTAAAGTATAGGCTCTTTTAATTAGATGTTAAGATTTTGCTTGAGGGCAAGAAAATGACTAAGTGTGGGGGAATTTGATGCACCCAATTTGTGTATACATTTCCACATATATAATTGAAGATAAAAACATGTTTTAAGCAAATATATGTTGTTTTATGAACATATCCTTTGATTTTGATGATTCTGTTTACTTTCAGGATCTTTCTGGATAAATACACAAATCAAGGGAAGTCTGTGAAAATTTTGAAACTACACGGCATGTACTTTTATACATGCCATGTACATCCAGACAGGGATACGGACCGAAGGAGAGAGTACATTCCCATGTCACCAGACATAAGATACACGCCGTGTGAGGCGGCGTTACACGTCATGTACTACTTTCTAGAAGCGGTGGTTGCTGAGAAAAGTCTACACGCCCATGTGGTCGTTGAAGGATACACAGCGTGTTTTAATTTTTACATGCCATGTCTGTTATTCTAGAAGGGGATGGTGGCCAAACTTTTGACACTACACTCTGTGTATGGCAGCGCGACACGCCGTGTACACCCAATCACCAGGCAGCGCCGTGTTCAACAGTCAAAGATGGCGTGTTATGCCACTTGATAGCGGAGAAATTGGCACCAAAGCGTGTTGACAAAAAGTACACGGTGTTTACTTTCTATACATGTCGTGTACTTTATTTTTCTATAAAAAGAGGCCTTGGCCTATGGATTTTGGAGTTCAGAACCCATTGAAGTAGAGAGAAGCTCTTCTACCACCATTCCCGAAGCCACTGAGGTGTCGTCATTCCACTATCCCACCATTCCACCTTCCAACACCTTACCTCAACGCTTACACAATGAATCCATCAGGTATCACGTGTGTTGTTTCTTTCCTACTTTCTATGTGTAACTAAACCCATTGTGTTGGGGCTATGGATGATGGGATCATAATTTGTGTGTTGTTTTATATAGTTGTGTTTGCTCATTGTAATTTATCTTACTCTTCTTAAAACCACTGTCTAATATAACTGATAATTCTGAGCCGGACCAAGGGAAGAATTCTCAGTGATACAAAAGAGATGTAACGGTGAAAACATCCATGACCATTGGAAAGGATTTCACTGATTCAAATAATGGACTAAACTCAATAAATAATTAAGAACATTAACTACCAGACCAACGAGTCAATTGCTCAAATTCCAAACAAGAGGAACTGGATCAAGGAAATCTTGTAACAAAACTAAATACAGAATGATTGAATTATTATGAACAACACAACCATTTAAACAACTTGCAAAAGAACTCCTTAATCACCATAGCCCTGACACGTCTTTACTTCCTATTTTAAACTCTTTAAATTTACCCGTTTTTTTCTTTAAAACTGTTAATCATTTCTTCAAAGTAAAACAATTTAGTTTCAATCAAAAACCAAAATCAACTCAATCAACTCTAAATTCTACATACTTCACCTAATTAAGTATTAACTCAATTGAATTCACAAATTCCATAGTTCCCTGTGGATCGACCCTGAACTTATGCTATACTAAAGTTCAAAGAACATGTAATTAATTTGGGATGCATATAATTTCAATCAATGACAAGTGAGACCAGCCTCCCCCATGCTTGCTATCAGAATATGTGTACAGACTTGATCTAAGTGAGTGGGGATATGAGCCTTCTCACTTGACACCACCAAAATATAATGATGATATTTGTCAATGGGAGAGGGGGTATGAGCCCACTACAATTTATCCACATCTTTCCATGCCTGATGAGGCCTCATTGGTACTCATGCATGAGTGTCTTGGGTGATAATTTGTCAATTAGTTCCCTCAGAAGGCGACTGAGGAGAACTAGAAGGTTGAATCTGGTGATGTTGGTTGATAAGATCCCTCCTATACATCTCTTGAACTAGTATGGAGAAGTTTTCAACTCCTTGATCCACCTTCCTAAGATAGGGAAGGTTCTGATTACCGAGTTATGGGGATAATCTTCTGAAGTAGTTAGTGGTGGTGATAGGTTCCACTAGTTTCATTACAGCTTTCCTTGAATGAGATGTAATTTCTAAATTAATCATTTGGAGACCTGTATGTGTGTCCTCAAGGGTTGGGATTTTACCACATTTGTGGTATTCTTAGACCACTATGTTTACCACCCAAATCTAAAGGCATTGGGCATGTGAGGTTTTTTTACAACCCACTAAAAATATTATTGTAGATGAGGTTCTAGAACATTCTCTTAATGAAGACATGATCTTGGGTCAAGGTGGTGTTTGTGAGAGTATTATCTAAAATCAAAAAGATAACAAGGATTAATTTCACTAATCATTGCATCATTTAAGTTTTGAAACAATCTTGATTAGCTATAATAGGGTAACACAATTGTTTATTCTTGTTATCGGTTCGACCATTTTTATCACATGGAGGTTTCATGGAGGAAATGTACTATTTCATGGGAACCTTGATATATTATTGAAGTATTTTATGTTGGGAATATCATGTTTTTTTATAAGATAAAAAACAAAATGGCTCGATGCATGGTCAACCGATCATTTTTATTATTTTAAAAATTGACTTCAAGTTCACCATTTTTGTTTCTATTCGAGAGGTGGGAAAGAAATAGATTGACATGCATAAACCTTTTTTATTTTGTAACTACAAATTTCACATTAGTTTCACCATTTTTTTGAAAAAATTCAATGGTTCTCTAGGTTTTAGAGAAAATATTCCCAACGCCTATATTAATTTAGTTATTTTTTCATTACATACTTTGTTATCCCAACTAGGTTAAATACCATGATAGGGGTGAATCAGGGTATGATAGATTAACACAAATACCCCTTCATATCTTGTTTCATCATTAAATAAACAGTCTTCTCACCTTCTCCTATAGAAATGTATGAACAGAAATGAAATCATACATGACACATAGAAATTTTTCTTGATTCACCCTCACTGGGATACGTTCAAGGAGTATAAAATAGTGATGTGTCGATGTACCAAATCCACTAAGTCTTACAACCAAAATACAAGGTTTGGACTACATCACTTCTATGCCCAGGATCACTGCCTTTACAAAGTTTAGGATAGCTTGCTACTTCCCAAGGGTTACTCCCTAACTCTCTTTTAATGGCTCACTACTATTGAAAAGAATCACCTTCTTCCTCTTCCTTTTCTCACTACTCTAGAGGGGATTCACCCATAGTTTATAGACATGTATATCCATTCATTAAACATAATGAATGCATCCTAAATTGTAGATATATGATATATTGAAGTCCCACTTTCATCCACTTGATGAATATCACATTACCACAGATCTACTAGGAAACACCTTTTCAAAACATTTTTGATGCTCAATTCCTTCATGAATATCACACAACATTATCAAAACTACTCAATTATTCATAAGAATAAACTACCTTCATGAACCCAAAAAATTTCACTAAGATCACCTCTTACACGAAGCTTAACAAGAATTTGTGAATAAAACCCCTTTCGTGAATCTCAAACACTTTTGTAAAGCTTACTTATCCTTCATGAACATCAATAATTTCAGTCAGATTTTTATAGATTACTCAAAATTCCTTTCTTCATGAACTTTTTCACAAGAATTTCCTTCTCAAACCTCCTTTAAGAATCTAGATCCTTAGAATTTGTGTTAAATCTCGATTCTTTTTTGAAGGGGGTAGATGCTTATTTATATGCATTTCCTCTGATTTCAAAAGATTACATCCACATCATCATCATTTCATGATGCTCTCCCATTTCATTTTTGATGATCCCTATCTTCATGAAGAACCATGGGAGGTTCCCATTCGCAAATCTTCTCATAGTCATGGATATTACCATCAAACCTTTTCCCATTCACTATGCTCATTCGTAATGATCCACAACTTTGTGAAACAACCTTCATGAAATATAGTCTTTATGAAACTCATTCCTTTTCCATATTTTTATAAGGCCTTCAAGGAAATCCAACTTTGGTGATGATATCCATCCTCCAAATTTTAGACCCCAAAAAATTGGTAAACACTAGTGTAAGAAATTTTCTATACCACTTTTAGGGAATCCATTACTTTTTCTTAGATCTTTATCAACATTTCTAATAAATAATATCTCTGGACCATCAAAAATTTCCTTGATACCTACTTTTTCAACAAAAACAATCAACACAAAAACACTACCATGTTACCTTGAGGTATTTTTTCCCCAACAATCTCTCCCTTTGGGTTTATTGACAACTATTTTCATGTTGATACCTCTTTAAATAATATTCCATCTTCTACCACCATTAGATTCTTGTGATTTAGATATCAATAAAATATTTACTCAACATATTATCTAATCCCACGTTATCCATGATCAGCATGAGAAACAAGAGTAGAATTAAAATTTAATCAATGAATCACTTCATTCCCAAACCTCTCATCTCCTTTCATCACGAACTCCATCTGTCATGATATATATCTTTTTATTAATCACTTTTAGCATCATTAGATTTATAACTCCCCCTACTTTACTGCTTGGGATCTCATATTTTGTAATTCTTAAATATGTTTAAGCTTTGATAACCATGAACTATTTTCTTATAACACCTAATTCTCATCATGTTGCAGAAGAATTGCATGGTTTATCAAAAACCTACAACCTTTAAAATGTTGAAACTCCCCCTACACCACTGCTCCCCCTATTAGTTTCTCCCACTATATTGATTAATACATTTTCTCCCCTTTAATATCCACAATTTCTCCCCCTTTTTCAATGATTTAAAAGGTCCCCTAATTGTTTTCAACAATAGGGTAAAGACAATAGATCAGCATATTAGGGAAAAACACACCATACCTTGGTTAGAGGGGGTCCCACGTTCACACTTTTTCAAGAGTGGGGAGTCAAATAAACTCCTAGAGCAATTTTATGTCATTCAAATGATTCTTTTGGTTAGGCCTTCATAATAATGTCTTCAACCTATAGTTCTATAGGAATATAATTCAACTTAATAAGCCCTTGCTCCACATTCTCCTTAATAAAATCATATTTGATTTAAATTTTCTTTTTCCTTGAGTGATGGACTATATTTTTTATAATATTTATAGCACTTGAATTATTGTAATGGATTCTGATCAAATAATTCACTTCAACTCCCATATCATCAAGTGGTTGCTTCATCCACAATAATTGTGTGCATTCTTGAGTAGCTACAATTTATTCAGATTATGTGGTGCTCAATGAAATGAAATCTTGTTTATTTATTAGCCTAGAAATACACAATATTAAAAGATAGAATGCACCACCTGATGCTTAGTTTATATCATTAGTTGATCTGGCCCAATCTATATCTGTATAGCCTAATAACTCTTGATAAGATTTTTCATTGTATAGTAAACTGAAATCCACAATGCCCTTGATATAGAAAAGTATTATTTTAACTAAAATTAAGTGGATTTATTTGGGATTGATTTGATATAATGATACTTTTAATGTGGAAAAAACAATATCAGGTCTTTTCACTATCAAGTAAAATAGACTTTCAATGATTTTCCTATATTCTATGAAATTAACTACATTGTCTTCATCATCCCATGATAGTTTCATCCGGGTGGCCATTAGAGTCATCACCTCCTTTTAATTATCCATTATAAATATTATAGAAAACTTATTGGAATATTTATATTGAGAAATGAATGTACCATTCTTTCCATGTGTCACCTATAAACCAAGGAAAAATTTCAGTTCACCAATCATTGACATTTCGATTCACTTTTCAGAAATTCTGAGAATTGAGTGCACTATACTTTATCTAATCCACCAAATATTATGTCATCTACATATACCAACACCATAATCCTTTGATTACTATCATTGTTGACATAGATATTGTAATCAACTCAACCATGTTGAAAACTGAGCTTCTTCAAGAACTGATACTGCCTTGAATTCCATGATCTTGGTGCTAGATTCAACACATATAGAGCCTTTTTTAGTCAATAAACTCTTTTCTCATCTTCATGAATGATAAAACCATATGTCTTCTCAATATAAACTTCTTCTTCTAGAACCCCATTAAGAAATGCAGACTTGACATCCATCTGGGAAACTTTGAACTTTCTTTATACTACTATGGCCAAGAATAATCTAATTATCTCTCACCTTAAAACAGGTGAAAATGTTTTATCAACATCAATACCATCTATCTTGGAGTACCCTTTAAACAATAATCGTTCTTTGTTTCAAATAACTATTCATTATTCATTCATCTTTTTTCAAAATACCCATTTAACATCAATGATGTTCTTATCTGTTGGCCTCGAAACAATCTCCCATGTCTGATTCATCTAAATTTGTTCAAGCTCTTCATTCATAGCCTGTACCCAGTTGTCATCTCTAGTTACTTCCTCAAAGCATTTAGGCTCTACCAGTGATAAGAATGAGTATTTCTATAAATTATTCATCCTACTCATCTACATTGGCATTTTCTAATCATCTATTATGTTCTATCTATCAATTTTTTCTCTTCTCTTAAATATTTTTGCAGATACTAGTTTATGCTCATCCTTTTCATTATTTGAATCTTCTTCTGAATCAGCCTCTAGAATTGGAACATCCCCTGATCTGTTTATCTCTTCATCATTATCCTCCTAAGACTAATCATGTATTTATTGAATATTATCCTCATTCTATACTTTATTACACCATTTCTTTAAAAAACCTTTCCCAGATGCTTATTGAATCATTTATATGCTTCTATTTTCTTTGAGTAGCCAAGAAATATACCTTCATATCCACAAGATTCAAACTTTATGTGTTTATCTTTATTTAGGATGAAACACTTACTTATAAATACTCGAAAGTAATTCAACTTTGGATTCTTCCCATACCATTTCTCATATGGAGTCTTCTGTTATTTTGAACATAATAACACTCTATTTTATTTATAGAATGATGTCATCACTGCTTCTTTCCAAAAATTATTTGGAATTTGTTTCTCAATGAGCATTGTTCTAGATATGTTGTTGATAATTTGATTTATTCTCTCAACTAATCCATTTTTTTGTGGACTTATTACTAATGAAACTTGGTGAATTATCCCTTGTTTCTTGAGATAATACTTCACTTGGATACTTGTGAAATTTGTTCCATTATCTATTTGGATCCTCTAGATTCTTTGACCTATCATATTTTTAACTTCCCTTCAATAAGTTGTTATAAAACTGAACACCTTATATTTGTGGGTGATAATTGAATCTCTTTCCATTATGCTAAAATCATCAATGAATAGAACATAATATCTCCTCCCATCAATAGATCTTGTTGAAATAGGTTTTCACGCATCAATATGCACCAACTCAAGCACTTTTGTTGACCTTTTCTCTTTTACCTTATATGTATTTTCAATGATATTCCCTTATTGAAAATAATCACATGTATGGGTATGATCACATGATAACCTAGGGAGTTCTCAAGCAGCATCACATTTCACTAGATCTTCCAATGATTTTCTACTCAAATGACTGAGATGTTTATACCATAGATTGTTTTCTTCTTCCTTGGTCAAAAAGCACATATCTTCTTTTCCACTTATAGGGTAGAGATTTCCCTTGGTAAAATTTCTCTAAAAACAACTACAACATATTTTTTTGTAATGATACATAATTTCTTTGAAAATATTATGGCATGACCTGAGTCGCATTGTTGAATTACACTTATCAAGTTGGGACTGATAACTTCAACAACAAAGAAATCAACATGTCTCTTTCTCTTCACCCAAACTTATATTTTCCTAATCCAACAATCTTCATGCCTTTATCATTACCAAATCTTACAATACCTTTCTTATCATACCTGATCCATGTCACTAGTTCCATATTTTCTATCATATTGGAGGTACATCCACTAGCAATGATCCATATTCTAGTGTGATCTGATGCTTTAAAATCAATCTCTACAACCACTAATTTTTTATATCTCTTCTTTTTTATCCTTGTTTTTGACTTTATACTCTGTACAGAATGATAATATTTATCTTCCTCGAAGAATGATGGACAAGCTTTGTCTTGCAACATTTCAAACCGATTTTTCATTTTCAACTCATTTGATGATACACATCCATTTTGCTTCAGTACATTTCTCTATATTATTGATGAAAAGTATCTTTCCTTGTACCCAAATCCTCTACACTTAAAACAATGACCAGCAAATGATGTTCTGGAATATTGATTTTTTTATGGCTACCTTTGTTGGTCATGTTCACTTTGGTACCTCTTGACTATGGAACAGACATTTTGTGAGTGTCTTGTCTTTCCACAAAAATAACATCACATGTGGTGTGCATTCATATGTGGAAATACTACACTATTGGTTCTCCCTTGGGTTCTATGAATCTTCTGGTTCTAATTCATACCCAAATAAATCTTTAATTTGGATCAGGTTCTTATGGAATAACTTCAACCATTACTACTTTATATTTTCAATCAATCCTAATACTAGTATTATCATTTGAATTTGATTGTTGTATTTGTTCGTCTAGACCTCTATACTCCACTAGCATCTTTTATGTTTCCTAAATGATCTTCTTTCCCAATTTCATACCTAAATTTAAGAGTTTTTACTAATCCTTAACACTTTATCATAGGTAGATGAATTCCTATTCATGTTATTTGATAAAATTGATTTGATCTATTCTAGTGTTAGTCAAACTATCAATTTCTCTTTTATTTTATTCAATTTTTAGTTTGTACTCAAAACCATTTTCCGAGATCTCCGATATTGAAGATTTCAGTTTTTCAATTTATTCATTCAACTCAGACTTCTCTTCTTCTTAATACTATATATAAATTTTTTCATCATGAACCACTTTATTGTATTTCTTTATTTTGTCTCTCCAAACATATATTTCTTCAATACCAGCTTCTAATTATACCTTAAGGTTGACTCTTACTTCTACTTATCTTTCATCATTATCGTTTTCTTCCCTTTTTTGGTAATTTCTTACAACTGCCACCATAGCATTTTCTTTATGATCCTTACATTCCTCCAACTCGTATGCCTTAGATTCTTCTGAACTGTCATCTTATTTTCAAAGAAAAATCTTCTTTTTGAAGAAATTTTTCATAAAATTTTTCTTACCTTTCACATAGGATAGAGTCTTCTTCATGGGAATTTCAACTTCATCCTCTTCATATTCTTGAAAATTCTTAAGTCAACTTTATGCAAGATTTACAACCTTTTTACATCAAAATCATACAATAGGGAGTTTCCCTTTGAAATTTCCTTTTACTATTTTAATATTTGATGAAAGTAATGACATCACCAAATCCATCTCTTCTTCTTCCTGACCATATTCAATGGTTAGATTTTTCATGGAATTAAAATCAAATTCTTTGGACTTCCCTTTTTCCACAGACTCATTATCTTCAATTCTCATCTCATATGCAATAAGAGTACTATGCAAGTTATCCAATGTCATCTATTTTGGATCTTTATATTTCAATATAGAGACTTTCAGATTGAACTAAGGTGGAATTATTCCCAAGATTCACTTAACAATATTTACATACTAAATAATTTCTATGAGACCATGCATGTCTTTCAGAATAAAATTTACCCACTCAAATAATGCATCAACAGAGTCATTAGGGTGCATTCTAAGATCCTAATACTTGTTCCATAGAACCTTCAGCTTTGTTTCTATGACTTTTGAGTCACCCTCATAAATATTCAACAACTTTTCCCACATTTAATGTGATAAATTACATGACATTTCCTTTTTATATATTTCATTGGATAGGGATCCCCCTAAAGCATTTATTCCTTTGGTGTCTGCAACAAATTCCCTTCAATCAGCTTCTGATAAAGCGCGACTGTCAATATTGGCTGAAATTAAAGGCATCGCTACTATAAATACATCTATTCTTAATGATAGGAAATAATGTTGTATCTAATTCTTACATAATTGAAAATTGTTTTTATCTAAGATCATAATCCCTTTATGGTTAAAAACCTCCATTTCTTCTATTGATGGAGTACCGATAACTTTAAACATTTACCATTGATACCAATTGTTAGCCCAACTAGGTTAAATACCCTGATAGGGAGGTGAATCAGGGTATGATAGATTAAAACAACTTCCCCTTTGGATCTTGTTTCATCATTAAACAAAACACTCTTTGCTCCTTCTCTCATAGTAATGTATTAATGAAAATTAAATCATACATGAGATGCAACAATTTTACTTAGTTCACCCTCACTAGGCTACATCCACAGAGTATACAATGGTGATCTTCCAATGTACCAAATCCACTAAGGATCACTACCAAAATAAAATTTTTGGGATAGATAACTTCTATGTCTAGGATCACTACCTTTACAAAGTTTAGGGATAGCTCACTTCTTCCCAATGGTTACTCCCTAACTCTATTTCGATAGCTCACTACCAATGGAAAGTATCACCTTGTTCCTATTCCTTTTCTCACTAATATGGAGGGGATTTACCCATATTTTATGTACATTTAGTTCCCTTTATTAAACATAATGAATATATACTCAATTTTAGATAGATGCTATGTTTTAAGTATCACTTTTATCCACTTAATGAATATTACTTTTCCACAGATCTATTTAGAAACACCTTTTCAAAACTTTCTTGATGCTTAATGCCTTCATGAAGCTCACACCACCTTCATTAAACTACTCAATTATTCAAAATCATAAACTACCTTCTTGAACCCCACAACTTTCTCTAAGCTCACCTCTTTCATGAAGCTCAACTATCCTTCATGAATCAACCTTGTTTTGAGAAACTCAAACAATTTCATGGAGCTTACTTGGCCTTTATGAACATAAATAATTTGGTTGTATTTTTATAACCTTTGTGAACATACTTTCTTAATGAACTTTTTCTCAATGACTACCTTTTCAAACCACCTTTATGAATCTTGATCCTTAGAATCTTTATTAAGACTCACTTCTTTTCTAAAGTGTTAGAGGACTATTTATAGGCATTTCATCTAATTATAGAATCTTACATACATTTAATCATCATTTCATGATGCTATATCATTTAATTTGTGATTCACCCTATATTTTTGAAAAACTATGGGAATTTCCCATTTGTGAAGCTTCTCATAGTCACAGAGATTTCCGTTAAACCTTTACCCATTCATGATGATCATTCACAATGATTCATACCTTCACAAAACAACCTTCTTGAAACCCATTATTCATGAAAATAATGTATTTTATATATTTTTATAAGGCCTTCATGGAAATCCAAATTTCATGATGATATCTATCTTCTAAATTTTGGACACCAAAAAATTGGAAAACACTAGGAAACGGTGTCACCTTGTGTGCACAATTTTCTATACCACTTATAGGATATCCATTACTTTATATTGGATCTTTGTCAACATTCCTAGTCATAAATATCTCTATACCTCCAAAACTATCCTTGAAACTAGATTTTTCAACAAACACAATTAACCCAAAAACACTTCCATGTTACCTTGAGGGATTTTTTCCCAATATAATTTCACATCAGGTTCATTATTTTTGTTTCTATTGATGCTTGGGGGGATGAGGATTTATTTTGGGGGGTTCATGTGTGGTTTAATAACAATTCATGTTGGTTTTACCATTTTCATCTCTCATGGAAAATCCTAATAACTCCAACATCCATAACGAGTCATGGGCCTCCTTTACAAAGGAATGTGGTCGCTTGGGGTTTCAAACCCAATGACACTTAGGGACTCACATTGGTTGAGAGGATGGGAGGTTAATATCATCACACCCTTTGGGGGGTAATTATTTCCAACTATGGGACTCTATTATAGATTTAATAAATTTTTTTGTATCTATTTCAAATCCTAATACAAGACTAGTTACCCTAATAAAATGATCGAGTGTTGAATCCTTCAAAAAAAATGGGGTTCTATTAATGTGACAATATATATATATGATTTTATATTTACGTTTACTATAATTATTTAGAAATTGGTAGCTTCTTGCAATTTCAGGACATATAACTAAGAAATCAAGAGTTTACTGTCATCTAGGAAGGTGATTGGTGTTTTGAGGATGGTATTGTACCTCTAAGAGGTATCCTACATATCCTATAGGAATCAAAACACATGTAGTTTGTTCAGGTCCAAGACATGAAGTTTAAATTTATATGGAAAGTATGTATAGAACAGAACCTAGGCAACATGTATGGATCTTGAGCCTTAGAAAGGAGTCCTATATATCCTACTTATAACAGGAATCAAGGTCTTCATAGTTTTTTCTACTTTCAACCTGATAATGGGAATGGATAGATAATTAGAACCTATGAGGGTTATTTCCCCAGGGATTACCAATATGATAATTCCTTCATGACTTATACCGAGGTGGATTCCAATGTATAAAAGAATTTTTATTATGTTACTGAATAGGGATTACACACAAAGGTTGCCATGATTGGGGGAGTTTTATGATTCCAATGAAATGATCATTGAAAAATCCCTAAACCCACATGATTCATTCTCATTGTGAGAAACTAGAGATAGAAAGTAATCAGAATCACTTCATATGGATATGGGACTTATTCACTAGATTATCCCTAATGGGGTGTTTGGTATAAATCTCAAGACTTATAAAGACATCATATATATCCTATTCAGAAAAGAATCAGAGTTATCGTATTTCAATTCATCCCTAACCCATTGATGGGTTGGGATAAGTGATTACACTCGAAGGGATTATTATTATACCTAAGGTTTTTAAAATTTAGGGACTTATACTAGGATGGAATACCATGTTACACATTTATTCTCTACCTTATGGTAGATAAAGTGAGATGATGATTTAGAAAGGTCTATCAAATATGTTTAGTATGACATGAATAAGATCTCATGAGTGTGTAACCCTAACCCATTAAGGGTATGCCCCTTGTAAAGGGGGTTCTCAAATTAAGTTTCATGGCTAGGGGTTTTCATATTGTATGTACAATTGTGTCTGTCAGTAAAAGTTAACATATACTAGGGTGTCTGCCTGACTTGTCTAGGGTGTCTTCTTAACATGTCCTAAGTGTCTACCAGACATGTATTGGGTGTCTTTATTCCAGGTCCTAGATGTCTTCACATCATTAAAGATAACATTTCCAAGGGTTTTTCATGATCACGGTTTACAAGTCTAAGGTGTCTCGCATGATCAAAGCTGACATATCTATGGCCTTTCATGTGTTGAAGGTTGGCAAGTCTATGGTTCTTCACATGTTCAAAGTAGAAATGTCCAATGGATTTCACACGAAAAGGATGAAATATCTGAGGTTCTTTACATGATATAAGAAGATATATCCAAGGGATACCACATGAAAAGGATGGAATGTCCAAGATCCTTCCCATGATCTAGCTGAAATTGTCTAGGGACCTTCACATGATTAAGGTACTAATTGTGTGGATCGTGTGATCCTTTCATGTAATAATAGCTTAATTTTCCATGGTACTTATCATGATCAAGCTGAAATGACTAAATAATGTCACATGACTTGGACGAAATGACCAGAGGACTTCACATGATCTGCCTGACATGTCCAAAGGGAATTGTGTTATTTGGATAACATGTCTAGAGTCCATCAGATGATCTGCATGACATCTCTAGAGGATGTCACGTGACTTGGCAGACATGTCTAGAGGTCATCACGTGATCTAGATGACATGTTTAGAGGACTTTGTATGATCTTCCTCACATGTTTGAAGAACTTCTTGTGGTCTTTATGAGATGTTTAGGCTTTATCACATGACTAATGAATGAGTCATGTGAGTTGCATAGGCCCCTTTACATTAAAATTAGTGTATTCATCTCAGCATAAGAATTCAATCTTTTAAAATATTTTATAAAATAAATACATCAATTCTTATCAATAATTATCCTATTGAGGCCTCACATGAACAAGTAGACATGCATAAACTCCTTCGCATGATCTGTCCAGTATGTCGGGATTCCTTTGCGTGGTCAATGGAATGATCATGTAAAGCATATAGACACACCGTGTAATCCCCTAAGTCATTCTCTATGTTTAAGTGGTGTAATACTCTTGTGAATGCGTGGATATTTGATTAGAGAAGTCCTATCTCTCCTTTAAACTCTCATCTATGTGTTTTTTATGCCAAGGGGGGATTTATTGGCATCATATCCTCAGATTTATGCCTATTCTAATGGCTCTTAAATATCATATATGGTCTTGAGTTGGTGGAGGGATAATTTCATCATGTGTTTTGCCTAAACCTCTCATAGTTCATGCATGGTGTCATCCTTATATCACGTGATAAATAGCGACCACTAAATCACTCTATCATTAGCATATTTATTGAACCCATGGATTTTCAAAGGGATTTTACATAATCAAATTGACATGTCAAAGGGACTTAAAAAATATCAGTTCAACATGTCTAGGACCCTTCGTAAGATCTAGATGGAATGTTTGGAACCCTTCACATGAATATCAATGTAACTACCTTTGTGTAAAGTATCCACCTTTTATAGATTTTATTTTATAAATATTATGAATTTCACCCCTCATTTTTCCATTAGGGAATCACATGATCAAACAGACATGTATGAAATCCTTCACATAATAGAGGTGGCATCTCTTATGGCCTTCACACGATAAGGCCAACATGTCCTATAGTATTTTGTGTGATCCATGGATTGATCATGAAAAATTCATCATCCCTTTACATTAAAAATAGTGTAACTCCCTTTTTTATGAAGTTTCTTCCATTTTTAGTTTTTATTTTATAAATGGATTGGGTAATTTTAAGTAATCTATTGATTAACATTTTTTGTGATTAGGGGAACTCATCTGGCAGTCTTTATATGATCATTAGTTATTTTCTTGAATCTTTTGTGAGATTGGGATGGCTGGTTTGAGGGGATTCATGTGATCATGAATAGAACATGTGAAGTTCATGACATATTTGTGTGATTTCCTTAGGTTCACACGATTTGTGTGACCCAAGTTCTTAATCCCCATGTATCCATGCAACTCTTTCATTTCCCTTTGCAAATAAAATAATACTTATGCTTTGGGTATCACTTTGATCCTAAACTTTCCAATGTGCATTTGGCAGGGATCAATAATCCTATACCTAAATAGACTTTAGGATGTTCCATAAAAATGTATCTCTTAGATTTGGAAGGCTTCACTAATGGAGAAAACTTCATCATTTATGATCTTTATATCCATGACCAATTCCTTTAAAGTTTGGTGTGTTATCAGAAAATCTTCCAATATTTTCCCTCCAGTTCCTTCTGATAAATGAGTCAGATATCAAATTATAGAATAAAATAGCCAATCTCACTAATTACCCAGTCAATATGGGATGATTAAGGATGAATTTTTATGTATTAATATATAATATTAGATAAACCTTGTTATGTTTTAAATAATGATGCATCTTTTGTGCCACAAAGATTAAAGGGGACTGATTCTTCTCAATGGGATTATATCTGACCTCATCTGCTAATATTATCCATTTAAGGTGGTATATAATTCTTTTATTACCCTCATTATTAGTCTATTCAAGAAGGGTTTCAAGATATCACTCTAAGGTAACCACATAGAGGATGATCGATATGTCTTCTACATGTGGCTTCAATACCAAAATATATGAAAGTTATTATTTAAGTTTGTTAAATGTTGTCTATTAATACTCATCCCACTAGTACTTCAAATCATTTTTCATCAATTTCATGAATTTTAGATACATTCTAGCAAGTTTTGTAATGAAATTTGATATATAGGTGAGACATCATTGAAGTACCCTTAATTCCTAAAGGTTTTTTAGAGGGGGGTAATTGAGGACTACCAAGGATTTATCATGTTCAACCTTGATTCCTTGATAGTGGACCGAAAATATATATATGATTCTAGAAGTGACCCTAAATTCATACATTAATGGATTCATATTCAAATTATATTGGCATAATTTAGAAAACTCTAATTAAAGATTCATGAAGTGGTTGGGACATTGACAAGAATTATATAACAATTCATTCATGTAGCGCTCCATAGATTTACCTAGAAGAAGGATTAAATATGAAATGCATCAACTATTGATGAGTGATTCTATAATTATTTAAATAAAATGGTAACACCTGGTAAAAAAATACTCCTTTGGGTATCCTATAGTTTATGAAGTCTTCATCTTTAGGGGTCATACAAAGGCTTCCTCGTCTTTTTGGGTCATATGGATTTGATTTCATCCAGAATACCCATCCATAAAAGAGAGATCCATAAAATGATTTATTTCATTGATAAATAATAAAATTATTGTAATTAGAGAATCACCATTCAAGGTATAATGATTTATGTCCCAAAATTCAATATAGACACTAATTTATCTATTATTATTCCTAATGTATAAAATAATTATCGGGTAATATGGGTACTTTAATTTTTGTGTAAATCATAAATTAATCATCTTGTCCACATTGAACTATACCATAACATTTTAAGATGGTTTAATCCTTCTTGTGACTTATTTCTAGACATGGTAGTTGGTTGGAAATCCCAAGTGATAGAAGGATACTTAGGGGTCCAATCCTAAAATTTAAATGTAATTTTATCAAAACACAAAATGATGTTTATTAAAGAATAAAACATACTGCTATTTCTCATTAGGATTCATAGCTAAATTGATTAACTAGATAATGGATCTTCCTTAGTGCAAAAGTTCACTTTCCTGATCTCATTGATGGTAGTTGATATGCCTTGTTAAATAATAGGTGGGGAATAATTAAGATTTTATTTATCAAAATAAGATAGGTATATGTTTGATTTCCCTCCTAGTAATTGGATGATTTCATAGTGTATTCATTATTTTTGAAATTTTAATGTAATTTAGAGATAGGAATATGGATATTAGGCTTTATAGACACTACATTTATGACTATAGTGTTTTATTAAAACTAAGACCTTCATTTAAAATAATTTATTATTTAATTGAAATTATTTTTATAGTTTTAATGAATATCAATCAAATCTCATACCAATAGACATGTGTTTGTCCAAGGTCAATGCAGATAGGGCATATAGAGTGATTTTTATTCTCTCCCATGAATGAGGGTGGATTGAAAAAACTATTTGGCTATGAATTATTGGAGAATAAGTCTCCAAGGGACCCCTCACTTTTCCAAAATTATTATATGACTCCATAATTATTGCATTATATAATTGATAATAAAATTTTCATTCACACTATCTCAGGGGTTATCTAGGGTGGTTTCCAATCCATTTAGGGTTTTAAAATGTGTTATGTTCTTAGTTTTAGGAAAATACACTTCATTATTATAGTACTTTGGATAAATATATCAAGTTTACCAAGAGTTAGTAGTAGATCTATCTGCATGCTACAATATTACTTATATGTAGTTAGAGTACTCCAAGTGTTGATCACAAGAAGATGCCAAGGTTGTGTACCGGTGTAGTCATGGTCTGTCTAGTAGGGAAAGAAATGTTATATCCTATCTAACCACCATGAAATTTTTCTAGGCATGATGAATTTGAATTTTCTCTTCAACATAATCTTTTTTAAGAGATTTTTCTCATTTTCCCATAGCACTAGTTTGTCAAATCAGATGAAACTAGATCAATATGATTTTATCTTGTGCAGTGGAGGATTTATGATGGAATGAGATAAACTCGAAGGACAATATTTACCAAAATTTAATGGATATATATCTCATTTATCTTTTTATACATATAAATGTGTTTGAAGTTTCCTTTTATGACTACTCCATGCTCTTATTCTATAATTCATATGACTGCATGCCATTCTATGAATCCATTTTTCATATGATATACCTATACATTGGGAACCTCGGTCTAAAACACTTGAGGTTCTAATAGGGCCTTAACGAGGTCTTCTTTGATCTATTTGTAAAAACAAATATAATATATGGTTGATAATCATGATAGGAAAATAGTTATGTACATCAACACGTTGTATTTTTTATTAGGGGTATGAATCTTCTATCCGATGTTTATTCTCAAGATTGAGGCATATAAGGATGAGGTTACCAAAAAGATTATTCACTTAGAGTCTCATAATATGGTGTTTTTTTCATTTAAGGAAAGTGTATCCTAGTGATCATAGGGATTAATAGGGTGACTTCCTTATGGATAGTCAATATACCAATCATAATGGAGTAGGGTGAGAATTGGAGGGCCTTGGATTGTATTTCCACACTTGTTGTGCCCATTGGATCATCTTTGTGATGTCTTAGTCCTGGTTTAAAAATAATTGACTAGTCTGGTTGCCCACACAGTCTCAAGTGTGCCTCCCCATATGCTAGAGGTTTCTGACTAACAACGAGGTTCTATGATGGTGTGGTGGGGAGACTATACTATCATAATCAGAGCAGAGAATAGTGATATAATAAATTAATAAATAGTGAAAACATGATAAATGTGGAACAGAAGAATAAATGAGCATCCAAGTGAACATAAATAGATAGAATCCATAATAACTAATATCATATACAAAATGATGGTATGACTATATGCTATAAAAAATGGGAACATGTGGAACAAAGCAGAAAGAATATAAAATATGTTATACCATCCAACATTAAGAAATTTTATTGATAGGGGGGATACTGAAAATGTCACAGGGCCTAAAATAGTGGATCCCAAGAGTATCGAAAATGAAAGAAAGACAAAAATATATCTCTAATAGCATCATGAGCATAATCTAGTTCCTCTACTCCCATACTCTATCCTAGAATATAAAATTAGGCATCCATAGCTGGATGATTCCCTTTGTCCCTACCAACATCCATGATATCTCTTTGGGTACCAATCAGCAGCCCGAATAGGGTGTGAGATAAACTCAGTAGGCCACCACTAATTGTGTATAGCACTATCTAGTCTATGAATATATAATGAGAAATGTGTAGGCGTTATGAATAAATACAGTAAATAAATAAAAAATGATAGTCCAAGTTCCCCATGGGACACCCATCTGGTGCTACCTGGTTCGGCCTAATCCAGAATGTCTATGAGAATTTATTATTTTTTAATTTAATTTATATAAGTAGGCTCAGGATATAAGGATCGTATCCAAGTAATACCTGGTTAATTTTATTCATTTAAGTAAATAAAAAAAGTCCCATAGCATATAAGACTTGGTAGTCAAGGATGAACCAAAATAGTCATATAACTAAATATTGATCGAATCCAAGTTTTTTATTTGACTTGGAAGACATTTAAATTAAATAGTTTGGAAAACAGATACCATACCAGAAAAAAACATGTAGGGAATCCCAATATTGCTCAAGTTATACTATAAACCTAATACCCTATAAGTTCATCCAAGGCATTCCATAACAGAACCTGAGTATCATCCATGGCTTGGTATAAAATCATTTTCCATTTGGACCATCTATGGTATTCCATATAGGAATCCAAGTATCACCCCTAGAATAACGTAATATCGTCTACTTGGTAAGACCATCCAAATCATTCCATATTGGATCCATATATCGCTCCTAGCACATTATAATTTCCAATCAAAAATATTTCAATTCAAAAGTCCATTGAGACCATCTAAGGAAATCTAAAACAAAACCAAAGTGTCACCCATGGCATTTTATAATTCTATTTTAAGGCATTTAATTCAATTTTACCATTTTTTTATAAGGGAAAACTCCACAAAATTCAAGATGAGAATATGGGCTAAGTGATATGGTCTCACTACTATTCACCTACCATTTCAAAACCTCTTGTCCATTTTTAATTAGAAAACAAACCAAACCCACTTAGATGGTAGTTTGGTCACAAGTCATCCATAGTGTAATAAGGGAATCAAATTAAACACACTCAAATGGGTAATTTTAATGGCTGTGGGTGACTAATAAGGGGGTAATTGGGCGCACATGGGATAAAAAATACATGGAATTTCAATTTAATAAATTAATATTTCATTTAAGGGTGATACATATAAATTCTATAATATGGTACAATAACACATCACATATACATCAAGACTTTCAAGAAAGGAACTTATACCCTCTATATTTTTCTACAGTACCCCCAAATGGTTGCACAACTCCCTTGAATGGTTTAAAAACTATGCATTTCCCTTATAGGGCCACATAGTTTGAGGTTCATGATTAGCACTAATTATATGCTAATTGTGTGCCTCACATATTTCCTCCAAAAACTAGATCTCTGAGATCTGAACAAACCCCAGACACTTTCAAACCCTCCTTTAAACTCTTAGTCAATTTTATTAGAGTAAAACAATATGTATAATAGTAATTTAAGGAGTCCACACCATATGATAAAAACCAAGATCCTATAACCTACCCTCATTAAAAAAATCATCCCTTAGCTTCCCTTCTGAGGGTGGTCATTCAGCATCTCAAAATAACTCTATCCACTAAGTATATAAATCAGCATCTCACTCTCAGGTATCATCCTATACATGGTTGTGTTTCCATAGCCCCTGAACCAATGGAAATGACCTACCTCAAAGATTATTCATGCTATGATCCACAATACATATTGGGTACTTCTAAAAAGAATTATTAACATCCAACTCAACCTCATCAGGATAAATGGTACGGGATGGGTCTAAATGATAATTACACAACTGATAACTATGAAACACATTGTTCATATCTCTTTATCTTTGAGGAATTGATGTCTAATAATCTACTAGTCTAGCCCTCTCCAAAATCTCAAAAAGTCTGACAAAATGAGGTGATAGCTTACCCTTCCTCCTAATCCATCGATTCCCCAATCTAGGTGAGACACATAAGAAGATCCAATCTCCTACCTCAAAATCTAGAGGTTTGTGATTATGATTTTCATAATACTTCTACCTAGACTGAGATGTATTCATATGATTTCTAATCAATTATACCTACTTCAATGTCTCTTAAGCAAAAAGAGGTCCCAGTAGCACTGCCACTCTTGCCTCTGACCATCACAAGGGTGAATGACACAACCTTCCACATAGGTCTTTATAAGGATTCATCTATATAGTTTCTTGAAATCTATTATTATAGGAAAATTTGGAAAGAGATAATTGTTATTACCAAGAACCTCCAAAATCAAGGACACGTGCTTGTAAATTCCTCTAACGTGTGCATTATATACTCATACTGACCATCTGTCTGTGGATGATAGGTTTTAATCAGTAGTATATTTGAACCCAGTGCCTTCTACAACCCTTACCAGAACTATGATGTAAAGAAAGCATCCCTTTCCGATACGATGATACATAGAACCCAATGAATACATATGATATACCTGACATATATCCTCCCTATTTCATCCACTAAAAAGTTATATCAAATAGGTAATAAATGGGACAACTTTGTTAGCCTATCAACGATCAACCATAATATGTCATAACCTCAAGGTGTCCGAGGTAAACCCATCACAAAATACATAGTTATTTCATCCCATTTACACTCTAGAATGGAAAAAGGCTTGAAAATCACTTTTGGACACTGATATTATACCTTCACCTGATGATATATGGAACACTGAGTAACAAATTAATCTATCTATATCTTCATACTAGGCATCTAATACTAGCAGTTTAAGTCAAGTACATCTAGGTAAGGTAGGGATATACTTCCCAAACAAAGGCATGAGATTCTCGCATCAACTCTTCTCACATGTTTTTAGGAACTCAAATATTCACATGATTTCACAAGATATTATCCTCACCAATGACTCATCTAGTTAGTGGTTCCTCACCCAAAATTCTCTCCCTTGGGACTAGGCCCTTGGGATTAGAAAGATGTCTAATAATCACTCAGTCCAGAAGTGAAGATGTTACAACTAAGGTCATAATAATAGGATGCTCATAGAACTCCTAAATCTCTAGATGCATCTCATAAAATAAATTCATCAACTATTATTCACTACTATCCTCCTAAACCACTTATTTCTAAGCCTTATGGATCAAAGCATTAGCCGAAAAATTATCTTTCCCATGCATATAAGCGAGATCAAAATTGAATGGTTATAGGTATTCAACCCATCTTATTTCTCTAAGATTAAATTCACACTATTTGAAGATGTATTTAAGGTTTTTTTTGGTTTGTATATACAATAAAATTATCTCCAAGAAAATAATTCCTCCAACAACACATGACATGAACTACAGCTACTATATCAAGGTCATGCATTGGGTAATTCTACTCATGAGTCCTCAACTGATGATACCCATATGGCATGACTCACTCATCCTATATCAGAATAGCTCCTATACCCATGCCTTATGAATCACAATATACAATATATCCACTGGTGGGCTTAGGTAAGATCACAATCGACACTGAGGTAAGTATTTATTTCAACAACTGGAATACTTTTTCACAAGATTTGGACTATATAAACTTAACGCCATTTTTAGTCAAGCCTGTAAGAGGTAATTCAAGGCATAAGAAATCATGAATGAATTTCCTGTAATATCAATATTTCCCTAAGAAACTCCATATTTCAAAGACATTCTCAGGATTATCCTAAGAAACCTTATATCTTGCCTTCTCTGGGTCCTTATATGCTCCTTCCTACGAGATAATGTGACCAAGGAAGTGGCCTTTATCAATCCAGAAGTGGAACTTTGTGAGAATAAAATAAAACATATGATCTCTCATTGTATCCAATATAATTTAAAGGTGTTTTCCATCATCATTTCGAGTATGAGAATACACCAAGATTTTTTCCAAAAAAATTATCAAAATATAATCCAAGTACGGGTGACAAACCCGATCCATCAGAGGCATGAAAACTATCATCATGTTCATAAGATCAAAAAAAATACCAAATAATTATACAAGACATATCTACTACAGAATGTTTTGCGTGGTATATATAAAGTTTTGACTCATGCCAGATGATATCCCAACCTCAAATAAATATTTGAGAAAACATGAGCTCCCTATAACTGGTCAAAGAGGTATTATATTCAAGGTAGTGGATAACAGTTCTTAACCATAAGCTTATTCAATTTTTAGAAATCCATGCAAATACTAATGGTTCTATCTACCTTCATGGTGAAAAGGATGGGTGAACCCTGTGGTGAAGTATTGGGTCACATAAACCCCTTAACTTCTTATTCATCTAACTATATTTTGAGTTCCTGAAGATCAGTAGGTTCCATAATGTAAGGAGGAATAGACACTAGTGCTACTCCTGGTGTTATCTTAATAGTGAACTTCACCTCTCTCATGGGACATAATCTAGAAAATTCATTAGGGAAGACATCCCTGAAATAGTTCACTATAGGAGAGAATTATACCTAACATTTTTCCTAATCATTCATAAAAAGATAGACAATATGGGTTGTCACTCTGACCAACCCATGTTTCTCAGGTCCATCTCAACTAGCTTGAACATCCCATTCACCTTTTTATAAATAGTTTTCAACCTTGGTTGATTCGAAGGATACCTTATGACGATAACAGTAAATATGGGCTTGGTAGGGAACCAATTGTTCTATTCAAAGAATGATGTCAAAAATAGTCATCTCGAGTATGAATAGGTACTATAGAAAATGATAGTCACTAATCTTAATGGGATACTCCATGCATTGGCACACACTCTCTGATTAGACTCCCAGTAGAGTATTAAGAGTCATCACTCCACAAAAGTATTCAATCTCAATGCTAAGGATTTCCGTAATCATCATAGATAAAAATGAATGTGAATCACATATATCAAACAATGAATATACTAAAGTAGAGGCCACTAGAATAGTACCTCAAACTGTAGAAGGCCCGACACTCTACTTCTTCGGTACAGGTTGTACAGCATGTAGCTATCCATATCCACATTCTTGAGCTACAACCTGACTACACTGAGCAAGCATGCTCTGCTAGAATTGCATCTCATAATACTGGATTCCATGACCATGTACACATCCTTGTCCTAAACAACCGATAGTACTACACTTCCCTCCCTAATGTAGAGCTAATGATCCTACCCCATAATGTGGATTTGGTGTAGATCCACTCTCACTAGGAATTGGAGGAAACTTTCTACAAAAACACTGAATATTACCCACCTTTCCACAAGCTCGACACTCAATGGGGTCCTTGTTATACTGAAACTTATTATGACCTAGACTACCACACTAGTGACATGCCACATAAGTGTTAGTATGTGTCATCTAGCTTCCACCTCCCCCCATTAATAGACTCCCTGTGATTCTTCATACTACTAGACAAACCACTTACTTATCTAGGTGTTGAACTACCCTAGCCTACACCTTTATATTCCCTCAGATTTCAATCAATGATGACAGCCTGGTTGAATATCTCATAAATGGTGGTCAACTAGAAAACTTTTACCTAATATTAGATTGGATATACAATCCCATCCTCAAATCATCTCATTCTCAACTGGTCATCACCAATAATTGTCAGTGTGAAGCACTGGAGCTCTCTAAAGTGGGTTGAATAGTCTATTAAGGACTTAGTACCCTGATAAAGATGTATAACTCCTTGATTACTCGGCTCATAGCATATCTGGAAATAAGTAATCATAGAAAGTAGTTTATAATTCCCTCCAAACCATATTCAAATAATTATTTTCCTAGGTAATGAAATATCACCAATTCTTAGAAGAGTCACACAGCATATAAACTACAAGTTTAACCCTCTACTTTGGAGGTGTATTTAGGAGCTCAAAAAATAGTCATCATGGACTCTATCCGTGACTTAGTAGCCTGGGGGCCACCATCCCCTAAAAAAGTATGTGTATTTTACTGTTGAAACTCTCACATAAACTCTTCCATAGTAGGGGGTAGGTCGTAGGGCTCCCTACATGGTCATCATAAACCATATAAATCCATCTCAAAATTGGGCATTGGTTCCCAAGTTAGGTATATATGGAGGAGATGTAGGTGGAACTACTGGTATGTTAGTTCCCACCACTTCAGGAGCATGGTCATCACCACCTTCCTTGTGTTTGATATGAGTTCATTGTGGATTCATATATCTACCATTCCAAATGCAGGACTCAAATTAATTTTGATAACATAGAATATTTTGACATAAAATTTGGATAGGCACAAGCCTTCCTATTGTAGATTAAATTACCCATATTCATGCTTCTAAATATAGGTCTGGGTTATGGTTCTATGTTATATATTAGAGGTTATGGTATATAGAGTTCCTATTGCAAGGTATATAGGAAAATACTCTTTAAATTACAGTTATCATGTCCATTTAAAAGAAACCATTCTATTTATGAATCAGTAATTTAGTGAACTTCTTATGTTTATATAAAGGTCCAATTAGATAAATTTCCATTCCTATGTTATAAAGGTTATGATTTATAAGTTTCAATTAAAACTTGATTTTACTATAACCCAACCCTTATATCCAATATCAAAATGTAACAAGTCATATAATATGATTTTATTAGATGGATCTTAGTTCCCAATTAATATAATTACAAGATTTATAAATTATAATTGACATTAATTTAATTGAAATTAACTAAAATTTCAGTCCATGCAACCATAATTACACAACTCAAACATGTTATAGTTTGTTAATTAAAGTTTCACCCTCAAATAATATTGGAAAACGCCATTTAGGTTGAGGTGGAAACTTTAAGAACCATCTATTTCCTCTTTCCCTATAAGAAACATTAGTACAATTTATAGATATTAAAAGAAAGGCACTGCAACATGTTGTAGGTAATGCACGCAATAAAGTATACATGGCATGGAATATTCATGACATATAAATCCCCAAGTGCCTATAATGATGCATGATTAATACTTCCTTGCCACATTTGGACAAGTTTAAAAGAGAATACACAATAATAATAATGATAATGATAATACCAAAAATAATGTATGTCACCCAATGGTGAAATATTACAATAATAACAAGTGGAATCTAGGACAATAATTTCCATCCCATAAAACACTGAGTTTTGTCTGTATATGGGTTAGCTACTCCCAGGAATAGGCTCATTACCAAATTCTAAATATTCCTAATCTTCTGTACACCATCCCAAAATAATAAGGAAAAGAAAATAATATCCCCTAATACCACTTTGTGATGTCCCCAAACCAGCTCATAAATAAGTGACCAATCCAGTTAGTCACATGGCCTCAAGCACACTTCCCTGTATGGTAGAGGTTGTTAACTATTAGTGAGGGTTTGTGATGGTGTGATATGGAGACTATTCCTTCATAATCAGAGTGGATTACAACGGTATAATAAATGGATAAATAGTAAAATCTTAATAAATGAGGAACAACTGAATAAATGAATATCCAAGTGAACATAAATAGAGAGAAACAATAATAATTGGTTCCATATACAAAATGATGGTGTGTATGTATGCTATATAAAAATGGAAATACAAGTAATAGAGAAGTAATCATATACAACATACTATAAAAATGAAAAAAAATACCAAAAGAAATATACAATGGAATCATGAGTATAATATTAGTCCTATGCTCCCATACTCTGTACTATTATAAAAAACTAGGTGTTCATAGTTGGACAGTTCCCTTTCTCCCTACATACATCCATGAATTCTGTTTGATTACTAATTGAAGACCCAAATAGGGTGTGAGGTACACTCAGTTGGCCACCACAAATGGTGTCTAGCACTATCCAGTCTACTAATATATAATGATCAGTGTGCAAGAATAATGAATAAAGATAGAAAATAAATAAACAATGTCAATCTGAATTCCTCATGGGACACTCACCTGATGCTACTTACTTTAGTCTAAACAAAAATGTCTTTGACCACTTATTAATTTATAATTTAATTTATATAAATAATCTTGAGATCCAAGGTTCATATCCTAATTATCCTTGGTTAATGTTATTCATTTAAGGAAATCAATAAGTTGGAACTACTGAGGCATGTAAAATAAGTCGGTGGGATAGGGATTTAAAAATTGTCATCACCAGAGTAGTGAAACTTGTTATCTCTGGTGATCCAAGACCCAATATTATCTGTGGATCTTTCATGTATTATTAAAAGCATAGAAAATAAAATTAAATGAGTACCTTTTTCAATTCAAAGCATGCTTTACTATAGCTTTTCACTGACAACCATTTCTCAAAGGATCCAAAGTTGAACCCCTCTAGATCTTCCATGAATGCTTCAACTACCTACATGCACTTCATGCATCAAATTATGGGTGCTAATGTAGAGCTCAAAAAATTTCTTCGACATCGTGATGATAACCATGATCTCATGCCTTTGATCTATGAAGGAATTCTTGGATTGTTTTCTCGGTTGAAGTATTTCTCTCTCTATGAATCAATTCGAGAGAGAATATCTAAATTCCTAGCTGATTAATAGTCACTAGAATGATATTATCCTCTATTTTATATAGTGGATGCTCAAATACCCCAAAAGGGTTCCCCGGACCTCGTATATTTAATGTCCATTAAAAACACAATAAATAAATAATTATGATGAAATAACTATATCATAAATATTATTTTTATTTTATCAAATACTTGTAATATATATTAAATATATTAAGTGATAAAACCCAAATTATTAACTCGAATCATAATTCCCACTAATATTAAACAAAAATTGAAAATTAAAATAATATTTTCTCGTATAATATTATTACTTTTATTTAATTAAACACTTGTAAATAATTTTAATAAATAAATTCAACCCAATTATTCTATACTTGAATAATGATTAATTTATTTATTTACCAATGATCGATAAAACTTGGACAATGTCGGACCTCGTGGTGGGTCCCACCATATCTTATATACATATTCACCCAAATAGGGTAGATTATTGAATATGATATTGTGTGTGACCCTCTAAGCCCCTATCTTGATAGCAATGAATAGTATTCACAGACCAAGTGTAGATTCTAGCAACTCATCAAGGTCCATAAAGAGACAATGAATAGTCATAGAAACGACAAACATCCTATGAACACGCACTGTGTAATATAATCTCTTTATCTTTAGATATCACATAATGTATGATACACACTTATATCATCATCCTTTCTTTCTTTGTTGTTTTTTATCTAACTGGATGTAATTACCTCTGGCTACCTTGTCCAAGGATTTATGAAGGTTCTACCATCCTGATCTACCAGGATTGAGATATTGCTTCCTCAAATTGAAGTGATGTATTCTATATTAATCATTAAACCAATGCCATGTCACTAATGATGCACCCAACACAAGACACCTCACCAAAACTTCATTGTCAAGGATTTCCCCTTACATCAAAGTAAGAAATCAAATGGAAAACATTGATAATGATATCAAGTCAAAAGATTAATACATATGTATGTTGGTAGGAATAACCCATGACACGTGAAATATGTGTCGTTCCTATTAGTGGCTTTGTCCTCATGATCTCACCTACCAGAGATTACCAAGTGTGAACTTCATGAGAAGAAGTATCAATGCTTATAATCCCCCAGCACCTGATAGTCAGACATCAAATATGTCTAGTTGATATGATGTATCTAGACCATATGACATATATTTAATATTAATGTCATAGTTTCTTGATATTCTCATTATATCACGGGATCTTCTATAACCTTTTCATGTGATAATTAATCTATAAACAATATAGACTGGGTGGTTTAATAGAAAAATAAATAGATAGTTTAATGAGAGAGAGACACTAATATTATTCAGAGTATTCTTTGCATTAGGGATATGGAATGAATGAATTTTCTGGTGTAAGGATGCTTTAGGATCATTCTCAGTGAATTCCACATACATTCTAGATCTCTACACACAAATCCAAGAAGACAACATAGTTTTGAATTTTCTTTGGTGCTTGGTAGTCCCCCACAAAGTATTTTATTTTTGGTGATATACTTATGTATGTATCCTCCCATCCAAGTATATCCTCTTTTTTAACCATGATTTGGATGACCTGCTTTACCACTTATGCATGGTGGATCCTGAATCTCTATCATATACTATTTTTAATTATCCCAAAGTTAGGTATATTTGGATTTCATGATGCTCTGATATGGATCAATTTTTCAAGAATAAATCTAGTCTGGTAGCACTACTGGTCTACTGGGAATCCTCTATTCCTATAGTGAAGGTGGAGTTCTTGTGAATTATATCATGGTTCATTTGGGTTCAGCGTAATGAGTTTACTTTCAACCAGATCAGAAGACAAAAAAATTCTGGATTGATCGGGCTGGCTCCTGGCTTGAGATATGGAATCACACTAAGTCACAAATTGAGAGTCCAAGCACTGCCCCTTTTCCACCTCATGGATTCCTCCCCCAACATTCATTCTTAAAATAAACTTTGACACTTATATCCCCATGAATGGTATTATTGGGTTAGGAGTGATTCTCTATGATTCCTCTAGATGTATTCTTGCGGCCATCCATGAGTCGACTCATGCATGTTGGGACCTTCCTGTGGCTAAGGCTCTTGAAATTTGGGTTGGAATGACTCTTTCCATTGAGAAGGAATTGAAATCTATTATCCTAAAATCTTATTATTTTACCATCATCAAGGTTATCCATTCAGAATAAAGAGGATTTCAATCGTTTGGGTTCATAATTTTGAAGATCTTATCCCTCCTTTGTCATTTCTCAGCTTGTTCATTCTCCTTTATCAAAAGGGAGGGGAATAGAGCAGATATCCATCTAGTAACATGTGGTATTTCCAATTTTAAATAGTATTGTTTGAATGGATTTCCTCATTGGATGAAGCCCCTTGTTTTCCCTAATCTTAGATCTATTTAATTATTCTTCTTTTGATAAAAAAATAGTAGACATAGAAATATTTACACTATAATGGTAAGTATACATCATTCATAACTCATTGTATCCATGATAAGGTAATCAAAAAGTACTATTTAGTTGGTTCTAGGGTACCCACTATTACAACACTCACATTTTCACTAGATCCAACTTGGTAACTATCCTCGTTATCTCTCATGTGATTAAGATCATGGTTTTACTAAGTCGTAGATTTAGTTATTGGTTATGCCACATCTCTACTACATGGATATTCTGATATGTGAGACCTTGCCTCCTTTAGTAAGACTCCTCAAGAGATGTAAACCCTGAGTTTATATCCTTTTTTACACTATATAAACTTGATATATTGGCTAGTACCTGTAAATAATTATCATTATGATAAAACTTTTTAGACTAGGTGAAATTCCAATAACTGGAACAAATTTTTGCATATTTTACACTAATTATTTAGATACCTTAGAAGATGAAATGGACTTAGTATTTTTAGTTATGGCTACCACTAGATTATATGATCTTGTCTCACTCATTCCCTCAGCCTGACTGCGATATAATATCATATTGATCTAAAGTAAGACTGGTTTGTGTCCCCTAAAACACTAGTATCCATTCCTCTCCTTATACTAGTTATATATACTTTTTAATTTATCTCAAGTATAATTGGATAGTTTTTACTACTTCCCTTGTAGTTCTCCTGGGTATAATTGATATTTTCCTACTATAAATTATATTTTGTAAATATCATTACATTTCACAAAATACGTTATTGATCCATTGTAGAAGTGTATGGAATATCAACTCACCACCTTAATCTCCTCTTATACCTATGAATGACTTCTTGGAGATATTTATGCCATGAAACATTGGTAAAAATTCTATCTCAAATTGTTCCAACTTATATTTTTTTATACCTTGTTAGTATATATAATATTTACTTGGTCTAAGAAACTGTTAGATCTACCTTAGTAGATCCTATTCCCTATAAATTAGGTTGCTACATTAAGTAAATCTCTAGAGAGATACATTTATTTTGGTCATAAATAATTGTAATACCAATAGTTGTTTTCCATATGTTATCAAGCATATTTTACTTGGAATAAAATGTCACTCCCACTAACCTATGGTAGACACGTGTAAGATATTCATTCCAAAATAATTTTATATAATCTTATTGTTTAATTTAATCCTGGACTAGATTTGAGTAACTTGCACTACTTATTGGAATTAAATGGTTTCATCATCCCTTTCTGGTTGCGTTGTATAGACACCTTCCACAATTGGTGGTCTTGACATCCAATGCTCAATAAAATTATCGTAGAAAGTAGCTATGACAAGTAAAATTCTAATGGATTTAGACATAATGACTTGGTATAACCAATCGATCCTTATTGCTACCACACCTTTATTATCCATGTACAGTCTCACTTGAATACCCACTATATTATTCAAAATAATAATCTCTGTGTACTTTGATACAAGGAATCTATTATTGGATTTCAATTGATCTTGTCAATTTTAGTCAATTTCCATATATTGACTACTTGTAGGAATTATTATTCTCAATTGATAATGTATCACTGGTAATGGTGAATATAAAACCACCACTATGGTTTTATCCTTATTACACATTATGTGTCTCTGGAACATTCTCTTTCCACATACTCTTATGGAATTTGTTCCTTTTTAAACTATTTGTGCATCTATATCATTGATGAAACCCAATTTAATATTGCTCCCACTATATCACGTAGATATTTTCACCCTTTTATAGAAATATAGACTATCACTTGACTATAAACTTTCTATAATAATGAAATATATAATATTCTAATAAGAATTTAGGATAATTACTTTAGATTCACATTGTGTTTTTCTTAGTGCAATTTTGTTTATATCCTTAACAAACACTTTGCATATAAACACATATTCTTATGACATGATGGATTTATATTATACTATAACTCATATGGTATCCATTTGTTATTATAGTTGGAATTTCTTTATGGGATAACGTCATTATTTATAATGTGTGTCTTGAAAACAATGGATGTTTTGATAATGGATATAAGTTGAAACATTGATACTCCTTTTACTTACATCATGGCCCTAATGTGTATACGAAAATTTTCATTTAAGAATTACTCCAAGCTACATTTTGTTGATCAATGTTAACATGTAAGACTCATCATAGATCCTCCTTATTAGCATTATATCTTTTATGTAGATAAGGTAATGTGTATTTAGGAATTACTCCACACAAGATTATATTGACCGACGAATGCCTGGTGAAATATTCTTCAACATACAAGCCTAAAGAAACTCATATCTTATGACCATATCAATACCATAATTTACTTTCACATTCCTTAAAAATCTTAAAGAAATATTATGAAGTATAAGAATATACCTCTAGCTTATTCTTTTAATAGTCCGTGCTCTCTGGCTAGACTAATTCTAAAATCTTTGTGGCTTACCTTTATTTCTAAAGATTTATTTTTTCCAAAACTAAGTGCACAAGTGTTTCGATAATACCCAAGGACTTTAAATCCAAATAAACTACAACCATACTGGGTATAACTTTGATAACTACATATTTTTTCTTTTAAAAGTATTATCTTTCCACAACTAGGTATATAAGTCATACATTTTATATTCATTGGGTATTTCCAATGATTCAAACATTTCTAAACTGTTGGTTGGTTATAAAATAACACAAACAATATTCATTCCTAAACCATAATAATATTTCCTTATTTTCAAAGGAAATGTGAGATAAATGTTTTGTTAATACTTAAAAAAGTCTCAACTAGAATCATTTACATGGAAATTAGAAGTTGTGTGACTCTCATCATTGACTTGGGAACCACCCTTTCTCAGTATCTTAGATAATACAACTTATTTCTAGTAACATTTCTATACTTACTTGGTTATTTTATTTAAATACACATATTTCATAGTCATATTATATTTAATACCCAAAAATTATGATAGAAATGATACTTATAATTGATGAATATGCCTGAAGAAGAAGCGTCTACTTTCTTATTCAATTCAGTTCATTACATTTAAACTTCTATAGAATTTATTTCATGATATGAAAAGAAACTAAACTCCAGTGTCATACCTATTTTCTTTAAAGGATACTACAAATGTGCCTTTGGTGTCATTATTTCTATTGGAATTTTTTTCATTTTCTTTCAACTTGTTATCCATAAGAAATAAAGATTAATCTTTCTTTAATGTTCATATTGCTTGGTGAACCTTACCAGAAAGGTAACAAATAGATTTCACCATAATTTTCATTTGGTAATCTTAAATGAAATTAGAGTAAATGGGTGAAAATGATATGAGAAAGTAATTCATTGAAATATTATGATCCATCTTTCAATTTACACAAGTTCAGTGTAATCATCACTTATTCCTAGCTATGTTTCAATTTCTCCTCACAAGCTTCTCAGAGATGAGACTACATGTAATATCATCCATGTTATGATGTATTATCTACAACTTATATAGGATTTTGATGAAAACATTATGACATAACCATCATATGCGTCATACATGAATCTCCTGTAAGAAATGTTTACACACCCTGGCTTCCTGGGTGGCTTAACAGGTATTAGGGACACCATCACCTTGAATTTCTAATATCATAGTACTTTTTGAAAGATCTTATACTACTCTTGTAAAATATTGCTATAAAGTACATTAACTTTGTCTAATAAATATTACAGTATGTATTTTAGTATTACTTTCCATTTTCTACAAAAATAAAATCTATCGGATTAGTACTTTTATCTTGATTTCCGATTAGACATTACTGATTATTTAAATCATTAAATGTCTCCCACTATTTTATCAAACTCTAGAAACCCTTTGTACTATAATTGGAATACTCTATCACTTGAGTATTCTAGTGGCAAGGATCCTTGAAGCTCTCTTCATAGTCTACAAGATATGGCTATGCCACTACTTGGAGAATTCAAGGTAGGCGTTTAACCAGCCAACCGCATTAACTTGTGGCTCATTGATCTATTGAGTGAAGTCTCAGCTTCTAAAATCATAAACATGATTTACTCAACAATTTCCTATAAAGTTGCAACAAGATAGATATGGATACTTAGTTGCTTCAAACATCAGTTAAGTTAACCAGTTTTTCTCATAAGAAGTCCTCAGTAGTAGGAGGCACCCTCAACTATGGTTGACGAGCACCCCATACACCAAGTTTTTTCAAATTCAAATGATGGAAGGAATTTGTGACTTAATATTTATTTGAATGTTTTTAATATTTTTCAATGAATGTAATCCATTTCTATTAATTTGTTCATTCTATGTTGTCGTGCTTGTAGATGACCATTAATAGAAAAAACATTTATCACGTCTTTATGAATTTTACTGTTTATTATTTTATGTGTTTCCCACTATCATACAAATGCAAAAAATAATAAAAAATGCATAAAGGAAATAAATTATCTGACTGATACTGAGTATATAATATTATTTGATCCATTAAATCTTATTGGATCAAACATGACCTAGGGGAATCAAACCTGAGTGGTGTCATGACACATGATGCAACTCTTCCCCATCAAGTTTCCACTTCTCATTTGGATCTCACCTCTACTTAGCACTATCTGCATCTTACACCATCCTCGTCATGGTACAAAAATACTTGCACGCAAGCAAGGGGGTTTCGAGAGTATAAAATATAAATAACTCACTTTTATCTGGGTACGCAGATCTTTATACATATTAAATAATAAAAAATGACGATTATCAGACCATCATAAAATTAAATACTCATAACAAAAATCACAGAAAGGTAATAAACAATTAAATAAAACAACCATACATACACATATTTGGTTAGTGCTCAAGACTGATTAGCAGCTAAAAGTAAAATGCGAAAAAATTAAATGCAACAAATTTAAAGTATGAGGACATCTAAATAAACAAAATGAATTATTTAAATTCAAATAATTTATTTAATTCTCATTCGGTTCGATGATTAATTTAATTTTTTCCCTACAAAAAAATTTAATTAATTAATTAATTAATTTTATACCATATTAAATTAATAATTTTGTAAATAATAAAATTATTATTATTTTTCAATCAAAACATAATTATTTTAATTTTTTATTATATTAATAATTACCTAGGCCCCAAAACCCTATGAAGGGCCAATGCGGGTCGGGATGACCCCACACAGGCTCATTCCAAGCTGATCAAACCCCGTGTAAGGGTATTTTGGGCCAAGCAGACCTACCCTAACCTGTTTTGGGTCTAGAAGATCCACCTAACCCCATTGAAAGGTGGATCCAGCTAGAAAATACATATCTAAGTCCAAATAATGGTTGGGTGGGGGGTTTCGTGGGAGATACTCATGCCTGAGTTTGTTCGGTTGTCTTGTGGATGTGGTACATGGTAGGATGGTGTGGTGGTTGTTTGAAGATTGGATCATAGGACCTATCATGGAGGGGTTGGCTGGATCAGTGTCAGCTGAAGGTGGTGACACTGAAGGAGGCAACACTGAAGGCGGTGACTCTGGAGGTAGCGGTGGTGTTTATTCTTGGCAACGAGGATAATGGCATAAGGCGGTAGTCTAGGGTGTCCTGTAGGAGGGCGATCCGACAATGGGTTTGCGGCACAGCTCGACGACTAGTGTAGGCAGCAAGGGTAGTGGTTTGAGACCTCGGTTGGTAGGGAGCCAACATTGGGACTCAATGAGGAGGTGGACTTACAGGAAGACATCCTCCTATTATAGGGCTAGCAGTCAAGTATCTTGACTGAGCGATGTGGGTGAGGTGAGGTGCGTGACTGGGGCACTTCCAGCATCGGTAGACGATGAGGCCGAATCTCAACCGGCAGGGAGGTGGTCGCAGTAGTGGGCTAGCCAAGAGGTGGTGGAGCACGGTGGGTTATGTGTTCCAGCTTGAGCAGGGGTGGGGGCATCGTCTAAGGCTCCAAAGGGTAGTGGTTATTAGTGGATTTTCCTATGATGGCGGTGTGGCTTTCACTGGAAGGAACAAGCGGACCCCTATTTTTTGTTCCTTTTTTTAGTAGTTTTTTTTAAGGAAAAGAAAAATTACTGATCAAGGAAACCAGGATTACAAACCCAATTAGGGAATGAGTTCACCCAACAATGATCACCCCAATGTTTCCCAAAATGATCCAAACAATGGGATTTTTAATTACCATCTATTTTGATGAAATAAAATTTGAATTCATTGAATCCATCGGTCAGGAACCATGTCTTCCTCAAGATGATTCCAAAAGGCTGGGAATCCTCATATTTTGTTGAGAGAGCGTTCACCACTTCGAGGTAGTCAGATTCCACCAGAATATTGGGCCAAAATTTTGAACAGGAAAAAAGAAACCCCTAGAGGATGGTCAAGGCCTCAGTCACCACAAGGCTCCATGAGTTAGGCACTTACCTACACTAAGCTTCCATAATCTGGCCAAAACTGTTATGAGAAATGAGCCCAATACTGATCCTTGAATTAGCAGAGACAGCAGCATCTGTATTGATCTTCAAGAAACCCTCAGGGGGGAGACCAAAAAGGAGCTGCTCATCGAGCATGGCTCAAAGAATTCCCCACATCAATTTTCTTCCAACCATTAATCCACTCCAAAGCTCGATCCACCCATAGGTGATCAGGGGTCACTATCATCTGGAAAATGCATTCATTCTGTCAAGTCCAAAACAACCAAGCAATTGTGCATATCAGCCCTACCATTGTCGGTTCCAGAGAGGACACCCATTTAGTAAGGTTTGGGACCAACCCAATTGAAGGATCAAATAAAATACCAAAATCTGGCCTCCAAACCTTCCACACCCATTCCACCCCCTTACAGGAAATAATTGCATACAGAGGGGTTTCCACTTCATGGAGGCACAAAGGACAAGTGTCGCCCTCTGCCAAATTTCGCTACACCAGAAAGTCACGGGTTGGAAGAATCCCATCACAGACCTACCACCAAAAAAATCACCTTAGGGGGAGCGGTTTGGGACCAGAGGCACTTCCACCGATTATCAGTAAAGACCTAGGCCAAAACTTGAACCCTCATTTTGTAACCTGAATGAACAGAGTATCTCCCATGAGGTTCCCCAGTCCAGCAAATCTGGTCAATACCCATTCTTGGTGTGAGAGGGATACTTAGGATGAGCTGACGATCCACCTCGTTAAACCAACAACAAAGCTACTCCTGATCCCACTCCTCAAGCGAGTCATCGAGCAGGTCATGTACCCTTGCATCTTCAAATCTAGGAACAACTGGTGAGGAAACCTTATGATTGACATCATCTACTAGCCATGGATCATTACAAATGTTAATATTATGCCCATCATCAATTCTCCACACGCATCCCAAATCAATGAGATATTTTTCTCCCCAAATGATCCTCCACATAAAACTCGGTCGTGGCCCCATCTGGGCATGTAAGAAGTCAGAATGAGGTAAGTACTTAGCTTGCATCATTTTTGAGAACAGGGCATTTGGGTGGGAAAGAAGGCGTCATCCTTGCTTCACCAAAAGAGCCTCGTTAAAGCATTTTAGATTTTAGAAGTCAAGGCTGCCATGGAATTTTGAAACACACATCTTCTCTCAAGACATCCAATGGGAATTATGTTTGCCCTCATGGGAGCCCCACCAAAAATTGTCCAACCGGGAGTGGAGTTGATCAATGAGAGTTTCTGGGAATTTAAACAGTGACATAGCATAAGAAGGGATTTATTGGTCCAATGAATTCACGAGAACTTTATTTCCCGCCTTAGAAATCTTCCTACTAGACCAAATACAAATCAAATTATCCGCCCTATCCACAATCGTGCCAAAAACTTGTTTCTTAAACCTAACCACCAGAGTTAGGAGGACAATTTACTTAGGATGCTTATCAACCAGCGGAAACCCACACATTTTTTGCAATTCCTCTCTCTTAGCTTGTGGGATGCCTTTACTGAAATATAACTCTGATTTCGAAGCATTAAGACGTTGCCCAAAGGCCTTTTCGTACAGATTGATGATATTCAGCACTGCACTGCATTCTTGCGGGGTAGCATGCACGAAAAGGAGGCTATCAACTGCAAAAAAAGAGATGAGATATAGGGGGCCATTTCTACATACCATATCACCATGGGTAACTCCTTGATTCGCCGCCTTCAGGATGAGATGATAAAATACATATAACACCAGAATGAAGAGGTAAGGTGATAGGGGGTCCCCTTGTCTCAAGCCTCTTAACGGTTTAAGGCTCACTGAAGGGACCCATTAATATTGATTCTGTAAGAGACAGACGTAACACAATTCATGACATAGAGATCCATTTCGTCCCAAATCCCAACTTGGATAGAACAAGTTCGAGAAAATGCTATTCAACTCTGTCATAAGCTTTCATCATTGAAAGTGTGGCCGATTGTCGCCTATCGACCGTTCAAAGTTCTGGTGCTCTACTAATGTGTATAGCAGCACTCGGGTCGAATCCTCGGTGATGGTACTTCGTAATAGTCGATTGTTTTTAGTTGATTGTATTTTGATTAGGGGGGTTTGTTTGCAGAGCTTAATTGAAATGATTTATGGAT
This sequence comes from Viscum album, assembly GCA_963277665.1. Classification (NCBI taxonomy): domain Eukaryota; kingdom Viridiplantae; phylum Streptophyta; class Magnoliopsida; order Santalales; family Viscaceae; genus Viscum; species Viscum album. Next base: position 1,402,373,544 of record OY728166.1, on the reverse strand, counting down.
GATGTTTGATTTACCAAATTGATAAATATTGGGGTGAGTTCATCATTGGGGAGTTAAGCATGTGATATCCTTGAGCCTTACTTTGTATTGCATTAAATTAACACCCATGTCATAAGTTGATGTTGATTGGAATTCCTAAGTGTGAAGGCTTTAATCCAAGCCTTAACTTAACTTAGGGTTCTAATCTCAATCAAAACTTATTTATGGTAGTGTATTTATGGTTCCAATAATCCATGGAAACCACTTGTTAAACAAAACATATCATTAATCCATGACATATTAAGTTTAACATACACAATATTAATTTAAAGAATACTCATCGAGCAAAACTCTCAATCAATTAACATCCCCAAATTATAACTCACCCCAATGAGAGATTTACTCAGCCATTTGGATGTTTAATAATCTGGTAATATATGTTTATGGTGATGAATTATAAAGAGAAGAAAAAGAAAGGGACAAGATAAGAGTAGTGTGCCGAACACACACACGAAATAATTTAAGAATCAAAAATGGAATTTCGATTGAATGAGGAAGCTTAAGAAGGGAATGGGATTGAACTGAATTTAAACTATTTTAAGAACATTAATATTAAAATACAGAAGGTGGAAGAGAATAAGAGATATTGAAGAAGTAACTTGCATTAAAACAGAATTACAAAGAAAGAGAATTACAAGATTACAAAAATGAAGAACTCAAAAGTAAGTGAAAAGAAAGAGAGGAGGAAAGGTCTCTCAAGTGAAAACTTGAGTATGGCAGGTCCTCCCAAGCCTTTTGAAAAGCTTTGGTCGTGCCAATGTGATCTCCTCTCTTCTGAAATGCCAACCCCTCTCAAGGAGAGAAGGGAAGAGTATTTATAGCCCAAGGAGTGGACTGTTTGCATTCCCAATCTGTCTCTCCACTTGCATCGCCAATTTGAAAATTCAGACAGCCGAATCTTCAAATATCTTCTTCTTCAAAGTTGTAGTAAATAATGTTGGCCGACTACTCTCAAAATTTGGAGTCATTTTGACGTAAGGATAAAAAGTTATGGCCGGTTGAATAAACAAACTTAAACTGTCCATTTCAATCCAGTCTTTTTGAAGTCCATAATGTGAAAGGGTTTTTGAATATTAATATTCCTTCAAATCCGAATGGTTTCTTCAACAAAGTCGGCCGCCTACATCCCCTCTTTCACACTGAAAAATCTCAGCTCTCTTGGATGATTACATCAGGAGATATGTCATGCATACTATACTGATTTTCATTCTCGGCCAGAATGGTGGGCTGGACTTCAAAGATTCATTTGGGCCCCTTGTACTTGGATTTGGGCCATGAAATTTTTATCCAAGATGAAATGTAGTGTCCCCCGAATTATGGTGGAGAGTTAAGGTTTTTGAACTTCTGGATAGAGCCCAGTAAATCAATCTTCATGAATAGTCCAGTTTCTTCACAGATTCTTTGGTCTTGTTTGTGAGGACCATATGACCCTTCAAATGGTAGAATTGGATCATGGTTCCTTCTAATGAAATGTTGTATATTGAAAGGAGAATCCTAAAAAACAAAAAACACACAATTTGGATCAGTATAGTGATAGTTATAATTAAAACATTAAACTGACTCAATTTGACTACTTCTAAAAATGCTCAAATATTATACTTAATATTAAAACATTAATATTTCACACAAATTATGCACATTTCATATAAAATAAGTAAAGGGGGAATATAATAAGTCGTGAAAATATTAATAACATCAACTCCCCCACACTTAGATTTGCGCGTGTCCTCATGTGCAACAAATATAAAAACATGACAAAATCATTTTCACTCACCAACAAATATTAAAATTTTGTTTTCTCCAATCAGGGGAGGTTTAGAATATTTCACTCATCCATATTGAATTCCATCACAAATTTGGTTCACAATAATGCATCAGAAACAATTAATTTTTTCATGTTCAAGGTTTGAATTGGAAAATGTAGGCACTCAAAACTTACTCCTCTCAAGATGATAAAAATGTATTTTAGGAGGTTCACTCATTCACCAACAAAAAGTGAAAATCAAGAGTTTGTAAGAGCTCTCAGCTTCCATTCCCAAATCTAATGTGTACAAGAATCAAGAGGTCTTTTAAGGGGTTTTTCAGTGGCTATGGGACGGTAGGTATATAATGTCCAAAGGAAAAGATGGGATAAAAACACCAACATGGAAAAATCAATGCACATTTTTTTGAAATTTGATTTGAAAGGAAATAGAAACACATATTTACAAGGGCATGAATGTGTGATGAATGAAAAGTGATGGAGATAGAAAATGGAATAGGGTGAGATGATGGAATATGTACAACATAGAAGACTTCCAATAATGACACAATACAAGATGATTCAAGTGTTCTTTTTTTTCTTTTCTTTTTTTGCTTTTTTTTCGAAAGTTGTGCTTGAAACAAGTCTCACAGTCATCTCCCAACCCATGTTTGATCTTCTCATGGAACTAATTTTAGTAGTTATAACACGATCAAAGGTTGAGGATGAATGATTTTTGACCCACCCAAGACACAACCCATTCCTTTTTTTTCATCATTTTTTTTTAATATAAATTTTTTTCATTTTTTTTTTGAACACTTTTCAATGACTTTTGTACAAATGACAATTACACATATACACCCCAAAGCTCACAGAATTACAACATCTCCCCCACACTTGAATGGATGCTTGCCCTCAAGCATATGATGACACATTGGAAATCAATGAAAGTACGCCCAAAAATGATGTCCATTCCCCCCACACTTAAATTTCAATAAATTGTACAATGAAAATCCATGAAGATGTTGGGTGGGACAAGGTATTAGGCTTGTAATGTGTCTATCAAAAGAAAGGTTTTCATAGGCTCAAAGGGGCTTTCAAAAGTAGGATCAATGTAAGGGTAACAGGAGGCTATTTGGCTATTCTGATTCTCATGTGGCTTAGAAAATGCCTCTATCATATTAATGCATACAAAAGATGGAAATTCAGCTCGAAGGTCCACAAACTCAAGACTCACAATCAGTGGTGAAGACACACAATGAAAAAGATGGCCATAGATGACCTTGGCATGAAGGCTAATGTTATTCCTCACGGTAGGGGAGAATCATTTTCCACCAAAAATTGTTCATTCAAAATGTTTGTTATTGACACAAAATTGTTTACCCAAGTTTGAGATAAAAATTCAATATATTTGAGTTTAAAACAAGCCTTTTGACTCCCCAAAATGGTTGGACAAAATTTCAAAACTAGATGGTGAGTAAGCATGACTCTTTTTTTGTAATTTTTTTAAGTAATTGTGTTTTTTGTTTTTTTTTTAGTTTTTAAGGTTTTTTTTTTTTTAAATACACACCCACACAAGAAAGATAAAAAGAAAGGGTTTGATGAATAAAGTGGTAACAAAATGAAAGAGAGAGGAAGAAGAAGAAAGAGGTAGAGAGAGGAAGAGATAGAGAGAGAGTTAAAGGGAAAGAGGTGCCCCCTGGTTTGGATTTGGTGGGTCGCCATTTCCATCTAGTGGTGGGTCAATGGAAGTCGATGTGGAACCTGAAGTGAATGGCCTCTCATGGTGATGCTTTAACCGGTGTCCATTTACCGTGAATGTTCTTTTTGAAGAAGGGTCTTCGACTTGCACTGCACCAAATGGGTAAACATTAGTAATAATAAAAGGTCCATCCCAACGAGAATTGAGCTTACCTGGGTGAAGTCGAAATCGAGAATTGAAGAGCATTACCTTTTCACCTTCATGAAATACCTTTCGAAGAATGTACTTGTCATGGAGTGACTTTGCCTTTTCTTTGTAGAGAATGGAGTTCTCATACGAATCGAGTCGAAGCTCCTCCAATTCAGTCAACTGCAACAATCTTTCTTCACCAGATTTTTCACAATCAAAATTACATGTTTTGACAGCCCAAAATGACTTATGTTGGATTTCAACTGGTAAATGACAGGCTTTACCAAAGACTAGCCTAAATGGAGACATCCCAATGGGTGTCTTATAGGCTGTTCGATAGGCCCAAAGTGCTTCACCAAGTCTATCGGGCCAGTCTTTTCTTGTGGGCTTAACAATTCTTTCAAGCACTCTTTTCACTTCTCTATTAGAAAGTTCAGCCATTCCATTTGTTTGAGGGTGATATGTAGTGGATGTTTTATGTACAACCCCATTCTTTTTCAAAAGTGACTCCATGGTTCTATTACAGAAATGAGTTCCTAAGTCACTTATCAAAGCACGTGGTGTTCCGAATCGATGGAAGATATGGGTTTTGAGGAACTCACTCACAGTTTGAGCATCATCTTTCCTAGTGGGTTTGGCCTCGACCCACCTAGAAACATAGTCAACAGCAAGGAGAATGTAGGATAATCCATTGGAAGGGGGAAAAGGTCCCATAAAATCGATGCCCCAAACATCGAAAAGATCACAGAAGATTAATGGCTTTTGAGGCATTTCGTTTCTTTTGGAAATTGTGCCAAACTTTTGGAAAGTGGGACATGATTGACAGAACTCGTGTGAGTCCTTGAAGAGTGAAGGCCAAAAGAATCCATAATCTAGGACCTTTCGAGAAGTCCTTTGTGGTCCAAAGTGGCCACCTCCAGGCATTGAGTGGCAGAATTCCAAGATGGAGAATTGTTCAGTTTCATCAACACATCTCCTAATTACCATGTCAGCCCCAGTTTTTCAAAGTTTATTATCTTCCCACAAATAATGCTTTGAATCACTTTTCATCTTTTCTTTTTGTTCTTTTGAAAAATATTCAGGGAAAACACCAGAAACCAAGTAATTGACAATTGGGGCATACCATGGTAACTTTGGAGTGAGAGATGAGAGGTGTTCAGTTGGAAATTCAGGATCAATTATTTCAGAATGAGAAGAATTAGAAATTCTACTCAGGTGGTCAGCCACAGGGTTTTCTTTTCCAGGTTTATCTTTTATCACAAGGTCAAACTCTTGGAGCATTAAAATCCATCTTATTAGCCTTGGTTTGGAATCACTTTTCTTAAGTAAGAACTTTAATGCTGAGTGGTCCGTGAAGATGATGATTTTGGCACCTAAGAGATAGGGCCGGAATTTATCCAAGGCAAAAACCACAGCTAAAAGTTCTTTTTCAGTCACAGTTTAGTGTGATTGAGTTTCATCCAATGTTTTTGAGGCATAAAAGATGACATGAGGAATGTTTTCTCTTCTTTGACCAAGAACAGCCCCAATGGCCCTATCAGAAGCATCACACATCAATTCAAATGGTAAGGACCAATCTGGGGGTTGGATTATTGGAGCAGATGTGAGAGCAGATTTGAGTTCAATGAAGGCTCTCTTGCAAGCCTCGTCAAAATTGAATGTGACATCATTTTGAAGTAAACGAGTGAGTGGGAGGGAAATCTTGCTGAAGTTCTGAATGAATCGCCGATAGAAACCAGCATGACCAAGGAAGGACCGAATGTCTCGAACTGATTTGGGTTCAGGAAGTGATTGGATCACCTCAATTTTGGCTGGATCAACTTGGATACCCTCTTGAGAAATGATGTGCCCTAGAACAATCCCATTTGAAACCATGAAGTGACATTTTTCAAAATTCAGCACAAGGTTGCACTTGACACACTTTTGAAGGACCAAAGAGAGTGAATGTAAGCAAGATTCAAATGACTCGCCATAAATGGTAAATTCATCCATGAATACCTCCATGAAATTCTCAATGAATTCAGAAAAGATACTCATCATACACCGCTGGAATGTTGCAGGAGCATTACAAAGGCCAAAAGGCATTCGCCTATAGGCATAGGTTCCAAAGGGGCAAGTGAATGTGGTCTTTTCTTGGTCTTGAGGTGCGATTGGAATTTGGAAGTAGCCGGTGTAACCATCAAGAAAGCAATAGTGTGACTTTCCGGCCAATCTCTCAAGCATTTGGTCAAGGAAAGGAAGTGGGTAGTGATCTTTTCGTGTTTCAGCATTCAATTTGCGATAATCGATGCACACATGCCATTTGTTTTTCACCCGAGTTGTGACCACTTCTCCATGTTCATTTGTGACAACTGTTATCCCGCCCTTCTTAGGAACAACTTGAATTGGACTAACCCATTCACTATCAGAAATTGGGTAGATAATACCAGCTTGAAGAAGCTTGGTAATCTCTTCCCTAACTACCTCAAGTATGAGTGGATTGAGTCTTCTTTGAGGTTGCCTAATTGGTTTGGATGATTCCTCTAGATGGATGTGATGCATGCAAAGGGCAGGGTTGATTCCTGGAATATCCTCTAGGGTCCAACCTAAGGCATTTTTGTTTTCCTCTAACACTTGAACAAGTTGGGACTCCTCAGTTTCAGAAAGTGAAGCAGAGATAATGACAGGGTAGGAGGGATCATGGAAAAGGAATGCATACTTGAGGTGTGAAGGAAGTGGTTTTAGATCAGTTTCAGCCTTGATTGGAGAGCTAGACAAGTTAGGAGTAGGAGAAGGGATTCTAGATGGGTTTGGATCATTTTCCTCAACACTGTCCAAGGTGGAGCAGTAGAGATCAGAGTTGATGTGGGATTCAAGAGAGTTTTCAAGTTCCTCTAGATTGATGGAGTCTATGAATGAGAGGTCCACATCAACTTCACCATTTATGACTTTGTTAATCATGGTGCATATTTCAAAAGATCCTTTATCATTAGAACATGAAGAACATGGTGGATTGGGGTTCGATTGAATCTTAGAAGTGTCCTCAAAAGCATGGATTGAGAATGCAGAGTGATCCTCAGATGGGTATCGCATGGCTTGGAAAATGTTGAACTTGACCAGTTGGTCACCAAATTCCATGGATAAGATGCCTGAGTGGACATCAATCTTGGTTCTCGCAGTCATGAGGAATGGTCTTCCTAGAATTAGGGGAGATCGAGAAGAGGTCGTCTCACCTTCCATGTCAAGGACATAGAAATCAGCTGGGAAGATAAGATCATTGACCCGAACAAGAACATCCTCAATTATCCCCTCAGGACTGGCAGTGCTTCGATTGGCTAATTGAATGACAATACCTGTTGGGTGAAAGGGACCTAGACCAAGGTTGGAGAAAATGGATTTGGGAATGACATTTATTGAGGCTCCAAGGTCTATGAGTGCATCATCAAAGTTGGAACTCCCTATTTGACATGGAACCGTGAAGGTCCCTGGATCTTTGCACTTCATGGGAATGGACTGTTGAGTTGAAACATTTTCAATGCTCCTAAGTTGCCTCTTATGGGTGCACAATTCCTTAAGAAACTTGGCATACTTAGGGATTTGTTTGATGGCATCTAAGAGGGGGATGTTCACTTCAACACGTCTAAACATGTCAAGCATTTCCGGATCAGGTTCAAAGGACTTCTTAGGCTTGGAGATGGCTTGAGGAAAAGGAATTGGGTTCCTTAGAGGAATGGAAGGAGGTGAAGGAGTGGATTCAAGTTCCTTTTCCAGCTTTTTGTTCTTTTCATTTTCTAGATCAACATCGAAAGGGGAGGTAGAGCAATCATTATGGGGCATAGCAATTTGCTTTCCCGATCTAAGTGCAATTGCACTTACATTACCCTTAGGGTTGGGTAATGGTTGAGCTGGGAGTTGGGATGAATTGGATGGTTGTTGCTGGCTAAGGTGGGATGCAAGTTGACCTATTTGGGTTTCAATGTTCTTGAGGCTAGAACGGGTGAAGGAAGCAAGATCCTCTACAGCACTTTCCCATGGTTGTTTAGAAGAAGAGGCTTGTCCCAAATTGGGTTGGCCTTGATTTTGGTTCTTGGGAAAGTGATTGTATTGGGTGGGGAATTGGGAAGGCTCGTTAGGATAGTGGAATCCAGGAGGAGGATTGTTCCTTTGGGGTTGAGGAACAAAAGGATAAGGTTGATGGATACCACCACTTTGACCATATTGGAACTGGTTTGGATTTTGAGGAGGGAATTGAGGAGGATGAGAAATGGGATTACCATACCTCAGAGGTGGGTTAAAGGTAGAAGAGAAGGGCTCAGAGTGGGGTTGGTTGAAGTTTCTAACAAACTGACCTGATTGTTGAGGGTTGAAGTTTCGCTGAGCATATGCCGCATTGAGCTCCATTGGACTAGATGAATCAGATGGATCATCTTGAAGTTGTGGACATGTGTCAGTCGGATGAGATGGAGAGTTGCATATTCCACAATTCTTGATAGGTCTAGGGAATAGTGACTGTGGAGAAGATGAGGTTGGGGCTTTGGTAGCCACCGCTAGTTGACGCACAAGACCTGTAAGTTCACTCATCCACTCAGTCATCTTGTTGGGCTCTATGGATTGATTATCTTGGGCTTGTTTCACTTGAGCATGTGCTCGAGTATGGAATTGCTGCGTGTTTGCAGCCATGTTGCTTATGAGTTCTCGTGCAGCTGCAGGAGTTTTGTCAACAAGAGCACCGCCACTTGCGGCATCAATGAGAGTTCGCTCCATAGCCAATAACCCCTCATAGAAGTATTGGATCAGGAGTTGGTCAGGGATTTGATGGTGTGGACAAGTTTCCACAAGCTTTTTGAACCTCTCCCAATACTCATGGAGTGATTCATTAGGGAATTGACGGATGCCGCTTATTTCCTTTCGGATAGAAGCTGTTCGGGAAGCGGGAAAGAACTTCTCAAGGAAAAGTCTCTTCATGTCAACCCATGAGTTTATGGAACCAGGTGGGAGGTAGTAGAGCCAAGACTTGGCAGAATCTGCTAGGGAAAAGGGGAAAGCTCTAAGCTTGATTTGTTCTTCAGAAACCCCTTGAGGTTTCATGGTTGAGCAGACCACTTGGAACTCTTTGAGGTGAAGATGAGGATCCTCACCGGCTAGCCCGTGAAAATGAGGGAGAAGATGAATCAAACCCGACTTGAGTTCGAATTCAGCCTCTATGTTTGGATATTGAATACCAAGAGGTTGGTAATTCATATCAGGGGCAGCAAGTTCTTTCAATGTTTGTTCCCTAGGATTGGCCATATCTAATTCAATTGGTAGGGCAATGATTGGTTCTTGGGTGATTTGGTTATCCCTAATGGTCCTCCTAATTCGACGAAGAGTTCTATCAATTTCAGGGTCAAACAAATCCGAGGGATTGTTTGGAAGGCTACGGGGCATTCAGAGAGATTTTGGAAGAAAGAGGAAGACGGGTTTTTCTTTGTATTTTTTTCAGTTTATGATTTTTAAGAGGAAGACGGGTTTTTCTTTGTGTTTTTTTTCAATTTTTTTAAACTTTTGTATTTTTTGGGTTTTTTTTTACAATAACCAGAAACTAATGACTACTTAAAGCACCATCCCCGGCAACGGCGCCATTTGAAAGTGCGGCCGATTGTCGCCTATCGACCGTTCAAAGTTCTGGTGCTCTGCTAATGTGTATAGCAGCACTCGGGTCGAATCCTCGGTGATGGAACTTCGTAATAGTCGATTGTTTTTAGTTGATTGTATTTTGATTAGGGGGGTTTGTTTTCAGAGCTTAATTGAAATGATTTATGTATGATGTTTGATTTACCAAATTGATAAAGATTGGGGTGAGTTCATCATTGGGGAGTTAATCATGTGATATCCTTGAGCCTTACTTTGTATTGCATTAAATTAACACCCATGTCATAAGTTGACGTTGATTGGAATTCCTAAGTGTGAAGGCTTTAATCCAAGCCTTAACTTAACTTAGGGTTCTAATCTCAATCAAAACTTATTTATGGTAGTGTATTTATGGTTCCAATAATCCATGGAAACCACTTGTTAAACAAAACATATCATTAATCCATGACATATTAAGTTTAACATACACAATATTAATTTAAAGAATACTCATCGAGCAAAACTCTCAATCAATTAACATCCCCAAATTATAACTCACCCCAATGAGAGATTTACTCAGCCATTTGGATGTTTAATAATCTGGTAATATATGTTTATGGTGATGAATTATAAAGAGAAGAAAAAGAAAGGGACAAGATAAGAGTAGTGTGCCGAACACACACACGAAATAATTTAAGAATCAAAAATGGAATTTCGATTGAATGAGGAAGCTTAAGAAGGGAAGGGGATTGAACTGAATTTAAACTATTTTAAGAACATTAATATTAAAATACAGAAGGTGGAAGAGAATAAGAGATATTGAAGAAGTAACTTGCATTAAAACAGAATTACAAAGAAAGAGAATTACAAGATTACAAAAATGAAGAACTCAAAAGTAAGTGAAAAGAAAGAGAGGAGGAAAGGTCTCTCAAGTGAAAACTTGAGTATGGCAGGTCCTCCCAAGCCTTTGGCAAAGCTTTGGTCGTGCCAATGTGATCTCCTCTCTTCTGAAATGCCAACCCCTCTCAAGGAGAGAAGGGAAGAGTATTTATAGCCCAAGGAGTGGACTGTTTGCATTCCCAATCTGTCCCTCCACTTGCATCGCCAATTTGACAATTCAGACAGCCGAATCTTCAAATATCTTCTTCTTCAAAGTTGTAGGCAATAATGTTGGCCGACTACTCTCAAACTTTGGAGTCATTTTGACGTAAGGATAAAAAGTTATGGTCGGTTGAATAAAAAAACTTAAACTGTCCATTTCAATCCAGTCTTTTTGAAGTCCATAATGTGAAAGGGTTTTTGAATATCAAGATTCCTTCAAATCCGAATGGTTTCTTCAACAAAGTCGGCCGCCTACATCCCCTCTTTCACACTGAAAAATCTCAGCTCTCTTGGATGATTACATCAGGATATATCTCATGCATACTATACTGATTTTCATTCTCGGCCAGAATGGTGGGCTGGACTTCAAAGATTCATTTGGGCCCCTTGTACTTGGATTTGGGCCATGAAATTTTTATCCAAGATGAAATGTAGTGTCCCCCGAATTATGGTGGAGAGTTAAGGTTTTTGAACTTCTGGATAGAGCCCAGTAAATCAATCTTCATGAATAGTCCAGTTTCTTCACAGATTCTTTGGTCTTGTTTGTGAGGACCATATGACCCTTCAAATGGTAGAATTGGATCATGGTTCCTTCTAATGAAATGTTTTATATTGAAAGGAGAATCCTAAAAAACAAGAACCACGCAATTTGGATCAGTATAGTGATAGTTATAATTAAAACATTAAACTGACTCAATTTGACTACTTCTAAAAATGCTCAAATATTATACTTAATATTAAAACATTAATATTTCACACAAATTATGCACATTTCATATAAAATAAGTAAAGGGGGAATATAATAAGTCGTGAAAATATTAATAACATCAATCATATCAAGTTTCATTTCCATGGTGTCACACTTGGATGAGGAGTGAGTTTTCATAGAGTGGAATAATTCGAAGGAAATGGTAGCATTGTTCGTAATATATCTCTTTGGAACGAAAGAACTTTGGTTATCTGAGACAAGAAAAGGGATAAAATTCCTAAGTCTGGCCACCATGATTTTGGATAAAATTTTGTAAATCACATTACACGGGCTGATTGGCCGAAACTCCGAGATTTTCTGAGGGCACTGGGATTTGAGGATAATACTAATAAGAGTTTCATTCAGGGATTCAAGAGAGGCTCTTCCATCCCACACCTCCTTCATAAGGGCCACCACATCAGGCCCCACTATATGCCAAAAGTGTTTAAAGAACATAGCATGAAAACCATCAGGCCCCGGTGCCTTGGTAGAGTGAATAAGATGCAGGGCCCCAAGCACTTCCTCATCAGACTAATCGCTTTCCAGGTACCGATTCATGTCTTCTGTAACCAAATTTTGGATGCATCCAATCAGGCATGAGGGAGTACAAATACTTTCTTCTGAATAGAGGTTGCTTAAAAAGTTTAGGATAATGGAGTGAATGTCATTTATGTCATGTGAAACTCTTCCAGTGGGGTCCTCCAGATGAGAAATATAATTCTTCCTTCTCCTTGCAGATGCTCATTGGTGAAAAAAGATGGTGTTCTGGTCACCATCTCTGATATGGGACTCTCATGCCCGAATGAACCAAAAACTCTCTTTCTCCCTTAGAGCTGCATTAAGATTCTTTTCTGCCATAGAGATGCTTCTAAGGACAGAGTCACAACAAGGATATGAGTGGAGTCACTTTAATTGATTCTCCACCTCCTTAATACGTCGGTCAAAGTTACCAAACCTAGATGAGCTCCACTTATGAAGGATAGATGCAACAATGCGGAAGTTGGACATGATGCACCGATTCGATCCCTCCCAAGATGATTGAACCACCTTTTCACAGTCACTATCTTAGAACCACTTACTTTAAAAGCGGAAGGTTCGCTCAGGTCCCCTCTATTTCCCTTGTGAGACTATTGACAACATGATTGGGCAGTGGTCAGAGGAGACAGGGGCAGGTGGATGATAGAGAAGGTATGGAAAAGAGAGGTCCACTCATCATTCCCAACAAATCTGTCAAGCCTTTCCGCCAGGTGGTTCTCCATTGACCTACCCCGATGCTAGGTAAATGGCGAGCTAGAAAACCCAATGTCATGAAGAGAGTTTGAAACAAGAGACATCCTAAAATCATTCATCATAGCACCACTCCTCACACGTCCCCCTTCTTTTTCATGGGGATACAGGACCTCATTAAAATCCCCCCTCCCCCATCAGAAGAGGGCCAGGGAGGGAGTCTCGCAGTCGCTTCAAAAGGGACCATGATCTATGTTTATCCTGCCCACCCGACCACCCATAGAACCCAACAAACGACCAAGGAGGATCCCCTGGGCCCGAAACCATCACAGCAATGTGGTTACTTGAGTAATTAGAGATCTTGACCCCAAGGTCCTCCTTCTACAAGAGGAAAAGTCCACCTGAGTGTCCCTGTCTTCCAATGGGTAAGATGTTTTTGAACCCAATCTTCCGGCACATAAGTCTCGCATCCTTTCTTATCCAACATAGTTTCAGATACAAAAACTATGTTAGGGTGAAATTTGGAACTCCAGTGATGGAGAATGAAAATCGTTCGGGGATTTCCAATCCCCCAACAATTCCAGCATAAGATTTTCATTGCCCTAGGTGGGGCTGGGACACACCCGTCGCTGCCTCTGAAACTTCGACTACCCGCCCGTCATCTGCCACTTTCCACCTCTTTGGTAGGCTCTCAGTCGTCTGGGATTCCTCCAAGCGTTTTTTATGGTCCCTGGGCTGTGAAATGGTGGGATCCACACCCTTATCCCCGCTAATCATTCTTTTCCATGTCTATTGTTTTAAAGTAACTGTCAACGTGATCCTCTTCATGTCATCTACTGCCTGAGGGGTAGCATTGGGAGAAACATCATCTGAACTGGAAACCGGGTCTGGTGGGTCATTGAATAGTTGTTGTACCCCTGATCCTGGGTATGGTGGTTCCTTGCAGTTTGGTTGCATCCTATCAGATGGGGAGGCAATGGCCTTTAAAATAGTTGTGGTCTGGCTTGGGGGGCAGTCGGCCCCTGCCCCTGACTCATGTGTTGTTCCCTAGGCTCAATTGAGATCTATGGCCAGTCCAGATTCCTTCCTTCTGCCCATTGAACCACATGACTGTCAGTAGAAATATTTGGTGGCCCAAGCATGATTATATTAGTATGAGTTGGTTTAGCCTGCTTATTAAGAGCCTTCGCTAGTTTTTCACGGTCCTGTTGTTTTTCAAATTCGACAATAAAAGTCAGCCCAGAGGTTTTTGCACGAAGATAGGGACTGTATTGAAAAATAACATTGCCCTGTCCAACCTCCTTCTTCACCTCACAAGCCTTTTCTAAGTGTCTGAGGCACCCACAAAAGAAATAGAAAATAGGAATCTTTTTAAACTCAAAAGAAATCCAGACGTCAGAGTCCTCAATTGTCAAAAACATGCCCCTCATAAGAGGATATGCAACATCCATCAAAGCTCTGATTTGTACAAAAGGTCCCCAATGAATTGGATCAGACCGATCCCATTCCATAAATGAACCGATTCATCCTCCAATCTCATGCATAACTTGTTCTGTTCTACCATGAAAGGGGATTACTCTAATTCAAATCCAGAAAGGTGAGTAAGACAGATTAACTGATTGAAAATTTTCTTTGCCTTTAAGGTTCTCCATGAGTATGATTTGGTTGTCAAAGGACCGTGGTCAACCTTTTAGGATTTTTAATTTATCTCATTAATTAAAGAATTCAAATACTAGGAGTCCTGCTTCCACTTCTATTATAGCAACGCTGTCCTCCAATCGCCAGATATTTTGCAGAGTATTTTTCAAGGCCCCCTGGTTAAATGAGCATTTTTCTAAAAATTTCCCTACCACCAGGAGCGACATGCGATGTGACAAAAAGGCGTCTTTGTTTTTTCGTGTGATGATCGACGCTTTCTTTTTATCAGTCAGTGAAAGGTTCTTCCACCGATTCACCAATTCGGATTCCATGACAGCAAAGAACACCACCTCAATGTTATCTCTCGATCACACCCTTCACAAGCCCACCACTCTCGCGTTCAAAACTCCACAACACGAACAAAACTTTCCTCCTTCGCAGACCAGCAACACGTGTCTAATCCTTCACGTGGCATTCCTCCACAAATCTACACCTAGAGGACCAGCTCTCTGCACCAGCCCTTCCACGTGGACCAGCCCATGCACGGTCCAAAACTTCGACAACCTGCCCCTACGCGGCAGCACCTATGCCTGCAAGACCCTGTGTGAGTCCAACTCTTCACGAACTGCACCTGCACGCTCAAGACACTTGCGTGATCTTGAATATTCATGTGCCCAGCCCTGCGAGTGAGTAGACCCGCAGAAGACAAACCAAAAGAGAACAGAGCAGTGAAACTTGTCGATGAAATGGAATGAGTATGTAAGATCCCTTATTTTTTCAGGTATGACTCTCTCTGAGTTTTTCATTTGAGCCTTGGTGGCTGAGTCTTGTTCAGAAACAGAGAGCCTTGTTGGAGAAAATTACTTAAAGTTCAGCAATGTATGTTTTTTTGAATTAATAGAGTCTATATAAATGGGTCAATAATTATAATGGGTTCTTGGTAAGTTAATAATCCTTAAAGGGGGTTTAGTTTTTTTTATGAGGAAAATGGGATGAAAAACTATCTATAAAACAATTACACATCATGTAATGTTCAGAATATTTTTTAAATAATATTCTAAAGTGGTAGGTTTTTCAACATATCCCATTAAAACAAATTAAATGACATGCAACTATATTACATGACTTGTGATTCCTTGACCTGCAGTTTTAAAGTGTGTCATGCAGCTAATGTTTTTATTCACCCGCATGTAGCTTTTTTCTTGTCAACCTAGGGCACCCGCCCAAAAGATTTTGGAGTTCCAACCTCCCTTATGAATGTCCCAATAACACATATGATCCCTAGTAAGTGGTTTTGGTCCAGTTTTTTCTTCTCTCCCTTATTTATCCACCCGTTTCAATGTAAACCTTTGACTGTGTGTGTTGTTGGTTTTGATCTTGATCAGTTTTGATATAGGATCCTTCTTTTGATCATCTTCACCTTCTTCCTTATGGGTGTTTTTTATTGGAAGTGTTGTTTGATCGATAGTTAAAGGCAGGTGGTCTAAACCTTAACCCTGTGGTTTGATAATTGTCAAGTATGTGTGATATTATAATTGCACCAACATATCGTGTGTCGATTAAATTGAAAGAATGAATTGAATATTTTCTTGGAGTCCCTTTATATTCAATTGGTTATTGACTTGGATTCTGGCTACCATTTGGGTGAGAGAACCCTTGTGTAAAATGAATTTTTTATTGGATTAAAGTGTGTTTAGCATGACATGGATTGTGGCTGTTTCCTTGATATAGATTCACCTTGTCTAGGATTTTTTATTGATATAAGTGGAATTTTATTGGTTATGACCAATTGATATATATAAAATGTGTAATTGAAAGATAAATGGTAATTTTCATAATTGACCATTGTGTTATATGATGTGATATTATGATATCCGTGTTTTTATGACTTGTGTTGTGATTCATGTTGAAATGCTTATATAGGGTGTTGTCCTAGTGATACATGATGTAATGCTTATATAGGGTGTTGTCCTAGTGATACATAATGAAATTATTATATAGAAGGCTAGGCATGGTTTTCATACTGAAATGTTTATATAGCGATCTAGGCCCAATCAACATGATGAAATGCTTATATAGTGTGTTGGGCCCAGTTTATCTGTGGTAATGCTTATATAGTGGGTTGTTCCCAATGACACATACTGAAATGCTTATATAGATAATTTGACCCATATTTGTGTGATTTATACCTTCATTATTAGGTTATGGTTAGCAAGGTTGTAATAAATGCTCTGAGACATTCTGGCATGGCACTGAGGCAGGTTATGATATTCCTTAGTTATAAGGTTATGGTTGGTATGGTTGTGATACATGCTCAAAAACATTCCGGCATAGAGCCAAAGTAGGTCGACGTGGTATTAAGTTAATTATTTAATTAATTAATACTCTTTTTTATTGCATTATTGCATACACTTGTTATCATCCTGGTTATATTTAGACACGGTGGTATTGACCTACTAAGTTATACTCATTCCCTATTCAGTCTTTTGTTTGGAACCCGGGAGAATTACATGGATGTAGGATTGGATAATGGAAAATGAACTTGTTGTTGATTGTTACTTTTTGTATGGGGTGGAGTTTGGAGATGGGACCAACATTGGGTTTGGGAATGGAGACTTTTGAGTCTTTATTTGAGACTGCTAGTCTTTTATTTGCATTATTCCTAGAATTATATTTAGTTACATTCCAGCATGAAATTACATTATTCTTTATTATTTATTGGATTATTTAGTTGGATTATTAGTTAGTTTCCATTGTATTACATTGTTTCCATTATTTCTTTACTCTAATATTTATTTATTATTGTTGTTATTGAATTTTTCCATTGTGTTGTAAACTTTGAATCCAGGGGTTATAGTCTCACCACTATACTTATCACACCACTGCTACTGGCTGGAAGCCTCTGGAATATGGGGAAGCACACTTGAGGTCTCACAACCAACCCATTATGTCCACGTGAGAGAGTTTCGGATCAGGGGACATTAAAAAAGTGGTATCAAAGCACACCGAGTTTCTTTTCTTTTTATTTACTATTTGGGAAAGGTATAAAGGAGACTAGTATGTGTTAGGACATGGTAATGAGATTTTACATGGGGGTATCTAACCCATGTATGGGGGGAAATCTGAATGCCCATGGATGGATTGTTGTTTATGTTGTGTGATTGTTACAGTTGATGTTATTTCATCCAGGGTGATTCACATGTTGTGTGGGGTTATTGTTTTATGAAGTTATTGGTTCTTGAGATTTATACTCATGGTCCTTTATGTCATGAGATGAGTACACATACATCATAATAGGAACATAGGGATATATTTACATGCATTGTTCATAATAGGGACATATTTATTTGGAATGTGATATATACTTTCCTATTGATGTGTGATATGATATATTTTTTATATCTGGGAAATAAAATAAATGCACTCTTTTTTCAATCTAAAATACTTGTAATAAATGTCTGGAGAGACCTAGATTTAGTATATATTTGTCGATGTATCCTGTTGAGGTTGACCATATTATATCTAGTGTTATAAGGAGTGTGTTTTTTTTTTGTCAAGAAAATGCCTCCTTTTTGTCTTTGAGATGAGCATTAGGAGAGTAAAAATCAACACGCTCCTAATATTGCTAAATCAGGTATTCCTGTAGTTCTTAAGGATCATATGGATGGTCATCTTTATGAAAGCTTCTTGAGGGTCATGAGATCCATGGAAAGAGATATTGTTCGCATTGTGCCTTTGATGTTTGAGATGACGAGTGAGTTTCATCTCTAGAATCCACCTATGTTCACTAGGGAGGGAGGACCCCATGCAGTTGAGTTCTAGATCAAGTAATTATAAATAATCTTTAAGCATATTGAGATACCCATAGATAGGAGTGTGAATCTTGTTGTGTATATGCTTTATGGACCAGTCAAGCATTGGTGGGTCATTCTGGAACAGGAAGGGCAATAGGAAGAGTTATCTTGGAAGGAATTCGAGATGAAGTTCATAGTCCATTTCTATCTCAATACATTAAGGGGTCATAAGGCTCGTGAATTCATACACCTGACACAGGAGGGCATGTCAGTGATGGAATACGTGAAATGTTTCACTTAATTTTAGCACTTTTCACTATCTTTAAATGCTAATGAGATCTCTAAGGTGAGATATTTTTAGGATGGTCTTTACTATGGGATCAGGTATTAAGTGAATGTGTTCTGACTGAGTAGTTTTGAAAATGTGATAAATCAGTCACTCATCACAAAAGGAAATTTTAGAGAGGCCCAAATTTTCAGTCATACTATTTCATCAGGGAAAACTATGAGCTCTTCTTATAGTGGAAAGAAGCGTTGTTATGAAAATTTTCACCAGGGAAATAGTAGGAAGAGCAGTCAGGGTAGGGGACAGCTATCTCAAGACCATGTTCAATTATAGTACTATCAATGTGGTAAGATGGGCCATAAACAGACTCAATTTTCATACCCCATTTTAGAGTGTCACGCTTGTGGAATATTAGTCCACCTAAAGATGTTTTTAGGGGAATTTAGTATCAAAGCAGTTGAAGTGGAATGGGATTGGCACCAGAGTTTGGGAAGGACTCAGATACGCCTCAATAGACATGTATCTAGAGTTCCATTGGACATTCTGGTCAAGGTAGGGGACATGGTCCCCCCGTGTAGGAATGAAAGTACCAGAAAGAGGGTATAGCTCAAGGGATTCAAGATATATCCCAGGGTAGAGGGGCTATTCAGCTACATGTTATGCAGACTACTCCATCTATTGTGGATGCAAGACTATTTACTATCAGAGGTATGATTCTTTCATCATCTACCCTTGCTTGTGTTTTTTTATATAGGATCATTGCATTCCTTTTTATCTTCTTTTTTGTAAATGGTTTTCACTTGTATGTTGAAATATTGGAGAGTGTTTTGATCATCAACATGCTATTGGGAGTGTGTTCAATGAATATTAGACATTGCAATTCATGTTCTCTAGATAATGGTGGTTACCGTTTCTTTTGGGAATAGTTTGTACTATAAATGGTAGGCTTCAACTTGATTCTTAGTATGGATTGGTTATTACTATACCAGGCTCATATCGACTATTACTAAAGGAGTTTTTCCTTTTTATCTCCATGAGGATTCATCTTTTCTCACCAGGGTGAGTGGGATCTTCAGGCTAGTTGTGCAGGACCAATTCAGTATAGATTAGATTGTCTCACAACTCAGATATCCATTATTATTCTAGATGACAGTGTTGTGCATCCAGATTATTTTCCTCTAATGGTAGACCATTTTCAATATGTCTTTCCTTATGAGTTCTATGGATTACCTCCCAAATGATAGGTTGAGTTTAAGATTGAGTTGGTGTCGGGAGAAGGTCCAGTTTCTATCCCACCTTATAGAATGGCACCAGTAGATCTTTGGGAGTTGAAAGTTCAGTTAGAAGATTTGGAATCTAAGGGTTTTATATGGCCTAGTATATCTCCTTGGGATTATCCAGTTCTATTTGCAAATAAATATAATGGGACTTTGCACTTGTGTGTGGATTATTGAAGATTGGACCAGATGATGGTCAAGAACCAGTATCCTTTTCCACACATCAATGATCTCTTCGATCAGTTCAGAGGTGATAAGATCTTCTCTAAGATTGATTTAAGATTGTGATACCATTAGTTAAGGTTGGGACCAACAGACATACCTCAGACTACTTTTAGGAGTAGTTATGGCTTGTATGAGTTTTTAGTGATGTCGTTTGGGTTGACTAATGCACTAGCGGTATTCATGGCCTTATTTAATAGGATATTTCATTATTTTTGGGACTAGTTTGTGGTAGTTTTTGTTGATTACATCTTGGTGTACTTCTAGTCAGCAGAAGATCATGCCAAACATATTGAAATCATCCTGAGTATATTGAGAGAGAATCAGCTTTGCGTCGATCTAAACAAATGTAGTTTTTAAATTGATAAAGTGAACTTTTTAGGCCATGTCATCTCATAGTTAGGAGTGTAGTTGGACCCATATAAATTTAAAGTTGTTGTATCTTGGTAGCATACCAAGAATGTATTTGATATTTAGATATTTCTAGGTTTAGTAGGTTATTATCAGCGCTTTATCCATGATTTATCTCATCTGGAAGCACTGATGTCTAGGATGACTAATAAAAGGTTGAAGTTTGTTTGGTCTAATGATTATGAGAGATATTTTTAGTATCTTAAAGGTAGGATAACCTCATAACTTATCCTCACTTTACCCATATCGGGTAAAGCATATACTGTGTAATGTGATGCATCTGGAGTGGAACTCGAAGCAGTTCTGATATAGGAGGATCGAGTGGTTTCTTATGTGTCTAGATAGTTGAGGCCATATGAGAGGAATTATACTACTCAAGACTTGGATATAGAAATAGTGGTACATTCCTTGAGATGTTGGAGGTATTATCTCATGGGTGAGAATATTTTGGTATACACTAACCATAAAATTTTGTGGTATACATGAAACACAATAGCTTCAGGTGCATCTTTTCTCAGCAAGACTTGAACCTTTAATAAAGGAGGTGGGTCGAGTATCTATATTCTTTAAAATTTGAGTAGTCTTATACACTAGAAAAGGTAAATTTTGTTGTCAATATATTGAGATATGATATGAAGGAAGAGGTAATACAGGAGTCTTGTGATGAGTAGAAAATAATGGATCTCTTTGCAGATATGCATCGATTTGTTCATGAGTCTCAGGGATAAGTAGCTCTGACTTCAACATATGTTATACCTCTTTGTTGGCTATAGGTAGGTGGGTCAGCACTTGTTGGGCGTAGTCTCATATAGTAAATGTCTGAGTAAGTTCAATTGATCAGACAGTGGTTGGTGAATGCGTAGAGCAGGAAAAAATCTTATGTTGACCATTAAAGATGACCTACGGAGTTTGATGTTGGTCATCATATTTTCCTTCAGGTGTTTCCTAGGTTAAGAAAATTCCATATCAAGAAATAGGGAAAGGTATCTCCTAGGATTTTTAGGTAATTTGAGATAGTGGATATGAAAATTTGAGTGGCATACCGTTTATCCCTTTCATAGTGATATAATTCCATGCATGACATGTTCCATGTGTCATAGATTTAGAGATATTATCTAGACCCTTCTCATGTTATATACCTATCAGAATTATATCTTAGTGTTTATGCATCCCTTGAATAGAATTCTATGTGGATTGTGGATTGTAGTGAGAAGTATCTTTAGGTTAGGGTGATTCTTTTGGTTTGGGTGTAGTGGCATAATGGGTGAGTTCAAGAGGAGACCTGGGAGAGAGAGTTTGATATGTAAGAATAGTGTCTATATTTGTTCACTAAGACCTCATAGTGATGCTTGGAGCATCTCAAGGATGAGATATTATATGGTGGATAGGTATTAAGATCTCGTCTTTTTCCAAGTATGTCTCACTCTGAGTTTTTCATTTGAGCCTTGGTGGTCGAGTCTTATTCGGATACAGAGATCCTTGTTGGGTAAAATGACTTAAAGTTTAGGGATGTATGTTTGTTTAAATTAATGAAGTTCATATAAATAGGTCAAGAATTACCAAGGGTTATTGGTAAGTTGAGAAACATTAAATGGGGTTTGGGTTTTTTAAAATGGGCTGAAAAATCCATCTGCAGAACATTTACACTTTGTGTAAATGGATTATACATCATGTAATGTTTGGGAAATTTTTTAAATAATAATCCAAGGTGATGGGTTTTTCGTCCTATCCCACTAAAAATAATTACATGATGTGTAATTATATAACACGACATGTAATTACCTGACCTGTAGTTTTAGTGTATTCTGTGCGGCTAGTTTTTCCATTCAACCGCATGTAGATTTTCTCCTCTAAATCTAGGGTGACCCCCCCCCCCCCCCCCCCTCCCTAAGTGATTTTGGAGTGCCAATCTCCCTTATATACATCTAGATAATGAATATAATCCTCAGTAAGTGGTTTTGGTCTAGTATTTCCTTCTCTTCCTTATTTCTCCAGTCGTTGCAGTGTAACCCTTTGACCATGTACATTGTTGGTTTGGATCTTGATCGGTTTTGATATGGGATCCTTCTTATGATCATCTACACATTCTTCCTCATGGGTGTTTTCCATTGGAAGAATTTTTTAATTATCAGCTAAAGGTATGGGGTCTAAACCTTAACCCTATGGTTTGATAATTGTCAATTATGTGTAATATTGCAATTATGACAACATATCGTGATTTGATTAAATTAAAAGAATGAATTGAATTGTTCCTTGGAGTCCCTTTGGATCCAATTGGTTATTAACCTAGCTTGTGGGTACTATTATTTTGAGTGACCCCTTATATATAAATGATTTGTTTAATGGATTAATGTGTGTTTAGCATTACATGGATTGTGGGTGCTTTATTGATATAGATTCACCTTAGATAGGCTTTTTTATTGAGACAATTATAATGTTATTGGTTATGACTAATTGATATATATGAAATTTTTAATTGAAATATAAATGGTAATTTACATAATTAACTATTGATCCATATGATATGATACTATGATATCCTTATTGTTAGCACTCATGTTGTGATACATCTTGAAATACTTATATAGGGAGTTGGCCTAGTGATACATGTTGTAATGATTATATAGAAAATTGGACCAATGATAAAAGTTGAAATGCTTATGTAGTGGTCTAGGCCCAGTTGACATGTTGAAATGCTTATATGGTGGGTTAGTCCCAATTGACATGTTGAAATTCTTATATAGCGGGCTAGGCCTAGTTGACATGCTCAAATGATTATATAGCAGGCTAGGCCCAGTGAGACATGTTGAAATGATTATATAATGGGTTTGACTCAGATTAGTGTGATTTATACCTTTGTTATAAGGTTATGATTGGCAAGCTTTTAGTACATGCTCAGAGGCATTTTGGCATGGTGCTGAGGAAGGTTATGATATTCCTTTTTTATAAGGTTATGGTTGGAATGGATGTGATACATGCTCAGAGAAATTTTGACATGAAGCCAAAGTAGGCTGATGTGGTATTAATTTAATTTTTTAATTAATTAATACTATTATTTATTACATTATTTCCTACACTTTTTATTGCAAGAGTCAGTGTCCTAGAACCAACTAGTTTTACTTGGATTACATGGATATTTAATGTGTTATTACATATTTTTCATTTTTCTACATGACTATGATGTAATAATGTCCTAGAGTATTTGTTACATTGATAAGGTCAGGGCAGTTCCCCGCTATGATAAGAACCTTGAAATTCTATAACAATATTCTTAAATATAGTTCTGCGGTTGGATGACATACTATGATGGGACACATAGCACGTTGATCTTCAGGTGCGAGTACTCGTAAGCAGATGAGACTTCCTCTCATGAAGTTCGCACTTGGTAATATCCAAGATAGGAGATTATGAGAATAGACCTGCTAGTAGGAATTAATCATGTTTTAGTGTCATCATATATTTCTATCTACAAGTGTGTGTAATGATCCTTAGACTTTAAGATTATCATTAATACATGTCATGACTCGCACACTTTGATTTATTGACGAAAACTGTCATGCAAGTAGTTGGTGGGAAGTAGGGTATGTTGGGTGCGTCATGAGTGGCATGTAATTAATGGATAAGTCGAGGAAGGATTTGTCACTTCCATTTATGGAAGTTGATATCAAGGCCCTTTGATTGAAATAGAACTGTCGCATGAAATTCCATGGGCATGGTGTAACGATGAGTTTATTTCAGGTAATCAAAGAACGATGTATCAAGCATAAATGTTGATGACACTATCATGAAACCTCTTTGATGAGATATTGTGACAAAGGGATTATATTACACAGTGAGCATTCATATTTGGATGTCATTGTTGTGACTTTATGTTCTTTCTCTTGGGTTCCTTGAGCCATTTCTAAACAGTACTCTTGGACTTTAGGTAAGCCCGCCTAATGCCAATGAGAAAGAATCCTAGAGGGTCACACACTAAGTGTTTTTTGTGGTCTTGGATAAATTCTATTTGAATTTAATTAATGAAATAAATATTATTCTCAAGACTATAGAATAATTTTATTCAAGTTAAAATGATCACATAAATTAAATAAAATATATTTATTTATTTTATTGAATATTTAATAAATATTTACTTACTAGTTTGTAAATAAAATATTTATTTAAGAGAATAAATTATTTTTTTATTTATTCGGGTGTTCAATAAATGGAAGTGGAGTTCGAGCGGACCAAGGACAGTCTAGTAGTAAAATAATTATTTTCAAGATGGTAAATAATTATTAGTTGGCACAAGTTAAAATAATAATGACGCTTCTATTATTTTGTAATGCGGAACTTTATTCATAATTCTATTTTGCGCAAGTTGGCGCACTATAAATAATGACACGGTATTATTATTATGAGCATGGTTTTTCTCTAAGTTCATGAATGTATTTAATTTATGTTATGCAATTAAATATTGTAACTGGAGTTCCATGCATATAAATAGAAAAGTACATCTATTGTGCCATAGAGAACACACCGCATGCTTGGTGAATTGAGAATTGTTGAGCTAAACAATTTCTCTCTCGAATCCCCTTCTCGCCCCTCTCAAGAATGAGAGAGGTTCTTCAAGGCTGAAAAACAAGCAATCAAGAATGACCAACACAAGACACTCGCTTTGTCTCACTAGCACCTGGAGAACAAGTGGTGTCGATCAGAGGCCATCGGAGCACGTGTGGATCACTACTAGAGGGATTCTAGTTTGGATCCCCATAAGCGGAATGAGATAATCCAGAAGGGTCATTCCAAATGATCAATGTCATCAAAAAAGAAAATACCAAAGATCCAGGTATTCTTTTCTTTATGAAATTAATTAAATTAATTATAAACATGATGTGTAAGATCCTATCTAAAGTTTTAGAGCCTCTTTCTTCTTTATCTAAATATTTGATTATATTCTGTGGAGACTGGCGTTCATCGTCGTATTGATCCTGGAATAATCATTGATCATAGTAAAAATCAAATTTGGGTGTCATCCCAACCACGCTTCCACTACGCCTGGAACCTTCAAGTGGTATTAGAGGGAGGTTACATCATAGTTTATAATTATTTAAATATTTTTTTGATAACTTACACATTTAATAATTTAGTTGTTTCAATTCAAGTTAATCGTTCTGCAAATCTAAATCTCAAGACCTATTCCTCCTCTTTCATTTCTCATTCACCTTACAGAAATGATCTTTTCTTTTAATTTTTATTAAAATAAAATAGAGGATTTTATTCAGAGGTGCCAAAGCTTCCTGGCCGTACAACACCAGAACACACGGTGTGTATTTGGCAGTATACGTCGTGTAGTCAAGATTCAATGCATTGGACCGGTCCGCCAAACCAATCCATGTGTTGGAGTCTTTCTAATTCTTAAATGACTCTGTGTGTCGACCAGGAATAGGTGGCATGCAGTTTTCAGAGTACACGTTGTGTGGCCCAAATGGACACGGTGTGTAGTCCCTTCGGGTTAGGGTTGGACCGTGTACCCCGTACATGGCTAGCCCAGCTGGAGACCATGTAATGAGGAACTACACGGCGTGTGGCCAACTAGACATGTTGTGTACTCCAAATATTTCCAAATTACACTCACACGTCGTTTCCCTAGGCGTGTACTTCGGATGGATGGTGAACAATAGTACATGCCATGTAGTTGGAACTACACATCGTGTACTCATCCAAATTACGTAGATTTATTAAAATCTATTATTATATTATACAAACCCTTGAGATGTGTACCATCCTATGGGCGTAAAGCTGATACACAACACGTGATAGGTGTTTTATATATATGTGTTTAATTTAACATCTCCGTAATTTTCATTTCTACTCATTGGGAAGTTATGAATAGGAATTCATCGGGTTTCCTCCAAGGTAAAACTTACATAAAAAGATCATTTTAAATGAATTTATTTGTTTAAAATTATGATGGATGAGAATCTCAAGGAAATTAAAAAAAAGGATTTAAGATAAAAGTATTGATTAATTAAATATGATAATTAATTGATTCGAGCATGATTTATCTTAAACAAGAACTATTAAATAATTGAATGCTAGTTTTATTTATGCATAAATATCATTGCATGTGTGGATGATCATGAGCTAGACCCAGACATTTTTATGTGGATGTTTTCTTTTAATTTATTTATTTGAATTAAATTTATTGGTCTGCGAGCCTTCTCCTCATTAATATGTAGGGCCTGTGTGCCCAAGGTTTCTTCCATGTAAAACCCACTTTTACCCCTCACCTAAATGTGAGTTAAAAAAGGCATATGTAATGTATGGAACTCCCAAGCTAGTGGATTTGGTTCAATATGGAGTCGATACGAAACCAATCCTAGGAGATACAGATGTGGACAGGTGGAAGCTCTAAACACAAACCCAAAAGGTTCAAGGTGTTTCTCCCCTAGGATAGGGTTAGTTTATAAACTGCTAGATAAACTAACCATTAAAAAAGCTCATGATCATTCCAATTACTTTATTATATTTCTTTTATTTTCATGTTTTATCATTATGTATGTGTTGTTACGATCACGTAATGAATGAATTAAACAAGCATGCAATATGGAACTAAAATAAACTAGACTTATGGATAAATATTATCAAGACATGGTTAATCACTTAAGTAAGTTCCACTTAATATTAACAAGCATGTGATAATAAGAAATTCATGTATAAGAGATAAAATACCTTAAATAAAATATTAAGTCAGAACAATCCTTTTGTTACTTGATTAAGGGAAAAACTCAATAAAACTATGTGTTTTACCAACCCTTGTTAGGACACTTACTTTTATATAGGAATCCCTTATGAAATGTTTCGGTTTGACTTAACCATATTACATCAAGAGGAGTATCCCTTTCTAGACTTGGTGTAATATTGGAGGCAAGAGTTTAGGAAATCCAAAGTCATGATTTCAGGATTGGGGAGTCCACTCAACAGATCAAGGAGCTGCAAGCTTATAGTTGGCAAAGACCTACCTACCTAAATACCTTCTAATAGCTTGACCAACCCTTGTTGGGGTTATAAGAAGGGTCATATGGATCCTTTCCACTAAAATTTCATGGAAACTGGACATTTTGAGTTCAATGGTAAGGGCCATTAGGACATGATAAAATAATGGAAGACTTAATAAAATTTATTATTTCTCATAAAAAGTAATCAAGAAAGTACTAATGATCTGCTCTTTTAATTGTAGAATAAAAATGAAAAGCTCATCAACCACACTATCCCTGCGATCAATTCTAGATAAAGACAACATCCTCACCGGCAGTAACTTCCAAGAATGGTTTAGATGCCTTTGGGTTATCTTATTCCATGAACGGAAGTCTTACGTGCTGGAGTCAACATTACATGTTCCGCCTGCCAAAGAGTCGAGTGATGAGGATTTCCGGGTCTATGAGAAACATATGAACAATGTAGTTGACGTTAAATGTTTGATGTTATCATCAATGTCTAGTGAGCTCATGAATTATCATGAAAACATGGATGCTTATAGAATGCTTGAGGACCTCCATGGTCTTTACCAGGAGAGAGAAATACAGGAAAGGTTTGAGATCTCTAAGGAACTCTTTAAAGTAAGCTTGGAGAAGGTTCCCCAGCTAAACCTCATGTAGTAAAGCTCATTGGATACATTGAGTGCCTGGAGGTTCTAGAGTTCAAACTCCATGAATAACTGGGCACCGATCTCATTCTCGCATCACTTCCTCAGAGCTTCTCTAACTTTGTTGTAAATTTCAATATGAAAAACATTGAGAAGTCTCTATCTGATCTTGTTATCCTCATTCTCCAAGTGGACACAGATATGAAGAGTGAAAAGCCTTATGTCCTTATGGTGAATAAGAGGAAAGGGAAGGTGAATAGCTTTAAGACCAAAGAATATTCACGGCCTTCCAAGAAAGGGAAGATCAAAGGGGAGGAAAGGGAACATTAGGATATTTGTTTCGCATGTGGAAAGAAGGGCCAGTGGAAGAAGAAATGCACCCATCCTAAGAAGAAAGGGGAAGATTCAGGTGCATTTGTTTTCAAATTCAATCTATATGTTTCTACAAATTGGTTATTTGATATAGCTTGTGGTGCTCACATATGTATCCAAATATAGGAACCAAGTATATTCAAGAATATTGATCGAGGGGACGTAGATCTACGATCAGCCAACGAAGCTAGACTTGATGATATAGTTGTCAGGGACTAGCACCTCACATTGCTAACTAGGATGATCTTGGTATTAAAGGGTTGTTTTTATGTGCCTTTTTTAACCAAAAACATAATTTCTGTATCCAGACTAGATATAGATGGATTTGTTTTCAAGTTTGGAAATGAATGTTGCTTCTTTTATAAAGATGGTATTTGTTTTGGTAGGGCACATTTATACAATGGTCTTTATGTGTTGGATTACACAAACCAAGTAATGGCAATTGATGATAAAGATACTTCACATGATTCATACCACACCCAACTTTGGCATCATTGGCTAGGTCATGTAAATGTGAAACGCTTGACAAAGTTACATCAAGATGGATATTTAGATTATTTTGAACTAAAACCATTTGGTGTATGTCATACATGTTTACAAGGAAAAATGACCAAAGCCCCATTTGGTGGGAAAGGTGAAAGGGTTAAAGAGCTTCTTGAATTGGTTCATACCGATGTGTGTGGACCATTTCCAGTTAAAGAAAGGGGTGGGTACTCATACTTTATAACTTTTACTGATGATTTTAGTAGATATGGATATATATACTTAATGAGGTATAAGTCAGATTCCTTTGATATGTTCATGGAATACAAGAATGAATTTGATAACCAGATTGGTAAGAAGATTAAGAAACTCCACTCAGACCGAGGTGGGGAATATCTTAATCAGGACTTCATTGATTACTTATGAGAGTTTTGGATCTTGTCCCAACTCACTCCTCCTTACACACCTCAATGGAATGGTGTAAGCAAAAGGAGGAACCATACCTTGTTGGACATGGTGAGATCAATGATGAGTCATGAAATTATTTCATTATCCTTTTGGGGGTATGAGTTACAAACAGTTGCACACATACTAAACCAAGTACCAACTAAATCGATAAATGGTATTCCATACGAGTTCTAGAGTGGAAGAAAATCAATGTTATCAAATTTACATGTGTGGGGTAGATAAGTGTTTGTTAAGGCCTCTTCAGGTAGAAAACTCACACCCTGAAGCACAAAGTGTACCTTTATAGAATACCCCAAGGAAACAAGGGGATATTACATATACAACCCCTTAGACAAAAAGGTTATAGTGGAAAGACATTACATATTCCTTGAGAGGGAGCACATCTCCAAAAGAGATAGTGGGAGCAAGATAGACTTCGATGAAGTCGAGGCTCAAGGTATACAAGAGTTGGTACATGAATAGATTCCACAAAGCCATATGGAAGAAGAATCTGTTCCAGAGATACAAGTACTGCGTAGGAGTACAAGAGAGGTTAGAGAACCAGAACAGTACGATTTTCTAGTTATTGAGAATAGTGACTCGTTATTATTTGATAATAATGATCCTCTAACCTACAATGAAGAAGTAAGTGGCATAGACATTACCATGTGGAAAGAATCCATGAATTCTGAAATGGATTCCATGTACCAAAACCAAGTCTGGATTTTGGTAGATCCTCTAGTTGATGTAAATCCTATTGGTTGCAGATGGGTATTCAAGAATAAACTAGTATGGAAGAACAAGTCAGTATATATAAGGTATGAATGGTTTCAAAGGGTTTAAACATCATCAAGGAATTAAATACGATGAGACCTTCTCACCAGTTGTAATGATGAAATCCATCAGAATTCTACTTTCCATTATGGATTACCATGACGATGAGATTTATAAAATGGATGTCAAAACAGCATTCCTTAATGGGAACCTTCAGGAATATGTATACATGACACAACCTTAAGTATTTGTGACTCCAAAGGATGCCAATAAGGTATGCAAGTTGTAGAAATCCATTTATGGATTAAAGCAAGCATCCAAGTCATGGAACATTCATTTTGATAAAGCCATAAAATAATTTGGTTTTATTAAGAATGAATGTGATTCTTGTATCTACAAATGGTTTAGTGTGAGTGCAGTCATTTTTCTAATAGTATATGTTAATGACAAATTAATTATTGGAAACGAGATATTGGTCTTACAGTCTGTTAATGCATGGTTGAATCAATGCTTCTCCATGAATAACTTGGGTGAGGAAGCATATATTCTTGGGATCAAGATCCATCGCGATAGATCCAATATATTATTGGGCCTAAGTCAAAGTACATACATTGATAAGATACTGAAGAGATTCAGTATGTAACAATCCAAGAGGGGATTGTTGTCATTGTCACATGGAATTCATCTTTCCAAGAAAATGTGTTCTAAGATACATGAGGAAAGAAAGATAATGGCAAGGACTCTATATGCATCAGCAATTAGGTCAGTCATGTATGCCATGCTATGTACTAGGCTGGATGTCGCCTACACATTGAGTTTGGTAGGAAGATATCAAGCTGACCCAGGTGACCGCCATTGGATGGCAGTCAAGACTGTCCAAAAGTATCTGAGGCGTACTAAGGATATATTCCCATTTTATGGATGATATGAGGAACTATTCATTAGAGGATATGAAGATTCTAGTTTCCAAACTGATCAAGATGATATGAAGTCGTAAACGAGATATATCTTCACTTTGAATGGAGGTGCAATGAGCTGGAAGAGATCAAAGTAGAGTGTGGTCACAGATTCTACAGCAGAGTCTGAGTATATTGCAACTTTTGAGGTAGCTAGAGAAGCAGTTTAGATGTAAATATTCATCCAGGATCTAGTTCTAATACCTAGCAGTAAAGATCCCATCACATTGTACTATGATAATACTACTGCGGTGGCTCTCACAAAAGAGAAAAGGTCACATCAGCGGATGAAGCACATACTTCAGAAGTATCATCTCTTGAGGAATTTTTATCAGAGAGGTGAAGTTGCAGTTAGCATTATTTCCATGGAACACAACGTTGGGGACCACTTGACTAAATCCTTGACTCAGCAGAAGCATGATCATCATGTGAGGTCTAGCGGACTGAAATTCATAGGTAGTTGGCTCAAGTCCAAGTGGGAGTTTTTAAGATTTGGTGTCCTAGATCCAACTGGTTTTACTTTGATTACATGGATATTTAATATATTATTACATATTTTTTAATGTTCTTTATGACTATGATGTAATAATGTCCTGGAGTATTTGTTGCATTGATTTGGTCATGACAGTTCCCCACTATGATGAGAACCTTGAAATGCTATAACAATATTCTTAAATATAGTTCTATGGTTGGATGAAATACTATGATGGGACACATAGCATGCATACCGTCAGGTACGAGTACTCGTAAGAAAATGAGACTTCCTCTCATAAAGTTCACACTTGGTAATCTCCAAGATAGAAGATTATGATAACAGACCCGCTAGTAGGAATTCTGTATGTTTTAGTTTCATTGGGTATTTCTATTTGTGAGTACTTGTAATTATCCTTATACTTTAAAATTATCATTAATACATGTCATGACTTGTGAACTTTGATTTACTGACGAAAACCATTATGCAGGCAGTTGGCGGGAAGTAGGGTGTGTTGGGTGAGTCACAAGTGGCATGTTATTAATGGATAAGTCAAGGAAGGATTTGTCCCTTTCATTTATGGAAGTTGATATCTTGGCCCTTTGATTGAAATAGAACCATCACATGAAATTTCATGGCCATTGTGTAATGATGAGTTTATTTCAGTTAGTCAAAGAACTACATATCAAGCATAAACGTTGATGAGACTATCATGAAACCTACTTGATGAGATATTGCGACAAAGGGATTATATTACATAGTGAGCATTCATATGTGGATGTCATTGTTGCAACTTTACGTTCTTTATCTTGGGTGCCTTGACCCGTTGCTAGATAGTACTCTTGGACTTTAGGCAAGCCCATCTAATGCCAATGAGAAATAATTCTAGAGGGTCACACACTAAGTGTTTTTGGTGGTCTCAGTTAAATTCTATTTGAATTTAATTAATGAAATAAATATTATTCTCAAGAATATGGAATAATTTTATTCAAGTTAAGACGATCACATAAATTAAATAAAATATATTTATTTATTTTATTGAACATTTAATAAATATTTATTTACTAGTTTTTAAATAAAATATGTATTTAAGAGAATAAATTATTTATTTATTTATTTATTTGGGTCTTCAATAAATAGAAGTGGAGTTTGAGTGGAACAAGAATAGTACGGTAGTAAAATAATTATTTGTAAGACAGTAAATAATTATCAGTTGGCACAAGTTAAAATAATAATGACGCTGCTATTATTTTGGGATGCGGAATTTTATTCATAATTTCATTTTGTGCAAGTTGGTGCACTATAAATAATGATGAGGTATTATTATTATGAGCATGGGTTTTCTTTAAGTTCGTGAATGTATTTAATTTTTGTTATGAAATTAAATACTGTAACTGAAGTTCCATGCGTATAAATAGACAATTACGTCTATTGTGCCATAGCGAACACACCGCACGCTTGGTTAATTGAGAATTGTTGAGCTAAAAAATTTCTCTATTGAATCCTCTTCCTTCCCCTCTCAATAACAAGAGACGTTCTTCAAGGCCGAAGAAAAAGTGATCAAGAACGATCGACACAAGACACTCGCTTTGCCGCACGAGCACTTGGAGTACGAGTGGGTCGATCGAAGGCCATCAGAGCACAAGTGGATCACCACTAGAGAAATTCTAGTTTGGATCCTCACAAGCGCAACGAGATAATCTAGAAGGGTCATTCCGAATGATCAACATCATAAATGAATAAAATACCGAAGATCTAGGTATTATTTTCTTTATGAAATTAATTAAATTAATTATAAACAAGATGTGAAAAATCCTCTCTAAAGGTTTTAGGGATCTTTCTTCTTTATCTAAATCTTTGATTATATTATGTGGAGACTAGCGTTCATCATCGTATTGATCCCAAAATAATAATTGATCATGGTAAAAATCAAAGTTGGGTGTCATCCCAACCATGCTTTCACTACGACCGGAACCTTCAGTTATAAGATTTGTTATATTTAGACATGGTGATTTTGAGTTACTGAGTTATACTCACACCCTATTCAGGCTATCATTTGGAACCCGAGTAGATTACATGGATGTAGGATTGGATAAGGTAAAAGGGCCTGATGGTTGATTTTTTCTTACTGGATGGGCTGGAGTTTGGATATGGGACTAACATGGGGTTTGGGACAGGGGTATTTTGAGTATTTATTTGAGATAGGTGGTCTTTTATTTTTATTATTCCTAGAATTACATTTAGTTATATTCCAGCATGAGATTACATTATTCCTTATTATTTATTAGACTATTTAATTGGATTGTTAGTTGGTTTACGTTGTATTACATTGTTTCCATTATTTCCGCACTATGGTATTTATTTATTATTCTTGTTATTGGATTTTTACACAATGTTTTAAACTCTGAATCTAGAAGGTATAGTCTCCCTATAATACTTATCACACCCCCTCTTCTAGTCAGCTGCCTTTGGATTATGATGAGAAACGCTTGAGGTCTCATAACCAACCCTTTATTTCCATGTGAGAGATTTCCTGATTGGGGGATGTTACATAGTACCTCATTCGATTCATAGCATGCTAGATTTTGGTTCGTCGTTGGCAACTTTTTCTTGAAGGATTCTAATTCAAACCCCTCTAGATCATCCTCACATGCTTCAAGAATCCACATGAATGTTGTTCATAAAATTATAGGTGCAAGTATGGAGATCTAATGATCTCTTTAACGTCGTGATGATCACCATGATCTTGTGCCTTTAATCCGTAAAGATGCTCTTGAATCATTCACTCGATTAGAGAATTTATCTCTCTAAGAACCAGGAGGAGAGATAATCTCTCAATTCCTAAATAGTTAATAGTCATTGGAACAATCTTCTCCTCTTCTGTATATAGTGGATGCTCAAATACCCAGAAAGGGTTCCCTGACCCCCATATATTTAACTCCCACAAAATACACAATAAATAAATAATTATGATGAACTAACTACAACATAAATATTATTTTTATTTTATCACATACTTGTAATGTATATTAAATATATTATGTGATAAAACCTGAGTTAGCAACTCAACTCAAAATTCCCTCTAATATTAAATGAACCTTCAATATTAAAATAATATTTGTTCATATAATACTATTCCTTGTATTTACTTAAACACTTGTGAATACTTTTAGTAAATAAATTCAATCCAATTATTCTATACTCAAATAATAATGAATTTATTTATTTATCAGTGATGGATAAAACTTAGACAACTTTAAAACCCCTTGGTAGGGACCACCATGTCCTATATACCTATTCACCAGAATATGGCAGATTCTTGAATACTCTATTGTGTGTGACCCTCTAGACCCTTATCTCGATAGCATTGAATAGTATTCACATACCAAGAGTGGAGTCTAGTAACCCATAAAGTCCCCTAAAGAGATAAGGAATTGTCATAGCAATGAAAACCATCTTAAAAACATGCACAGTGTAATATAATAGTTTTGCCTTTAGATATCTCATAAACCTGGACAAATACTCGTGTCATAGTTCTTTCTTACTTTATTGTTTGTTGGTCTAACTGGACGGACTTACCTCCAAATACCATGGACAAGGATTTATAAAGGTACTACCATCCTTGTCACATATGTGAATTTTTTTCAAGGTAATCCTTTGTTTATTTTTAGTCTTATCTTTGTCCCTTGGTTTTCCTGGGAGTTTTGGGAGAAAAATTGAGTTTTTGGGATCGACAGCATGTGGCACATGGTTAGGGGAAACCATGCGCTAGCCCAAAGAAAACCATGCTCCTTGTATAGTGTCATTGTTTAGGCTGCACATCTTTCCACATAGTTGTGCATCATTCCCCAAGAAATCATCAAGCCTCATTCCTCTTAAACAAAGAGGTACGCACTATTTCCGCACAGTTTGGAAAACTGTGCATGCTAACTATTCAACCTATCCAGGTCATTAAAAATGTAAAATTTACTCTTCTACCCTCCCCCTATTTTAACCCTAAATCACGCCTAATATGAACCATATGGGGTTTTCATCCCTAGGATCCTCCACTCCTTATAATTATTGAGCCCCAATATTTGGGTGTTTTTGGTGTGGATTCATCAAGGAACCATCAAGTAAGTCTCATTTCCTTTGATTCCTTCCTTATTCTAGGGTTTCTCTTCCCTCTTTCTTGGGTTCTTCTTTTCTAGTGGGTTGTTTAACCTATTAGGGGATGATATTTTGTTATTGTGTGAAATCACGATTGTTGTTGTTTGATCTTGCCTTTATAGGGTCTTGTTGAGGTATGGTTGTGGTTTTCCACTAGATTCCAAAAGTTTCCAAGCTTATGGTAGGTGGTTCCATGCTTTTGCATTATTATATGATCCATGATTTTACATTATTAGATGATTTTGGATTTCTTTTTTTATTGCTTAAATGTGTTCAATGGATTATTATTGTGGTAAAAAAATATGTTTTAAAAGGTTTTGAGATTCATATGTGAGGAATGTTGATTTTCTAAATGAAAATTTTTATGTTTCACGTGTGCTTCATTGTGGTGCTTCTTGAAAGAGTTTTATGATTTGTGTAAAAGATGTGAAATGTTTTTCCAAAGGGATTTAGAGGTGAAAATGTGTTAAAAGTTGGTTTTCTAAAATAAATGGGTTTTCTACCATGTGATATTCTTTATTGTGAACCTTAATGTGGTTTGTTAACTGTATAAGTGATGTGAATCACGTTTTAAAATGGATTTGGTTTGTGTGTGGATTTGAAAGGATATTTTCCCGTGGAAATGGTTGTATTTCATATATTCCTTTCTTGTTATGTTTCCAAATGGATTTCAAGAATTGTGAAAGTGGTGAGAAGTGTATTTTAAAATTATTTTGATGTGCATGTGAATATGAAAGTTGTTTTTTTATGGAAAATGGTGGTTTCCAAGTGAGCCTTTATCATTGGATCAATTTGAATTATGAAAGTGGTTATTTCTTTGTTTGTTCATGATTCTTGTCATGTGTATTTAAAATTGATGATTTATGTTATATTTGAAATGGAATTTGAGCACAAAGGTAATCCCAGGTATCTAGATTTGTGAACTATAACTAGTATGTGAGTTGATTCGGTGAGGATGAGGCCCAGTTTCTTCCAGTAGTATTGATGCTTCAACACTAACTAAAAATGTGATATGATCGGATCACACTAAACCTTAGGATGGGATCCCCTCTAGTGCATTGTACATGGTGATGTTGTTTATTTTGGCTTATATTTGTTGACCACTAGACCTTGGGATGTGTTACCCTATAGTGGTCGTGTACAAGAATGTTGTAGGTTTTGGTTGGAGGATTTCGATCACCGAGGTACAAGGTTCATAGGGTTCCACTTGTGCTAGTTACCTATATGGATTTACCATGGTGATCTTGTGATGTGGTACTAACCTTTGGTACACAGTGAACCTTGTGTACATTGTGGTTTCAAAGCAAGATTCTTTTGGGAAAAGGTTTCCTTTAAAAGTGTTTTCCTGGGGAAAAAATTCCTTTAAATTCCTTAAAAATGTTTCCATATTTTCTTATGAAAATGTGCATGTTGATTTATCTTTTAATGTTATATAATGGAGTCCTTATTTTGGAAGGAATCCTACTGGGCTTTGGCTCACACCCTAGATACACCTTTGGATGTATGTAGACTTTGTTATGTATAACCTAGGTAAAGGAAAGATGTTTTATGGTGGTGATGGTGGATCCAATTTCTAGTGTTTCACTTCTTGTAGGTGTTGTGGTGGTGTCTTGAGGGTGATGGACCACTTGTTACATGGAGGTTTTTGGGATGTTTTAGTTGTTCCCTTTCCATTGTGGTACTTTTGGTATTGGTTAAAGTTGTAAAACTTTGAATCCAAAAATTTTGTATCTTGTTTGGTTATGATTATCAATTATGTGATTTTTTTATTCTTTTGGGTTGTTTATTGTTATATACATGGGTGAAATCATTCTCAAAGTGTGTTGTCGATACCCAGTGAAGTTCCAAAATATTTAATAACAACTGATAAGTAGGGGGTTTGAATTACTTGTCCACTTTTTATGAGTTTCAAAACTTTTAGAAACTTAACCCCTGCAACCTCTCAAGATTTATTTCATTATCAAATTTTATTAAATACTCATACATGAAAAAGTATAAAATAAATTAAAGAACACAAGATTTATAAGGTTCGGCCTCAGTGTGAGAACCTACATGATTACCATATCCACTCTCACGGGTCTATGGAAATTCACTATTATGAATAAGTGAATACAACTTATGCTAACTTCCATTAGACAACTTATATATCCTGATAGAAAATATTATACTGACTCCTATCAGTTTACAATGTTTTCTTATAAAAAAATTGATACAAACAAAAGAATAAATACTTTTTTGAAATTGATTCATAATTTCTCAGTCTAAATCCTCAGTCCAATTTGGTTGGATCCAATTTTCTCAATCTAATGAGTCTAGATATGATTCTCTCAAAATGATAAGACTGGATCTGATTCTCTTGATACGATGCATCTGGATCTAATTCTCCCAATATGATGAGTCTAGATCCAATTATCTCAATACGATGTACTTAATATGATGAACCCATTCCCAATCAGAAATACTCAAACTCTGCTCAAATTCTCAATACAATCTTCTTCAGTTTGATGAACTCAATACAATATTCTCAATAAAACATTCTCAATATGATCTTTCTCAATCTGGTAAAAAAAATATTCGGTTGTATAATCCTCCTCACAATATCTCTGTCCAAAAATGACTTTCACCTGGTTTCTTCAGTGCTCTGCCTTTTTGGGTTGCATGAAAATTTTACAGTGAATGAATGATCTGAGTAAATATTTATAGCCAACTCAGAAAATAGAGGTGGGAAACTTGAAAAAAATTCCTTACTTCCTCAAATTTCAAAAACTCTAAAATATATGGTATTTAAACTTAAACTTTGACTTCTTTAATCCTTCTTGGATTTATCTAATATTTATACAAAATTGAATTTCAAGTTTGACCTCTTAAACTCTTTATAAAATTTTTGTAATTTTCTTTTTAAGTCTTCTTCATAATCATATCATTGAGAATATGTTTCCTTCTCAGCTCATTATAAATCTATTTCCTTCTTAGCTCATTAGGAATATGTTTCCTTCTTAGCTCATTAAAAATTCTGTATCCTTCTCAACTCATTAAGAATTTTATTTCCTTCTTAGATCATTACAAGTTATATTTCCTTCTAAACTCAATACTAATTATATTTCTTTCTCATATTATTACGATCTAACTTTAGCTTTAGCCCAATGGAATCCACATAATGATGGAATTCTCATTGCAATAGAATTACCATTACAATGGATTTTACCATTATGATGGAAATCCCATTACAATGAAATTCCCTTTATGATAAAATTCCAATTCTGATGTAATATCCATACTGAAACTCTGAATTTATTCAAACCTCTCCACAATTTCTTCAAAATATTTTACCATGATAGTTTTCATTATTTGTGAGAACTTTATGACTAGAAAAGTGTCGTCTAGTTTGTTTAGAAAGTATTAAAACTTTCTAACTCATGACTTCACAATCTTCTTTCAAAAAATATTTAGCAACAATACGACTTCTTCACTCATTAACTTTTATCTTTATAACTTAGTAACTTCTTTCCTTATCTTATTATGAAAAAGTTAAATTTACATCAATCAAAAATTTCTAACT
The DNA here is from genome assembly GCA_963277665.1 of Viscum album. Taxonomy (NCBI): domain Eukaryota; kingdom Viridiplantae; phylum Streptophyta; class Magnoliopsida; order Santalales; family Viscaceae; genus Viscum; species Viscum album. The sequence continues at coordinate 1,402,334,741 of OY728166.1, read as the reverse complement.
CCAATTCTTTTGGATATGATGATCTTAAACATCATTTATATGGACCTAATTCCAATTCTATCCTTATTATTGATATGGGTCTGATTCATGAATAACAAAAACATTATTTTACAAAGAGGTTAGTTGTCAAAAAATAAAAAAACCTTGTTAAAACAATTTATCAAAAATATTCTTCAATATCACCCTTTGTATTTGTTGAAAGTTTTCCAAATCTCAGAAAGTTTTTCAAAACTTAACTTTTATAAAAAAAATCAAGTTTTTTGAATTTTATAAAAACATAGACTTTCTCAAAAGATAGTGTCCTGACACCAAACTACTGGATAAAGTAATGTTTATGAAGGAATTTTGTGGCTATATAAAGATAAAATCCCTCTCACTTTATCTCTTCCTCTCTCAATTTTCTTTTTCTATCCCGCGTTATATGATAACCACATCTTCAGATTCATTTAAGAAAGATAAGTAAAGACTTCTTACAAAGTAAAAATTTGCTACTTTCTCTCCCACTTTGTCAACATAATCCAAAGCACAGTGGGCATTCTTCCTTATGAGTTTTAAGAAGTCATGGGAGTAGGCTAAACATGAAATTTCAACCTCAATTCCACAAACCTTTCTTTTGTCATTGCTTTTGTAAAGATATCAACAATCTGATACTTTGTTGAAATGTATTCTAGAAAAACATCTCCAAAAAAATCTATTTTATAAAGTGAAAATTTATATCAATTTGTTTTGATCTTGAATGTTGGATAGTATTTTTATAAATATAAATTTCACTCTAATTATCTCAAAGTATATTTAATGGTATAAAAACTTTTACTTTCAAATCTTCCAGCTGAAATTTCATCCATAACATTTGAGTACAAGTGTAACACCCCAAGGTTTTAAAAATAAATTTAAATGAATAAAACACTGATTCTATTCATAATGGAACTTTTTTTAAGGATATAGTTATAAAATAGTCATTAAACATAATTTTACCATTTCTATGTTTTTAATTTCAAAAAAAGGTCATCTATAATTGCGATCAGTAAGTTATTTGGAGTCTGATAGAATCAAATTGATTTTTTAGTGAATAGTAACATACCCTTATGAATAGTAATATGACCCTTATTAATAGTAAATCATATTATCATTTTATTTTCTTAAGTTTATAAGATAATGAGATCTTGATTCATTTTTCAAGGTGATATAAAATCAATTTTAGTTTTAAAATTGTTATTTTTGGAATAAAATATGATTTTATTAAAAATTAATTTTCTCATATTTCGAAAATTATTTTCAAAAAATGGAGTTTATTTTTTAATTCTACACTTTGAAAAATTGTTAGGGTGAATTTTTGGGATTTTTCTGAAATACTTGAATTTTTTATGAATAGTGAAATATGGTAAAATACTGTGTATACAAATTATTAGTTAAATACACGATTACTAGCATCATGGATGATGTAATCCCCCTTGGTTTGAACTCACATTCTCAAATACTATTTGGGTCACATTAATCAATACTATTCTAGTCTTGAACAAAAATATTAAACTAATGATTGAAATAATGTAAAAACCCTCCTCTTATCCACTATAAATACCACCTTCACCCCCCTCTTCCTCTCACACCACCCAAGCCTTGATACTTGTTTATGTTTTAAAAAATACTCTTCCCAATCCACTCCCCCACATCTAATATCTGATGGTCTCACCAAAAGGACGAAACCAAGGGCCTTAAGGAGGATCTAAATGAGAAGAGACCAAGAGGTAAAGATCCTCTTTCATTTTCTTGTGTTTTCTTTTAAATTCTCTTCTTTTATTATACACTCTTATCCTCCCCTTATCTAAGAGGAATTAAAGCTCCAGTATTATATATATTCTATATTTTTATAATGTTTATGAAAATATTCATCACCATTCTTCCTCTTCTCTTTATCTTATTCTAAAATTAAAAACATTGTCTGTGATGTGTCAATTTACCGACATCGTGGACAATGTGTCTTCAATTTCCTTTACTTCCTTAAAAATTAGTTATAAAAACATTTTAATTATGGAAAAATATTTTAAATTTTATTATATATCCTCTTTCATGTTCTTGAGTTAACATATATACATAATATTTTTTTTATATAATGAAACTAGTCCATGATTATCAAAGAACCGCCAAAATGATTTAAATGGATATCACTAAATATTTATCTAATGATTCATCCTCATACCATATAACCAAAATGATTTATGGAATAATTTAATATTATAGAAACATATTAATACCATTTCATTCCACTTCTTGGATTTCATTTCCATACTACAAGAAGATCAAATACAAACCGGTCATAGAAATCATGTAAAGAACACACATGAAACAATGGAAGGAACAAAATATTAATAATTAAATAATGAAATGATAATATAAGGTGTTATAAACATGAATATTCTTCTTTAATATATTAATAAAACTATTTTAACCATTATACAATAGGTTTAAATACGTTTCAAGTAAGACAAACCCGGGGTAAGGGAATTCTTAACCCAATTTCCATTCTTTGGATTAACCATTTACTTCATTAATTATATGGTTTTAAGATCATTTGTATGATGAATTTTTGTTTATATATTTCTTTATTATGTTTATTTATAGTTTATACACATATTAATTTCATTATATTGATTCTCATATCAATTATATTTTATTTGTAAGTGACTTTTCTTATAAAATCCTCTTTTAAACTTCTAGTTTTTCAAAATTCAAGGTGAATGCTTTTACAAAAGTATTATTGTTTGATGATTATGTTATGGTTCTTGGGAATTTTTTATTATGAATAATTGGACCTATATCTCCCTCTAATTCATTGGTTATGTGTAAGTTGGAGGTCGGTCGTATAGTTACTCTAAGTGTAACTGTGATGGTTACACCATAAGGTATCCGTGAGGGTTACATTGTAAGGTAGTTGTGAGGGTTAAAAATCATAATGTATACATGATAGTTACAATATAATTAAGTGATACCCCAATATATCTTTATGGTTTTATTTATTTTATTTATGTTTTGTGGAAATATCATGAAAATCTCAAGTTTCACAAAGTAAGTATGTATGGGCGACAAGTAAGTCTTTTTGAAAATGATTTCATACATTTACAATAATTCATAGACTAATGTTTATTTCCTTCATTCTATATACCTACTAATATTTTTGTTCTCATACCAAGTTTTTAAATGATTTTCATAGGTTATAAGTATTTTTAATACAAAGAAAAAATCCAAGTTAAATTTTATTAAGATTTGTCAAAGAAAACATGATTTATTTGAGAAATTTTATATTTTGGAAGAAATGGATACTATTTTTGTGGTATATGCACTATATAAATGTGGAATTTTATGTATGTATTATATCCCAATTCTATAAAACTCTAAACTTTAAAATATCCTCAATGTGTAAGGAAGTGAGTTATTGACTAAAATTCAAAATTATGTAATGTAATAAGGTTGGGTCCTTATAACAAGCTCGAGTAGTTGTAACATATTCAGATTTAGATATGCTCAAAGTTACTAAACTTTGTTTATTACTATGCCAACTCACACAACATTCACCCAAGAAAAGTGTTCCTCCTAATGTTTATTTTCTATCATTACAATCTCTATCCCAATCGGCATCAGTATAACCATGAAAATTCATCTCACAATTTCTTTTGTATAACAACCCATGTGAAGTTATTCCTTTGACATATATCAGAATTATTTTTGTTGCCAACATATGTGATTCTTTTAGATTACTTTGATACCTATAACACAAAGTGACAACATAAAAAATATCAGGTATTGAGGTTGTAAGGTAAAGTATACTTCCTATCAGCTTCCTAAAATCTTTCTAATTCACACTTTTTCTAGATTCATCCTTACTTAACTTTGTACTCACTGAAATAGGAGTAGAAACTTCTTTGGATTATTCCATCAAAAACTTATTTAACAATTCCCTAGAATAATTTTCTTGAGGTAAGAAAATGTATTTTTCTTTTTTTTAACTTGTAATCCAAGGAAGAAAGCTAATTATCTCAACATTGACATTTCAAAATTCTTCTTTATTTATTTATAAAATGTTTTACAAACATATTATTAATCTCCATAAAAAATTATTTCATATATATAAACAATTACAATTAGAGTTCTGGAGTCAAAATATTTCATATATAAGTTTATATGAACTTTTAATTTAGAAAAATTTAACATTATCAAACAATTGTCAATTTTTTAATACCAAGAATGTGGATCCTGTTTCATCCCATAAAAATATTTATTCAATTTACAAACTTTTTTTTCATCCTCATAAAGTAGAAACCCAAAAGGTTGTTTAGTGTAAGCTTATTCTTCAATATCTCTATTTAAGAAATATTTCTTTATATCCAATTTATAAACTTTGTAATTCTGATGTGTGGTCACTGATAAAAAAATATAACATTTTCTAAACTTGAAACTGAGGAAAAATTTTCTTTATAATCCACACCTTCTACATGTGCATATCCTTTACAAACAAGCCTGTATTTTTTTATTGAAACTTCTCCATGTTTATTCAACTTTTTTCTATAAACCTACTTGGTTACAATAACATTTTTATTTTTTGTCCGTGAAATAAGTTCCCATGTTTCATTCTTATCAATATGATCCAACTCTTCATTCATAGAATCTACTCATTCTTTTTGTTAATTAGATTTTGAAACTGATTCTGGTTCAAATTTTGAGATAAGTGAAGTTTTATTTTCTAATATAAACTTTATTCTTATCTAAACTAGATCCTTCTAATTTCCAATAATGTTTTCAAACTCAATATGTTTTTTTAAAGTATTAAATTTAAAAGTTTCTTTCCCAAATAAACTTTCCTCATCGCATGAATTTTATAAATCTTGATAAGGATGTTTTGAATTACTTTCACTACTATTGGATATCTACAGTTTATCCTCCTCAGCATTCTCAAAAAAATTTGTTAAGGAACTTTGATTTTAAATTATCTTCACATCATATGAGTCCAAAAACTTTTTAAAAATTTTTTTCCATCATTTGTAACTTCTTTTATTTGGTTAATAACCAATAAAAGTTTCTTCCTCATCTTTCTCATCAATCTTTCCCAAATCTGTATTTTTGTTTTTGAGAAAACATAGACTTCCAAAAACATTGATGTATTTAAATGATGTTTTTTGTTATACTACATTTAATAAGTAGTAATTTTATTTTATAGTATCAACAAGAATTTATTTTGAACATGTATAGTAGTACTAACAACTTCTCTCCAATAGAATTTTTAAAGTTTGTATTCTGCTAACATACTTCTTCCCATTTACACAAAACTTCTATTATTTTTTCTATTGCTCCATTTTTTTGTGGATTATAAGGATAAATATACTGATGTTTGATGTTATGATTTCTCAAATAATTTCTAAAAATATTTATTGTGAATTCAATACCATTATCTATTCTCAACTTATTTATGAAAATCCCCATTTCTTTCTCAACATCTTTTTTGAAGAATTTGACCATTTCAGTATCCTATGACTTATGCTTTATAAACATAATGTTTTTCATCTAAGTTAAATCATAGATAGAAGTGATAAATTATAAATATCCTTTTTTTATTGATGTATCATTGGCCCACATAAATTATAATGAATAAGATCAAGTGGTCTGGTAGATTGAATCTCAACTCTTTTATAACTTATATTAGCCATATTCTATTTTTGACAAGTTAAAAAACATCTTCTCTTATTTTTAATTATGTAACATTTTGAATGGAATAAACTTTAGAAAGTGTGTCCATACTTTTATATCTAAGGTTCCTAAGTCTTCGGTGCCACATTTTTTTCATCTTCAGCACTCAAGTAATAGGAGTTGTTGAATTCTCCTATTTGGAAGATATTCCAACTAGTTCTTTCTCCTTTTGTAATAAATTTTCCATATTTCATACTTTTAATGATACAAAAATATTTTATAAAAACAACTTATTTTCCATCATCACAAAGATAACTTACACTAAGTAAGTTATATTTTATCCCATCAACAAATAAAACTTCTTTAGATTTCAACTAATCTGTTTCAATCTTAGCCAATCTGATTCCTCTGATTTTTAAGAAATTGTCATTACCAAAGATAACTACTCCTACATCATGACTTTCAACATGTTTAAAGATTTTTATATCACCTATCATATGTGAAAAACAACCACTATCAAGTATCCATGTCTTGTTCCTTTTACTTGCTTTCAAAGCTATCTCAACAACAAAAGATCTTTCTACAACTTTCTTCTTTCCAACTTCATTTTCTTTTCCATTATAAGAAACTTGTTCCGAAAGAAGTGTCGTAAATGTTTTAGTATGATGATCAGACATATCACATCTTACACAAATTACCTCAAAAAATTCAAATTTATTTCTTGTTGTAAAGTTTCTAACATCTTGAGAATTCAATTTTTCAACTTTCTGTAAGTTAGGAAAGTTACTCATTCTACTTTAAATATTTCTTAAAATTTTCTCAAGCCTTTTTCTAGGTAAGGATAAGTTGTGACAAAAATTATATTCCATATTCCCATAGACTCCACAACACCAAAAATAACCATCAAATCTTGATTTTTTATTGAAATGAGTTCTTTCTCTATTGAAACATTATTAAGGTTGATAGCTTCTTTCTGCTCTATCATACTCAAAATGTGTACCATCTTTCCTTCAAAGTGGGTATTCAGATTTTATAGATGTGATAGGTTTCTCACATCCTTTTCTCACCCAATCTTTCCCAATAATTTTTCTGAAACCTCAAATATTAGAAAAATTAGATGAAACATTATTTTTGGTGGATGAATATTTCACCTAATTCTCATTTTGATCCTTCTTGGAAACTTTAGAATTCTCATCTTTTACTTTTGAAGATTTATTAAAGTTTTCATTCATATTCCTCATGGTATTTTAAGACTCAAGAAGTTTTTATTGAAACTTATTAATTTCTTATTACTTAGCTTCTAGATTCTTACTAAGATCTTCAATCATATTTTTCTATTCATCATTTCTTAGTTTGTAACTTAAGATCTCCTGAATGTATTCTTCCTCCTACTTGATGACATCTTTTCTTCCATAAAAAAATTCTTCATAATCTTTATTCATTGCTCTAATTTCTTTCTTGAGAGATTTTTTTTTGCTCAATACATGAAATAAGTTTTTTTCTAAGCTGATACTCTCTATAATATTCTTCACCACCTTCTTCACTCTCTAAGGAATCTTTTGTTTTCTCAACTTTTTCAATGAAGGTTCTGAATTTATCTAAACTTTCATCTTCAGAAGAATTGTTATTAGTTGAGTCTAATTCAACTTTCTTACTAAACATACATATTTTGTTTCCAATAAACTTATTCTTGTATTTTTTGGATGACTTTTCTTCTTTATCATTTTTATTCCTCTTCTTCCATCAAGGTTTTTCATTAGAATCATCTTGATATTATCCAAATTTCTTCTTAGGGTAATTTATAGCAAAGAGTCTAATTCCACCACACTCAAAAAATTTGAGATTAATTTTACCTCCATATTTTCCTCTTCCTCTTTGATATTGTTTAGAGATAAGAGACATAATCTTATCATTTAATTCATCAACTTACTTATATTCATACCCATAAGGTTTAGCTTCTTCAACATATTGGATTTTCATCTTTCTCATATATTTAAAATACATTTAATATTTCATATTCTTTTTAAAAATTGGAGATTTAATCATTTCATAAGCAAGAAGAAATTTATTCAATTCATCAAGAGATAAATAATCCTTATCTTTTAAAGAGGAAATTTTAAAATCAAACATGTCTGGAAAGTTTCTTATAAGTTTCTTCACAATTATAGAATATTTTATGACATCTTTGAATCCTATGATATTATAAAAAATTTCATTTTCTATGGTGAAGTATTCATAAATAGTTTCTTCATCTCTCATTCTGATTTCATACTTACTACGCCATATTTGTAGCTTTTCTTCCTTCACTTTATTATTCTCTTCAAAAATACTTTCTAGCTTGTCCTGCATACGTTTTGAAATATTGAGACCCATTACCTTCTGATAAACATTATATGATAAAGACATAAGGATTTCATTTCTATCCTTTCTATAAACTTCTATATTTCTCTTATCATAAAACATCATAGCATCATATTTCTCAATAGGTAGAAAACCAATATTAGTAACATCAAAAACTTCCAGGAAAAGAGATAGGAGATAAGGAATAATCCTATTTTTTCATCCCTAATAGTTTTTTTCATCAAATTTGGTAATTCCTATAATATTAATAGAATTGATATTATCAGTGATAAGGATACAACAAGGGAACCTTACCTCTAATACTAATTGAAGTTTTAGAGGATCAAAAAACAACTAAGAAGGGGGATTTGAATTAGTTGTTCACTTTTTATGAGTTTCAAAACTTTTAGAAACTTAAACCCAGTAAACTATTAAGATTTATTTTCTTATTAGATTTTATTAAATAATCATTCATGGAAAGTAGGAAAGAAAGTAAATCACACAAAGGTTCAGCCTCGGTGAGAACCTATATCCTTTCTATATCCACTCTCATGGGTCTATAGAAATTCACTATTATGAAGAAGTGAATACAACTTATTCCAAATCCTGTTAAACATCTCCTATCTCCTGATAGGAAATATTATACTAACTCCCTTTAGTTTACAATGTTTTCTTACAAAACAATTGATCAAAAAAAATAATAAAGACTTTGTTGAAACTTATCCACAATTTATTAGTCTGAATCCTCAGTCCGATTTGGATGGATTTTATGTTCTCAATTTGATGATTTTGGATCTAATTCTCTCAATACGATGATTTTGGATCTAATTCTATCAATACGATGAGTCTAGATCTGATTCTCTCAATGTAATGAGTTTGGATCTGATTCTCTCAATACGATGGAATCAATACAATTAACCCATTCTCAATATGCAAAACTCAAACTCTACTCAAATGCTAAATATAATATTCTTTAGTCTGATGAAATCAATCCGATCTTCTCAATATGATCTTTCTCAATACAATAAACAAAAATTCATATGTCTGATCCTCCTCATGAGATCTCTAGTTGGAAATTATTTTCACTTGATTTCTTCAGCACTCCACCTTTTTTGCTTGCATGAAAAGTTCACAATGAACAAATGATCTGAGCAAGTATTTATAGAAAAATCAAAAAACTGAAGTGTAAAACTAGAAACATTTCCCTACTTCCTCAAATTTCAAAGACTCTGAAAATATCCCACATTTAAAATTCAACTTTGACTTCTTCAATCCTCCTTGGATTTCTCTAGGATTTATGAAAAATTGAATATCAAGTTTGACCTATTCAACTCTTTATAAAACCTATAGAATTTTATTTTGGAGTATTATTCATAAAAAATCATTATAAATTTTTTTCCTTCTCATGTCATTATGAATCTATTTCCTTCTCAGCTCATTACAATTTCTATTCCTTCTTAACTCATTATGAATTATGTTTCCTTCTCATCTAATTAAGAAGTCTATTTCCTTATCAGCTCATTACGATTTCTATTTCTTTCTCATCTCACTAAAATATGCCTTTATCTTTGGTCTGATGGAATCCTCATAATGATGGAATTTTCATTACGTTGGAATTCCCATTATAATGGATTTTACCATTACGATGGAAACCCCATTATGATGAAATTCCCATTACGATGGAATTCCCATTATGATGGAATCTCCATAATGGAACTCTGAAATTCTTCAAACCTCCACCATTTCTTCAAAGATTTTATAATGAGAGTTTTCATGATTTGTGAGAACTTTATAACCAGCAAAACATCATCTGATTTATTTTAAAAGTATGAAAAATTTCTAACTCCTGACTTCATAATCTTCTTTCAAAAACTCTTCAGCAACAATACGACTTCTTCACTCAGAAAAATTTATCTTTCTAACTTAGAAACTTATTTATTTCTATGATTATGGAAAAGGTAAATTTCCAACAATCAATAATTTCTGTCTTTGATTCTTTTGGATCTGATGATATTAAATATCATGTTGATGGACCTAAGTCAGATTCTCTCATTATTATTGATATGGGTCTAATTACTAAATAAAAAAAACATTCTTTTACAAAGAGTTTAGTTTTCAACAAATACAAAAACTTTGTTAAAAAAAATTATCAAAAATTTTCTTCACCCAGGACATAGTTTACATCTCGTGGGGATCAGGAACACCCTTTGGGTCATGCCATGAGTAGGGTCGGGTTTCAATTTGGATGGAACCCCATCTTGGTTTGTGAAAAATGGTATCATGGTAGGTTTCACTCTTTTTTGGGTCACATTATTTGGGAAGAGTCTGGATATACCAGATTTGGGATTTTTGGGGAATGAGGTTATGGTTGCGAGTGGAGTGTCTGGCCAATACACCTCATGACAGGACTCGGGTCCCTATGGGATGTTGGGAAATTTGGTTTGGATTTTCCTCCAAGTTAGAAGTATAGGCTACAGACTATATATGGACACTAGGTGAAGGTGGAGTGGTTTAGTTTGGATTATTATTGTGTTGTATATTTGTTTGTTTTGATTTATGGAAGTGTTTGGGAAGTGTTTTTATTACTGAAAATTTTCAAAATGTTATGTTGATGATTGTATTGATGGTTTTTCTTTGTGGTTATTGCTTGGTGTAGTAAGATACCTCCCTGGAGACCTCTTATGCAATCATGAGAAGAGGTTGGAGAAATTTATCCCTCACCAATTGATCAGAGATTAGTGGAAGTAGTGATTTAGGATATCTAAGATTTGGGTTATGGAGCGGACTCTGGTCGTGCTCATGTTGGGGAAGCCAAACTAGGTCCTAGAAAGGTTAAAGATCAATATTTACTCAAAAATAATCCTCCTTATTTCTAATGTGTAATAGATCCCTAGGAAGATAAGGATTTTATTGAAAATATTGAGAGGATGTTTGAGTTTCCTAACACTCCTAACACAGTTAGGGTGAAGTTTTCTTCGTTCATGTTGGATGGTCCCAGTCGGAAGTGGTGGGACTCAATGATGCAAGCTGGGAAGCATGAGAAGATGAGTTGGAAATATTTCAAGGTTATCTTCAATGGGTAGTATTATCCTGAGATTTTGGCCTTTTCTAAGTCCTGGGAGTTTTTTTATCTTCGCTAGGGAGATCAGATCGTGATGGAATATGCTAACCACTTTGTAGAATTGGTTCGGTTTACCCCTGAGCTAGTTTCCAATGAGAAGATTAAGGATAAAAAGTGCAATATGGGGATACAATAATAAATATGATATAAGGTATTCTTATTCAAGTTGAATATGTATGATGAAGTGTTTGATCATGCTATGATGATATAAATTGATCATAGAGGAAAGTCTGGTTTCTCTGGAGTAGTTTTAGTAGTGGGAAGTGGTAGTTCTTCTGAGAATAAGAGGAATTAGGATGATCAAGATAATAGGGGAGATGGTAGTTCAGGATATCCTTCTTGGTTTCCATCATCCATGGATTCAGATGCTAGATCTGTTCTATTCCATTAGTGTGGAAATTCAGGTCACATGTGATCGGTGTTTTCAGCTCCACCCAGACCTTTCCATTGGTGTGGAACTATGGGGAACTTACAATGATTTTTCAAGATGACATGATCATATCAGGGTGGTGTAAGACCTGTAGATTTCAAAGTTATTTCATCCTGGTTAGATCCATCTAGGATATCGGGTTATAGATTTGGAGGTTGTGGCGGCAGGGTTGGATCTTCTGCTGGGAAGATTCAGTTCAGGGTAGAGCGAAAAATCAGTGGTCATTCTTAGGATCAAGCAGAGATAAAGTATATTCATGATATGGATCAATCACCAATGGAATCAAATGTAGGGTCTATGGTATTTCAAGGTACTATTCATATTGCATCATCATTATTTTTTGTTCTATTTGATATCGGTGACTCTGTTTCTTTTATTTATACCCATCTAGTGTATGTGTTAAAGTTTTCAATTGATCTTATTCCTTACATGATAGAGTTAGTAACACCACTTGGTAAGAAGTGAGAGCAGGGTTTCAAGTTTCCATCTTGTGAACTTACCATGTCATGGGTCAAGAAGGAATGGGATTTTTTGGTTTTGTAAATGGACCTCTTTGATGTAATTTTTGGTATGGATTGGATTGTGTGGTTTTAGGTGCACATCGATTGTTATCAGTGGTGAGTATGTTTTATGTCACCTAATGTAAGTACCTATGTTTTTCAAGGTGAATAGGATCCTTAGTTAGGATGTTATGGACCTCCACTTTTGGAATTAGGAAATCTCATTTTTCATATATCATCACTCATGTTGGAGGATGGTGATATCATTTCAGAAGCTCGATTACCCCCTATGGTGGATGAGTTCCTAAAGCTATTTTCTGATGATTTCTCAGGTTCCCCCTAGATTCTAATGTATATTTTACCATTGATTTGACATCGGTAACATAGTTGATATCTCTTACCTCATACGTTATGGCCCCCATAGAGTTGAGGGAATTAAAGGTATAGTTGAATGATTTGGAATCCAAAGGATTTATTCACCCGAGCATCTCACCTTGTGTCACCCAAATTCTATTTTCAATAAATGCCAACAGATATCTCTAGTTTTTTATCGATTATTGGAATTTGAATAATGTGATGATAAATAACAAGTACCCTTTTCCATATATTTATGACCTTTTCTATCAGATTAAGGGGGAAGGGTGGTTATCCAAGATCGATTAGCATTCTGGGTATCACCAAGTCAGAGTTAGGGGGATAATGTTCTGAAAACAGCCTTCCGAATAAGGTACGACCATTTTGAGTATTTAGTCATGCCTTTCAGGTTGAAAAATTCTCCAATAGTCTTTATGGAACTTATGGATAGGGTGTTCCATCAGTATCTTGACTCGTTTGTTGTGGTATTTGTGGATGGTATCCTGGTCTATTCCAAGATCAAGGAGGATCATGATCGGTACTTGAGGATTGTGCTAGGAACCCTTTGGGATCATCGTCTCTATGTGAATTTTTCTAAGTGTGCCTTATGGATCGAGGAGGTGAAGTTTCTGGGTCATGTGATCTTGGAACAAGGGGTTTCAGTGGGCCCTGAGAAAATTAGTGCAGTGATTTCATGGGAACAGTTGAAGAATGATTTTAAAATCAGAAGCTTTTAGGCTTATTAGGGTACTATAGGAGGGTTTTTTTTGGATTTCTCTTAGCTTTATTCATCCATGATATCACTTACCCAGAAAGGGGTAAGGTTTGAATAGAACCCAGAATTTAAAGTATCCTTTGAGGAGCTTAAGAGGCGGTTGACCACAGCCCCTATTTTGATCTTGTTTGAATCTGGAAAGGGATATATGGTCTACTATGATGCTTCTGGTATGGGTATTGGGTGTGAGTTGATACAGGATGACCATGTGGTGGTATATGGTTCGTACCAACTCCAAACACATGATAAGAATTACCCAACCCATTACCTATAGTTAGAGGTGGCGATTCATGCCTTGAAGACATGGCTTCATTATCTTTTTTTGGGTAAATTTGTGGTCTATTTTGATCATAAGATCTTAGCCTACATTTTCTCCCATAAGGATTTGGATTTGAGGTAGCGTCATTGGGTTGAGTACCTTCAGGGGTTTGATTTTGATATCATCTACACCCCAAGAAAAGGAAATGTGGTGGGTGAATCTTTGATTAGGAAAGTGCATGTGTAAGCATTGAAGGAGTACAGTGATGAGTGGAATTTGATGGGTCTTTTTTTCCAGTTGCATCTAGAGACCAAGGAGCACATTGGAGGTGTGTGCTTATCTAGTGTTTAGCTAACACCTTCACTTTTGTATTTGATTCAGCAAGAGTAGTCGAGTGATGAGTTGTTCTATTATTATTTGTAGTTCTTAAATGGTGGGGAGGTACCTCGTGAATGGTTATTGTCTCCTGAGGGAGCTTTGTGCTTTAGAGGTCTATTTGTGGTATCGTTGTTGTTATAGAAGGTGTTCATATGGTATAGCCACTAGTATTAGTGGGATATTCATCTTGGTGCCACAAAAATGTTTTATGATGTGCTTCAGTAGTTTGATGGCCATGGATGTGGCTGACTTTGTCTCACGGTGTTATACACGTCAGCAAGTTAAAGCATAGCACCAAAGGCCCTTCGATTTTCTTCAATCACTACTCATTCCTACCTATAAGTAGGGCGATATCTCCATGGAATTTGTTTTTAGATAACCTTGTATGCCTTAAGAACAAAATTCCATTTTGGTAATGATCAACCGTCTTACCAAATCATCCCATTTCATTCCAGTTAGGGATTCATCCAAAGTGGATGAGTTGGGTCGGTTGTATATTCAAGAGATAGTGAGGCTTCATGGTGTGTCATCAGAAATTGTTTTGGACAAGGGTCCTTGTTTTAACTCACAGTTTTGGGAATTCCTTTAGAAAATAATGGGGTCACATGTGAAGTTGAGTACGACATACCACCCTCAAACAGATGGTCAGAAAAATCAGTAAAATTATATTTTTGAAGATATGTTATGGGTATGTGTTTTAGATTTTGGAGGATCAAGGGATATCCATCTGGGGTTGGTGGAGTTTACATATAATAATATCTACCAATCCTCAATTCAAATGGCCCCTTTTGAGGCATCTTTTGGTTGCCTGTGTTGGTCCCCTTTGTGTTGGGCTAAGGTGGGTGAGACCTCATTGTTGCAACCAAGCCTTGTATAGGAAACGTCTAGTAAAGTCAAGTTGATTAGGCATAGTTTGTTGATAGTGTAGAGCCTCCACAATTCATATGATGATTAGAGGTTCAGATCTTTGGAGTTCTTTATGGGTGACTGGGTGTTCCTGAAAGTGTCACCATGTTTAGGTCGTCATCAGTTTGGTAAGCAGGGGAAGCTAACATTGAGGTATATTGGACCTTTTGAGATAACTGAGAGGGTTGGTAAGATGGAATACACATTATATTTTTCCTCCCAATCAACATCAATTCAGGATTTGTTCCATGTCTATTAGTTGAAAATGTATAATCTCAATTTGTCTCATATGTTGAATTGGGAGGAGTTAGAGTTAGAGCTAGATCTTTCTTTATTTGAGCAACTAGTGCAGATCATGGATTCTTAGGAGAAATTTCTTTGTGGGAATTATATTTTGTTGGTCCAAGTCCTTTTGAAACACTATAGTTATGAGCATGAGACATGGGAGCATAAGTCTTGGGTTGAGAAGGAGTGTTCGTTTTTCTTCTCTACTCAGACCTTAGAGAGAATTTCTAAGGGAATAAAGTTTTTATGGTGGGAAGAATTGTCACATCCGTGATTTTTTTTCGAGGTTATCCTTTGTTTATTTTTATTATTATCTTTGTCCCTTGGTTTTCCAGTGAGTTTTTGGAGAAAAATAAAGTTCCTGGTCTCATTAGAATGTGGCACACAGTTGGTGCATGGTTATGGGAAATTGTGTGTCATCCTCAAGAAAATTGTGCACCTTGGACAGTGGTGCTTTCTAGGCCGCACAAATTTCCACACGGCCATGAACCATTTCCTAGGAAACCATGCAGCCTCATTCCTCTTATACAGAGAGGGAAACATAGTTTTTGTATGGTTTGGAAAACCATGTGACCTATCCAGGTCATTAAAAATTGAAAATTTACTCTTTTATCCGCCCTCGATTTTAACCCTAAATCACCCCTAATCTAAACCATGTGGGATTTGAAGCCCTAGGAGCCTACTCCACTCCTTGGACCTCTTGACACCTAGTATTTGGGTGGTTTTGGTGTGTATTCATCAAGGAATAATCAAGTAAGTCTCATTTCATTTAGTTTCTTCCTTATTCTAGGGTTTCTCTTCCCTCTTTCTTGAGTTCTTTTATAATGGGTTGTTTGACCTAGTGGGGGTTGAACTTGTGTTGTTGGGTGAAATCATGATGGTTTTTGTTCAATATTGTCTTTATAGGGTCTTGTTGAGTTATAGTTGTGTTTTTTCACCATATTTTGGAATTTTCCAAGCTTAAGGTAGGTGGTTCCATGATTTTACATTATTAGATGATTTTCTATTGCTTTTTTGGTTATTTAAATGTGTTCCGTGGAATATTAGTGTGGTTCAAAATATGTTTTAGAAAGGTTTTGAGATTCATATGTGATGAAATTTGATTTTATAAGGTAAATGGTTATGTTTCATGTGTGCTTCATTGTGGTGGTTCTTGAAAGGGTTTTATGATTTTTGTGAAAGATTTGAAATGGTTTTTCAAAGGGATTTGGAGGTGCTAATGCGTTGAAAGTTGGTTTTATAAAAGAAATGGGTTTTTTACCATGTGAGATTTTTTTCACCTTAGTTTTGGTTTGTGAATTGCGTAAGTGATGCAAAGCACGTTTTAAAATGGATTTGTTTGTGTGTGGATTTTAAAGGGGATTTTCCCATGGAAATGGTTGGATTTCATATATTCCCTTCTTTTTGTGTTTCCAATTGGATTTTATGAATTGTGAAAGTGGTGATAAATGTATTTTAAAATTATTTTGGTGTGTGTGTGGATATGAAAGTGGTTTTTTATGGAAAATGGTGGTTTCCATGTGATCTATGATCGTTTGATCAATGTGAATTGTGAAAGTGGTGATTTTTTTTTGTGTTCATGATTCTTGTCATGTGTATATGAAATTGAGGATTTATGTGGTATATGAAATGGAATTTTAACACAAAGGGAATCCCAAGTATCTTGGTGGGAAAACTAAAACTAGTAAACTAGTTGCTTCGGTGGGGCTGAGGCCTAGTTTCTTCTATAAATATTGATGTTAAAACACTAACTAAACATGTGATATGATCAGAGACCACTAGACCTTGGGATGGGATCCCCTATAGTGGATCATGCATAGAAACTTTGTGAGTTTTGGATTATATTTGGAGACCACTGGACCTTGGGATGTGTTCCTCTATAGTGTCTTGTGCATGAGGACGATGTGGGTTTTGGTTGGATGATTTTGATCATCGAGGTGCGAGGTTCATAGGGTCCCACTTTTACTATTTACCTATAGGGATTTCCCATGGTACTCTCTTGTGACATGATTCTTTTTTAATGTGGTGCTAATAGTCGATACACGATGGATCTTGTGTACATTGTGGCTTCAAAGAAAGTATCTTGTGAGAAAATGTTTCCTTTAAAAGTGTTTTCCTAAAAATGTTTTCCTTGAAAATTTCCTTGAAATATTTTCCAAATGTTCTTATGAAAATGTGAATGTTGGTTTATCTTCTAATATTATAGCATGTAATCATTGTTTTTGTTGGAATTATACTAGTATTTGGATCACACCCTACATACACCTTTGGGTGTATGTAGACTTTATTATGTATAACCCAGGTAAAGGAAATATATTATGTGGTGGTGATGGTGGATCTTGTTTCTAATGTTCCACTTCGTGCAGGTGTTGGTGGTGGTGGCTTGAGGGTGATGTAACTCTTGTTACATGGAGGTTTTTGGGATGTTTTAGTTGTTTCCTTTATATTGTGGTACTTTTGGTATTGGTTGAAGTTATAAAATTTTGAATCAAAAAATTGTGGTATCTCGTTTGGTTATGATTATCAGTTGTGTGATGTTTTGTTATTGTGGGTTGTTTATTATTATATACATGGGTGAAATCATTCCCAAAGTGTATTGTTGATACCCAAGCACTAGTTTCCAACTCATGGGGGTCAGGAATTCACTTCAGGACATTTCACGGGTCGGGTCGGGTGTCAGTTTGGATGATACCCTGACTTGGTTCATGACAATACTAATCAACCAGGCTCAAGATATTAATTACTCATCTCAGAAGAAAAAAATTATATCTTTATTATTCAACCAATATCATACCACCAATGACGCACCCTACACAAGCTACCTCAACATGACTTCATTGTCGTGTTTTTTCCTTGCATCAAAGTACATAATCAAATGGAACACATTTATAATGATCTCAAGTTAGGAGACCAATAAACATGTCCATAGATAGGAACAACCAATGACACCTGGAACATGTGGTGTTTCTTTTGGTGGTTTATCCTCATGATATCACCTACCAGAAATCAATAAGTGTGAACTTCATGAGAAGAAGTCTCAATGATTATGATCCCCCAACACCTGATATTCATACATCTATTGTGTCTAGTCAGTATGATGTATTTATACCATAGGACATATATTTAAGATTAATCTCATAGTATCTCAAGGTTCTCATTATAGGATTAGATTTTCTATAACCTTTTTATATGATAATTAATCTACGAACATTACCATTTAAATAGTGGACTCGTAAATATCTACATTATAATGGTAAGTGTACATCATGCATAACTCAGTGTATCCAAGATATGGTAATTGAAATGTATTGTTTAGTTGGATCTAGGGAACCCACTATTACAACACAACTCCCATAATATATAAGACAGAACAATTGGGGATGAACCAAGATAGACATATAACTAAACATTGACTAAATAAAAGCTTGTTCTTTGAATTGGAAGACACATCATTTAAATAGGCTGGAAACTAGAGTCCATCCTAGGAAAACCACATAGGTAGTCCTGGTATCGCTAAAGGTATACTATAAACTGAATACCCTATGATTTCATCCAAGGAATTCCATAACAAAACACAAGTATCACCCAAGGCTTGGTATAAAATAATTTTCCCTTTATCATGTCTAAGGTATTCCATATGGGAATCCAAGTATCTCTCCTAGAATAATGAAATATCTTATACTAAGTAAACTCATCCAAGGATTTTTATTTAGGATCCATGTATCTCTCCCAACACATCATAATTTCCATTCACAAATCATTCAATTCAAAATTATAATGAACTCATCTAAGGTGATCCATAACTAAACCCAAGTGTCACTCATGGAATTTCATAATTATATTTATAAGTCATTTAATTAAATTTGGACATTTCATTTATAAGGGACAACTAAAAAAAATACAAGAGGAGAAAATGGGATTAGTGATATGGTCTCACCACCATTCACCTTTTATTTTAAAACCTTTTATCCATTTTTTATTAAAAAAATCAAACCAACTTAGATAGTGGTTTGGCCACAAGGCACCCATAGCGTAATAAGGGCATCAAATTACACACCCAAAGGGGTTGTTTTAGTGGATATGAGTGAGTAATAAGGGTGTAATTGGGCGCACATGGGAAAACAAATACATGGAATTAAAATTTAATAATTTAATATTTAATTTAAGGGAAATGCATGGAAAGTCCGGAACACGACACAATGACGCGTCATATTTACATAAAGACTTTTAAGAAAGTAATCTTGACCACCTACCTTATACCTATAGTAGACTTCTCGTATAGTGGTGGACTATAATCTGAGCTAGAATGGGGGAAATATGAGAAATTGAAAAATACGCTGATAATAGGGAATATTATCTCGAATGGATTTAAAATTTCATATGGAAAAAGAAATGAAGAAAGAAAGTGTGAGGATTGAAGATCTTACTGATGGATATCCAACATAATGAATGATGGTCATATCATATGTCATGTGAGGGAGGAGTATTTAAGCATAGTTTGATAGGAATAAGAGATATCTCAATGGAGGGAGGCATTGTGTGTTCGAGGGAAAAGAAAAGGGAGAAAAAAGTTATAAAGAAGGAGGGGTAAAAACATAATTTTACCCATTTTTAAAGGGGTGAATGGTTTGGTCGCATGGTTCACCAAATCATGATCCATCACTATCTTCAGTTTCACACCCCTCGTATGACTAAGTGCATAGTTTTACAAACTTTGTGTTGCTTGTGCAGCCCCCTCTACAGTATTCCACAACACCCCCACACAGTTGTGCAACTCCCTTACATGGTTTGAAAAATCATGTGTCACCCTTATAGGGTTATATGATTTGAGGTGCACTATTAGTGTTAACCATGTGCTAATTGTGTGTCTCACTTGTTTCCTCAAAAAATTGGAGCTCTAGGATTCGAACAATCCCTGGGTGTGTAGCACCCTGACCCGATGAGCCACCTGAACAATGCTTCGAACTGAGTGCTACTGGACCTTAAGTGCACCTCCCCAAATGCCGAAGGTTTTCCACTATTAATGAGGGTGTAAAGAGGTGATAGTGGGGAGACTATACCCTCTATTAAAGATATAATAATGGTCTGATGGATATAGCAGTAGAAGAAAAGGACTAATAAACTAAACCCGTAACCCACTCATGGCAGAGATACAAGAAATAGAAGAAATAATAATAACCAAGAACAATACCATTTGAAAAATTAAATACCACAACATGCCATTTGTAGATACTAAAACAAAACATGAATACATATTAGATCATAGAAAAAATAATCAAAAAGGGTCACCCATAGCCAACCACCAGTACATACATACAATAGCATGCTAACACGGAAAGAAAACAAAAGGAAACTACAACTGAGGTAAGAAACCATGGTCCCTTGCCTTCCATCCCATGCCAACTCAAGTACTAAGATCCATCTCCTAAACCCAAACCTTTACCAGAATAAAAAGACATAAAGTCTACATGCATCTTTAAGGACCCATGTAGGGTGCGACACTACTAAAAAATAGGCCTCTTACAACACTATAAATGGAAATTATCAGTGCTAGAAAAGCATTGAATACTTGAGTGAGATTAAAAGCCCTGGTATTTTATCAGTGCTAAAAAAATAATGGATAAAGGGGTCCTTTATCGGTGCTTTTAAAACCATGATAGAGGACCCATTTATCAGTGATTTTAAAAGCGCGGATAAAGGACCCCTTTATCAGGGCTTATAGAAGCACTGATAAAGAAACTTTTATCTGTGCTGATAAAGTGTACCTTTATTTGCGATTTTAAAAGTGTTGAAAAATGTTTCCTTTATCAGTGCTTTTAAAAGCGATGAAAAATGTGTCCTTTATCAGTGCTTTTAAAAGATATGATCAATGTGTCCTTTATTAGTGCTTTTAAAAGCACTGATAAAGGTCCATACTACAGTGTGCTATAATATTACACTGCCTAATATAGAATTTAAATGAACTTAAATTTACAACACAAATACAAGAAAAAAACAATATATTATATACATTTCAAACATTGTTTTATACAATTACATAAATACAAATTATTACATACATTCAAAAACATAAATGTTCTATTGTCTTTTAATACTGACCCTGACTCGTGCAATTTATGAACAAACCACCCCTGCTCAAGAAAATAATGCACCTATATAAGAAAAAAATTATTATGTTAGTAATAATATAAAGAAATAAATTAACATAAAGTGTTGATTTTACTAAAATTGATGTTAATTTTACTAAAATTGATGTCAATTTTAAATAAAAAGATGCACTTGGAGTCATACTAGTAACACCCTATGCCAGATTGAGGTGCAGCTAATTCCAACATGTCTCAAATGACTTTTAGATCATTTTCTTAAAGTATCAAAGTAATATGAAAGTGTTTTCTCAATTTTGAGTATGTCAGTTGTTTTTTTTTCCTAAAATGTCATTTTAAACTAAAAACATGCACTTTTGACTCATTTCGATCACATCATGTATTAGTTTGATGTGAAACTGATTCCTAAACATAAAAATTGACATATGAATCATTTTCCAAAATTATTTAAAAAATTTGAGCACGTTTGATCAGTTTTTAATGAGTGACACTTTTTGAACTAAAATGTCAATTTTAAACTAATAACTGACACTTTAAGTCATATCAGGCACATCATGTATTAGATTGAGTTGTAGATTATTCCTACACATCAAAAATGACTTATGTATCATTTTATTAAATTATAAAAACAATATTAATGCATTTTCTCAGTTTTGAGTCGGTCAGTTGTCCATTTTACTAAAATTGATGGCAATTTTAAATAAAAAGACACACTTTGAGTCATACCGGTCGCACCGTGGGTTGGATTGAGGTGAGGCTAATTCTAACTTGTCTCAAATTAATTTTGGATAATTTTCATGAAGTATTAAATCAATCTAAATGTGTTCTCTTGTTTTTGAGTATGTTAGTTGTCTTTTTTACTAAAATGTCATTTTAAACTAGAAACACACACTTTTGACTCATTCTAATCACATCGTGAATCAGTTTGATGTTAAACTTATTCCTACATTTCACAAATGAATTGTGTGTTATTTTACTAAATTATTAAGAAAATCCAAGTGTGTTTGATTGGTTTTCAATGAGAGAAACTTTTTGAACTAAATGTCGATTTTAAACTGATAACACAAACTTTAAGTCATATCAAGCACATCATGTATCGGATTGAGGTGAGGATAATTCCTACACATAAAAAATTACTTATAGATCATTTTTTAATGTATTAAAATGATCTAAATGCATTTTCTCGGTTTTGAGTAGGTCATTTGTCCATTTTACTAAAATTGGTGCCAATTTTAAATAAAAATACGTACTTTGAGTCATACCGGTCCCACCGTAGGTTGGATTAAGGTTTGGATGATTCCTACACATCTTAAATGACTTATGAATCATATTTATAAAGTATCAAAACAATTCAAATGTGTTTTCTCAATTTTGAGTACTTCAGTTGTCTTTTTTACTAAAATGTCATTTTAAACTGGAAACACGCATTTTTGACTCATTCCAATCACATCGTGTATCGATTTGAAGTGAAAATGATTCCTACATGTCACAACTGAATTATGAATAATTATCCTAAATTATCAAGAAAATATGACCGTGTTTGATCAATTTTTAGTGAATGACAATTTTTTAACTAAAATGTTGATTTTAAACTGATAACAAACACTTTAAGTCATACAGGGCACATCATGTATCAGATTGAGGTGTGGCTAAATCTTACGCATCATAAATAACTTATGGATCATTTTTGTAAAGTATCAAAATAATCTGAATTTGTTATCTTAGTTTTGAGTTGTTCAGTTGTCCATTTTACTAAAATTGATGTCAATTTTAAATAAAAATATGCACTTTGAGTCATATCGATCACATTGTGGGTTGGATTGAGATGTAGATGATTCCTACATGTCTCAGATGACTTGTAGATCTTTTTCATAAAGTATCAAAATAATATTAATTCATTTTCTTGGTTTTGAGTATGTCAGTTGTCTTTTTTACTAAAATGTCATTTTAAACTATAAATGCACATTTTGGACACATTTCGATCACATCATGTATAAGTTTGATGTGAAACCAATTCCTACACATCATAAGTGACTTATGAATCTTTGTAATAAATTATCAATAATATACTAGCACATTTTATCAATTTTCATTGAATGGAACTTTTTTAACTAAAATGTCGATTTTAAACTAATAATAGACACATTGAGTCATACTAGGCACATCGTGTATCAGATTAAGGTGTCTATAATTCCTACACATAAAAAATGACTTATGGATAATTTTATTAAAGTATTAGAATAATATAAATATGTTTTATTGGTTTTGATTATGTTATTTGTTTATTTTACTAAAATTAATATCAATTTTAAATCATAAAAGAATTACTTGGAGTCATACCGGTCACACCATGTGTTGGATTGAGGTACGGATGATTCATACACATAAAAAATTATCAAAACAATCCTAAATGTAAATTTTACCATGATATCCATTGACTTTATTTGTCAAACTATCAACACTGCATAAGCAGCTTTGAAAAAACCACCCCTGCTTGAAAAAAATAATTTACGTGTATAAGAAAACAATTATTATATGATTAATACTATAAATAAATAAATAAAACATAAATATGAAATAATAAATGAATTATATGGACAATTATTTTACTATAGAAACATCAAGATTACCTCTATGTGATTTAGTAATGAAGGGAAGTTGAAGGAAATTGAAAAATGTCAACATTGCTGGGGTGAAAGGTTTTGAGGGAGAAGAAGTTTGTGGAAGTTTTGGTGCATAAAGGCATGAAATATGTGTTGGAGTTAGTTCCCTAGAACCAAATTTATTATTACTTTATGATAACTTATATTCATGGTTTTAAATATTAATAAATTTCTTATCACATCGTGATTATTCTTTTGTGTAACATTGTATGTGATAATGTCTTAAGAGTAACTATCACACTAAAAGGTCATAGCGGATCCCTGCTATGATGATAACTTTGAAGTGCCATTACACTATTATTGAATATATATACTATAGTCGGATGATATCATTTGAGGGACACAAATGATATAGGATATTATGGGTGGAAACTCATAGGACTTTGAGGAACCTTCTCATGGTGTACGCCCTTGGTGATATCCAGTAGGATATTATGAGAACAAGACCCAATGGTAGGAAATCCACATTTATAAGTGTCATTAGATGTTATTATCTTTGGACATGTGTATTTTTCCTTAGAATTTAATATTATTATTAATGGATATTATGATTTATTCACTTAGATGTATTGATGAAAACCATGATGACAGATGTTTGCGGTGAGGTATGATATGTTGGGTGCATCATAAGTAATATTGCACTAATAAATAATGAGAAAAATGATTTACCCCTTTTATTATTTAATGAAAGATAATACATCAAGACCTTTGATGAAAATTATATAACCTAAATAAATCCATGGCTATATTGATCAATAGAAAAGTTCTATTTCCATAAAGTCAAAGAAAGAGATATCGATCATATAGGTTGATGGCACTAACATGCAACCTGCTCGATTAGAGATATTGTGATAAAGGGATTATATTGTGCAGTAAGCATTATTATGAGGTGACATGTCATTATGGAATTAAATTATTTCTCTATTGGTTCCTTGGATTATTTCTAACGCTAACCTTGGACTTAGGTTCACCTAATGCCACTGAGAAAGAGTCCTAGAGGGTCAAACACTAAGTGTATCTGGTATCTTAGTTAAATAATTTATTATTTAACAAGTTGAATAAATATTATTCCCAGTTGTGGTTTAATAATTATTCATTTATTCCTGATCTCATTTATTCTGTCACTAGTTATTGTGAGAAGAATAATTAATAAATATTGAGGACCCCTTTCAGATACAACATTGCTTGGTCTTCTAACCCAGAATGTGTAAACATCATTAAGAATACTTGGATAAACATGCATGGGAAATCTGACCCTTTTACTTGCCCGGTGAAGTTAAAAATGCTTAAGCTAACTCTCAAAAGCTGGTGTAAATTCAAGGTTAGTGAAATGGACAAAGACATCAACCTCTTGGAAAAGGAGCTTATTCAATTCCAAAACACTAACTCTTCTTCAAACTTTGCTCAAGACTCTCAACATGAAATTAACATATCCTTGAAGCTTATCTCTCTTCTCAACTTTAAAGACAATCTTCAAAAGAAACTTTTTAAATCCAAGTGGCTTAATGATGGAGATAGGAATACTAAGTTTTATAATGCCCTTCATAGAATCAGAAAAACCTATAGACCCCTTGCTTATATTAGAAATGGGGATCAGATTCTTAACACTGATGAAAGTATTTCTAATCATATTGTTTATCACTTTCATAATATCTTTAATGGTGATAGTATTAATAAAGACCTTATGCTGAACATCATACCTCCTTTAGTTACTATTGTTGATAACTCCTTTCTAAATAGCATCCCCCTTGACCATGAAATCAAAGACACTGTCTTTAGTTTAAACCCAGACAGTGCTCCCAGGCCGGATGGTTTTAATAATGGTTTTTACCAAAAACACTGGGATATCCTCCAAAATTATGTTTGTAGTATTTTCAAAGCTTTATTCTCTAGAGGAATTCTCCCTCATGGGCTTAACTCCCAATTTCTTGTTCTCATTCCCAAAACTGAGAATGAAGATGATATCCAAAGCTTCAGGCCCATTGCGCTCATTAACTCTCTTTTCAAAATCATCACTAAATTAATTGCCAACCGAATAGCTTCTATTAGTAATCGAATTGTTTCTTGGAACCAATTTGGGTTCATAAAAGGCAGATCTATTCAAGACTGCATCTATCTGGCCTCTGAAGCCACCAACCTTCTCAACAAAAATAATAGAGGTGGGAATGTTGCCATTAAACTGGATATTGCTAAGGCCTTTGATACCATTGATTGGAGCTTCATGTATAAAGTCCTCAGGAAATTTGGTTTTAATGAAATTTTTATTAATAGGATCTCTTCTTTATTCAATTCAGCCCATATCTCTATTCTGATCAATGGATCACCTAGAGGCTATTTCAATTGTTTTAAAGGAGTAAGGCAGGGTGATCCTCTCTCGGCTATTCTCTTTTCAATTGCTGAAGACTACCTAAGTATGCTAATCTCTCAAGTGATTGATAAAGGTTCTATAAAGCCTATCTCTTCTTCTAGAAACTTTAATTTTCCCTCACACCTTCTCTATGCTGATGACATAATTCTCTTTACTCAGGGGGTTAAAGAAACATTCTGGCTCTGAAAATATCCTCCTTCACTACCAGGAAGTCTCTGGTCAGTATATAAACTGGAAAAAATCAAAAAAAAATTGGAAAGGACTTTTCTCCGGGGAGGAAGTTTACCATAACTAATACTTTAGGTGTCAAAGAAGTTTTACTTCCTTTCACTTATCTTGGAGTGCCCATCTTCTGGGGCAGACCAAAAGCAGATTATTTTTCTCTCATCACTGATCAAACGCTTCATCATCTTTCCTCCTGGAAGGGTAAAAATCTTTCGATGGTAGGGAGAATTTGTTTGGTTAAATCCACCATCATTTCTAAAATGGTTTACTCCATGATGGTTTATAAATTGCCAAAGAGTCTTTTAAAATGCATTGATGTTGCTATTAAAAATTTTATTTGGACTGGAAGTACATTGGAGAGAAAATTGGTGATTGTCCCCTAGATCTCTTGCTATAAACCTATTGATAAGGGGGGGATAGGCACTAAAAATATCTCTAATTTCAATGAAGCCCTTCAAGCTACGCTTACATGGAATCTCATTCATAATACCTCTCCTTCCATGGATTTTCTTAAAGTTTTTTTTCTTGATAAACTTAGGAATAACCATACTCATTTCCTTACGTCCTTTATATGGCCCTCCATGAGAAACACCTTTACTTCTATTATGAATAACTCTATATGGATGGCTAATAAGGATTCCAACATAAAGTTTTGGCTTGATAACTGGACTGGTGTTCCTCTGATCTATTTAATGGAAAATAACTTTTCTCCACCCCACTCTCAAGACTCTATTAAAACTGCCATGCATATGCAAAACCCATGTCTTCCTGATCATATTAAACAAATCGTTGACAACTATAACTTCATTAATACAAATGATTTCCTCATTTTGTAACCTACTTGTAATGGGATTCTTGATTCCAAAAGTTACTACAATAATTTATGCAATAACATGGACAATAATTTTTCTTGGTTAAGTAAATTTAATAAAGCTTGGTTAAAACCCTCGAGATTTACACTTGTCTGGAGAATTGCTCATAATAGACTTCCAACGGATACTTGTCTACAAACTTTTGGAATTATTCTTTATTCAAAATGTCGCATGTGCAATCAACATAGAGAGGATATAAACCATCTTTTTCTTTCTTGTGACACGGAAACTGCTCTTTGTCATTACATTCTTGACATTTTTTAGTGTAGATGGTTTCTTTGTGATACCATTATCATGCAGATACAATAATGCTTGGACTTTTCTATTTCACAGAAGCTCAAAAATCTTTTGGTTTCCACTGTAGCGGAGCTTCTTCATGTAATATGGTATGGTAGAAATGACTTTATTTTTCGTAATAACTCTTTTAGAATCAATGCAGGAAAAGCGAGAATCCTCATGGCCATCCATGAAGCGGCTTCGATCCAAAAAGATCATTGCAACAACTCGATTCATGACTTGGATATCCTCAGACGTGTGAGGGTGAAAGGGAATTATCCCTGCCCTAAATATACTTTTGAAGTTTTTTGGCTCCCACCCCCCCCCCAGGCTGGATTAAAGTCAATGGGAATGGAGCCTCTAAATGCAACCCTGGACCAGCAGGATGTGGCGCCATCTTCAGAAATCATTTAGACCAGACGCTTAGTTGCTTCTATGGCTCCTGTGGCTCCTCTACTTCCCTTGAATCTGAGATGATGTCTACCATTCATGCCATTTATTTTTCCAAGCTTCACAATTGGAACTACATCTAGATCGAGAGAGACTCTACTACCATCATACAGGCTATTCGGAATGGCACCATCCACCTTGCTTAGACTCTCACTTCACGTTGGATGGATTGCTTGAACTCCCTGGCTGGTCTCAGCTTCATCGCCACCCACACTTACCGTGAGGCTAACAGAATTGCTGATGGGATTGCCAATTTAGGTGTTACCCATGATCTGCATTGGAGGGATGATCTTCCTCCAGAGTTACTCCCTCTTTATGTTAAGGATGTTAACAAAATCCCAAATTTCAGACTCATGTAATCCTTTTTTTAATATTATTTGGTGTTTTGGTCTTTGTCCAGAACACTACCTTTAAAAATATATATATATTGAGGAGGATTGGAAGATCGAGTTTAATGGTCCAGTAAGGAATGATAATATTGAATATTATTTGATTAAATAATATTTAATTATAACTCACAAGTTAAGCACGTGTCAGGAAATAATAATATTTTTATTATTATTTGACATGGGGATTTCTCTAGGATTAATGAAATAAATAAAGGCACTTGTGCAGATTATTTATTGTTACCCTAGTGAAATAAATTCCCAGTTATATTATTCTCTTAATGAGCCAAGGGAAAGCTAAGAGACACCTATTATTTTGTGAATAATGAATTTTGGAAAAAATATATCATACCTAGAGAGTTCATCCTTCTCCAAGAATGCTCTCAAGAATGAGAGAGATCCTACTCCATTAGATAAAGGAGAACTCTTTGGAAGAAGTTCTCAAGATGATCAAAGGCAGACATCACAAGCGTAAGAATCTTCAATGCTAGCACCTGAAGACTTCTTCGGTGACATCAGGAGATACGTGGAATACATGTGGATCACCACTAGAGGAGATATACCCTTGATCTCTATAATACAATGATGTTACACCTTCATATTTGTGGCCGAACACATCAATGAAGAAAGAATCACCTTAGAGGTAATTCTTATTTAATTAAATTAATTATAAAAAAAATATGTTAATCCACTCTATTGGTTTCGGGTTTCTATTCCTTATTCCAAATTCATTGCTTCAATTTCATGGATCACAACATCCATCATTGCATAGATCCTGGATTGTTCATTGAATATGGAAAAGAATAAAGTTGGGCATCGTCCCTCCTACTGTGCCCAAAACCTATAAGTAGTATCTGAGCAGGCATATTATTTTTTATAATTATTTAATATTCATCAGTGATTTAGGAATTTATAATTTAGTTTTTAAATTAAAGTTTAATCATTACTTTTTCAATATGAATGATGAGATCTTTTTCTTACTCTATTGTTTATCACAGACCTAATAGAAATGATTAATTTTATGATTAAAATTTTATTGAGGATCTCATCTGGAGGAGCCAAGGATTTTGTCCAAGTAACACAACAGTACATGTTGTGTAATCAGAATTATATGTCATGTAGTTGTGTTCAATTCATTAGGAGTAGTTTGGAAATTACTCAAACCATGTGCATTAATGACATGTGGTGTAGTTACTTCTTACACCATGTGTTGACTGGTATAGACTGGCACATGGTCAGCCAGACTACATGCCATGTGGCCCACTGGACATGGCATGTAGACCTTTTTGGGTCAGGGTCGAGCCATGTATTCCATACATGGCCTACCCAACCAGTGACCATGTAAAAAGGAGTTAACATAGTGTGTGGCCCACTGGATACGTCGTGTACTCCAAGATTTCCAAAGTACTTCTCACATGATGAGTCCCTAGGTGTATACTTCAGATACACAGTGAAGAATGTACACACCATGTAGATTGGATCTACACACCATGTACTTTTACTAGTTATGCAGATTTAAAATTTATTATATTATGTAACCCTTGAGACATGTACTTGCATGTGGGTGTAAATCTGGGACACGCCATGTGATAGGATTTGATATATATATGTTTTATTAACATCTTCATAATATTCAAGATCTGCACATCATGTATGAGTTTTATTATAGTTATTATTCAATGTGAATTCTATATGTCACAAAGAATAAAGTGTATACAAGTATAATACATGTTGGGTAGTTTTGGATGGGTATTCATTGGGTTACCTCCGAGGTACAACTTATGTACACAATTAATTTTAAATGAATTTATTAATTTGTTTAAAATTATAATGGATGATAATCTTAAGGAAATTTGAAAAAAGGTTTAAGATAAAAGTATTGATTAATTAAAGATAATAATTAATCGATTCAACTGTGATTTATATTAAATAAGGATGATTAAATATTTAAATGCTAGTTTAATTAAATGTTTAATTTGTTGCATACATTTGGATGATCCTAAGTTATACCAGACCTTTGTATGTGATTGGTTTCCTTTTAATTTATTATTAAATTAAATTATTGGCATGTATGCCTTCTCTCCTCATTAATATGTAGGGCATGCGTGCCCATGGTTTCTTTTATGTACACCCCCTTTTACCCCTCACCTGCATGTGAGTAAAATCATATGTAATAGATAAAACTCCCAAGCTAGTAGATATAGTTCAAATTAGGAGTCGAGGCGAAACCAATCCAAGGAGATACAAAGGTGGATAGGTGGAAAGTTGTAAACACAAACCTTAAATGGTTCAAGGAGTTTTTCCCCTATGTCAGCAGTTAATTTATCAACTTCTAGATAAACTAAACATTATAACAAACTCATGATCATACCCTTTATTTTAATTATTTTAGTTTCATAGTCATTTAATTATGGATATTTTGTCACGATCACATAATTAGTGAATTAACAAGCATGAAAATATGAAACTAAAATAAATTAGCTTATGCATAAATATTATCTAAATACATGGTTAATCACT
Source organism: Viscum album (assembly GCA_963277665.1). Classification (NCBI taxonomy): domain Eukaryota; kingdom Viridiplantae; phylum Streptophyta; class Magnoliopsida; order Santalales; family Viscaceae; genus Viscum; species Viscum album. The sequence goes on along the minus strand of OY728166.1, from coordinate 1,402,303,853 downwards.
TAAGTAATCCCACTTAATATTAACAAGCATGTGAAAAAGATAATAATTGGAAATTTATGCATAAAGGATAAAATCCCTCAATAAAATATTTAGTCAGTATATAATTCCATTACTTTGGTTAGAATCGAACCATAGTTCAAAGTGCTTGACCAGCCAAAGATGGGGTGCTATCAATTATCAGGGAATTCTAATTTGAGGTTTTGAGTTGACTTAACTTGGTTAACATCAAGGGTTGACTGCCAAAGCAGGACTTGGTGTAACTGAGAGGCAAAGGTTGAGGAAATCTAAATTAATGATTTCAAGATTGGGGATTCCACTCAACGGATTAAGGAGTTGTGAGTTAATGCAGTTGGAATTTTGAATTCCTACCTAAAACCATTTGAATTGCTTAACTAGCCAAATTTGGAGTAATGATAATGGAATATGGATCTCTTCCACTAGAATATCCAAGCCACAAGATATTCTGAAGCCAATGGTGAAGGTTATTGGGTTTCAATAGAATAGTGGGAGACTAATAAATATAATATTTATTTATTTGTATAAATTTTATCAGATAAAGTACTAAAATTCTACTCATCGCAATTGTTGAAATGGCAATAAAAATTATATAAAACATATCATTGTGATCCATACTTGAGAAGTAAAACCTTCTCACCAACACTAATTTCTATGAGTGGAAAAGTCACCTACCATTCATCCATCTCCATGAAAAGAAACTATATGTGCTGGAAGAAACTTTACCAGTTGCACTTGGAAATGAGGTGAGTGATGAAGAGCTCTCTATACAAGAAACATCTAAATGATACTATAGATGTTCATTGCTTCATACTATCATCCATGTCTAATGAGATCTTAAAGAAAAATGAGTAAATGGATTCATGGAGCACGATGTCTCACCTTCGGGATCTCTATCAAGAGAAGGTGAGATAATAGAGGTATGAGATCTCCAATGCTTTGTTTATGACTAATCTTAGAGAGTTTGTGCCAGTTGGGCCTCATGTATTCAAGATTATCAGCTACATTGAGCATCTAGACATCTTAGGGATTAAATTTCCATATGTGTTCCATACAAATCTCATACTTTCATCACTACCCAATACCTTCTATAGTTTTATTATGAATTATAATATAAGCAATAATGAGAAGAGTTTGTCGGAACTTCTGATCTTGATTCACCAAGTGGATAAGGACATGGGGTGTGACAAACCTGTAGTCCTTGTTGTGAATAGGAAGATGAAGGGAAAGGAAAAGGGGCCTAAGACTTATAAACAGTCTAAATCCCCCGAGAACCATCTGACCAAGAAGAAAAAGATCCAAAGGTACAATAAGGAAAAGGAGACAGTATGTTTTTCATGTGGAAATTCAAGCCATTGGAAGAGGAACTGCACCCATAGGAAAGGGGAAGCCAAAGGTACATTCATTATCGAGTGCAATATTTCCATTTCTATGCATTGGGTATTCGATACATCTTGTGGTGCTCACATTTTTATTCAAATGCAGGAACCAAGTAGATTTCAGAAAATTTCTAGAGGAGAGGTGGATCTGTGAGTTGCCAATGGTGTGAGGCTAGCTGCTCTTTCAATTGGTGACTACCACCTTTCATTGTCGACCGAGATGATTCAGGTTTTACGTGACTGTTATTATGTACCAATTGTTACCAAAAACATAATTTTGTGTATCATGTTTAGATACATATGGGTTTATTTTCAAGTTCATAAATAAAAGTTTTTTCTTTTATAAGGAGAACATATATTATACTATGGAACATTTAAATATCAGTCTGTATGAATTAAATTATGAAAACCAAGTGTTGTAAATAGATAAAGAATCATGTTCACACGACTCATATAACACCTAGTTGTGGCATCACTATCTCGGTCACATAAATGAGAAGAACTTGAAGAATCTCTATCAAGATGGCTATTTAGACTCTTCCAAGCTAAAACTACTTGATAGATGTCATGATTGTTTACTAGGGAAAATGACCAAAACAAAATTTTGTGGACAAGGTGAAAGGTCCATAGTGCTTCTAGGATTGGTACACACTGATTTTTGTGGACCATTTCTAGTAGATGCAAGAGGTGGATATTATTACTTCATAACTTTTACTAATGACTTGAGTATATATGGCTATATTTACTTAATGATGTATAAGTCTGAGTCCTTTGAGAAATTCAAGGAATTAAATAATGAAGTAGAGAATCATCTTGGTAAGAAGATAAAGAAGCTTTGATTGGATCGAGGTGGATAATATCTTAAATAAGAGTTAATTGACTTTTTACAGGAGTTTGGGATTCTATCTCAACTCACTCCTCCTTATATACCATAGTGGAATAGTGTTAGTGAAAGGAGGAACCATACCTTGTTGAACATGGTAAGGTCAATGATGAGTCATGCATATCTTATATTATCCTTTTGGGGATATGAATTACAAATTGCGGAATAAAAATTAAACTGAGTACTTACTAAAGCGGTAAATGAAATTCCCTTTAAGCTATAGAGTGTAAAGAAACCCATTTTATTGCATACATATGTATGGGGATGCGAGGCATTTTTTAAGGATTTATCAGGCAACAAACTAACACTCCAGGTCATAAAGTATATCTTTATAGGGTATCCCAAGGAAACAGAAGGATACTACCTATACAACCCCTCAGAAAAAAAAGTGAATGTCGCCAGACAAGACATCTTTCTTGAGAGGGAACGCATACTAAAAAGGATAGTGGGAGAAAGATTGACTTTGATGAAGTTGATGCTCAAGATATACAGGAGTTGGTATAGGAATAAGTTCCACAGGTCCCTTTGGAAGAAGTGGTTACTAAAACACAAGTACTACATAAGAGTGTAGGAGAGGTAAGGGAACCAGAGAGAATGGTTTTCTTGTCACTGAGGATAGTGACTCATTATTATTAGACAATAATGAACCTATCTCCTACAAGGAGGAAGTATAGAGCTCAGAAGCCGCAAGATGGCTAGAAGTTATAAATTTTGAGATGGATTCCTTGTATCAGAACCAAGTTTGGGTTCTATTCGATGCACCAATTGATGTAAATTATGTTGGGTGTAAATGGGTATTCAAGAGGAAATTGGAGATGGAAGGTAAAGTGACTATAAAGCAAGGTTAGTGGATAAAGGGTTTAAATAGCATCAAGTAATTGACTATGATGAAAACTTTTCACCAATTTACATGTTTAAATCCATAAAAATCATAGTTTCCATAGCATCTTACCATGAATATGAGATTTTTTATATGGATGTCAAAACTACACTCCTTAACGGGAACCTTCACGAAGATGTCTATATAACACAACCAGAAGGGTTTGTGACACTAGGTGATGCCAAAAATATTTTCAAGTTTTAAAGATCCATTTATGGATTGAAGCAAGCATCTAGGTCATGGAACATTTGATTTGATGAATCCATAAAATAATTTGGTTTCATTAAAAATGAATGCGAGCCATGTGTTACAAAAGGTTTAGTGGGAATGTGATCATTATCCTAGTAGTATATGTTGATGACATATTACTTATTGGAAAAAAAATACTAATCTTATAATCTGTTAAGGACTTGTTTAAAAAGTTCTTCTCTATGAAGGACTTAGGTGAAGTAGCCTAAATTATAAGGATCAAGATCATTTGTGATAGATCCAAGAGGCTGCTTGAACTAAGACAAAGTACATATATTGACCAGATACTAAAGATATTTAGTATGGAAAAATCCAAGAGGGTATTGGTTCCAGTATCACATGCTTTACATATTTTTAAGAAAATTTATCCCCAAACACAATAGGAGAAAGATAGAATGAGTAATATCCCATACGCTCTGGCAATAGGATCAATCATGTATGTCGTGTTATGTACCGGACTTGATGTTGCCTGTGCATTGATCATTGTAGGTAGATATCAAGAAGATCCAGGAGAACAACATCTGACTACTGTTAAGATTTTCCTTAAGTATATGAAAATAACTAAGGATATGTTCTTGGTGTATGGAGGAGATGGGGAGCTTGTCATTAGAGGGTGTGATGATGCTGGTTTTCAGTCATATTAGAATGATCTGAAGTCGTAATCAGGATATGTTTTATGTCTCAAAGGAGGAGTTGTGAGCTGGAAGAGTTCAAAGCAGCCAATTGTATCTGATTCTATAGTAGATTCTGAGTACATAGTGACTTCTGATGAAACCAATGAATCTATCTAGATTCAGAACTTTGTCCAGGAGCTTGATGTGGTACCTAGTAGTAAATATCCTATCACATTGTATTGTCATAATACTGCAGCAGTGGATCTTACAAAAGAGACACGGTCACATCAATGGAAAAAGCACATAATCAATAAGTATCACCTATTGAGGCATTTTTATCAAAGGTGTAAATTTGTAGTGATCATATTTTACACAGAAGAGAATGTGGTGGACCCCTTGAATAAAGGCCTATCTTAGTAGAAGCATGAGTATCATGTGAGAGCTAGTGGACTGAAGTTCGTTAGCCTTTGGCTCTAGTGCCAAGTGGTAGTCTGTTGGAGTTGGTTCCCTAGAACCAATATCTTTTTTACTTCATGATAACTTATATTCAAGGTTTTTAATACTAATAAATTTCTTATCATGTTATGATTTTTCTTCTACGTAACATTGTATGTGATAATATCCTAAGAGTAACTATTGCACTAAAGGATCATAGCTAATCCCTGCTATGATGAGAACCCATAAGTTCTATGACACTATTCTTGAATATATGTTCTATATCCAGATGATATCATTTTAGGGACACAAATGATATAGGTTATCAGGGGTGGAGACTCATAGGACTTTGAGGAACCTTCTCATGGTGTATGCCCTTGGTGATATCTAGTAGGATATTATGAGACCGAGACCCGACAGTAATAAATCCACATTTATAAGTGTCATTAGATGTTCCTATATGTGGATGTGTGTATGGTACTTAGACATTAAGATTATTATTAATGGATATTATGAGTCGTGTACTTATATGTATTAATGAAAATCGTGATGACAGATGTTCCCAGTGAGGTAGGATATGTTGGGTGCATCACGAGTAATATTGCATTAATTAATAATGCGAGAAAGGATTTATCCCTTCTGTTATTTAATAAAAGATAATATCTCATTTCCTTTTTATGGAAATTATATAGCTTAAATAAATCCATGGCCATGGTGATCAATAGACAAGTTTTATTTCCAGAAAGTCAAAGAAAGAGATATCGAGCATATAGGTTGATGGCACTGACATGCAACCAACTCGATTAGAGATATTGTGATAAAGAAATTATATTACATGGTAAGTGTTCATATGAGGTGACATGTTGTTGCGGCATTAACTTCATCCTATATGGGTGCCTTGGAGTGTTTCTAGATACTAACCTTGAACTTTAGGAAAGTTCTCCTCATGTCACTAAGAAAGAGGCCTAGAGGATCACACACTAAGTGTATCTAGTATCTCAGTTAAATAATTTATTATTTAACAAGTCGAATAAACATTATTCCCATTTGTGGTTTAATAATTATTCATGTATGCCTGATTGAATTTATTCTATCACTAGTTATTTGAGATAATATATTTTGAGAAGAATAATTAATAAATATTGAGGAGGATTAGCGGACTGAGTTTAATGGTCTTGTGAGAAATAATAATATTGAATATTATTTTATTAAATAGTATTTAATTATAACTCGCAAGTTAAGCACATGACAGGAAATAATAATATTGTTGTTGTTATTTGACATGGGGGTTTTGCTAGGATTAATGAAATAAATAAAGGCACTTGTGCAGATTATTTATTATTGCCCTAGTGAAATAAATGGATGGTTATATTATTTTCTTAATTGGACAAGTAAAAGCTAAGTGATGCCTATTGTGTTATGTACAATTAATTTTGGAGAAAATCTTTCAAGCCTAGAGAGTTCATCCCTCTCCAAGAACGCTCTCAAGAACGAGAGATATCCTCCTCCACTGGATAAAGGAGAATGCTTTGGAAGCAGTTCTCAAGGCGATCGAAGACAAACATCACAAGCGTAAGGATCTTCCATGTTAGCACCTGGAGACTCTTTTAGCAGTGTCCAAAGATATGGGTAACACATGTGGATCCCTACTAGAGGAGATCTACCCTCAATCCTTACAATGCAATGATGATACACCTACAGATCTATGGTCAAATGTATCAATGAAGAAAGAATCACCTTAGAGGTAATTCTTATTTAATTAAATTAATTATAAAAAATATATGTTGATCCTCTCTCTTGGTTTTGGGTTTCTATTCCTTAGTCCTATTTATTTACTTTAATTCCATGGATCATGGAATTCATTATCGCATAGATCCCAGATTTTTCATTGAATATAGAAAAAATTAAAGTTGGGAATCATCCTTCCCGCGCTTCTGTTGCACCCGGAACCTATAAGATGAACAGATCACCCCAACTCAAACAAAAGAATCCGCATGAATAATAAAACAGTTATTATGTGACTAATACTATAAATAAATAAATTAAACATAAATATGAAATAATGAATTATTTTATGGACAATGATTTTACTATGAAAACATCAAGATTACCTCTATGATTGAGTAGAGGTAGAATCATTTATATTCCTGCAAAGGTAGTGGAGAGAAATTGATGGAAAGTGATAAATACAACACTGTAGGGGTGAAAAGGTTTTGAGGGAGTAGAAATTTGTAAAATTTTTGGTATAGAAAGGCATGAAAGATAGATATACCACCCCAACTCAAACAAAAGAATTCACCTGTATAAGAAAACAATTATTATGTGAGTAATACTAAAAATAAATAAATAAAAAATAAATATGAAATAATACAATAATTCTATGGACAATGATTTTATTGTGCAAACATCAAGATTACCTATGTGATTGAGCAGAGACAGCGTCATTTCTCTTCCTATAAAGGTGTGGTAGATGGATAGGAATCTTCTAAAAGAAACAAACTTTGTAAGAAATAATGAAAATTAAATCAACATTCTATTATATAATTTTTTGGTAAAATAGATTAAGTATATCGTAACATTACCTTTACATCATTCCAAAGGGTTTCCGTCATTATGGTTTGTTCTTCTGAGGGATTGGTAACATCATCATGTACAGAAGACATTATCTACATGAGTATTCAAACATTTAATTTATATTATGTTAATGCATTAAAGAATATATAATATTATGAGGAAAAACATAGTATATTAAAAAACACTTTTACCTTCTCATTGAACTCTCTTTATTTTTTTAAAGGTTTCAGAGATTTGGTTCCTCTGTCAAGAATCCAAGTCCCCTATTTGTGGTCCCCTCTAACATAAAATACATTGTCTACATTGGGACCAGCATGAAGTGATTGTGATATCCCAATAAAAGGTTCATCCTCGATTAAATTTTCATCTGACCCAACATTTATTTTATTCACCAGTAGGACAATCAACCAATTATTATTTGTTGGATCAGAGACATAAAATACTTGCACTGCTTGTGATTCCATTATGAATGGATCTTCTTTTTCCCCTTCCATTCTGAAATTCACCTTCATGGATCCCATTTCATCAACTTCCACTACAATGATATTATCAACCCATTTGCAATGGAAAATCATCACTTGAAATGTTTTATAATCCAACTTGTATATCTATTTGATAATGCCAAAATATGACATATTTACATAAATTGGATTTCTATCCTTGGAACCAGATATGTGTATCTCTTCATCCATTAGTGTAACATCACTATTTTTTATCGTAATGCAATCATCATGTTCTTTTGTATAGAACGTATAACCATTGATTATTAAACCAGTGTAAGATATAACATTTTCATTCGGTCCTCTGGTTAGCCTTTGAAGTCATTTGGAAATTGAATTTAGATTTTTAGATAACTCCTTATAAATTTGATATCAGAACCATCCTATAAACTATTGATTATATGTATTTGATACCCACCTTTCATCCCCTTATGAATTCAAATATCTAAGAATTTCTTTTTGGGCTTCAATTTATGGATCAACATATTTACTATTATGTAAAATTTAAAGGTGTTCTTTCTCTCACTCTATCAAGGTAATTGTAAGAACATATCTTCCAGAAATCCCTTCACCCATAAGGCATTAGTTGTGATGAGACTTTGGGAGACCGATTTTGTCAACATCTGGTAGGTAATCGGTACAGAATTCAATAGCTTCTTCAACAATATATCGTTTTGTAAAGCCGGTGTCACTCCATCTGCAGCTATCTTTGAATTTATATAACTTCAATATAGGTGAAAATGTTGTGTATTTAGTACAACTAATATATAATGGTTTATTGGAATAGTTATTTAACTCCTCAAACAATTTTGGACAATCACGAAGGTCATCTTCAATTTCCACTATCATTTCTTCCATGCAATCTCCATCATCATTTACACTTGTATTCACACCAAATGATCTATAAACTACAATATCATCCCAATCGGTGTCTACATTCAGTGTTTCCCATGTTTAGTCTAACATTTATAGCTCTGATCTATTCTGTAACAAAAAAAAATTTCTTCCAACTCTTCCAGACTAATTTTTCTTGGATAAGAACAACATAAACATGGATAGAGGATTTGAGAAGGGTTGTATGCATGCTTTCTTGCAAACTTGATGAAATATTTAACTCTGTCTTCATACTCTTTTATCAAACAATTAGCATGCATCCATTTTCAATTCATATCCATCCTATTGGATTCATAAAAGATTAATTTTATACAATAAATAAATAAACACATAAGATATTCATTATCAAAGGTGAAATTTATAAACAATTATAATAAGGGAAACTCAATATTTGATTATTTCAAAGAATTTCATTATGTTGAAGAAAATGGGTAATTGAATTTAAGAATATAATTACTCCATTATGGTAAGTGTTATCCTAGGAATTTATTCAAAAGTGAAATTTATAGACAACTCATCCCCATCAACTCATCTCTAGGTCATTTTTCATTGAATTTTTTTGTTTGACACACCCTTCATCTCTTGTGGACATGCACCTATGTTACTTGAAATACTCTAAGTAGTAGTCATCCATGGGATGACTAATTCTCAGAGTAGTAAAAGAAACACAAAAGAGATGGGGGTGAGTTTCAAGATACAAATTTCAATCATGGTTGTTCAGGAGATGAAGGTGATAAGGATGACAGTTGTCTCTAAAAGAGATGGGGTATGAGTCTCAAGTAACGAATTGCAATAATAATTGTTGTTTGACACACATCACGTCTTTCTTAAATCCCCTAAACAAATGAAAATATAATATAAGCAATTAAAGAGTAATAAGAATCCCAAATATGATAAATAAGAATAATAAACTCTCATTCAATCAACTAGAATATATAAAAATGTATTGATAAAAAAATTAATAAATAAAGATTCATTTCATATACATTTATAGTAATTAGAGAACCCTAGGGGTGGGACTAATACATATAGATCTAAAATGATGAATACCTAAAAATAATTACTAATATATAGAATATGATAACTTAAATTTTATTTTTGGGAATAAGTGATGTAACAGCCTAAGGAATCTAGGGAGGCCATCTAATACACATTGACCCATCCTTGAGATTCTAGGGAGGTCCATAAAGAAGCTAGCATAAACCAATAATATGCATCAACAAGATGTATCAAAAATAAGGGATAAAAACACACCAACCCTTGTAACGTCTATCCCATACACATTTAAACATATATATATAACATGGAATTCATAATACACATAATTGAAAAACAAATACACATTTAAACATAATTTTTAATGAAAATGAATATAATACCTTCCTAATTTGGAAATCGAGAAGCATAATTTGTGAATAAATAATTATAAAATCACCCTTATATTATAAGTTATTAAAACACATATAAATAGATACAAATATGTATATTTACATATATATATATATGTATATATATAACTTTATAAAAAATTAAATTGATAAAAATATATGTAACCCTTATAGTAGAATATCACAACATAGTAAAATAAATACAAAACCATACTAATTTTGAAAATAGAGATCCATTTAAAATAAATAAATATGGTATCACCCTTATTAATATTTATATTAAAATAAAACAACACAATTATAAGAAATTAAATTTTTTAGGAAACAACCCTACACCAGAATATTAAAACAGAATTTAAATAAATAAATTCTCTTACATGAATTACATAAAATCAGCTTCTGTTGCTGCTTCACACCATCACTAGATTGAGAATTGGTTTGTTAAATCAATTTACTCATTATTTTAAGGTTTTTATATCCAAAACCTCCATTGTTTATATTGTGCCATAAATATTTATTTAATTGGTTTATCTACAGACCAGAGGTGATTCTCTTAGATTTTAAAACACCAACAAAATTAAGCTTACGGATCAAGATGGGGTATAGATGTAGACAGGGAAGAAAATTGGTTCAAAATAACAATTTAAAAACACCAAACATGATATCCAAATAAGTATTCAAGCAATCAATGGATCATAAACAAAGAAGAAATCAAAAATGATGAAAATAATTGATGACATCATCGAAGAAGAAATCAAAAATCAAATGAAAAATACAAAAATAAAAATGGAACCTACAAAGAAAACACAGGCCTACCTCACTAGGTTGAAGAAAATCTAAGACACTCAGATCCAGATATCAATGTTTTCTTTAGAAACCCTAACTATAAGTGAACATCGGATGTCGAATGATGTTTGAGCAACTAGAGGTAGTGGGTTTGTGTGATTCGAGTGGATTTGTGTTATTCGAGCTTTGATTCACCAAGGAGGAGCGCTGACAATGGGTAGTTTCTACGGAAAGATTATAATATCATGATGGGTTTACAACATGTTAGGTTTTTTAAATAGATTAGGACAATTTTATCAGTGCTTTCAAAAAAGCATTGATAAAGATTATGTTTATCAACGCTTAAGTAATAAACACTGATAAAAGGCATATTTATCAATGTTTTTTTAGCACTGATAAAGGTGGGTCTTTATTGGTGCTAAAAAACACTGATAGATATTTCTTTTATTGGGGCTTATTACTTAAGTGCTAATAAAGGATTTATAATTATAATTATAAATAAAAAAATTGTATATATATATATAAATATAGTAAATATATTCCTTATTTAAATATATTTATTATAATTTTATAATTATTTATTTATAATTATATAAATATTTTAAAAAATAATATTTATATCATTATATATATTTATATATATATAATAAATATATTTAATTATAAATATAATATATACATTTATGAATATATTTATTTATAATTTTTTTTATTTATGATTATTTTTTTACAAATATTTTTTAACATTATTAATGAATATCTAATTTTAAGTGCATGCATGTTAAAAATTAGTAAAATTGAATAAATTAAAAATAAGTACACTTTAATAATATTAAAAAAATGTATAACTTTTGTGTGTGTACATTGTGTATAGAAATATATTAATTACATATATGTGAAATCAATATAACACATATTTGATCTATGTTAAATTGAAAAATCAAACGACATTCAATTATATGTCCATTACTCTATGCAATTAGTCAGTATTTTTAATTCAGATTAATTAATAATTATAAACCATTATTCACTAAATATATAACTATTTAATGTAAAGTGCATAAATATTTTTTAATATATAAATCATATTTATATACATTAATATATATCTATATATTTAATATATACTATTTATTAACATTTTCATTAACCATCTAATTTATAAAATGTTTAATATTTTTCTCAATTTACTTATTTTTAATTTTAATTTGTTTAATTTTCATTTTTCATATATATATATTTAAAACATACTATTTATTAGTATTTAAAATTTATATATAGTGTAATCAATTTATTCATTTTTATCAATAATTATTTAATTAATAAAATTTCTAATATTTTTTTAATAAACTCGTTCTTTATTATTTATTTATTTAATTGTTTCATTTTATTATTAGGACCTTTATTAGTTCTAAAAAGGTGCTGATAAAGGATTCCTTTATGAGTTCTAAAAATAGAGCATTGTTAAAGGGTACCCTTTATCAATGCTAAAAATAAAATGATGATAAAGGTTACCCATTATCTGCATTAAAAATAAAGTGTTGATAAAGGGTTAAATTTATCAGTGCTTTCTTTAGCATTGATAAAGTTGAATTTATCAACGCTTTTTTCTAGCGCTGATAAATATCAGTGTTGTTAAATGCCTGTTTTGTAGTAGTGTGTGATAGAATCTTAGTAGGTCACCATCAATGTGTGTCTATCTTACATATGTGATTAAGTAAGTATATAGTAAATAATAAAACAGCACTACACGCATGCATAATAATAACCCGCTTCCTTTGTGCTTAGCAGCCACAAGGAAACAATCACCTACTTCGACCAATGTTGATACACCATAGTGGAGAGGATCCTTAGCCTAATCCCAAGGAATCCCTTGATGTAAATCAGTCCAGGTGAACCCTTAGGTTCCACCTCAAATAGAATCACCTGGAACCCCATGCCAACTAACACCTCATATCCAAAATAAGTACCGAAGTCTAAAAAGAAACGCCCAAATAATAAATACTTGGTCCCTCGAACCCCTACTCGAAAAATCTTGTCGACTCGAAGCCCAACATCCCAAGATATAGTGATGTTTATCCTCCAAATAATCTCGTCCCAAGGGACTTAGTATATGGTGAGCCTCATCCCCCAACCGACAGTCTCAACATCATCAACTGATGGATTCTCGCCATCCATGTGGCATCTACAGTAAGCACCTCCAACCAAACTGGTGATCAACATCGCCCTAAGCTACATCTAATGGAGGCATCCACCCACATGAGTGGTCAATACCACCTTGTCATTTGAGTCCCCATGTGTACACATGACTCCAAATAATTCATTTTCCAATACGGGTGAATGTAAATCACTAATTGGGTCCCTAATCCACATCATCTGGAACTTCATTCCCCTACGACCATATCGCTCGGCCTCATGGTCAACACCACCTCAAATTACTCAGACCATGCCCATAACCTAACAGTCTTGCCCCCTCAATTCTATGACCAAGTCACCCAACCTGTGATAAACATCACCCATAGAATATGGGCCTTTCCAAACCTAACAACTACATCACCTCATACCAAATGGCCAATGCCATCTCAATCCTCAAGCCAAGCCCATTAAGTTACCATGGAACTAAGTAATGCATAGCAGTAGTATAATATAATTAATCTAATTAAAAAACTCACTTTAATTAAATAAACATAGTCGGCCTAACTTCCCAAGTTTTATCAAGCCCCATACCCAACTCGATCATGGAATCGAAGGCTAGGTAATGCTTAGAAGCATCCCACATGGTCGCGTAATTAATTTAAAGGAAAGACGTTAATTAATTAGGGTCTTGCTCAATTTACCCATAGGTGTTCTCAAGGACGCACCCCCAAAGAAACCACAAAGTCACAGAGAAAAATGAGCACCGCTTTCCTTATACTGGTAGATGTTCGCTCATCTGATATCTGCCTCTAACTCAAATTGAATCAGAAGAAATTGGTATTTTAAATTAATTCCCTAAAAATAGGGTAAAACGGATCGCATGGATTTAGTGCTTCATAAGGAGAGAGAAAAGGATAAAAGAGGCTAGCGAATTGAAGGCCTTATCGATATGGATATGTAGCCACCTATAGATCAAATATTGGAGTCTGGATGGCATAGTTGTTGAGATACCTATGTGATGGATGGAGGATCATGTGAGCTGCTGGGCACTGCCTCTATCCATAGAGGAGAAAAGAAATAAAGGGGGGTCCAACCTGCTACCCCCATTTTAAAAAAACTATTACAGGAATTTACACGCCATGTAAATATTTACATGCCATGTAAATTCAGGTTTTTCATAGGTCTTCCATGAAAACTCATGAAATAAAATAATTACATGTCATGTATTTAATTACATGTCGTGTAATTAGCCAGCATCAACTTTTATCTGCTTGGGCCATCTGCTCTTCCTCCAATGTTTTCCCAAACCCTTGAGACTTCCACCAAAACATAAATCATGACTAAAACAAGGTCTTGGGTCTAAAAACACCCATAATGAGGTTCCAAAGATCAAGAAAATGGGTTGGTCCTGCCACTAACTCAGAAATTCAAATTTACCCCAAAAAAACTGTTAAAAATCTGGAATGTTACAAGTACTCTTAAACCATTATTCCAACTCTTAGGTGATTTTATTAGATTAAACCAAGATGTTTAAATAGTAAATTAAATAATCCACACCTCTTGGGGAAAACTAGGATCTTATGACCTTTATTTTAGTTTTAGTATTGTCAATGATATGATTAGTGATAACTCCTTGGCTCCAAATTGTGCCTCAGTTATGTCTTTCTTAACCCCTAATAAGGGAATTTATATGATACCTAGATTTATAAAATTTCTCTTACACAACATAGTTTCTTTCAGACAGATATCATTGATGGGGGTGAACTAATGTTCCTCTTCAGGGGAGGTATCTATTTTCTAGGGTGGTGTTCATCTACCGATTATTTGAAGCATGAAGTCCATGAGATTCTAGAGTGGTTTGGGTGCCCACATGAGCTCTTCCACCCAATAATTGTTGTATCCATGTTGATTTTATAAACATTTCGAAGACTTGGACCCAAATGATGTTTGTATGTGGGTTGTAGTGTTAATTAGGATCATGAATGGTTGATTCAAGCATGCTTTAATAATTACATGTGCACGATTGATTGACTTATGGGTGATTCAACCATCTAAATTCAATGAATTCTTATTCAACACTTCTTTACATTATGTTTATTCTTTAGGAGGGGTAGTAGATGCACATGTAACATGTTCTTTGAAGTTTACTAGCCCTGAGTGGCCTTCATCCACCACTTTTTAGTGAAAATAATTAAAGAAAAAATAGACATTGATTGTATGGAAAAACATCAAATGTTAATGGCGGTAGTTAGGGAAATCAATTAGACCTGTCTCCATGGTTTTTAACCTATGTAATATCAACTAGATTGTTCTATAGGGAATAAATGAAATACCCAATATTATATTTGAGATAAAAAGAGTATTCCATATTTTTCTTTTTCTTAAAATCATTGTGTGTCTACCCATTATGCATGTATTTCCTATTTAGAATGGGCTACATATATTATAGTTTTTGAAACCTAGGTGGTGGTACTGCTTGGAATCTAATTGTTTTGGGGTTTAGGGCCAACACAACTGCTTGATTAAGGGAAATAGTTTCTGATCCTACCTTCCTAATAGCATCACTTTTTTCTAAAGTATTAACCAATGTACTTTTTACTATTATATACCAAAGTGGAATACCCTATATTAATCCAAGGAGGCATACTAACTCAAACTACTTTATATTTTTCAATTTATTATTTTTATTTACTGAACAAAACACTATAATATAAACACATGACGGTTTGTAATGTAAAATGGTTATACCAAAAGTAATTGTTAATTTGGGTATTTTTTGTTTTCATATTAAAAATTGAAATTAAACCATTTTAATTATTCTTCCATTAGTTCAAATTAATACATTATTTTCATTATTATTTTATTATTCTCATTTTATATATGTATGTTGGACTCTTGATATTCACTTGGGCCTTGAATTTTGGGGAGCTCAGTCCTGGCCTACCCCATTTAGGTTGCCACTTTGGCAATCTGTTCATTCTCTTATCTTGAACATCTGGTCATTCAATCTAGTTTCAACCCAATCCATCGTGGTCATCCATTTGCTTTAGGTGGTTTCACAGACCACTGGAAGGTTGGTTTGGCTATGGATTCATGGCGTGCTCTCCTAGGTTGTGTTGTTACGCAATTCAGTTTTAAGTAGGGGTTTCATCACACATGTGATGCCTTCATTCTAGGAACACATATCTGAAAATTAGGGATCTTCTCTCACCACCAGAAGATCACTCCTCTCACTTTTGGAAGGGTTCTATAAATGCTAGAACGCGCCCCTCTCGCCACTGGAATGATTATCTATTGGGAGTAATTTAAAATCTAAATGGAAAATTTGGTTTAATTCTCCTGAAAAATAGGATCTCATTTTGACTGAATTTAAACCATGCAGAAGGTTCAAAAAAATTACTATAAGAGGTGAGGTAGACAATAGAGGAGGTAAAAAAATTTGAAGGTTCGTAAGCCTTTTCATATTGGAGGGGGCATTGACAGATACACTACATTGAGGGTTCAAGTAGTGGTGTGCGGTGCACGGTGTGGTTTCAAGCAGAGAGGGGAAGCATGGGATCACAGAGGTGGTTGAAATAAATCACTGAGCAGAGTAGGGATTGTTGATCCAATTAAAGTGTGTGATTTGTGAGACTTTTAATTTTTATTTGACAATAAATTTTTTAATTATCGTGTAGAGTAAGATTTTTCCAAACCATGGTATTTTTGGTGTTCTCCATTTTTATTTCTGCTACATCTAAAATCTCCGACCCAACATATGGTATCAGATGAGGTTATATATTCTTTCTTGCTAAGTAATTATGGGAGATTCACATCCAAATATTTATATCCATTTTGATATATTTAATGGGAAAATTTTATTTTGCATTGTGGTAACAATTGGTAAAGAATATTTTGAATCGAGAAGGGACAGTGAAAGCATTGAATAAAAAATCAAAGAAGACAGAGAAGACTAGCTCTGATGATTGGAAAGATATGAGAAATTTGGCGACAATCACCTGTCATGACCCAACCCGTATTGGGGATCAATCTGAAACTACCCCAAGCCCGCCTCCATAGGCCAGGGGCTGGCGAACAATGTCGAAGGCATAACAAACTCGGGGAGGCCTTTTCCTAAGTAACTGTACACACACATGTAACTAACTCAATGAAAATCGTGTAGAGGGAAAGGAAAGAAAGATACAATACTGCAATAAATAACGACAAATATGCATCGACCTCTAAACAGTATAAGTACATAAAAGTAAAATAAAAGGGAAAATTAAAAAATACATGCCCAACCAAAAAAGTGACACAACCTAGAAACAGATGGAAAAGTAAAATAGCTGAGAGAGCCCCACTCCTGGATACCAAGCTATGACCACCGCATGCAGTCCAAGCACCTTGTATCCTTATGCTCCTCTGAAGTCATGATCAATATATCCATCGTCTACAAGGTCACACTGAGTGCGAGCAAATCCCAAGAAGGGGTGAGTATAAAAATACTCAGTATGATGCCTCAAAGGCACAAGGGAGAAACAAGTGAGGTACTGAATAGGGAATAAGTGGATAGAACAAGGTACAATAAAAGAGTACAGCTCAACCCAACTAAGAAGTGAAGTAAGCTCATCCAAACACAAGGAGATAGAAATGCTGAGAAGATGAACTTCTTATCGAGTCTTCACTACCTATAGTAAGAGAGTAGAATCGTCCAACCATGAGAAGCTAGACACAGAAAGCACGTGGCATACCCCACGTGTCTTCATCTCTCCTAGAAGGAGAGTAACCAAAACCCAAGGAGTGGGTACTACAAATATGATATATATATATATATATATGCTCAACCAAAGGAACCCAAACGATAGAGTAAGGAGATATTCATATCACTACCTCTTCCTAGGAAAAGAGTAGCCAACAGTTCCAGAAGTAACCACTATCAATGCCCAGCATCCCACACATCTACGCTGAACTGCAAGTTAAAAGGGATCAATCACCACACCTTGATATTATCTGTTTTGGGTGGGTATGTATTGCCCGCACGGTTTTAGTCATGTCACAAGGAAACATCTTAGTGGGAAAAGTGCCCCTCTTTCTTGAGATTCCAAAGTCACATCAAGTACATCTCATCACTATGCTGCACAGTCGAGAGATTGTGTCAAAAAGTCATGGACCCACTGCCCAGCCCTGCTGGAGGTATGCTTGGTACTGTAAACGGTGATCACCACTGCCCAGTCATGCTGGAGGGAAATCCCTATAAAGGTAAACGACGATCACCACTGCCTAGTAGCACTGGAGGTAAATCCCAACAATCACCACTGCCCAGTCGCGCTAGAGGGAAAGCCCTGTAAAGTTAAACGGCGATCACCACTACCCTGAAGCGTTGGAGGGAAGGCCCAACGATCACCACTACCCAGTAGAACTGGAGGGAAAGCTCGACGATCACCACTGCCCATCCACGCTAAAGGGAAATCCCTATAAAGGTAAACAGCGATCACCACTGCCCAACAATGCTGGAGGGAAAGCCCTGTAAAGGTAAACGACGATCACCACTACCTAGAAACGCTGGAGGGAAATCCTTGTAAAGGTAAATGATGATCACTACTACCCAACAGAACTAGAGGGAAAGGCCAAAACTACACTGACCATCCTTATTGGATGGTACGTCTCAGGAAGCATCGAGGAAACTACACCTCTCAGAATAATGTCATTGTAGTCATCAAGTGTTCCCTTAGTTAGGCATCACACCCAGAGAATCTCGCATCGCATCTTGAAAGCCACTACGAAGGGTACCATCGCATCCTACGTGAAGAAACACTTAGGATAGGCTACTCACAGTCCAAAATCCAAGTTCAAAAGAAAGATATACGAGAGGTAGAAGATTTATAAAGTGGTACATGGAACGTGTGGGGCCCACGCAACATGTGAACCCACCTCGTCATATGGATCTGTACCTAGCCATACTCGAGTACTAAACCATGAACAAGTACCCCTAGGCATGCCTGTTTACTCCCAGAGTACATGGCACCTCTAGACAAAAGGATGATGAGCACATGTTGCTCGTTACTGATCTAAATAGAGAAAACCTAATTCTACCGAAATTCCACTTGTAAAAAGCCTCAGAAAACCAAACGGATCACACCGTTGTGATCCTAATAGAAAATCACACATGATCGAATATTCATTCGCCCAAAACAGACTCCTGGTGAAGAAGTTTCATTCCACTGTGTTGTGCATAAATAGTGCCACGTGGGTCCCATGCCTCAATCTTGAAACATGTTATACGGATCATGCCATTATGATCTCCTCATAAAAACACATGGGGTCAGCTATTCATTCATCCAAAAAAGAAAACCGGTGAAAAGGGTAATTTTCACCATAAATGCTCAATCACTACCGATCACAAAAAGTCTATACACATCCAAATGGATCACACCATTGAGATCCTTACGAAAAAACATGCAAGGTAGACTATTCACTTGCCCCAAACGGACTTCTGATGCAGAAATTGTAAAATGTTGCATTACGATCGAAAGATGTCCCATGGGGCCCACACCTCAGCCCCAAATCTAGTCAAGTGGATCACGCCATTGTGATCCTCATGTAAAAGCACAAAATATTGACTAATCAATCATCCAAAACAGATACCTAGTGAAAAAGTCACATTCCACCACAAACGCCTGAAACGGGCCTCATGGGGCCCGCACCATTATTCCGGTTTAAGTTCTCGATGGTAGTCTTGAAAAGTCTTCCTCAACTCCAGGTTCGTAATGCCTCATATGGCATGTCAATCGGATTTCATATGCAGATGTACGATTTGATACATATTTCCCGAATAATAATAATTATATTATTATTATTAAAAACGGTCGTTTCATGTCACTGAGTCTCAAGCTCAGGACAAAAATTTCTCCAATTAACCTCAAAAGGCCTGCCTAAAAGCAAGGGTCACATAGTCGTAGATGGCTTGTGATTTGGACTCTCGATTCGTAAATTACGGGGGTTTTGTAAAAAACCCGACCCTCAATGACCAGAGCTGCCTCGTCGGAGCTGCCTCACTAGAGCTGGCTTGTCAAAGCCGCCTCATTAGAGCTGTCTCACTATAAACACATTTTCAGGCCTTTTTCAAGCTTCCACGGTCACCCTGGTGGCCGAAAATCAAATGTGAGACCAGATATGTGATCCTCAGGACCTGACATACACTATGATGGCCTTCGTTCAAAGGATCGTCAATGTTTTAATGTGACAAAAAGTTTCTGGAACTTCTGCTTGTCGTCGCGACACCTTCAGTGCCTAAAACTTGAGTCTGATCATAGATCAAATCTCCTCAAGTCGAGAGCTTCACAAACATATGCTTTGCTCCTCAATTTGTCGATGATTTGGTGAGCCGAAAAGTAGGTGGATGAAGAACGTGAAGAACACGAAAAATAGGAAATCAAAAATTTAAAAAGATGATGGTTGTTGTTTATTTGGTCGTCGTTAAAGGATTCCATATCAGTGAAAATGAACAAAAGTTGAAAATGATGAAAAAATATTCCACCAGGGGCCACAGAATCCGAAATAGAAATCCTACATCGAATCTGGTTTCGTCACTGCATCTATTGCACACTACCCTATCAGCGTCTGAAGTTTCATCACAATCCGATGATGTTCAGATGTTGAATCGCCATCGACCAGAGCTTTATCGTTCAAGATGGAAAATGAACTAACTCCAGCTTATTTTCCTAACCTCCTATTTATAGGAAACTGCCAGCGGTCGTGAAATTTGAATCTCTCGCGCCCTCTCAACTAAGGTCACCCCTAAGGTAAACACCATGATATGAACTCAACAGCGGTCTCAGATTTCCAATATGAGTTCCCATTTGGAAGTTATTCAAAGTAGTGCTTCAAATAAAACAATTTAATTTAATTATTTTATTTATGATTTTTCCTTCCGAGACTTTTTCTACAGAAGTCTTTTGCCGACAAAACTTATACCCCTACTAGGGTAAAAGACATGCTCCAGACTCAACTGTAGCCTTGGATTTTTTATCTGAGTTACCATTTGAGAGTTCTTTGGGTTTGATAATTAATAAATTAATTCATCCATTTAATGTAACACTAACGATCGAGGTTTCCGAACATCCCACGCCGACATATTTTATGTCGCGCCTAGGGTAAACACCATGCATCAGACCCAAGCTTGGTCTCATAATTCTGATCTGATCAACCATTTAAGAAATATCCCATTTTCATTGTGTGAATAGTACAAAAACACTTAATATTTTTGTATAATTTATTTCGGGCACACTAGGCCTTGTAATTACACATCATCTCAATGCCTAGCTCTAGAAATATATGTATGAATATTCCAAAGTCTTAAAAGGCAAAAACCGGGTCTCTACATCATTCCCTCCTTCAAGATTTTTGTCCCTGAAAAGAAAACTAAGGAAGAAACTCAGGACACTGAGCCTGCTCTTGGCTCTCCTATTCTAAGGAAAACCTAAACATTTCCAAGCTAGCACAACACACGAACCAAATAGATGGTTCATCCACATAATGTCTACTCCTTTCGATGACGGGCGTAGGAACACACATGTATCTCCTCGGCTGTGACACGTGGAAGACGTCATGTGACCACTCCAACTATCGGGGGTAGGGTAAGGTGGTAGGAAACCTAACCATCACTTGGAACAGTCTCGAATGACTCGAAGAAACTTAGGGGAAAATTTTACTTCCCCAGCCTAACCTCAACATTCCACGTCATGACTAGAATCACAGTTTGTCCCTGGAACAGGGTCTCGTGATTCCCTCCTTCAGAATATCCACCTGGTGAAACACCCAAGGATATCTGGTCACAAAAGATTTCACAGTCGATGTATCACAACTAAGACTCTCTAACACGCTCAAGAAGCAAATGATTCAACACCATCGACTGAATAAAAGTTGTACCCTCTTTCTCTACCAGGGTCAGCTGTAGAGAAGCTAACTGCTCCAAAACCTCCCACATCCGGTGAGCCTGGTATTTCCTACTAAGGAAATCTGGTATAACACTACCTCTTTCTGGATCATAGACTACATTTAAGTCATAGTCCTGTAGGAATTTTAACCAGCACCACCATCTCATATTCAAGTCTCTCTAGGTGAAGACACACCTAAGACAATGGTGGTCTGAGTAAAACACAAAACACTCTCTTAGAAGGTAGTGTATCCACATTCTCAGGGTGAATACTACCACTACCAGCACCACATAGTGAGTTGTGTAGTTTTGTTTATGGGGTTTCCATCACCTCGACCTGTACTTGATAATAGTATCAAGATTGACGTTGAGAACACAAGGTACCAATGAACAGGGTAGGTGAGCAAACTCATCCAACTGTAAGAGGATAGACATGGAAAGTGCATGGAATACCCCACATGTCTTTGACTCTATCAGAAGGAGAGTAATCCCCAAACTAGACACTCTGCCACACTCACTAGTGGCATTCCAACCAAAAGGAGTTCAGGTAGAAAACTCCACTGGCAATGCGGGGACCTACTCCGACACTCCACTATACAACCCTTCCATTAATGCACAAGTCAGAGGGACTCATCCACCACACCTCTATACTATCCTCTTTAGTAGGCACTGACTCAACCTCACAATTTTTCTCGTGTCACAAAAATGTGTCTCGATGGGGGAAGAAACCCTCTTCCTTGTGCATTAAAAGCTACATTGAACAACACTGACACAAGGTTAAACCTATGCCCCACATCACTCTGGTAAAACCTTGAGAAAGAAGCAAGGAGGAAAGGGTACCTCACATTGTTTCTCACAACTTCCTCCACAAAAAGTTAAAAGAGACACATAGCGTACCTCTTACCATCTCGCACGCTGCAGGATTGTAGACATCTAAAGCATGCAGCTGCCCGTGGCCCCAACCGCCAGCACCCTAAGCCTGACATGGGTCACCTGATTGTGGTGGAAGGACCTCACAGCATCATCCACCAACCACAATTCTTCCTACTCCTCCGTCAGCACCTCCTCCCTAAGGACCACCCTATCTTAATCTAGGAGATCCTTGAGCACGGTACCACCTCTGTCGTGGCGGTGCATCTACTAACCGCCTGAAAAACTCAGCAGGTCTGGTCGCCCAGTCTCATGCCACATAACCTCACCCATCACAAGCATAGAACCGGACCATCCTAGGCTGCCCCAGTACTTTAAATTGTCCCAGACCATGTGCATGAGTCTTATCAAGGGGAGGACTCCTACATCGAGGGTTTGCTAACTGATGTCTGCTAGCTGCGGCAGATGTCCCAACTTTGTTGCGCCCACTGCCAAAACCAGCCAACTGGAACCCCTTTAAAAGAAATATCTATGTCACTAGTGCTTACTCTCACACATAGAAAAAGGTGGGGATGGACAAGGGCGCTACACTAGCACGAATCTCCTCTACAGAGACCCTACTCAAACTTTTGTGCCCAGAAGTTGTCATCATGGACCACGTCCAAAGAGTACCAAGTACAGTCTATAAACCTAGTCACGTACTCAACTACCATCATTCATTCCTATTGAAGCTCCATTAGCTCCTAAAACCATACAAATCATAAGAAATAGGGGTAGTAATCCTCACGAAATAGCTACTTTAAGTCATCCCATGAGAGTGTCGACTCATCGTGCATTTGAGTAACCCGGCTCTACCAATGCCAAGCTGCTCCATGGAAAAATACTGGTTTTCAAAGCCACCATTTAAATTATCAGTGCTTGAATAATCCTGAATAGGTGAACCACTGACTCTATCCAAACCTTCAATGACTCTATAAATCATGGAGGACACTCAACTTGCGCTCATCATCGGCCTGTGTGGTCAGTACTAACTGTTGCTCCACAGGTGGAGGTGCTACTGCCTGCCCTCCTAGAGAAAGGGTAATCATATTATGGATCATGAACTGATGCCTCATCACTCATGGAATCATCTTCATGAACCGGAGCTAGTATCCTAGCCGGCTGTCATCATAGAGGCATCCTGAATCCAATCAAGGAGTACCGTAGTCAAATGAGCATATATATATATATATATATATATATATATATATATATATCAACAATGATGGGGAGATGACTCAAAAAGTATAGTCAAAGACTCAATTCTATATGATGCATGTACCAAAGTTTCCTTCAACAAGGGTCTCAGTATGCCGAGTTGACAAGCGGGTAATCAGGGTCATGGTAAATGGCTATGTCGGCTTCCATACCACCACTGGACTCCCTGGCTTGAGAGATGCTCTCAAGAAACATTGACAATGTTTCCCAAAAACCCAACCAATTCCTTTTTAGGTATCATCCGAACAACATCCCAAGGAATGAACCATCTCTAATACCACTTTGTCATGACCCGACCCGTACTGTGGCTCGAGCTGCAACTACCCCAAACCCACTTCCATAGGTCAAGGGTTGGCTACTGGTGCCAAAGGCATAACAAACTTGGGGAGGCCTTTGCCTAAGTAACTGTACACACACATGCATCCAACTCAATGAAAATCATGCAGAGGGAAAGGAAATCAAGATACAATACTGCTATAAATAACTACAAATATGCATCGACCTCTAAATAGTACAATTACATAAAAGTAAACTAAAAGGGAAAGGGGAAAATACACACCCAACCAAAAAAGTGTCACAACTAGGCAACAGGTGAAAAGGTAAAATAGCTAAGAGAGCCCTGCTCCTGGATACCAAGATATGACCACCACACGCGGTCCAAGCACCCCATATCCCTATCTTCCTCTGAATTCATGATCAACTTGTCCATCATTTACAAAGGAACATCGAGTGTGGGCAAAGCCCAAGTAGGGGTGAGTATAAAAATACTTAATAGGATTCCCCAAAGGCTCAAGGGAACAGCAAGTGAGGTATTTAAGAGGTAATTAGTAGATAGAACAAGGTAAAATAAAATAGTATAGCTTAACCCAACCAAGAAGTAAAGTAAGCTCGTCCAAACATGGGGATCTAGAAATGGTGAGAAGATGAACTTCTTGTTGAGTCTTCGGTACCTATAGTAAGTGAGTAGACTCATCCAACCATGAGAAGATAGACACAGAAAGCATGTGGAATACCTCGCGTGTCTTCACCTCTCTTTAAAGGAGAGTAACAAAAACCCAAGGAGTGGGTATTACAAATACAATATATGTATGCTCAACTAAAGGAACTCAAACGAGAGAGTAAGGGGATCTCCATATCACTAGATCATCCCAGGAAAAGAGTAGCTAAAAGTTCCAGAACTAACCACCATTTATGCCTAGCATCCCACACATCTCCCTGAACTAAAAGTCAAAGGGTCTCAATCACAACACCTTGATATTATCCGCTTTGGGCAGGTCTGTCTCACTCGCACGGTTTTAATCGCATCACAAGAACACATCTTGATGGAAAAAGCACCCCTCTTTCTTGAGAGTCCAAAGTCATATCAAGTAAGTCTCGTCACTGTGTTTTACAGTCGAGATATCATGCCAAAAAGTTGAGGACCCACTGCCCAGCCCTGTTGGAGGCATGCTCGGTACTGTAAACGACGATTACCATTACCCAATTGTGCTAGAGGGAAAGCCCTGTAAAGATAAATGGAGATCACCACTACCTAACAACACTGGAGGGGAATCCCGGTGATCACCACTACCCAACCATGCTAGAGGGAAATCCCTATAAAGGTAAGTGGCGATCACCACTGCCCAACAGCGCTGGAGGGAAAGCCCGACGATCACCACTACCTAGTTGCGTTGGAGGGAAACCCATGTAAAGGTAAATGACGATCACCAATGCCCAGAAATGCTAAAGGAAAATCCCTATAAAGGTAAAAATTGATCACAACTTCCCAGTAACGCTGGAGGGAAATCCCCGTAAAGGTAAACAATGATCACCACTGCCCAACAGCACTAGAGGGAAAGCTCAAAACTACACTGAAAATACTTGTTGGATGGTACGTATCAGGAAGAATCAAGGAAACTACACCTCTTAGAAGAACTTCATTGCATTCATTGGGTGTTTAATTAGTTAGGCATCGCACACAGAGAATCTCGCATCGCATCTCAAAAGCCACTACGAAGGGAACCATCACATCTTATGCAGAGAAACACTCAGGATATGCTACTCGCAGGCTGAAATCCGAGTTCAGAATAAATAGATATGAGAGTTAGAAGATTCATAAAGTGGTACACGACATGTGTGGGGCCCACACAATGTGTGACCCCACATAATCATCTATTCATGTACCTAGACATACTCTGGTACTTGAACATGAACAAGTACCCCTAGGCATGCCCATGTACTCCCAGAGTACAAGGAAACTCTAGACAAAAAGGCTAACGAGCACATGTTGCTCGTTATAGATCCAAAGGTAGAAAACATAATTCTACCAACATTCCTCTTGCCAGAAACCTAGGATAACCAAACAGATCACACTATTACAATCCTGGTGCAAAAGCACACATGATCAACTATTCATTTGCCCGAAATGGACTCCCAGTGAAGAAGCTTCATTCCATCGTGTTGCGCATAAATAATGCCCTATGGGGACCATTCCTTGATCTTGAAACACATCACACGGATCGTGCCATTGTGATCCCCTCAGAAAAACACAGGGATCAACTATTCATTCATCCAAAACAAAAAACCGGTGAAAAAAGGTACTTTTCACTGCAAATGATCGATTGGTGCTCGATCACTACTAATCACAAAAATTCTATGCACATCCAAACAGATCACACCATTTCGATCCTTGAAAAAAAAACACGCAAGGTAGACTATTCACTTTCTCCAAACAGACTTCCGATGTAGAAATTGTAAAATGTTGCATTATGCTTGAATGCCACCTGTGCGGCCTCTTGAGGCGGTAGAGTCGGTGAGGAGCCGATGGAGTCAGGTGGAGGAACCACCTGTGCAGCCTCTTGAGGTGGTGGAGTCAATGAGGATCCGATGGAGTCGGGTGGCGGATGCCACCTTCACGGCCTCTTGTGGTGGCGGAGTCGGCGAGGAGCCAATCGAGTCGGGTGGTGGATTCCACCTGCACGGCCTCTTGAGGTGCTGGAGTCGGCGAGGAACTGATGGTGTTGGGTGGTGGATGCCACCTATGGGGCCTCTTGAGGTGGTAGAGTCAGTGAGGTGTCGATGGTGTCAGGTGGCGGATTCCACCTGCACGGCCTCTTAAGGCGGTGGAGTCAGCGAGGAGCTAATGGAGTTGGGTGGCGGATGCCACCTGTGTGGCCTCTTGAGGCGGCGGAGTCGGTGAGGAGCTGATGGTGTCGGGTGGCGGATGCCTCCTGTATAGCCTCTTGAGGCAATGGAGTCGGCAAGGAGCTGATGGAGTTGGGTGGAGGATGCCACCCACGTGGCCTCTTGAGGCGGCAGAGTCTGTGAGGAGCTGATGGAGTTTGGTGGCGGATGCCACCTGTGCGGCCTCTTGAGGCGGCGAAGTCGACGAAGATCTGATGGTGTCAGGTGGCGGATGCCACCTGCGTGGCCTCTTGAGGCGGCGGAGTTAGCGAGGACATGATGGAGTCAGGGGCGGATGCCCCCTGCATGGCCTCTTGAGGCGGCGGAGTCGGTGAGTAGCCGATGGAGTCGGGTGGTGGATGCCACCCGCACGGCCTCTTGAGGCGGCAGAGTCGGTGAGGAGCTGATGGAGTTGGGTGGCGGACGCCACCTTCGCGGCCTCTTGAGGCGGAGAAGTTGGCGAGGAGCTGATGGTGTCGAGTGGCGGATGCCACCTACGCAGCCTCTTGAGGCGGCGGAGTCGACGAGGAGCTGATGGAGTCAGGGGCGGATGCCCCCTGCATGGCCTCTTGAGGTGGTGGAGACAGCAAGGAGTCGATGGTGTCGGGTGAAGGATGCCACCTACGCGGCCTCTTGAGGCGGTGGATTTGGCGAGGAGCTAATGGTGTCGGGTGGCGGATGCCACCTACGCGACCTCTTCAGGCGCCGGAGTCGGTGAGGATCCGATGGAGTTAGGTGGCGGATGCCACCTGCGCGGCCTCTTGAGGTGGCAGAGTCGGCGAGGAGCTGATGGAGTTAGGTGGCGGATGCGACCTGCGCGGCCTCTTGAGGCGGCAGAGTCAGCGAGGAGCCGATGGTGTCGGGTGGCGGATGCCACCTGCACAGCCTCTTGAGGCGGCGGAGTCGGCGAGGAGCTGATGGAGTTAGGGTTCGATGCCCCTTGCACGGCCTCTTGAGGCGGCTGAGTCGGTGAGGAGCCGATGGAGTCGGGCGGTGGATTCCACCTGCGTGGCCTCTTTAGGTGGCGAAGTCGGCGAGGAGCCGATGGATTCGGGTAGAAGATGTCACATGCGCGACCTCTTGAGGCAGCGAAGTCGGTGAGGAGCCGATGATGTCGAGTGGTGGATGACACCTGCGCAGCCTCTTGAGGCGGCAGAGTCAGTGAGGAGCCGATGGTGTCGGGTGGCAGATGCCACCTGCGCGGTCTCTTAAGGCGGAGGAGTCGACGAGGAGCTGATGGAGTTGGGTGGCGGATGCCACCTGCGCGGTCTCTTGAGGTGGCGAAGTCGGCGAGGAGCCGATGGAGTTGGGTGGCGGATGCCACCTGCGTAGCCTCTTGAGGCGGCGGTGTCGGCGAGGAGCCGATGGACTACAGTCTTCACACACCCAATGGTACTCATCCTCTCGCATATGAAGGAGAGGGGATTCACATGGTTGATGCCTCAATTTTATCAATATATTTGGTCTAATCGCTATTGATGGAGAAGAGATTCACGTTGGGTTCACGATTTCTATTTCCGACGCTTTCGTTGGGGCGCACACATCCGTCTGTGGAGGACGCACAGCTGTTTCCCTGCATTCCTACTTTCCAAAGGTGGGCGGTATTCATTTCTTATTCAGGTACGTTTGCTCCTTGATTGAAACATGATGATGGGATGTCGGTTCTTCCTTCCGTAGATTCCTCCTCGGAACTCGTCACCTAGTCCGGGTCTCCCTCATAGATTTAAGTTGTGGTTTGTGAATCTCATTCCCGGTGTCATATCTTTATGGACGTTGGTTAATTACACTACTTCCGTCAGGACATTCCATGGGGTCTTGACATGGTAGAAACCTTCGGTCAAAGTAGATGACAACATCATGTATGTTGGGGCATCTCTGGGTACGTGGACATAGGAGAAACTATATTCTTCCTCATAAGAGGGAATCTCAAGAGTGCAGAACCTGAGGTATCCCATG
The DNA here is from genome assembly GCA_963277665.1 of Viscum album. Classification (NCBI taxonomy): domain Eukaryota; kingdom Viridiplantae; phylum Streptophyta; class Magnoliopsida; order Santalales; family Viscaceae; genus Viscum; species Viscum album. Next base: position 1,402,274,961 of record OY728166.1, on the reverse strand, counting down.
TCAGTCATGGGGTATCTTATGTCGGAGGCATGTCTTTGAGGTTTTCATTAGCTTCCCATGTTTAACACAAGGTATGCCATGATTTTAATGTATTGTAGAGACGGTTACGCCAAAGGTGTGTCTTCTGAGTTTTTCCTCAGGCATCTCATGTTTATCATGAGGTAGGCCGCAAGTTTAACATCTTGTGGAGACGGTATGAGGGTGATCAGAACGTCCCGTAGAGATGGATCAGATTGGTAGATCCCTAAGAGGGAGCACCTGGAATATAGATAGATCATAATGCCCAATGAGGACGTATCTGAGGTGGTGCGCCCCATGGAGGGGAGATGTCACACCATAATGGCTGATCTGGACACCACTGAGGGCAGATCAGGGAGTGTGCACCCCAGAATGGGACACCAAGGTTTACCATTGGATGGGATTGAACCTCAGGGAGGTTTCCTATGTACCCTGTGTAGACGACAGGGATCAAAACCCACATAGTTCGAAGGGGTGATGAATCGATGTGCACACAAAGGACAACTACCTGGAGACATGCTAGGTTTTACGCGTGGATAGCGGCCCAAGTGCTGCTAGGAGCAGTGAGGAGGTGGATGACATGATCCCACCAGGATGTGGCGGCCTGGTTAAGAATCAAGATGGATGATGGAGAGTTGAATGGAGTGGAGAGGGAATGAGATGGTATCATCTTGAAGGTGACGATAGTGTTGGTCTTGAGCCTCAAAGAGACTTCCTATGTATCCTCATAGAAGGGAATCAAAGTCCGCGTAGTTCGATGGGACGATGGGACACCTGAGGAGGCGGCCCATGAGAATGGATGCATGGATGGGACCTGGAAGAAGTGGAACCTCAGGGTTGGGGCATGATCTTCTTGGAACGCATGGGATCGAGGGATGGATCAGGATGATACATGGGTGCTGGTCATGAACCTCATGGAGGATTCCTACGTATCCCCATGGCAGGGAATCAAAGTCCACGTAGTTCAAGGTTGGGGTGGGAACCAGCGTGAAGGTGGACCAGGGGTCCAATGATTGTTGGGCTTGAAACTCATGGAGGCTTCCTACGTACCCTTCCTTGGCAAGGATCAAAGACTATGTAGTTCATGATGGTGGGAAGGGGCTTACACTCTATGATTCCCAATGAGTTGGTGAACCGACGTGAAGATGGTTGGAACGACTGGTGTTGGTCTTGAACCTTAGGGAGGCTTCCTACGTACCCTGCCTTGGCAGAGATCAAAGACCTCGTAGTTCAAGTGGTGGAATTTGGGGCTTATGCTCTGAGGCATCCTAGGGTGTCAGTGAACCGACGTGAAGGAGGACCTGAGGTCCAATGGTTGGTGGGCTTGAACCTCATGGAGGCTTCCTACATACCCTGCCTTGGCAAGGATCAAAGACCACGTAGTTCAGGATGGTGCATTTGGGGCTTACGCTCTAAGGAGGCCCAATGAGTTGGTGAACCGACATGAAGATGGTCGAAATGACCGGTGTTGGGCTTGAACCTCAGGGAGGCTTCCTATGTACCCTTCCTTGGAAAGGATCAAAGTCCTCGTAGTTTGGATGGGGGAATTTGGGGCTTACGCTCTAAGGCATCCCAATGAGTTGGTGAACCGACGTGAAGATGGTTGGAATAACCGGTGTTGGGCTTGAACCTCAGGGAGGCTTCCTACGTACCCTACCTTGGAAAGGATCAAATTCCTCATAGTTCAGAGGGTGTTTGGGGCTTACACTATGAGGTGGCTCAATGAGTTGGTGAACCGATGTGAAGATGGTCAGAACAACCGGTGTTGGGCTTGAACCTCAGGGAGGCTTCCTATGTAACCTGTCTTGGCAAGGATCAAAGTCCTCATAGTTCAGAGGGGTGTTTGGGGCTTACACTCTAGGCTACCCATAGGGGATGTCATGGTCGATGCTTACTACTCTAATCCCATGTGAGTCGTGCTCGGTGTGAGAAACAAGAGGCAGCAAGGACCTGACGATCACAGCGTAAAGGTACGTCCATGAAGGATGGTGAATGGGGCTTATGTAAGGAAGCTGTCCAGGTGCCGCTATGGAGCAACAATGGCGGATGGGGCTTATGCAAGGAAGTTTCCCGGGTGCCACCATGGAGCGGAAACTATGTATGGGGCATATGCAAGGAAGCTGCCCGGGTGCCACTATGGAGCGACAATGGTGGATGGGGCTTACGCATGGAAGTTTCCTGGGTGCCACTATGGATCGGAAATGGATGGTTGGGGCTTACGCAAGGAAGCTACCCGGGTGCCGCTATGGAGCGGCAATGGTGAATAGGGCTTACGCAAGAGAGCTGCCCGGGTGCTGCTATGGAGCAGTAATGGATGGTTGGGTCTTATGCAAAGAAGCTACCTGGGTGCCTCCATGGAGCGGCAACTGTGTATGGGGATTACGCAAGGAAGCTGCCCGGGTGCCGCTATGGAGCGACAATGGTGGATGGGGCTTACGCAAGGAAGCTACCCGGCTGCCGCTATGGAGCAGCAATGGTGGATGGAGCTTACGCATGGAAGTTGCTTAGGTGCCGCTATGGAGCGGCAATGGTGAATGGGGCTTATGCAAGGGAGCTGTCCGGGTGTCGCTATGGAGCAGCAATGGATGGTTGGGGATTACGCAACGAAGTTACCTGGGTTCCGTCATGGAGCAGCAACTATGTATGGGGATTACGCAAGGAAGATGTCCGAGTGCCACTATGGAGCGGCAATGGTGGATGGGGCTTACACAAGGAAGCTTCCCATAATTTCTTCCTCGTGTCTGTCCATGAGGTAATTCCAACCAACTGGTGGGTTGAGGCCTTCACCTATGCGCTAGTGCACAAGTGGGATAATGCCAAGGGGCGTTGGAATCAGTCCAAACAAAGGGATATGAAAAGTGTGAATTACATGCCTGACATTCGGAATGTAATGAGGGTGGAGTGGAGATAGAGGATAATTGTTGACCGTGTTCGAAACACAACATCCATATCGTGTTAGCCTAAAATAGGGACAAACAAATGAGGGTTGACTACTGACTGTGTTCAAAACATAGGACCTGACTCAAAGTGTTTTCCAAAGTCTTACGGGGCGTTGGCCTAGGATGGTAGGTGAGCTGATGCGGCATGGGACCAGGCTGTTAGGGGGTCCCTTCAGACATGGAAGTGGATGAAGATCCGAATTAAGGACACATAAAGCGTGAGGTGGAGTGATGGAATGTTTGAACGGATTCCAACGCTCTTTAAATTACACCACTATAATCATGGCATTAGGCATCTTATGCTTGGTACACAAGGCATCTCTTGTTTGGAGCAAGAGGCATCCTATGTTTGGAACATAGGGTGTGTTACAGTTTAAAGTCATGTAGATAGGACTATTGGCATCTCATTCTTGGAGAATAAGCCATATCTTATTTGGAGTAATAGGTATCCTATGTTTGGAACATAGGGAATGCTATAGTTTAAAGTCATGTAGATAGGACTACTGGCATCTTATGCTTGGAGCATAAGGCATCTCTTGCTTGGAGAAGGAGGAATCCTATGTTTGGAACATAGGGAGTACTAGAGTTTATAGTCATGTAGAGAGGACTATTGGCATCTCATGCTTGGATCATAAGGCATCTCTTATTTGGAGCAAGAGGCATCCTATGTTTGGAACATAGGGATTACTATAGTTTATAGTCGTGTAGATAGGACTGTTGGAATCTCATGCTTGGAGCATAAGGCACCTATTATTTAGAGTAAGAGGAATCCTATGTTTGGAACATAGGGAATACTATAGTTTATAGTCATGTAGAGAGGACTATTGGCATCTCATGCTTAGAGCATAAGGCATATCTTATTTGGAGTAAGAGGAATCCTATATTTGGAACATAGGGAATACTACAGTTTATAGTCGTGTAGATAGGACTATTGACATCTCATGCTTGGAGTATAATACATCTCTTCTTCGAAGTAAGAGGCATCCTATGTTTGGAACATAGGGTGTACTATAGCTTATGGTCGTGTAGATAGGACTGTTGGCATCTCATGCTTGGAGAATAAGGCATCTCTTATTTGGAGTAATAGGCGTCCTATATTTGGAACATAGGGAATACTACAGTTTATAGTCATGTAGAGAGGACTATTGACATCTCATGCTTGGAGCATAAGTCATCTCTTCTTTGAAGTAAGAGGCATCCTATGTTTGGAACATAGGGAGTACTGTGGTTTATAGTCGTGTAGATAAGACTGTTGGCATCTCATGCTTGGAGCATAAGGCATCTCTTATTTAGAGTAAGAGGAATCCTATGTTTAGAACATAGGAAATACTACAGTTTATAGTCGTGTAGAGAGGACTATTGGCATAAGGAACCTAATAATGGATGGTGTTGGTACTTATGCAAGGGAGACCCTTTCTGGTTCAACCTGGCATAGGAGCCAAGTGATAGGGTTTTGATGAGTTTCTTGAGGAATGGTTCGACTCAAGGTACTCAGGGAATTGATGAGGAGAATATCAACTCATGACATGGGAAACAAACCAAGAGGAATATGTCGACTCAAGGTGTTTCACGATGTGCGGAGTAATATACCAAATCATGGTATTCAATAGGTGGAAGGTGGGTGCGTATAAGGGCGCAATGGAAAATCCCGACGTCCCGGCCCGAAAAGTTCGTAGTGCGACTCTCCATTTTTCATGGGGGTCAACAACGCGAAGTAAGATATTCATGGAGCATAGACTCACGGAGCATGGACTTGCGGAGCATGGACTCGCGGAGCATGGGCTCGCGGAGTAGCATCGCGGAGCATGGACTCGCAAAGCAGCAACACGAAGGAAGCTGCTTCACGAAGCAAAGCGGAGCTCCGCGAACTGGGAGATCGAACGCCCAAGGGGAGGAGTGGCTGTCTATCGAAAGGGGGGTGAGCTGGGTATTTATAGGCAAGGGGTGCCGTGAAGCAGAGCTCGCTCGGAGCGAAGATGGAACTTGCTCCGCGGCGGGTTCGCAAACATCAAAGGGCTTCGTGGAGCCATCCTGCCACTTTGCTTCGTGGCAGGTCGCGAACATTAAAAGTCTTTGTGGAGCCATCCTTCCACCTTGCTTCGCGGCGGGTCTTCGCGGCGGGTCGCGAATGTCAAAGGAGATCACAGAGCTGTCCCGCCTTCTTGCTTCGTGGCGGGTCTTTGCGGCGGGTCGCAAACATCAAAGTGGTTCACGGAGCTGTCCCGCCTCCTTGCTTCGTGGCGGGTCTTTGACATTGTGGAGGGGGCTTTGCGAATGGGCTTCGTGAACCATTTTTCCAGCCCAACTTCAAATGTTCATAACTCCTAATCCGTAACTTCGTTCGAGCCCTACGACTTACCAAATCGAAGCTTGAGAAATGGGATACGATCTTGGATCATGTATGGAAGCATTTGGAATTTTTTTGGGACACGTTTTATGGTGTAAAAAATCCCAAATTTAGTCGTGTGGATCATTCCATTGACATACTCACGGAAAAAAACACAAGATCGACTACTCGATCATCCAAAATGGATACCCGGTGAAAAAGTCACATTTAACGGCAAACACCTGAAACGGGTCTCATGGGTCCCACACCACTATTCTAGTTTAAGTGCCAAAAAGTAGTCTTGAAAAATCCACCTCAACTTCAGGTTCACAACACCTCAGATGGCACGTCAATCGTACATCGTATGCAAATGTACGGTCTGATACAAGTTTCTAGAAAAAACAGTCATTTTGTGTCACTGAGTCTCAAGCCCAGGACAAAAAGTTCTCCAATTGACCTAAAAAATTATGCCTCGAAGCAAGGGTAAAGTGGTTGCATATTGATCACGATTTCAACTCCCAGTTTGAAAATTATAGGGGTTTTAGTAAAAACTTCTGACCCGCACTGACCGGAGCTGCCTCGTCAGAGTTGTCTTGCCGGAGCTAGCTCACCGGAGCTGTCTCGTCGGAAATGCACCGTTGGACATTCGTCGGGCTGCCATGGTCACCCTAGTGGCCGAAAATTGAATATAATACTAGATCTATGATCCTTGGGACCTGACCTACACTGCGATGGCCTCTATTCAAAGGATCGTCAACGTTTTGATGTGATGAAAAGTTGTCAGAACTTCCAATCATTGTCACAGCTCCTTGGGCGCCCAAAACTTGAGTCCGAGCATAGATTGGGGCTCCTTGGGTTGAGATCTTTTCAAACATATGCCTTTCTCCTCGATTTGGTGATGATTTGGTGAGCAAAAAGTAGGTGGATGAAGAACACAAAGAACGTGAAAAACAGACAATTAGAAATTTAAACAGACGATGGTTATTGTTTGTTTGGCTATCGTTAAAGAATTCCATAGTAGGGAAAACGAACATAAGTCAAAAATTATGACAAAATATTCAACCAGGGGGGCTGTAGAATCCAAAATAGAAATGCTACATCGAATCTGGTTCTGTTGTTTCATCCATTGCACTCTACTCTATCAGTGTCTGAAGTTTCATCACAATCTGATGACGTTCGGATGTCGAATCATTGTCGTCTAGAGATTTTCCATCTAAGAGGGAAAATGAACTAACTCTGACTCATATCCCTAACCTCCTATTTATAGGAAACTTCTAGCAGTCATGAAATTCGAATCTCTCGCACCCTCTTAACTGAGGTCACCTCTAAGGTAAACACCACGCTACTAACTCAACAACGGTCTCAAATTTTCAATCTAGGTCCCCATTTGGAATTTATTCAAAGTAGCATTTCAAATAAAACAATTTAATTTAATTATTTTATTTACAGTTTTGCCTTCCGGGAGTTTTTCTACAAAAGGCTTGCGCTGAAAAAACTTATACCCCTCCTAGGGTAAACGACACACTCTGGACTCAACCGTGGCCTTGGATTTCGAATCCGAGTTACCTTTTGAGAGTTCATTGGGTTTGAGCTATTACATGAATGAATTAATAAATTAATTCATCTATTTAACGTACCGCTAATGAGCGAGAGGTCTTAATGTCCCACGATGACATATTTTATGTTGTGCCTAGGGTAAACACCATGATTCGGACCCAACCATGGTCTCATAATTCTGTTCCGGTAAACCGTTTAATAGATATCCCATTTTTGTTGCATGAATAGTAAAAAAACACTTAATATTTTTGTATAATTTATTATGGGAACACTAGGCCTTAGAATTGAACGTTGTCTCAGCACCTAGATCTGGAAACATTTTCATGAATATTCCAAAGTCTTACAAGGCAAAAATTGGGTCTCTACAGCACCGTTCAATTGTATTTGGCAGATAATAAACTATGGGAGGTGATGAATCTAATAGATCCATAGGAGATCTGGATGAAGCTGGAAGCCAGGTGTAAATCTAAATCTCTAACAAATCATTTATGTTTTAAAAAATGGTTGTATCGTCTTCAAATGTCAGAAAGTGTAGATTTGGGAAACCATTTGGACGAGTTCACCAGAATCTTAACAGAATTGTCTTCAATGGCGGTCAAAACTAATGATAAAGGCAACATAGTGCCTATGGAAATAGAAGAAGAAGACAAGGATTTGATCTTGTCAGGTTCTTTTCTAGATTCATATGATAATATCTTCACCACATTGTTATTGGGAAAAGACACACTGAAATTGGATGATGTTATTTTATCATTACTAATGAACAAGACTCAATGAAAGACCAATGATGATGGATAATCAAGTAATAGTGGGCTCTTTGTAGTGACCGGTGGATGTAACTATCAAGGAGGTTAGATAGAATGAAGGAATGGTTTAAGGATTAGGAGAGATCGAAGTCAATAAAGAACAAGAGGTGATTTTTTATGCTGGGATTGTGGGAAAAAGGTCATATGAGAAGGAATTGTGAGAATTTCAATGAGAGAATGGAGAAAGAATAAAAAGAAGCCGAAACGGAAGAAGAATTGGTTGAGGTGAATACCATGACTCAAGATGAGAGGTATGCAAGTGATTTATTGCTTACAACTGTGGAAGATGTGTATGATTCAGATTGGATTTTAGATTCTAGTTTCTCTTATCATATATGTGAAAAAAGAATATTTTGATATTTATGAGAAGTATGATGGTGATATTGTGAAAATGTCCAACAAGTCAGAAAGTAGAATTTTTGGAATTTGTAAGGTGTGAGTTCATAGGTTTTATGGGGGTTATTCACACACTTTGCAATGTGAGGTATGTAACTGATTTGATAATGAACTTAATTTCTTTGGGTATGTTGGATTCCAAAGGTTTTAGGTTTTCTACTAGTGGCAGAGTTCTCAAAGTGACGTGATGAGTAATGAATGCGATCAAAGGGAAGAAAAGTGGGAATCTATATAAGTTTATTCAAGTAGGTAAAGCTTCTTCGAGGCCCCAGAGTACCATTATAGGTGATGTTCAAAAATATATATCTTCAAATGGTTACTTGAAAAAGAATATGACATTTGCTTCAGTTGTTCGTGGAATAGTGGAGCCACAACATTTTGTTCATCAGATTTGATCATTTGTACACTCGTTATGGGTGTGGTGGGTCATTCAAATATTGGGCATGGCATTGAAGGTTAAAATGGATGATGATGGTGAACTATTCAAATTTTTAAATCACAGTGGAGATTGTTGGGAGTAATTTAAAATCTGAACAGAAATTTTGGTTTTATTCTCCTGAAAAATAGGATCTCATTTTGAATGAATTTAAACCATGTGGAAGGTTTGAAAAAAAGCCTATAAGAGGCGAGGCATACAATAGAGGAGGTACAAATTTTTGAAGGTTCTCAAGCCCTTTCATATTGGAGGGGGGGAGTTGATGAATACACTACACTAAGGGTTTGAGTAGTGGTGTTTCATGCATGGTGTGGCTGAAAACGGAGAGGGGAAGCCTAGGATCACGAAGGCGGTTGAAATAAAGCACTGAGCAGAGCAGGTATTGTTGCTCCAATTGAAGTGTGTGATTTATGATAATTGTAATTTTTATTTGACAATAAAATTACTAATTCTCAGGTGGAGTTGGATTTTTCCAAACCACGGTATTTTTGGTGTTATTCGTTTTTATTTACACTGTATCTGAAATATCCGAGGAGGTTATCTGTTATTTCTTGATGAGTAATTATGGGAGATTCACATCCAATGATTTTGGTCCATTTTGATATTTTTAATGGGAAAAATGATTACACATTGTGGCAACAATGGGTAAAGAATATTTTGAATTGGGAAGGGACAATGAAAGCATTGAGGAAAAAATTAGAGAAGCCAGAGAAGACTAGCTCTGATGATTGATAAGATATGAGAGATTTGGAGAAGATCACCATTCAATTGTATTTGGAAGACAATACACTATGGGAAGTGATGAATCTAACAGATCCAGAGGAGATCTGGATGAAGCCGGTAGCCTGGTAAAAATCTAAATATCGGACAAATTGTTTATATTTGAAAAAATGATTGTATCGTCTTCGAATGTCAGAAAGTGGTGATTTGGGAAACTATTTGGATGAGTTCACCAGACTCTTAAATTAATTTTCTTTAGTGGCAGTCAAAACTAATGATAAAGGCAACATGGTGCCCATGGAAATGGAAGAAGAAGACAAATCTTTGCTCTTGTTAGGTTCTTTTCCAGATTCATATGACAATCTCATCACCACATTGTTATTTGGAAAAGACACACTGAAATTGAATGATGTTATTTCATTGCTGATAATGAAAGAGACTCGAGAAAATACCAACAATGATGGATCATCAGGTAATAGTGGGCTCTTTATAGTTATCGGTGGATGTAACTATCAAGGAAGTTTGACAAAATGGAGGAATGGTTTAGGGAGTAGGGGAGATCGAAGTCAATCAATACCAAGAGATGATTTCGTATGCTAGGATTGTGGTAAAAAGGTCATATGAGAAGGAATTGTGATAATTTTAGTGAGCGAATGAAGAAAGAAGAAAAAGAAGATGAAACGGAAGAAGAATCGGTTGAGGTGAATACCATGACTCAAGATGAGAGGTATGCAAGTGATTTATTTCTTACAACTATGGAAGATGTGGATGATTCAGACTGGATTTTAGATTATGGTTTCTATTATCATATATGTGAAAAAAAGAATATTTTGATAGTTATGAGAAGTACGATGGTGATATTGTGAAAATAGACAACAAGTTAGAAAGTAGAATTGTTGGAATTGATACGGTGTGAGTTCGTAGGTTTGATGGGAGTTATTCGCACACTTTCCAATGTGAGGTATGTACCTGATTTGAGAATGAACTTGATTTCTTTGGGTATGTTGGATTCCAAAGGTTTTAGGTTTTCTACTGGTGGCATAGTTCTCAAAGTGACGTGATGAGTAATGACTGTGATCAAAGGGAAGAAAAGTGGGAATCTATATAAGTTTATTCAAGCCGGTGAAGCATCTTCGAGGCCCAAGAGTACCATTATAGGTGATGTTAAAAAAGATATGTTTGCAAATGGTTACTTGAAAAGGAATGTGACATTTGCTTCAGTTGTTCGTGAAACGATGGAGACACAACATTTTTTTCATTAAATTTGATCATTTGTACACCTGTTATGGGTGTGGTGGGCCATACCAATATTGGGCATGACATTGAAGGTTAAAATGGATGATGATGGTGAACTATTCAAATTTTTAAATCACGGTGGAGATTGTTGGGAGTAATTTAAAACATAAATAGAAATTTTGGTTTAATTCTCTTGAAAAATAGGAACTCATTTTGAATGAATTTAAACCATGTGGAAGGTTTGAAAAAAAAAGGTCTCTAAGAGGCGAGGCAGATAATAGAGGAGGTGCACATTTTTGAAGGTTCGCAAGCCCTTGCATATTGGAGGGGGTGTTGACGAATACACTACACCGAGGGTTCAAGTAGTGATGTGCGGTGCACGGTGTGGCTGAAAATGGAGAGGGGAAGCCTGGGATCATGGAGACGGATGAAATAAAGCAATGAGCGGAGTAGGGATTGTTTTTCCAATTGAAGTGTGTGATTTGTGAGAATTGTAATTTTTATTTGACAATAAAATTACTAATTCTTGGGTGGAGTAGGATTTTTCCGAACCACATTATTTTTGGTGTTGTTCATTTTTATTTTTGCTGCATCTGAAATCTCCAACCAAACATCTGGTATCAGAGGAGGTTATCTGTTCTTTCTTGCTGAGTAATTATGGGAGATTCACATCCAAAGATTTCTGTCTATTTTGATATTTTTAATGGTAAAAATGATTACACATTATGGCAATAATGGGTAAATAATATTTTGAATTGAGAAGGGATAATGAAAGCATTGAGGAAAAAATCAGAGAAGCCGGAGAAGACTGGCTCTGATGATTGATGAGATATGAGAGATTTGGAGACGAGAACCATTCAATTGTATTTGGCGGCCAATACACTATGGGAGGTGACGAATATAACATATCCAAAGGAGATCTGGATGAAGCTGGAAGCCAGGTATAAATCTAAATCTCTGACAAATTGTTTATATTTGACAAAACAATTGTATCTTTGAATGTCAGAAAGTCGAGATTTGGGAAACCATTTGGATGAGTTCACCGGACTCTTAATGGAATTGTCTTCAGTGGTAGTCAAAACTGGTAATAAAGGAAACATGGTGCATGTGGAAATGAAAGAAGAAGACAAGGCTTTGCTCTTGTTAGGTTATTTTCTAGATTTATATGACAATCTCGTCACCACATTGTTATTTGGAAAAGACACATTGAAATTGAATGATGTTATTTCATTGTTGCTAATGAAAGAGACTCGACAAAAGACCAGCGATGATGGATCATCAGGTAATAGTGGGCTCTTTATAGTGATCGGTGGATGTAACTATTAAGGAAGTTCGACAAAATGAAAGAATGGTTTAAGGAGTAGGAGAGATCGAAGTCAATCAAGACCAAAAGGTGATTTTGTGTGTTGGGATTGTAGTAAAAAGGTCATATGAGAAGGAATTGTGAGAAGTTCAGTGAGCGAATGGAGAAAGAATAAAAAGAAGCCGAAACAGAAGAATAATCAATTGAGGTGAATACCATGACTCAAGATGAGAGGTATGCAAGTGATTTATTGCTTACAACTGTGGAAGATGTGGATGATTTAGACTGGATTTTAGATTCTGGTTGCTCTTATCATATATGTGCAAAAAAAGAATGTTTTGATAGTTATGAGAAGTACGGTGGTGATATTGTGAAAATGACCGACAGGTTGGAAAGTAGAATTGTTGGAATTGGTACGGTACGAGTTCGTATGTTTGATGGGGGTTATTCGCACATTTTCCAATGTGAGGTATGTTCCTAATTTGAGAATGAACTTGATTTCTTTGGGTATGTTGGATTCCAAAGGTTTTAGGTAATCTACTGGCGGTGGAGTTCTCAAAGTGACGCGATGAGTAATGACTGTGATCAAAGGGAAGAAAAGTGGGAATCTATACAAGTTGATTCGAGCAGGTGAAACTTCTTCAAAGCCCCAGAACACCATTACAGGTGATGTTCAAAAAGATATGTCTGCAAATGGTTATTTGAAAAAGAATGTGACATTTGCTTTAGTTGTTCGTGGAATGGTGGAGCCAAAACATTTTGTCCATTGGATTTGAGAATTTGTGCACCCCTTATGGGTGCGGTGGGTCGTGACAATATTGGGCTTGACATTGAAGGTTAAAATGGATGATGATGGTGAACTATTCATTTTTTTAAATCACGGTGGAGATTGTTGGGAGTAATTTAAAATCTTGACAGAAATTTTGGTTTAATTATCCTGAAAAATAGGATCTCGTTTTGAATGAATTTAAACCATGTGGAAGGTTTGAAAAAAAGGCCTATAAGAGGCATGACGGACAATAGAGGAGGTCACATTTTTTAGGGTTTGCAAGACCTTGCATATTGGAGGAGGGTGTTGACGAATACATTGCGTTGAGGGTTCGAGTAGTGGTGTACGGTGAACGACGTGGCTGAAAACGGAGAGGGGGAGCCTGAGATCACAGAGGCAATTGAAATAAAGCACCGAGCGGAGCGGGGATTGTTGCGCTGATTGAAGTGTGTGATTTGTGAGACTTGTAATTTGTATTTAACAATACAATTACTAATTATCGGGTGAAGTAAACTTTTGTCGAACCATGGCATTTTTGGTGTTCGTTTTTATTTCCACTGCATCTGAAATTTTCGACCCAACATTCTTTCGTCGCTGGAAGTCGGTTCCTCTCGCTGGTTCGTCGTTGTGGTGTGATTCCGGCCATTGTGGTGTGATTTTGGTCATATGGTTCTCGGCCTCGACCTCCGCCAAGATCGTGCATAGCCCTCCTTCCAATTTGTGATGATCCAAATCCGGGAGTTGAAGATCTCGAACCAGAGCAGATCCTGAACCAAGTCTTGAAGAGATATAGACAACCGAACCCAAGTGTCCAGCTTTGTGAGTATATTTTGTCTATCTTGCTTCTGGTTTTGCATAACATTTTGTTGTTGCCTATCAATTGCAGAACTCCCCTGTATCCGTTGATTTCTGTCAACCCTTGTAATCTGTTTGTTTGAGCATTAATAAAAATAACGTGTGTGAGTGGTGTTATTACCATGCAGTAGGTCCAAAGGGGCCGAAACATGTTACATCTTGTCCTTTGTGCTATGTTTTACATTTCTTGCATTGTATTCCACTGTCTGCATTTGCTATATGATGTTAACAAAAAATCAATTGATCTTGGCACTGACATCGATGTTATGTTGCTACAGGATTAATGTCCAGCACATACAACCCTCATAACATTAACAAATGATGCAATAATGATTTTTGGGTTTTGGGAATGAAAATAAATCAAATTTAGAAGCGAGGCCCTATTTGAACCACCCCTCCATACCTAAAAAATTCCCTATAAAAATACATTTTCAAAGTAAAATTCACAATCATGAACCACACAATTAAATCATTAAAGTTGAGCGTTACCTATTTCTATAATAGTTGGTAATCTCTTTTCCAATAAGAACAAATCATATGTCCAATAATCACCGATTATTGGATACAATCGAATATACACTATGCCCATATATCCAGTCTCGGTTCTTTTATCCAATATCCCCTAAAAAGTGTCATGCTCGCATCTGTTTATAACAGGCGGCAACTTGTATCTTCCTGTTCAGATTCTCGAAAGTTTGCTATCTGTCCATCAAATTTCAATGGCTTCTGCTACAGTTCGTTATACCCCCAGGGATGATCAGTTGTGATGGCTATGCCACAGATTCTCTTCCAACCAGCTGTATCATAAGCTCCAGGCGGTAATGAATCTCTCTCTTGCCTCTCATTGAATTCCCCTCAGTTCATCTGCCTCTGTCCACTCCCAATCCCCTTCATCGGCTATCCAGGTAATTTGCTTCCTTTCATTCGAATGTCAGCGGTCTCCAATCTGTGTTCTTTGGTCACAGTGGTTCAAACGACTTAGACGAAGCACGGATTGCTTTTATACAGGCATAACAACTTCTTCGGAATTGAATCTTCATTAGCCACCATGTCATCGACTTCAGGATCCTGCTGCGATGTTCTTCAGGTTCTGCTTAATAGATTCAGCTCGGCTAGATCTTCGGCCTACTTTCACTGGTCGAATCTGGCTTCCAGCAGCTTCCGCACTCAGCGATTCATCATTATCAGCGATCATGGATCTGTTAGGTTCAGATTGGCAGGGATCGGATGAAGCTTCACATGTAAGCTAAGCTGATTCTGGTTCTAAGCTGATTCTGGTTCTTTCCAGTCCTAATTAGTAATGAACTAATCTAGGGTTTAGATTTCCGTTTTGTTGCGGAATCGTCGGGAGACACAACGATAGAAACGAGAGAAAACAAAAGAAAGAAAGCAAATAAGAACACAGCGATTTACGTGGTTCGGGAAAAATCCCTACGTCCACGTGAGAGGCAGAATTCACTATATCGGGAGCACAAAAAATACAGAGGATTTTCAGTAGTAAACCCTAGCCCGAAATGGGCTACATATGAAGAAGACGGTCCACTGTTCTGAATAGTAAGTCCGCGTTGCTACAGTGATCGACGACCAACTTTGTCAAAAGCGCTACAGTGACTGTCGGCTGGAAGTCAAAAGTGCTACAGTGAAGTTGACTCCGAAGTCCGCACCGCTACAGTTCCTGTCGGTGTCGGTCGGTCAGCTCTGCTACACGGCGTGTATATCTTGTTTTCATTTATTCATTTTACTTTCCATAAAGAAAACTACACGGCGTGTAATTATCAATACACGGCGTGTACTTGTTTTCCATGAAAAACTACACGGCGTGTAATCTTTAATACACGGCGTGTATATCTTGTTTTTCATTTCCTTCTTCCTTCATCATTAAAACGATTTAGACTTCCTTGAATAATTATTAAACCACGTACGAGAATAATCTTTATTCTACTTGAGATACTTGAATACACTTAGTGCGTGACCCTCTAGGCCTCTTTCTCGTTGGCATTAGGCGAGCTTGCCTAAAGTCCAAGATTACTGTCTAGCAACGGGTCAAGACACCCAAGAGAAAGAAGTTGACGCCGCATTGACGTATCACCTCATACGAACGCTTACTGTGTAATTTAATCCCTTTGTCTCGATATCTCATCAAACAGGTTTCATGGTAGTATCATAAACCTATATGCTTGATCCGTCGTTCTTTGACTACCTGAAATAAACTCGTCGTTTACACCATGGCCATGGAATTTAATGCGACAGTTCTATTTTAATCAAAGGGCCGAGATATCAACTTCCATAAATGGAAGAGACAAATCCTTCCTTGACTTATCCATTAACAACATGTCACTCGTGACGCACCCAACGTACCCTACTTCCCGCCAACTGTTTGCGTGACGGTTTTCGTCAGTAAATCTAAGTGCGCGAGTCATGACATGAGTTAATGATAATCTTCCAGTCTAAGGACCATTACACACGCTCGTAGATAGCAATGTCCGATGACACCAAGACATGCAGAATTGCTACTGGCGGGTCTGTTCTCATAATCTCCCATCTTGGAGATTACCAAGTGCGAACTCCATGAAAGAGAGTCTCGTCTTCTTACGTGTACTCGCACATGACGGTCTGTATACTATGTGTCCTATCATAGTATGTCATCCAACCGTAGAACTTTATTTAAGAATATTGTTATAGCATTTCAAGGTTCTCATCATAGCGGGGATCTGCCATGACCTTATCAATGCAACAAATATTCCAGGTTATTATTATATTATAGTCATGCAGAACAATAAACAATATATAATAAGTGAACATTCATGTGATCAAAGTACAAAACAGTTGGTTCTCAGGACACCAACCCTTACAAACTCCCACTTGGACTAGAGCCAACTGCCTACGACTTTTAGTCCGCTAGACCTCACATGATGATCATGTTTCTGCTGAGTCAAGGCTTTAGTCAAGGGGTCCGCCACGTTGTCTTCCGTGGAAATACTGCTCACTGCAACTTCACCTCTCTGAGAAAAATCCATCAAGAGATGATACTTCCGAAGTTTGTGCTTTGTCCGCTGATGTGACCTTGACTCTTTTGCAAGTGCCACCGCTGCAGTATTATCACAATAGAGTGTGATAGGATCTTTACTGCTCGGTACTACATCCAGCTCTTGGACGAAGCTTCGCATCCATACTGCTTCTTTAGCTGCCTCAGAAGCTGCGATATACTCGGACTCCGCTGTAGAATCTGCCATCACACTTTGTTTTGAGCTCTTCCTGCTCACTACACCTCCATTCAAACTGAAGATGTATCCAGTCTGCGACTTCATGTCATCTTGATCAGTCTGGAAACTAGCATCTACATGTCCTCTGATGACTAGTTCCTCATCTCCTCCATAAACCAGGAACATATCCTTAGTACGGCTCAGATACTTAAGGATAGTCTTGACTACTATCCAATGGCGGTCTCCTGGATCAACTTAATATCTGCCTACCGCACTTAATGCGTAAGCAACATCTAGCCTTGTACATAGCATAACATACATGACTGACCCAATAGCGGATGCGTAAGGGATCCTTGCCATTCTCTTTCTTTTCTCATGTGTCTGAGGACACATTTTCTTGGAAAGATGAATGCCATGTGACACTGGCAACAATCCCCTCTTGGACTGTTCCATACTGAATCTCTTCAGTATCTTGTCAATGTATGTACTTTGACTTAGGCCCAGCATTCTCTTGGATCTATCACGATGGATCTTGATCCCAAGAATATATGCTGCCTCGCCCAAGTCTTTCATGGAGAAACATTTATGCAACCATGCCTTAACTGACTGTAAGACAGGCACTTCGTTTCCAATTAGTAATATGTCATCAACATATACTATTAGGAAAACGACTGCATTTCTACTAAACCTCTTGTAGACACAAGGCTCACATTCGTTCTTAACAAAGCCAAATTCCGTTACAGCTTCATCAAAACGAATGTTTCATGACCTTGATGCTTGCTTTAATCCATAAATGGATTTCTGCAACTTGCATACCTTGTTGGCATTCTTTGGAGTCACAAACCCTTCAGGTTGTGTCATGTAGACATCTTCCTGGCGGTTCCCGTTAAGGAATGCTGTTTTGACATCCATTTGCCAAATTTCAAAGTCATGGTAAGCGGCAATGACCAATAGGATTCTGATGGATTTCAGCATCGCAACCGGTGAAAAAGTTTCATCATAGTCAATTCTTTGACGCTGTCTAAAACCTTTTGCAACCAGTCGTGCCTTATAGGTGCTGACTTGCCACTCCATGTCCAGTTTCTTCTTGAATACCCATTTATTACCAATAGGCTTTACATCAACTGGAGGATCTACCAAAATCCAGACTTGGTTTTGGTACATGGAATCCATTTCAGAATTCATGGCTTCTTGCCACTTGGCAACGTCTGTGCCTTCAACTGCTTTCTTGTAGGTAAGAGGATCATCATTGTCAACCAATAATGAGTCACCATCCTCGGTGACAAGAAAACCATATCGTTCTGGTTCTCTCACCTCTCTCGTACTCCTACGCAGTTCTTGTGTCTCTGGAACAGATTGTTCTTCCACGGGGCTTTGTGGAATCTGTTCTTGTACCAACTTTTGTGTATCTTGAGCCTCGATTTCATCGAAGTCTATCTCGCTCCCACTATCTCTTTTGGAGATGTGCTCCCTCTCAAGGAATATGGCGTGTATTGCCACTGTTACCTTTTTATCTGAGGGGTTGTATAGGTAATATCCCCTTGTTTCTTTGGGATATCCTATAAAGATACACTTTGTGCCTCAGGGTGCAAGTTTGTTACCTGAAGAGGCCTTAACAAATGCTTCGCTACCCCACACATGTAAATTCGATAACATGACTTTGTGTCTACTCCATAACTCGTATGGAATACCATTTATCGATTTAGTTGGTACTTGGTTTAGTATGTGTGCTGCTGTTTGTAATGCATATCCCCAAAAGGATATTGGAAGACCTGCATGACTCATCATTGATCTTACCATGTCCAACAGGGTGCGGTTCCTCCTTTCACTTACACCATTCCACTGAGGTGTATAAGGAGGAGTGTGTTGAGATAGAATCCCAAACTCCCGTAAGAAATCAATGAAGTCCTGATTAAGATATTCTCCTCCTCTGTCTGAGCGGAGTTTCTTAATCTTCTTACCAAGCTGGTTCTCAACTTCATTCTTGTATTCTTTGAACCGATCAAAAGAATCTGACTTATACTTCATTAAGTAAATATATCCATATCTACTAAAATCATCAGTAAAAGTTATGAAGTACGAGAACCCACCACTTGCTTCAACTGGAAATGGTCCACACACATCTGTGTGGACTAATTCTAGAAGCTCTTTAGCCCTTTCACCTTTCCCACTAAATGAGGCTTTGGTCATTTTGCCTTGTAGACACGAATGACATACACCAAGTGGTTTTAGTTCGAAAGAATCTAAATACCCATCTTGATGTAATTTTGTCAAACGTTTCTCATTGACATGACCTGGCCGGTGATGCCAAAGTTGGGTGTGGTATGAGTCATGTGAATTGACTTTGTCATCAATTGCCATTACTTGGTTTGTGTAGTCTAACACATAAAGGTCGTTATATAAATGTGTCCTACCAAAACAAATGCTATCTTTATAAAAGTAGCAACATTCATTTCCAAACTTGAACATGAATCCATCAGTATCTAATCTGGATACTGAAATAATGTTTTTAGTAACAGAAGACACATAATAACAACCCTTTAACACC
Organism: Viscum album; assembly: GCA_963277665.1. NCBI lineage: Eukaryota > Viridiplantae > Streptophyta > Magnoliopsida > Santalales > Viscaceae > Viscum > Viscum album. Next base: position 1,402,255,849 of record OY728166.1, on the reverse strand, counting down.
AAGATCATTCCAGTTGGCAATGTGAGGTGGTAGTCCCCGACAGCTACAGCAGCAAGTCTGGCTCCGTTGGCTGCTCGTAGATCTACCTCCCCTCGATCAATTTTCCTGAATCTACTTGGTTCCTGTATTTGGATACATATGTGAGCACCACAAACAGTATCTAATACCCAATTAGTAGAAACAGATAGATTGCATTCGATAACAAACGCACCTGAAGCTTCCCCTTGCTTTCTTGGCTGGGTGCAATTTTTCTTCCAGTGACCCTTCTTGCCACATGCGAAACAAACACCATCCTGTTCCCTTGCCTCCCCTTTGATTTTCCTTTTCTTGGAAGACCTTGAAGAAGCTTTGGGCTTAAAGCTCTTCGCCTTCCTTTTCGTTTTATTCACCATGAGGACAGAAGACTTTTCACGCTTCATGTCATTGTCCACTTGGCGAATAAGGATAAGAAGACCAGACACAGACTTCTCAATGTTGTTCATGTTGAAGTTCACAACAAAGTTTGAGAAGCTTTGGGGGAATGATGCGAGAATGAGATCGGTACCCAGTTCTTCGGGGAGTTTAAACCCTAGAACCTCCAAGCGCTCAATGTAGCCAATGAGCTTGACTACATGAGGCCCAGCTTGGGCACCCTCTCCAAGCTTGCTCTGGAATAGGGCCTTGGAGATCTCAAACCTTTCCTGTCTTTCTCTCTCCTGGTATAGGCCACGAAGGTGCTTGAGCATGCTGTAGGCATCCATGTCTTCATGAGACTTCATGAGCTCACTAGACATTGATGACAACATCAAACATTGAACGTCGAGTGCATCGCTCAAATGTTGATCATAGACCAGGAAATCTTCATCACTCGCCCCTTGGGCAGGCGGATCAGGAAGTGAGGACTCCAGCACGTAAAACTTTCGTTCATGGCATAGGATAACCCGAAGGCGCCTAAACCATTCCTGAAAGTTACTGCCGGTGATGATATTGTCTTTATCCAGAATTGATCGCAGAGAAAATGTGGTTGACGAGTTTGTCATTTCGATTCTACAAATTAAAAGAGCAGATTTATCAGTACTTTCTTGATTACATTTTATGAGAAATAATAAAATTTTTATTAAGACTCCCACTATTTTATCAAGTCCCAATGACCCTCACCATTGAACTCGGAATGTCCAGTTGCTTTGACATTCTAGTGACAATGATCCATATTCCTCTTCGCATAACCCCAACAAGGGTTGGTCAAGTTACTTGAAGGTATTTAGGTAGGCAGGTCTTTGCCAACTGTGAGCTTACAGTTCCTTGATCTGTTGAGTGGACTCCCCAATCCTGAAATCCTGACTTGGATTTCCTCAACTCTTGCCTCCAATATTACACCAAGTTTAGCAAGGGCTACTCCTCTTGATGTAATATGATTAAGTCTACCCGAAACCTTTCATAAGAGCTTCCTTTATAAAAGTAAGTGTCCCAACAAGAGTTGGTCAAACACATAGTTTTATTGAGTCTTGCCCTTAATCAAGTAACGGAAGGCTTCGTCTGACTTAATATGGTATTGAGAGATTTTAATTTTTATGCGTAGTTTCGCATTATCACATGCTTTTTAATATTAAGTGATGCTTGTTTAAGTGATTAACCATGTTCCGATAATGTTTACGCATAGTCCGGTTCTTATTTTATTCCATCTTTGCATGCTTGTTTATTTCATTAATTATGTGATCGCGACAACACATACATAATAAATTAAACCATGCAATCAGACAGAAATAAAATAAGATGGTATGATCATGAGCTTCTATTGGTTAGCTTATCTAGCGGTTTTGATAAGCTAACACTGACCTAGGGAAAAACACCTTGAACCGATGGTTCGTGTTTTGCAGCTCCCACCTTCCCATCTTTGTATCTTCTTGGGTTGGTTTCGCATCAACTTCGGGTTTTGAACCGTCTCCTCTAGCTTGGGAGATCCTCCATTACATGGGTTTACATTAAAGAAACCATGGGCACGCAGACCCTACATTTTATTGGAAGAAGGCTCGCAGACCAACAAATTTAAATAAATTTAAATGAAACCATACACACATACAAAGGGTCTTTGGTCTAGCTCATGATCATCCATAGCATGCGACGACATTTACGCGTATTTAGAATTCAAATTCTTTTAATCGTTCTATTTATTCAAGATAAGTCGCGCTTGAATTCAATTAATTATGATCTTATAATTAATCAATTTTTTATCTTAAATTTCTTTCTGAATTTCCTTGAGATTCTTCTCATCCATATTCCTTGTACAGGTCTTTGTACTTTTGGAGGAAACCTGGTGAAATTTCTGAAAGTACACGGCGTGTAGTTTATATTTACACGGCGTGTATTTCTTTTCACCTTTTATCCAAAGTACACGCCGGGGGCTTCAGCGTGTTCTCTGTACTTTGGAAATTTTGGAGTACACGGCGTGTAGATAAATCATACACGGCGTGTACTTCCTTGTTACGCAGTAACTAGCCTGACGATCCCGTGTACGTTGTACGCGGCTTCTCATTTGTACACGGTTTCACTTGGGCCGGATTAGACTACACGGCGTGTTGCTCCAACATACACGCCGTGTATTCCGGTTCCCACGCGCCGTTTAATTCTGGTCAACACGGGGTGTTAAATACTTAGGTGTAATCAATTCACACATCGTGGTTTGGCGGACCGGTACCGGTTCGTTGAACCTAAGTACACGGCGTGTAGTTTTAATCAGACACCGTGTATTCTCGTGTTGTACAGACAGAAAGAGCGGCTCCTCCGGATGAGATCCTCGTTTTTATTTTAATCAAAATTAAAATTAAAAGGCCGTTTCTGTGATATGAATCGAGAAACGAAGGAGGAAGAACAGATCTCGTTTATTCAGATTTATAGAACGATTTATTTCAAATTGAATCAAATATAAATGCGTAAATTATCAACAAAAATTAAATAACTATAATCAACGTTGTAACCTCCCTCTGATACCATTTGAAGGTTCCGGGCGCAGTGGAAGCGCATGGGTGGATGTTCCCACTTGGCTTTTTGTCATTAACAATGATCAATCCGGGATCAATACGACGATAAACGCCAGTCTCCACGGATCGAATCACAGAAATGGACAAAGAAAAGAAAAGTCCCGAAACCACAAAGTAGGATCGTTACAAGTTGATTATAATTAATTTAATCAATTGAAAAGAAATACCTTTTGGGTGTTCTTTCTTCGTTGATGTTCTTAATCACGTTCCGATGTGATTCGTCGTTGCGTCGCAGAAGCCAAGTGTAAACTTCCTCTAGCGGTGATCCACACGTGTACCTCGTATCTCGGGACGTCGCCAAAGGAGTCTCCGGGTGCTAGCGTGGAGAAACCTTTGCTTGCGTTGTCCGCCTTAAATCGTCTCGATCCGATGGAAGATGATCTTTCTCGGTCTTGAGAGCGTTCTTGGAGGAAGAGGTTCTTTCGACCTTGAAAGAATTCTCCATAATTGTTGTGTACAACGATTCTCTTGTGTGTTGGAAAAGAGTTGGGGTTGTGAGGATATTTATAATCAAGTTTGAGGTTGTAGAGTTATGACAATAAATAAACGCGTTACGCGTTTTATTTATTTCATTGACTCTTATTTAAAACCCCCATGTCGAATAATTAATTCCTTGACATGCGCCCACACTGATTATAATAAATATCATTTAAAACAATATTATATCCTCAAAATCCTGACTGGAAAAACTACACGGCGTGTATTAATAAATACACGACGTGTACTTGTTTTTCATTGAAAACTACACGGCGTGTACATTCAATGTACACGGCATGTATATCTTGTTTTCATTTATTCATTTCCTTTCCATAAAGAAAACTACACGACGTGTAATTATTAATACACGGCGTGTACTTGTTTTCCATGAAAAACTACACGGCGTGTAATCTTTAATACACGGCGTGTATATCTTGTTTTTCATTTCCTTCTTCCTCCATCATTAAAACGATTTAGACTTCTTTGAATAATTATTAAACCACGTACGCGAATAATCTTTATTCTATTTGAGATACTTGAATACACTTAGTGTGTGACCCTCTAGGCCTCTTTCTCGTTGGTATTAGGCGAGCTTGCCTAAAGTTCAAGATTACTGTCTAGCAACGGGTCAAGGCACCCAAGAGAAAGAAGTTGACGCCGCATTGACGTATCACCTCATACGAACGCTTACTGTGTAATTTAATCCCTTTGTCTCGATATCTCATCAAGCAGGTTTCATGGTAGTGTCATAAACCTATATGCTTGATCCGTCGTTTTTTGACTACCTGAAATAAACTCGTCGTTTACACCATGGCCATGAAATTTAATGCGACAGTTCTATTTCAATCAAAGGGCCAAGATATCAACTTCCATAAATGGAAGAGACAAATCCTTCCTTGACTTATCCATTAACAACATGTCACTCGTGACGCACCCAACGTACCCTACTTCCCGCCAACTGTCTGCGTGACGGTTTTCGTCAGTAAATCTAAGTGCGCGAGTCATAACATGAGTTAATGATAATCTTCTAGTCTAAGGACCATTACACACGCTCGTAGATAGCAATGTCCGATGACACCAAGACATGCGGAATTGCTACTGGCGGGTCTGTTCTCATAATCTCTCATCTTGGAGATTACCAAGTGCGAACTCCATGAGAGAGAGAGTCTCGTCTTCTTACGAGTACTCGCACATGACGGTCTGTATACTATGTGTCCTATCATAGTATGCCATCCAACCGTAGAACTTTATTTAAGAATATTGTTATAGCATTTCAAGGTTCTCATCATAGCGGGGATCTGCCATGACCTTATGAATGCAACAAATATTCCAGAACATTATTATATTATAGTCATGCAGAACAATGAACAATATATAATAAGTGAACATTCATGTGATCAAAGTACAAAACAGTTGGTTCTCAGGACACCAACCTTTACAGCTTAAACACATAAAGAAAAACAAAGTAATCAATAAACGCTGCAAACACTCCCCCTCAAGCTGGACATACCCAGCTTGATGACAAAACAAGACAAAACAGAATAAAAGATAAAGTGTCATGGCCGCTGCGCCTCCTCAAGATGATGATGGATGATGGAAGAAGCCGCTGAAAAGGATGTGCCAACGAGGTGTTGGGAAAGCCTCATAGGTGGGGTCGGACGACAGAGCGCTGAGAAATCCGCACTAGCGGGTCGGTCGTCGGAGCGTCGGGAAATCCGCACTGGCGGGCCGGTCGTCGGGAGGCGGGGGTTCTGCAGGAGGAGGCCGACCTGGAGTGGGGTCTGCTGTAGGAGGAGGCCGACATGGAGGCGGGTGCTGCCACAGGAGGAGGCCGACATGGAGGGAGCAGCGGTGGACAGGGAGGGAGTCAGCGCAGGAGCATCGCGCCGGGAGGGCCTGTTTAGAAGGCCGAAGCGGAAGCAGAGGAGTTGCGCAGAGGTGGGGGAGGTGCGGAAGCAGAAGAAGCAGCCAACCGACGGAAGGAAGCATGCGGCGAACGGGATCCGACTGGATCTGGCCGGATCTGGGAGGGCAGCGCCCCTGGAGAAGGGCTGTCCAGGGGTGTCGCTCAGGGAGGTGCATAAGGAGGGTCGGTGAGCAGGGGAGGAAGCGTCGAGATCTGGGGGACGCTGCGGGAGCCGACACGCACAGGGAAACAGGAGGGGCGTTGTGGGAGGAGCATAGTTATTAATGGCGCGCGCCATGGCGCGCCATTGCGCCATGGTTAGCACTAGGCACTGGTGCGCCGCGCCATGGCTTCGCCATGGCTCATCTAAGATGGCTCACTGTGGCGTGCACCATTGCGCTTTTTTAATTTTTTTTTTTTTGCATTTTTTTTAACCTATCAACTCGTACGTCCGATTGAAAATACCTCTTTTGAGGTCAAACAACGACATCTCCTTCCGACTCTACACAACACTCTTCCCGTGAGCGCAATGACCCAACCGGTGTTGGATCATATTGACCGCCACAACCCGATCGAGATCCCTCGATCGCCGTGACCCAATCGACCACGACCCAGCTGAGCTCCCTCAACCGCCACAACTCAGATACGTGATGTTGTCCAGAGCTGGCGTACTTTCTGTGCAAATCAGTAACTTCTTTTGTTTTTAATTCAATTTTATTTATGTTGATCGCCCCTTATTTCTTTTCGAGTTACTCCTGTTGTTATTTTTACTGTCATGTTTTCTTCTTGATTTTTTTTTATGTTTTGTTTTTTTATTTTTTTTGTTTATTGTTTTTTTGAGATATACGGTTTTTAATATTTAATGGTTTGTTTTATATATTTTAGGAATTGTGATTTATTTCAAAATGTCTGATGCAAGGCAAGGAAATACCCGGTTTGATTTTTTGAGATATATGGTTTTATATATATTGTATAATTTATTATTTGTTATTGTTGATATATGTATACAACTCTTTTGTGCGCCGCAAATTAATATTGCCACGCGCCATGCGCTTTTGTGTCGGGGGCCCTTATTGTCGTTGTGCGCCATGCGCCGTAAATAACTATGGGGAGGAGCGGCCTGCCGGGAGGGAGCCTTCGCGGGAGCGCTGACGGGAGGGAGCCGTCGAGTGGGAGAAGCCCTCGATCCGGCGTGGATCCGACGGCGCGAGCGGGAGGGAGGAGCCGATGGGAAGTCGTGTCGCCAGAAGGGAGGAACCGCCGAGGTTCGTCGCGGAGGAGAGGCATCACGCAAGGTGGAAGAGTCGCGGGCGGGAGGGCCGCCGTGCTGGAAGGGCCGCGGGCGGAAGAGGGTTCCGTCAGGTGGCACGCATAGCAGGAGGCGAGGCCACAGAGGACCGTCGTGAGGGAGAAGTGCCGGGATCCGGCAGGAGGAGGCGTGTGCGGTGGAAAGGATCCGGCGAGAGGAGGCGCGCGCGGTGGACGAGATTCGTCGGGGCGGCGCCGTGGAGGAGCCGTGCGCAGGGATGGAGAAGTCCATTCGACGGAGCGCTGGACATAAGAGCTGTGCGTAGGAGTCCGCAGGAGGCGCCGACTGCCGGAAGGGAGGGGCGACAGGCGGAAAACCCAGGACTCACTGGCCATGGAGGCCGCCGCCCCCCCACGGGGGAAGAACACTAGAAACCCTAGACGGGAAAAATAAAATGGGAGGGAGGGCTAGGGATTAGAAAACCTCCTTTATACCATGTTGAAAGATAAAAAGAGGTAGATCCGAATACCAAGGCGCCTCTCTAAGAGAGGCCTTGAGGTTATTTTATAATGAACACTAAAGACCACATCGAACCACAAGTCTGATGTGGGACGCAAACTACAACAAATTTAATTGAGATCCAGTTATTTCTAACATGAGTTTAACACGTGTTATGAATATGATACTTCAAGTTGCAAAAAAAAAAAAAAAAATCTATTTGTTTACTATGAGTTTTAAATGTTTTCTTTGAGTAAAAAGTGTTTGTTTTTCATGTAGATATGTAGATATGATTTATTTCATACGCTCAAAGAATTGTGTGATAAAAGTAAATATTTTATAGGTTTTCATGTTTTTCGGACTAACGAATTTCTTCTTTTTATATCTTTTATTGATATTTTTGTGATCATCCTAAATTTTATATTGTGTGATAAAAGTAAATATTTTATTGATATTTTTGTTATGTTCACTTTGTAATATATGTGTTTGTTATGTAAGAGTTAGCTCAATTCTCTAAAGTTCTAAACCGTAAAAATTACCGAGAATGCAAAAAATTGAATTCTTGACTAATCAAGAAAGTCATGCATCCAAATTTTGATTGTCACCTTCCGTGGCAACATGATTCCCTTCTTTTGATAGAGGAAAAGGTTTAGGAGGAAAAGCGCTCAATCAATGATATGATTTTCATAACAATCAGATCATAAGGCTGCAAATCATTATCATGATCTAACAACAACTTGGAAATCAGATCAAGAGCAATAGCATGCCACTTCTGCTCGTATGCGAGCTCCATACTCAGAATTGCATTGGCCTCCACTACCAAATGACACTAATTCACATTGAAATATTTATTCTTTAATTTAATTGAAAGATCTATTCTTTAATTTACCTGTTCATTATTGTTTGTTCTTTATTTATTCATATTATTTCTTGTTATTATTATTCGGGTTATATTATGTTCTAATTATGTGTTGCCGGGTAGAATAATTTTGTTTTGAATGTTTTGAAGGACAAGTATTACGAAGTAAGATGTAAGTCTTACGGGGGTATCTAAAGTCTTACAAGGTTTGAAGTCTTACGAAATGGAAGCTTGAAATTTTGGTAAATCTAAAGTCTTATGAAATTTACAATGTCGTGCGCGGATTTTAAACATTAAGGGAATTTAAAGTCTTACAAGAATTTTGAAAGTCTTGTAAGAATTTTGGAAGTCTTATGAAATGTTAGAGTTTTACAAAATTCAAAGTCTTACGAACTAAAGTCTTGTGAAATATTAGACGTCTTACGAACTGGAAGTCTTACGAACTAATAGTCTTATGCAGTCCAAAATTCTTTAAAATGACGGCTTTTATATTTTACGCATTCTTTAAAAAATGTTTAAATATATTACGTATGAATTATTTATTTGTTATTTCGAGTATTTATTTTTAGAAATAGTTTGGCGATATGTTTTTGATTTATTTAATATTTAAATACATATAAATTAGTTTTAATCACTTTCTTTGTTTCAGACAAAATATTTACAGCGATACATGAATTATTTCCGAGCAGGTTAAAGGAAGATTTCTAATTTCTAAACTCATGAAGATTAATTTTAAGAATGCTTTATGGGAAATATGAAGTTCCCAAATGAATATTTTTTATTTGTTATTAATAAGATTATGATGTATAAAGTCAAAGTGTACTGCAGGAGTTGAGTGAACTTCTGCCATTATGCATGGTAAAGAAAGAATGAATAGTTTGGAGTTGTCGCTTGAAGAACTTGTGTAAACCGATTCAAGCAACCATTAAATGTGATGGTTGCTGGTGATCTGATCTTCTATGTAAAATAAAAAGCGTTGATGGAGAAAACACTGCTTTGAACATGTTCTAAGGGAATTTGAAGTGCTGGCTAAATAGGGAAGATGACTAAATGGGGCAGATTGAAGAACTGTATTTAATTAAGGTTACCTAGCAGAATGAATGAAGAATCCATCCATGGAGAACCAACTATGCAAGCTGCAACTGTAATAACTATTTGAGGCTCTTTGGAGGATGATTTGAGTTTCTTTTGAGTGTTTGATAAAGCCCTTTGAAGGCTGGAAAAGTTTTGAGTTTATTTGAGTGATGTCTGGTGATGTTGTACATGAAGTGGAAAAATGGAGAAGGGCAAATCAACGTAAGGAGGAATCATATCTATGTAAGCATCATTTCAAGGCTGTGTAAACGTGAATTTCAGGAGCTTCGTAAGGATGAACTAGATCTGCATAAGCATCATTTACAGTTACGTAAGTATAATGTTAGTGAAGTCTGTATATGATGTACTGGATGAGCAAAATGGATTAGGGAGGAACCCTACGCACTTTGTAGGGTACGCCAGAATTATCGTAATGTACAGCCTATAGACTTCATACGGGAGCAGAAGAATTTGAAAAAGGTGAAGTCATGAACCCCACTATGGACTTCATAGGGAACAACCCATCTTTGTAAGGTGTGACACACTACCTTCATAATGTACAGAAGATTTTATATGGCACAACTCTTTGTGAGAATTTTGAAAAGTTCAAGACTCCGTAGGGTACAACTAGAAGTCTTCCTAAGGTTCCCAAAGAGACTTCTCAGGGTAAAACTGAAGAAATCTACGAAGAGGAATTATCAGAATGAAAAATGTGAGATATTCAGAATAATATATTCCTAATAAAATGAGGAAAAATCAGAAGAAATATTAGATTAAAATATTCTGATAAAATTGGGATTAAATCAGACGATACAATGTTGATCTTCATTGTTTAAACATCATGATAATTCAAATAAGTCTTGATTCAAGATGAGATATTGGATCAAGTCATAGTTGATACAAACTGAATGCGGATAGTTTTATGCCGCAAAGAAGATTTCCACATCAGGAGGAGTTGCATGCAAACTAGCATGCTTACATGAAAGATTTTAAGGTTGTAGGATTTGTGGAACACATAAAGGTGTGATATTTTTATATGGCATGATGAATGATAAATATCCCGAGACTTCAGGAGATTTAAATGAAGAATAAAGATGTGGGATTTATGGAGGAGATGAGCACACGTTAATTCAAATATCATGTGGAGTTTAAATATCTGAGTCTACAGGGGAGATATTGTTGAAAAATAATACCCGTTTTAAATGCTTTTATAAGATCACATTTGCAGGAGTTTCATGCTACCAGAGGAATAATATCCATGTGGAAACGTGAATATATATTTGCTGGAAATGAAGAATCTCTAATTGAAAAAGAAGAAGAGAAACCCTTCGACATTGAAACAATTTTGACTATACTCTAAGCAGCCGAAGAAGGAGAATCCAATACCGCTGCCATTGATGATCAGTTTCATATCAAAGAAGAGGAACTCAATGCATCTAGGAGTATGACAAAACACAATTTTATTGAATATTTTATTGATAATAAATGACATAATTTCCTCACATTGTGTTAAATATGTTTATTTATGAAATATTTGAGATTAGATCATTCATTTGAAAATTTGATAGAAACTTCAGTTTTTTCTTTTAAAGTGTAGTGTAGTATTTTGGCCATAAATATTTTTATGTGTATTATTTGAACCTAAAATTTTGTAACTGTGTTCCTAACTTAATGGGTTACAACTTTCATTCACGACATCAGAGCTAAATCGTGCATTGGATTGGAGTAAAAAGGCCATGAAGTCAAAGATGGGCTGAACTTACCAGATTGGATATCAGTTCAATATTTGGGTCATAACCTCTTCATCCGTGCTTGAATTGGGCCCAAATTTGGAGAGAAGATAGAGAACCCAATTTCGCACGAATCATCCTTCTGGAAGGACAGCTGGTTCACGTGTTTTGGAGGTCAAACAATCGGTGCAAGTTTGTTTAAAATATTTGGCCAAATTTCTCATTCACACTTGAAACCACTTGTAAACTAAGCCTCCCCTTAACTCCATAAATATGTATTTTTATCATTTGGAGGGGTTGAGACGCGCCTTAGAGGATTGGGAGAAGAGAAGTAGTGTCTTGCCATTTCAATTCACCATTGGAGGAGGGAAGCTATCAAGTTAGAATCTCCTTCAAAATGCTTTTCTTTTCTCCTTCTTTGTTGTAATGTTTTTGTTCTTGCAATAAATATCTTATCTTCTCTTCTATTTCTTCTGTTTTATTTAATTTTCTTCTTTTCTACTCATCCTCTTTGGGCTGGAAATCAAGATTAAAAATGTGATTGGGTTATACCCTTTCCACGACCTTTACGAATGCAAAATTTTTCTACGATGACTACACCACCAATGGAACAATAGTTTCTTAGTAATCGATCTATCTCTTACATTCTTCATTTAATTATTTTGAATCAATGAGATACTATAATTCACATAATATGATCCATGAATTGAGTTTCAAAATTAAATGAAACTAAGCAAGTAATTGAACAATTAACACAAAACTTGCGAGGACGAGTAATGTGTGAATTGTGAGAGCGTGGTCTTAATTGGTAAAACAAAACCACACAGAATCAATTTGTAGAGTTAAAATATAATCTCTAAACTCAATTTATCATCATTTTCAGAGTGGATATGTGATCTAATTTACCACTGACCATAAGTTAGTTTTAGAACATCAATCAAACCAGGGTGCTGCGATCACATGTTTTGAAACTAGCCTAGGGTTTAATTCACTTCATCTTTGTAGTAAGTTAATTCTTGTAGGGTTCGAGAGTTGACAAATTAGGGGATCATGATTAAGTGGATATTAATTAAAATGACAATGATTAATAATTAAGTGAAGAGGTAGAGTTAGATCGATTACGCTTTCTAAAAATAGTTTTCTAAAAAAAACATCTTCTCGTTGCGTTTTCTCAATCACATTTCAAAAACAAAAAGAAAAAAAATACAATCTTCTTCCAGCATACTTCTTCTATCTTTATAAACGGAACCTCATCCTTTTAAGTAGTGCATTTTTTCCTTTTTATTTTATTTTCAAAATACCTTTCATATGTTGTTAAATTTACCTCCTTTGAGAGACGATCTTGGTCAGCCACTCTGCTGTACTTAAGAAGTAAAAAATTACACATCATTTGAAAGCGCCCACGACACCGCCTTTCAGAGTACACTTGTGTGTTGAAGGAGAAGTTGGAGAGATTGATGTTGTAGCTGTTGTCCATCCCATGCACATCGAGACTCTTAGGAGATAAAATAGATATTGTGTTTGAACAACATAAAGAGTCTGAGAAGGAGAACAAAGCCGACCTGCATGTGGTTTTGCTGATCATTAAATGGCAGTTGTACACTGGTTCGAAGGAGGACCCTTGAATAATTGCTTGTACCAGTATAAAGAGCACCATCACCCAGTTTGGAGGTCTGAGCCGTGCTAGACAATACAGTGAGTGTGGATGATACCTGCTCGACTCTTTTATACCAATTCTTAGGTACTTGTGATCACTTCAATTTAAAGTGATAATAAAATTTGTGTGTTAGGAGAGTGGGGTATTAAACAAGGCTGAAGTAGTTGGTTGTGTGTGTGTGCAGGTGTACGCCGAAGTGTATGGGCTGGTTGTAGTGTATGTAACTGTCAGGGGTAGGTTTATCTTTTCCTTATTAGTTTGTTGGAGGGGGTTGTTATTTGTTGGGGTGGTTAGCTGGCTGGGTGGACCTTTAAATAGAGGGGGCCAGTGTGTGTAAGAGGGGGGAATCATTTTTGGTATTTGCTTGACAACAAGTAGGCCGGTGGTCTCGGCTTGGGCTCTTTGGGAGGGTGGTCTTCTTCCGTAGAGATCTTTTATTTTCTTTTACCTTCCTCTCTTCTTGAAGTGTCTCAATTCTGTTGGTGTTAAACAGTGAATACAGTGTTGTTTTTCTATTCTTTCTCTCAATGTCCTAACAATTTAGTGACTCCGCTGGGGAGTGCCATGCGAGAGAGAGGTCTGCTTCTGGGGAAGTGATTGCGTAGAGGAGGCAATCGAAGGAGAGAGGAGAATCGAATGCAGTAGTTAGACGAGTTGCTGCGCCAGGAGTCTTAGACGCTTTGGAACGAGTTGCTGGAGGAGAAACGAATGCAACGCAATCTTCTGTGGAGGATTTTCTGCTACCAATGGTGCGATATTTCTGTGAGCCGAACGCAACTGGAAAATCGTACGAGTAGAGAGGACGAACAAAGCTTTCCGGCCACTGTGAGAGAGACGCTTGAAGCAGTGTGTCACGATAGTTGAGGAAGAAACGAACAAAGCTAGGGAGACGCGTTAGCGGGAGAGAGACGCCAGTGCAGTGGCAGCTCGCTGGAGGAGAGGCGCGAACACTGGGGAAATGCGTCGCAGCAGGAGACGCTTGTGAGTCGGGAACAATCGCCCGAAGCGGTTGAAGAGAGCAGATAGAAGTGGAAGACCGTGACAGGGAGGTCGACTTGTCCGAGGAGTGCGACCAACGCTTATGCTGTAGACGAACGAGCTAATTCTTTCCTTCAACGTAGCAGTGAGGCGCGCGTCGTAGTGGAAGAGACGCACGCAGGACAATACGACAATTTCCATCGCGGTTTAAGAAAAAACAAAGAGAGAGAGAATTCGGTTTGCATGAAATTCTCTTTCTTCCACCTGTGAACGGCTGTGATACAGGAATTGTCACCGAGGAAGTCACGATTGACTATACAATTAACTGAGTTAGATGCATAGAATGGCAACAAGAGTCACGTTGCCAGATTTTACGAGAGAGGATCTATATGGCTGGATCATCAAAATAGAAAGGTATTTCGAATTTTCTCGGACAACAGAGGATATGAAACTACATTGGGCACAACTTTGCTTGGTCGGTTTCGCTCTATACTGGTTTTTATCCTGGCACCGAAATGGGAAAATTTTAAACCGGCGCTGCTGGAGAAATATGGGGACAACAAGCAGTAATGGGATTCCTTTCACTGGTGGGATAAAAAGGAGCAGTCCATGTTGGCTCTGGGAGACAAAAAGGAGGAGGTTGTGCCAGCTGCTCAATGCTATTTGGAGCCAGACAAGGAGACAATACAGTATGAGTCAGTTCTTGCGACGCAGAGAATTCTTTCTCAGGCCGTGCGAAACCTCCTAAGCTAGAGGAGATCAGATTAACAGATCTGAGTAATCTGAGTAGCGTGGACATATTTGAATTTGGTTTAAAACATGAAGGATGGAATGAGGATGAAGAGGATTACAATGAGATGGAAGGGGATGCTATGAAGATGCGACCTGAACCTGGATTGCATCCAGAGGAAATAGGTGCTAGTTCTGCAGAGGAAGCTGTTGAAGGTTCTGTTAGTGATGCAACTGGTGAGCTAGGAATTGTCAGTTCTCTTCCTCTAATTGGTGCAGAGGTTCGAGCAGGAGGTAATGCCCACAGCATGGGTGCCGGAACCTTGAAAAATAGGTTTGGTCCTGTACCTGAGCAGACATGGGAGCTGGATGAGGTGGCAATGGCACTTAAGACTTTTTTCATCTGGTGCAAGGGTTTTTGCAACAGGTCTTGTGAGCATCCTGTCTTTGGATGTAGAGATGGTTGGGAAAGGTTGCAGCGAGAAAACCACAACAATCTTGAAAACCATAGTGGTGCATGTGTACAAAGTTGATATAAATGGCTTATTGAGGAAAATTCTGAAGGGGTTTTTCTTGACTGTTGGGGTAGCAACAGATGCATATGAAGTTGTTAAGTCTGGTTTGATGGATAAACCAATAGAGGCTGAAGCAGAGTTTGTAGTGCCAAACAAGTTTATTTTTTTCCATTGAAGTTGTTCAATGTCGGGTTGAGTGGAGCATTAGTCAGAGAAAAACGACTATATTTGTCTTTGTTGCTGGTTCCTGCTGAAAATCGTTGCTGCTGGGATCCTGGGGGTAATCATTTAAATTCTATTTCGATACTACAACATTACAAGCATAATTCTGGTCCTGCTGTTCCATTGGTTGGAGACCATTCTTTTTCCGGAAGATATGAATATGAAGATTCTGGTTTCAGATGGGGTACATGGGGTTGTTTTCTTGAGCCAAGTGCTGCATTTTTTATAGAGAAAATGTTCCTTTTGAATCATGTTTTCATAGATCATTGGCTCTCCACCTTGCATCAAAATACGGCAGTTCTCTATAGGATTGGTTGCAAGGGGAGCTTGGACGAGAGGATAGAGTAATAATACATTGGCAGCAGGATATTTTTAAGCATTCTTCTATATACAACGAAATTAAACTGGTCCCACCGAATCAACTACCTAATTACAGCAGGAGGGGAAGGAGAGCAAGATATTTTTCTTCAGATTCATCTTGCAACAAGGCTCAAACTAAAGGTGATGCTTGCAGTTACATGCGAAAAAAAACTTTTGGCTGAGAAATTTTTTCTGAATGAGCTGCAGATGGCTGATTTACATGTGTTGATAATTGCTATTGTTGGTGAGCATCTTAAGGAGACAAATTCGGTCCCTAAAGAAGTGGAATTTGGAAGCAGCTGGATTTCTTCAGGCATGATGCTGGTGCTGATACAACATCCAGTCTGTTGTTCCGGAATTTAAGCTGTCGATCTACAATTTGAAGTTCCACCTTGAGGACAAGGTGGTTTTTAAGGAGGGGGGAAATGTTTGGAGAGTGGGGTATTAAACAAGGCTGAAGTAGTTGGCTGTGTGTGTAGGTGTACGCCTAAGTGTATGGGCTGGTAGTAGTGTATGTAACTACCGGGGGCAGGTTTGTTTTTTCTTATTAGTTTGTTGGAGGGGGTTGTTATTTGTTGGGGTGGTTAGCTGGATGGGTGAGCCTTTAAATAGAGGGGGCCAATGTGTGTAAGAGGGGGGAATCATTTTTGGTATTTGCTTGGCAGCAGGTAGGCCGGTGGTCTCGGCTTGGGCTCTTCGGGAGGGTGGTCTTCTTCCGTAGAGATCTTCTATTTTCTCCTACCTTCCTCTCTTCCTATATTCTTCTGGAAGTGTCTCAATTCTGCTGCCGTTAAATAGTGAATACAATGTTGTTTTTCTATTCTCTCTCTCAATGTCCTAACATTGTGACTCAACCAAAGTCAAACACTGGAATGAGTAGGTTTTTTAGGATGGAGCTGATCCTTGTAAAAACCCATGTGTATTGTTATTTTTGTTTTGATTCCATCATTGAATGTTGAGTTAGGTGTTGAGTGCGCATAAAAGGATCCACATCTCTTAATCCGGACAGATTTTCAAGTTTAAGAGGGGATACTAAAGAAAGAAAGTAAAACTCAGCGTCCATGCACGATCCACTAAACTCTACAAGTGGTATCAAAGCTAATCCAGGTTTTCCTCTGATTGGATCTACTTTTTTTCTCATTTGTTTTTACATGCTCACATAAAGTGAAGATTTGAAGAAAATTCAGAAATGCATCAGATGGTGAAATCAGTCTTCATCGCTGTTGAAGCTGAAGTGAAGATTTCAGCCAAAACCATAAGAAACATGTAGAAGGAGGAGGTAAAGAAGAAGAAATATCTAAAAAAAGGGATTTACCCTTACTTGAGGCTGATGAAAGTGGTAATAACACATTTACCAAATCTATTGAAAGTGATCCTTTTGAAGAAACAAGTTTAATTTGTGAAGAGCATGAGGAAGATAAGTTTGTTAAAACAATTGAAGACTTCTACTTTGAAGTTGAATATTTCTTTAAGAAAGTTCCATTTGAAGTTATCACTTATATACTCGGTTTTATAAAGGGACTACTTGATGAAAAGACACAGCTAGAAGAAGAGGCTAAGAAGATGGAAGATTCCTTGGCCAAAATGTTTCGAAAATGTAAAACCCTCGCACAACATGTTGAAGCCAAAAAATAATCGGTGGAACTTTTAAATGAATATCACGTTCTGATAGTAAATTTGTGACTGAAAAGGTCTATCGAGAAGCGGTCCATGCTCTGAAAGAATCATATAAGGCTTCTCTTGGTGTCAAGGAAATCCAATTGGAGGTCAAAGACTGAAGAATCAAGGACCTTGATAACTATTTACAAGAAATCAATAAAAGTCTTAAAGATCAAAATTAGAAATTGAAGAATGAATGGGAAGACAGGTTGAGGTCAAGTGAGGATGAAAAGGATACCCTCAGAATGGAGCGCTTTGAATTGGAAGTCAAATTGAAAAATTTGGAATCCACACAAGTCGGAACTTCCCGAAATGCTGAAAAAGGGGATGTTTCCACACAAATTTATGAAGAAAATTTTTCCTCAAACAAAACTCTTAATAGTGGAAAAAGGAACCTGAGATCATATCGAGAAACATCCACATCAATCTCTTTGAAAAGGGAAAATCATTGTCCTAATGAATCCCATAGCACTAAATCTATTTTGATGACTATTACAAGATCAAAATTAAAATACAGACAATAATGGGTTGAGAAAAATGTTATAAAACCCACCAAATCATCTATGGTGGATAGAAGCATACCCCAAAGAATCAACTTCCCAAGAGGATCCTAAAAGGGCAATGCAACTTCCCAAAAAACAACAAGATCTACGTGGATAAAATCTTATCCAGATTTCATCATCAAACCAAATAAAGAGGCTAATTTGCAGATGTTGGTGCCGTTGAAATTTTGAGCTTAGGGCCATTGATTGCTGGAAAAACATGTCCGTAAATAAAAGCCACAAAAGGCCTGAATTCAGGGGGAGCAAAGCTAAAACAAAAAATAAAACCTCCCGGACAAAATTAAACATCACAGACTAAGAAGATTCTATATTTGAAAAATAGATTTGAATCCTTTTATAACTTTTATGAATTTTGTAACATAAGTGGTCACTGTTATGAAAAATGCTAGTATGTACCAATCCAGCCCAACTCTTATAGTAGGAATGACCATTATCATGGACTATTGTAAGTTGACCATGAAAATCAGTACGATTGGGGGCAAGCTAAAATCACAAAGGAAAGAATCAATCCAAGAGAGGGACAATGAGATGGGTTTGGTACAAGATATCCAAGATGAATAATACAAATTTTACAAGGGGTTGTCAAAGAAGGATAACTATAATGTTGCCGGAGATGTGTGTGGAAGGTGCAAGTAGGCTATACACATTGCTATTAAATATATGACATGGTTGCCTGGTCTAGAAGAACTTTTGAAAGCTAAAGGGAAAACACCAATGAATCACATCATCAAGTCTTCCATGAAATAGAAGTCTACACTCATCAAGAAGGTTGGACATGTTAAAATGGAATGCTTGAGAATATGGTCATCTCATTTGGAAATGACCTAGAATATTGAGCAAACTGAAAAGAATCAACGTGTCATGATTGTTAAAGTAAAGCAGCCCATTCCAAATAAGAAGAAAGTATAAAAAGGGATGAAGACTATGAAACCAAAATAAGAAAAATTGAGGAAAATTAAAGGGATTACCAGCATGAAGATCTCTCAATATTTTAGAGTTGCAAGCATGAGAGTCTGGAATGAGATCATAGTCCCAACCTTGCTGCTCTTATTAAAAAATGAATGGAAATTCACTCTACTCCTATGTATTTGTTGTAGGTTTTGGGTGCAGTGGAAGCATAGGATGAGAGTGTACTCAACTTTGCAAATTTCTATGATCAATGATTAATCTGAGATCAATACGATGATAAACGCCAGTATCCACAGAATTGAATTAAAAATAAAAGACAAAGGAGAGAACCCCGAACCGAGAAGAGAGGATCAACATATTTTTTTTATAATCAATTTAATTAAATTAAAGAATTACCTCCAAGGTGATTCTTTCTTCGTTGATGCGTTCGACCACGAGTCTGAGGTGCGGCTTCATTGTGATCTTGAATCCAAGGATAGGAATCATCTTGCGGTGATTCACACATTCTTCATGTATCTCTGGACGTCGCTGAAGTAGTCTCTAGGTGCTAGCACAAAAGATCCTTGCACTTGTGATGTCCTCATTTGATCGCCTTGAGAATCACTTCCAAAGCGTTCTTCTAGATTCGGTGGAGGAGGATCTCTCTCGTTCTTGAGAGTGTTCTTAGAGAGGGAATAATTCTCTAGGCTTGATACATTTTCTTCAAGGATGTTGTGAACACAACCATTGGTTAGCCAGTGGAATCATCCCTTACCTAATTAAAGAATATTAATATAATGGGGAATTTAATTCACTAGGTAATAATAAATAATTAGCACAAGTGCCATTACTTATTTTATTATTCCATGTGAAACCCCATGTCAAATAATAATAGCAATGCCGTTATTTCCATGACATGTGCTCAACCTGCACGTTATATTTAAATATTATTTAACAAAACAATATCTAATATTATTTCTCACCGGACCCATAACTTGGTCCGCCAATCCTTCTCAATATTTACCGAGCCTTGAATAATGACTATTTATTTATTAAATAAATATAACTGCATTATTCACTGATAAATAAATATTTCACCCGTAATATATTCTCTCGAATAACTAGCGACGAAATAAATGCGATCAAACATACTTGAATAATTATTAAATCACAACCGAGAATAATATTTATTCAACTTGTTAAATAAATAATATATTATTTAACTGAGATATTGGATACATTTAGTGTGTGACACTTTAAGCCTCTTTCTCATTGGTATTAGACGAGCTTGCCTAAAATTTGAGATTACTGTCCAGCAATGGATCAAGTCACCCAAGAGAAAGAAGTTGATGTCGCAACGACATGTCATCTCATATGAACGCTTACCATGTAATATAATCCATTTTTTCTGATATCTCCAATTAAGCGGGTTGTATGCAAGTGTCATCAACCCATGTGCTCGATTTCTCATTCTTTGACTTCTCGGAATTGAACTTTTCTAGAGAGCATCATGACCATGAATTTATTAAGGCTATATCATTTCCATCAAAATGTCCGAGATATCTACTTCCGTAGAAGTGACAAATAATTTCTTGCATTATTCATTAATGCAGTATTACTCGTGACGCACCCAACATATCCTACCTCGACGTGAACATCTGTCGTTATGGTTTTCGTCAATACATCTAAGTGTGCAATTCGTAATACCCATTAATAACAATCATAAAGTTTAAGGACCAATAAACACGTCTGCAAATATGAACATCCAATGACACTTATGAATGTGAATTTTTTACTGGCGGGTCGTGTTCTCATAATATCCTCTTGAATATTACCAAGGGCGCACACCATGAGAAGGTGCCTCAAAGTTTCTTGAGTCCCACCCATGATATCCTATATCATTTGTGTCCCTTCAAATGATATCATCCGGCTATAGAACATATATTCAAAAATTGTGTCCTGACACTTTCGGGTTCTCATTAAAGCAGTGATCCGCTATGATCTTTTAGTGCGACAACTATTCTTAGGACATTATCACATACTATGTCACGCAAAAGAACAATCATGATGTGATAAAGAGTTTATTAATATTCATACAATGAATACATGTTTATCATAACGTACAAAGAAGTTGGTTTCTAGGGCACCAACTCCACTCCCACTTGCACTAGAGCCAACTGCTGACATCCTTCAGTCCACTAGCTCTCACATGATATTCATGCTTCTAATGAGATAGACTTTTAGTCAAGGGGTCTGCCGCATTCTTTTCTGTGGACACACTTCTCACTAAAACTTCACCCCTTTGATAGAAATCTCTTAAGAGGTGATACTTTCAGAGTAAGTTCTTTTTCTGTTGATGTGACCTTGACTCATTTGCAAGAGTCACCGCTGCAGTATTATCACAATACCATGTAATGAGATCTATATTGTTTGGTATCACATCAAGCTCCTGGACAATGTTTCGAATCCAGATGGCTTCCTTGGTTGCATCAGAAGCCGCCTATATTTGGACTCTATTGTAGAATCAGCAATAACTGGCTGCTTTGAACTCTTCCAGCTCACAGCTCCTTCGTTGAGATAGAAGACATATCCTGATTTCGACTTTAGATCATTCTAATCTGTCTGAAAACCAGTATCAACATACCCTCTGATGACAAGCTCCTCGTCTCCTCCACACACTAGGAACATATCCTTAGTTCTTCTCAGATACTTAAGGATAGTCTTGACAGCAGTCCAATGCAGTTCTCCTAGATCTGCTTGATATCTGCCTACCATGCTCAGTGCTTAGGCAACATCAAGTCTGGTACATAACATGCCATAAATGATAGATCCTATCATTGAAGCGTATGAAATTTTACTCATCCTATCTTTCTCATGTTGTGTATGGGGACACATTTTCTTGAAAAGATGTATACCATGTCACATTAGAACCAATACCCTCTAGGATTGTTCCATACTAAATCTCTTTAGTATATGGTCAATGTATATACTTTGACTTAGTCCAAGAAGCCTCTTGGATCTATCACGAATGATCTCGATCCCTAGAATGTAGGCTACTTCGCCTAAGTCCTTCGTGGAGAAGCACTTGTTCAACCAGTCCTTGACTGACTACAATACTGGTATGTCATTTCCAATAAGCAATATGCCGTCAACATACACTACTAGGATAACAAATGCATTCCCATTAAATCGCTTGTAAACCCATGTCTCGCATTCATTCTTAATGAAACCAAATTCTCTTATGGCTTCATCGAATCGAATGTTCCATGACTTGTATGCTTGCTTTAATCCATAAATAGATCTCTGCAACTTACATATCCTTTTAACATCACCTGGTCTCACAAACCCTTCTGGTTGTGTCATATAAACATCTTCATGAACATTTCCATTAAGGAATGCAGTTTTGACATCCATCTGCCAAATCTCATAAATGGAAAGGTCTTATGTAAAGTATGATTTTTATGGATTTAAACATGGAAAATGGCGAAAAGGTTTCATCATAGTTAATTCTTTGACACTGTTTAAAACTTTCAGCCAATAGCCTTGCTTTATAGGTACTAACTTGACCTTCCATGTTCAGTTTCTTCTTGAATACCCATTTACACCTAACAGGATTTATATCAACTGACGCATCGACCAGAACCCAGACTTGGTAATGATACATGAAATCCATCTCAGAATTCATAGCTTCTAGATATCTTGTAGCTTCTGAGCTTTCTACTATTTCCTTGTAGGAGAGAGGTTCATCATTGTCCAACAATAATGAGTCACCATCCTCGGTGACAAGGAAACCATATCTCTCTGGTTCCCTTACCTCTCTTTTACTCTTACGCAGTACTTGTGTTTCAAGAACTACCTCTTCCACGAGGACCTATGGAACTTGTTCCTATACTAACTCTTGTGTATCTTGAATATCAACTTCATCGAAATCAATCTTTCTCCCACTATTCTTTTTGAGGATGTGCTCCCTATCAAGAAAGACGGTCTGTCTGAAAACATTTACCTTCTTGTCTGAAGGGTTGTATAGGTAGTATCCATTTGTTTCCTTGGGATACCCTATAAAGATACACTTCGTTCCCCGGAGTGCTAGTTTGTTTCCAGAGAAAATCTTAACAAACGCCTTGTGTCCCCATACACGTGTATGCGACAAAGTGAGTTTCTTTCCACTCTATAGCTCGAAGGGAATCCCATTTTTTGACTTAGTTGCTACTTGGTTTAATGTTGTAAGAACTCGGATTTTCGTTTCAGGTATGTCTTTCTTTTTCCTGGAGTTTTTGAGAAAAGAGGGGTTTCTGGAAATTTTTGAAGTACACGCCGTGTACTTTCAGAGTACACGCCGTGTACTCCCTTGCCGCGCCATGCCGTGTGCTAGCCGTGTCCATGCCACACACACGGTGTGTAGAGGCGATGTGGTGGCCGCTTAAAGCGGAGTACGAAAAAACAGAGTACACGCCGTGTACCCCAGAAGTACACGCCGTGTACCCCAGAAGTACACGCCGTGTATTTTCTTTTTTTTTTCATTAAACGCACCGGGGTCGCGCCTGATGGACAGAACACTCTCCTTCTTCAGGTTCTTCGTCCGAGAGCGACCCGTACGACCGTGATTCTTCTCCGGATTCCTGAGCCTCCGTCCGTGCTCCGAATCGACCGCCGTCGATTGCATCGGAACCGCAGCGGTGAGTTCTTCCTTCTCCTAGAGCCTTGTTTTCCAATTTCTCCCCTTTCTCAAGATATTTTTGGTTGAGTGTTTTTGACGTTTTCTCAGATCCTCGACGTTCTAAGGAGAATCAGTCATCGTGGTTCACGTATATCGTTCTCCTAGCATCGTGGTAGGTGGTTTGTGCCTTTCCGTAGGAAGTCTGTGGATATTTTGTGCAAATTCAACCAATACCCTTGAACGGGGTATTGCGTGTTTCCTGTTTTGCCCCTGTTGTTTTCCTGCTTTGCTTGATTGCTTGAGTAGAGGTAATTGCTTGTATATAGGGTAATTTTGTTACTGTACTCTGGATGTTTTGTCATGCTTGTTTTTCTTGTTTGGCGTTTTGCCAGTTGCCATGCCTAGTTGTAGGATAGTGGAACTGTTGAACTGTTATGCTGTTGTGCCTTAGAATGATAGCCAAGTAGTTCATGAGGTTTACTTGGGGCGATACGCGCACTATGCATGTTTGTTTTACACAGGGCTGTGAGAACCTAGTGTAGTGGACCATAGGGAGAATGGACGTAAGGGCTTCTCCAAAGTGTTTTTAATTTATGATGCGAGACCACATGGGGAATTGACGTTGAGTGCTTACTTAGAGAGTCTGTAGTTCCTCGACGCAGGCCACATGGAGAATTGCCGTTGAGTGCTTCCCCAGAGAGCCTTTAGTACGATATGAGACTATAGGGGGAATTGACGGTGAGTGTTTTCTCAGAGTCTATTCTATAGCTGAACCAGAGGGGTGAGACTGTGTGTGCCTCTCAGAGGGTTGCTAGTACTTATAGGTTGAATCTTAGGTGTTAGAATGTGAGAACTACCCAGAGGTTACCTTTTTGTCTACTTGCTTGAGTGGTTGTTTCTTGTTTGTAGAATATATGTCAGAAACTATGGATTGTTACTGCTGTGTATTATTCTGTTTACTGCTTACTGTTTACTACTTAGTGTACTTTATATGCCATATATTCACTGACTGTTAGGCACAGATCTTTGGGTGGTTGCCTATTGAGACTTTGTCTCACACCCTGTTTGGGTCATGCTTTTGGGCCCAAACAGATTATGTTGTTGCAGGTTTAGATAAGGGCAATCACCCTTCTACTTCAGGTTCTTGATTGCACTGGAGCTGGAGAGCATGAGACCAAGCCGAGGCTTGCGATGCTGAGAAGTTGCTCATTTGTTTTTCTTTTGTACTTTGGCTTAGTACTGTATTCAACATTGTGACTTGTTGGGCTATTTTCCTAGACATATATGTATCATGCATCATTTACATATATTTCTGATCCAGTTGTTTATTTGTTAGTCTTCCGCTGTTTATCGTTTACTCGTGTATGTATGTCTACTGCTTCTGCTATTGTTGTTATTTGTTTTTCTCTTCCGCTGTGTACTCTGCCAATGAGGGCATAGTTTTCCCACTATCACATCCAAGGCCCTCGCTGCTAGTTGGCAGCCTCTGGCGTTCGGGGAAATGCACTTGAGGCCATGTGACAAACCGGGTACGGGGCACCTCTAGGTGGCTTCCGGAACTGGGACGTTACAAATGTGTATGCTGCAGTTTGCAAATTCATATCCCCAAAAAGAATAATGGAAGATCTGCAAGACTCATCATCGACCATACCATGTCCAACAAGGTACGGTTCTTCCTTTTACTAAAACCATTCCACTATGGTGTATAAGGGGGGGTGAGTTGAGATAGAATCCCAGACTCTCATAAAAGGTCGATGAACTTTTGGTTAAGATATTCTCCACCTCGATCCGATCGAAGCTTCTTTATCTCCTTACCAAGCTTATTCTCTACTTCATTCTTGAACTCCTTGAATTTCTCAAAGGACCCAGACATATACCTCATTAAGTAGACATAGCCATATCTATTCAAGTCATCAGTAAAAGTAATGAAGTAAAAATATCCACCTCTAGCTTCTACTAGAAATGGTCTACACACATCAGTGTATACAAATCCTAGAAGCTCTGTGGCCCTTTCACCTTGTCCACCAAATGATGACTTGGTCATTTTCCCTTGTAAACAAGCATGACATCTATCAAGTGGTTTTAGCTTAGAAGAGTCTAAATAACCATCTTGACAGGGCTTTGTCAGATGCTTCTTGTTTACATGACTAAAGCGGTGATGCCACAATTGGGTGTTGTATGAGTCATATGAACTTGATTCATTATCAATTACCAACACTTGGTTCTCATAATTTAATACATATAGACTGTTATTTATATGTGTCATACCATAACATATGTTGTCCTTATAAAAGTAACAACATTTATTTCCGAACATGAAAATAAATCCATACGTATCTAAACTCGATACATAAATTATGTTCGTGGCAATACTAGGTAAATATTAAGTGGCAATACTAGGTAAATATTAACAGCCTTGCAAAACCAAAATCATTTTCGTCGTCAGTGTGAGGCGGTAGTCACCAATGGAAAGAGCAGCTAGCCTTGCATTATTGGCAGCTCGCTAATCAACCTCTACTCTGGAAATTTTCCGAAATCTACTTGGTTACTACATTTGAATAAATATGTGAGCCTCACAAGTTGTATCTAATACCCAATGTGCATAAATAGAAAGATTTCACTCGATAAAGAACACACCTTTGGCTTCCTCTTGCCTTTGGGTGCAGTTCCTCTTCCAGTGGCCTGACTTGCCACATGCAAACCATACTACCACCTTTTCCTTACCCTGCCTTGGTATATTCTTCTTCTTGGTCGGATGGTGCTCGGGAACTTTAGACTGTTTATAAATCTTAGACCCCTCTGCCTTGTCCTTTCTCTTCCTATTCACCATAAGGACTACGGGTTTGTCACGCTCCATGTCCTTATCCACTTGGAAAATCAGGGTCAAATGTTTCGATAAGCTCTTCTCATTATTGTTCATATTATAGTTCACAATAAAACTAGAGAAGGCATTGGGCAGTGATGATAGTATGAGATCTGTACGAAACTCATCTAGGAATTTAATCCCTAAGATGTCCAGGCGCTCAATGTAGCCAATATACTTGACTACATTTGTTTTGGCTGGCGCAGACTCTCCAAGATTAGTAGTGAATAAAGCGTTGAAAATCTCATACATCTCTTGTCTGACCTTATATTGATAGAGACACCGAAGGTGAGACATCATGCTATAAGAATCCATTTCCTCATGTTGCTTCAAGAGCTCATTGGTTATGGATGATAGCATGAGACACTGAACATCTGTAGTGTCATTCAGATGTTTCTCGTACACAGAGAGTTCCTCATCACTCACCTCATTTCCAGGCGCAACTGGTAAAGGCTCTTCCAACACATAAATTTTCCTCTCATGGTGAAAGATAACCCGAAGACGCCTTTGCCACTCCAAGAAATTAGTGTCGGTGAGAAGGTTTTCCTTCTCGAGTGTGGATCACAATGATATGTTTGATGGAATTTTTGATGTTGTTTCTATAAATAAGATGAACAGAGTTTTAGTACTTTATTTTGATAAATATAGAAGAATAAATAAATTAATATCTATCAGTCTCCCACTATTTCATTGAAACCCAATAACCCTCACCATTGGCTTTAGAATATCCCATTGTTTGGAAATTCTAGTGAGAAAGACCCATATTTCCTTTTTCAACTAGGGTTGTTCAAGAAACTTGAAAAGTTTTACGTAGGCATTCCAAATGCCAACTGCATTAAATCAAAACTCCTTGATCTGTTGAGTAGATTTCCCAATCCTGAAATCCTTAATTTTGGATTTCCTCAACCTTTTGCCTCTCAGTTACACCAAGTCCTTCTAGAGGAGTCAAACCTTGATGTAAATTTAGTTAAGTCAACCCAAAACCTCAAATTAGAATTTCCCGATAGTTGAAAGAACCCCAACTAGGGTTGGTCAAGCACTTTGAACTATGGTTTGATTCTAACCGAAGCAATGGAAAGCTATACCGACTTAATATTTAATTGAGGGATTTTATCCTTTATGCATAAATTGTCACTTATTATCTTTTCACATGCTTTTTGATATTAAGTGGGATATACTTAAGTGATTAACCATCTATAGATAATATTTACACATAAGCCATTTTATTTTAGTTCCATCTTGTATTCTTGTTAGTTCATTAATTATGTGATTGTGTCAAACATCCATAATGAATAACCATACAATTGACAGAAATAAATAAAGGGTATGATTGTGAGCTTTACTATTGATTAGTTTATCTATCAGTTGATAAACTAACTCTGACCTAGGGGAGAAACACCTTGAACCATTTAAGGTTCATGTTTACACCTTTCCATCTGTCCACCTTTGTATCTCCTTGGATTGGTTTCTCCTCGGCTCCTAACTTGAACCGCATCCACTAGTTTGTGAGCTTCATCCATTACATTTGCTTTTAACTGACACGCAGGTGAGAGGTAAAAAGAGGTTTACATAAAATAAACCATGGGCACAGAGACCCTACATATTAATGAGGAGAAGACACGCAGACCAACAATTTTAATTTAATAAATAAATTAAAAGGGAACCAATCACATACAAAAGTCTGGTCTAGCTCATGATCATCCATATACATGCAACGAATTACACATTTAATAAAACTAAAATTCAATTCTTTAATCCTTTTTTTAAGATAAATTACACTCGAATCGATTAATCATTATCTTTAATTAATCAATCCTTTTTATCTTAATCCTTTTCCGAATTTCCCTGAGATTCTCATCTATAACCTTGTACATAACTTATACCTTGGAGGAAACCCGGTGAATACCCGTCCAAAACTACCCAACATGCATTATACTCATATACACTTTATTCTTTGTGACATGTAGCATGCACACAAAATTATAATTGTAATACAACTCATACATGCTGTGCAGATCTTTAAACATTATGCATATGTTAATTAAACATATATATATATATATATATAACACCTATCACATGTTGTGTCACAGCTTTACTCCCACACGAAGGTACATGTCTCAAGGGTTACATAATATAATAATAATTTTTTTAAATCTGCGTAGTCTGGAAAAAGTACACTGCGTGTAGATCTGACTACACAGCGTGTACCCTTCTCACCATCCATCCGAAGTACACGCCTGGGGAAACGACATGTGAGGTGTACTTCAGAAATATTCAGAGTACATGGCGTTTCCACTGGGCCACACGCCGTGTCGACTCTGCATTACACGGTCACCAGCTGGGCAAGCCGTGTATGAGATAAATGACTTGACCCTGACCCAAAGGAACTGCACGCCGTGTCCAGTGGGCCACACGGTGTGTAGTCCGACTGACCGTGCGCCAGTCTGTCATGGTCAACACACAGTGTAAGAATTAACTACAACGCGTGTCATTAATGCACACGGCTTGAGTAATTTCCGAATTACTCCCGATGCGTTGAACACAACTACACGGTGTGTGATCCGGATTACACGGCGTGTATGGAAGATTACACGGCATGTAACTCTGAATACAGGGCATATACTGTCGTGTTACCGGGACAGAATCGTCGGCGCCTCCTGATGAGATGCTCGATTTAATTTTAATCATAAAATTATTCGTTTCTGTTTGATCTGTGAGAAACGATAGAGGAAGAATAGATCTTGAAATTCATATTAGAAGAACGATTAAAAATAAATTGACAAACTAAATTATTAAAGCGTAAATCATCAACGAATTATTTAAATAATTATAAAAAAAATATGACCCCGTTCTGATACCATTTGTAGGTTCCGGGTGCAGCGGAAGTGCAGGATGGGCGTGTACCCAACATTGAAAATTGCCATGATCGATGATTAATTCGGGATCAATACGATGATAAACGCCAGTATCCACAAAATTGAATCAAAGATAAAAGACAATGGAGAAAACCCGGAATCGAGAAGAGAGGACCGACATATTTTGTTTATAATTAATTTAATTAAATTAAAGAATTATCTCCAAGGTGATTTTTTCTTCGTTGATGCGTTAGACCACAGGTCCGAGGTGCGACTTCATTGTGATGTAAATCCAATGATAGAAATCCTCTAGCGGTGATCCACACGTTCTCCACGTATCTCCGGATGCCGCCGAACGAGTCTCCGGGTGCTAGCGCGAAAGATCCTTGCGCTTGCGATGTCCGCCTTTGATCGCCTTGAGAATCGCTTCCAATGCATTCTTCTAGATCCGGTGGAGGAGAATCTCTCCCGTTTTTGAGAGAGTTATTGGAGATGGAAGAGTTCTCTAGGTTTGAGACCTTTTCTTCAAGGTTGTTGTGCAAACAAGCATTGGTTAGCCGGTGGAATCATTTCTTGACTAATTAGACAATTATAATTTAACGGGAAATTTAATTCACTAGGTAACAATAAATAAATAGCACAAGTGTCGTTATTTATTTTATTATTCCATGTGAAACCCCATGTCAAATAATAATAGCAATGATATTATTTTCATGACATGTTCTTAACTTGCACGTTATATTAAAATATTATTTAACCAAATAATATCTAATATTATTTCTCACCGGACCCATAATTTGGTCCGCCAATCCTCCTTAATATTTATCGGGCCTTGAATAATGACTATTTATTTATCAAATAAATATAAATGCATTATTCGTCGATAAATAAATATTTCGTCCGCAATATATTCTCTCAAATAATTAGCGATGAAATAAATGCGATCAGACATACTTGAATAATTATTAAATCACAACCGAGAATAATATTTATTCAACTTGTTAAATAAAAAATATATTATTTAACTGAGATACTGGATACACTTAGTGTGTGACCCTCTAGGTCTCATTCTCGTTGGAATTAGACGAGCTTGCCTAAAGTACAAAATTACTATCTAGCAACGGGTCAAGACACCCAAGAGAAAGAAGTTGATGTCGTAATAACATGTCATCTCCTACGAACGCTTATCGTGTAATATAATCCTTTTGTCCGGATATCTCCAATCAAGCGGGTTGCATGCAAGTGTCATCAACCCATGTGCTCGATTTCTCGTTCTTTGACTTTTTAGAATTAAACTTGCCTAGAGAAAACTATGACCATGGATTTAGTTATACTATATCATTTCCATCAAAGAGCCTGAGATATTTACTTCCATAGAAGTGACAAATCCTTTCCCGCATTATTCATTAATGCAGTATTACTCGTGACGCACCCAATATATCCTACCTCATGCGAACATCTGTCATCACAGTTTTCTACAATACATCTATGTGCGTGAGTTATAATACCCATTAATAATAATATTAAAGTCTAAAGACCAATACACACGTCCGAGGATAGGAACATCTAATGACATTTATGAATGTTGATTTCCTACTGGCAGGTCTTGTTCTCATAATATCCTCCTGGATATTACCAAGAGCGCACATCATGAGAAGGTGCCTCAAAGTTTCATGAGTCCCACCCCTAATAGCCTGTATTATTTGTGTCTCTTCAAATGATATCATCCCGTCATAGAACATATATTCAAAAATAGTATAATGGCACTTCCGGGTTCTCATCATAGCAGGGATCCGATATGACTTTTTAGGGCGATAGCTATTCTTAGAATATTATCACATACTATGTCACACAGAATAACAATCATGAAGTGATAGAGTTTATTAATATTTTTCCAATTAATAATGGTTTATCATAAAGTACAAAGAAGTTTGTTTCTAGGGAACCAACTCCAACATTTGTTTACATGTGGTTTATAATGCAGTTAATTGGAGGTGATCATTGAAAGAAGGGAGAATTGGAAGCGGCTGTAAATATTGTACAATAAGGGAGAGATTTCCATCCTAGAGTATTCTTATTTCCATGATGAAGAGATGATGAGGGAAACCCTTGAGGGAGGGCACTGATGATGAAGAAGCTGCCAGTAAATGTTCAGTTTTTGAAAATCTGAAAATCTAGAAATCTGGACAACTCCTTCAAAAGTTGGTGTGAGGGTTGCTAAACACGCATTCCTACTCGTATTAGATTATATTTAATCTGTTTTAAAGGGGGGTTGTTGATTGATGAAAAGGATAAGTTAGGGGCAGGGGTAAAGTTGTTATGCATTAGAATATTTTTGATGTGTTTTTTGAAATGAGTACAAGATATACATTTCTTGATAAATCTATTTGAAACAGCCCCAAAATTGAGAAACTGAGAATGATATCACATGCATCTGAAGGGGACCATAACAGTTGGGGCGGTGGATTACATGCTAGCTCACCAAGAACATCAGGAGAGGTTGGGGAAGACTTGGCTGCGACAAGGGGTCAAGGGATTGCAAAAATCAGTCCTATCAATCAGAAGAAAAGGATGTTCCAGGAAAGAGGGGAACAAGGATATCCAAAAGAATAGGCCTTGAAGGAAGGCATGAATGAGGGCTGCAAGATATGCTACAAGGTTGAATTAGTCTACTAAGGTTCTACATGATTTCAGTGAAGTGTTCAAGTCAAGGACTTAGGCGATCAAAGACAGGTAATCTTCTATTCTAATAGACAATTACAATATTTTTGATGTGTTTTTTGAAATGAGTACAAGATATACATTTCTTGATAAATCTATTTGAAACAGCCCCAAAATTGAGAAACTGAGAATGATATCACATGCATGTTGGTTTATGGACACCTTTGATGCTTCGGTAAAACCGCTCTGATTTTGTACACCGAGTTAGCCCACATAGACATAGAGTTCACTTAATAAGATTTAATTTATTAAGAAAACATGTGGTACCATCCCTCTTTATAAAAGTATCAAACTGTAGTTCTTGATCAAGAAAGGGGGAGAATAAGTTTCTTTATGGAGTGATGAAAGCACCCTTTTCTCATAGGAGAATAAGGAGAACATGAGGTGAGATTCCACCCCTATATGGCCATTGCGTTTATTGTTAATAAGGGGGATATGCATGACTTTGAATTTAGACTTGGAAAAGGGGTATTGACAATAAATCAAAAGCGGGAGATTGAAGTGCCCAATTGGACATGTTATATTTATCGTCAATAAGATTGTGATGTATAGTCGAAGTGTACTGCTGGAGATGAGTGAGTTGTTTCCACTATGCATGGAAAAGAAAGAATGAAGCGGTTGCAGTTTCTGCTTGAATAACTTGTGTAAACAGATTCCGACAACCTTTAAATGTGATCATTGTTGGTGAGTTGATATTCAATGTAAAAGACAAAGTGTTGGTGGAGAAAACACTGCCTTCAACATGTTTAAGGTAATTTGAAGTGCTTTCTAAATGGGGAAGATGACTAAATGGGGAAGATGAAATAACTGTAGTTAATAAAGCCAACCTATCCAAATGAATGAAGAACCCAACCACGGAGCATAGAGGATAGTTTTTTTTCTGGGTTTTTGAATTTTTTTTGCCTAAATGGGTTAGGGTAGAAAATATTTTTAAAAACGGGTCCAAGATGCGTGAACCCCATTCACGCATCACTGAACCCGGGAAGATGCGTGAATGGGGTTCACGCATCATAACCGCGTTGAAAGATGCGTGAACCCCATTCACGCATCCTACATAAACTTTTTTTTACAATTTTTTTTTTAAATTTTAAATTTTTGTTTTGTTTTGTTATATATATATATATATATATATATATATATAAACAAAACAAAAAAATTAAGCAGAATTTATCTGCTATTTAATATCCAGCAGTACTGCCATTACAACAGTCTGGATTCTGACATAAACCCTCACCCAGGGCTCTCTTTTATAAGAGGGCTAGCCCAGAAAATCATTCTGCATTTTCGATGTGGGATTCAGGTTCTCTTTTTCAGGCGCAGAATATTCTGCATTTCCGATGCGGGATTCTGTTTCAAGTACGTGACTTTGAAAGACTGTAAAATACAAACTATACGACCAATATAAATGAAACTTAAAACACGAATTAAACACATAAGAAATAGTTGAAAATAAAAAAAAATTTCGTAAAAAGGGTTGATGAATAATAATTTATAAGCTTTCAAAACCACCAACTTGAAACTTAAAAATGTTTCAAGTACGTGACTTTGAAAGACTATAAAATAAAAACTACAAGATAAATATTAATGAAACTTAAAACATGGATTAAACATACAAGAAATAGTTGAAAATAAAAAGAATTTCATAAAAAATGTTGATAAATAATAATTTATAAGCTTTCAAAACCACCAACTTGAAACTTAAAAATGTTTCAAGTACGTGTCTTTGAAAGATTATTAATTAGTAATATAAATATTAATTAGTAATATAATTATTAATTAATTAGTAATATAATTATTAATTAATTAGTATAATTATATTATTAATTAGTCAATTAGTTAATTATATTACTAATTAATAATAATTACATTAATTAATTAATAATAATTAATTAATAATATTACTAATTAATAATAATTATACTAATTAATTAATAATAATATTACTAATTAATTAATAATTATATTACTAATTAATAATTATATTACTAATTAATAATAATTATATTAATTAATAATTATATTAACTAATTAATTAATAATTATATTAACTAATTAATTAATAATTATATTACTAATTAATAATTATATTACTGATTAATAATAATTAATTACTTAATTATATTACTAATTAATAACAATTATACTAATTAATTAATAATTATATTACTAATTAATAATTATATTACTAATTAATAACAATTACGTTAATTAATAATTATATTAAATAATTAATTAATAATATAATTATTATTAATTAGTAATATAATTATTATTAATTAGTAATATAATTAACTAATTAACTAATTAATAATTATAATTAATAATTATATTAATAATAATTATACTAATTAATTAGTAATTATATTACTAATTAATAATTATATTACTAATTAATAATAATTATATTACTAATTAATAATAATTATATTACTAAATAATAATAATTATACTAAACTAATTAATAATAATTATATTACTAATTAATAATAATAATTATATTAATTAATTAATTATATTACTAATTAATAATAATTAATAATTAATAATAATTATACTAATTAATAATAATTATACTAATTAATAATAATTATACTAATTAATAATAATTATACTAATTAATTAATAATTATATTACTAATTAATAATTATATTACTAATTATATTACTAATTAATATAATTATTAATTATTAAAAATTAATTAGTAATATAATTATTAATTAATAATTATATTGGTAATTAACTAACTAATTAATTTTTAATTAATTAATAATTATATTACTAATTAATTATTATATAATTAATAATTACTAATTTTAATTAATAATTATATTACTAATTATAATTAATAATTATATTACTAATTATAATTAATAATTATATTACTAATTATATTTAATAATTATATTACTAATTAATATTTAATAATTATAATTAATAATTAATTACGAATTAACTAATTAATTTTTAATAGTTAATAATTATATTGGCAATTAGCTACTTAATTATTATATAATTAATAATTAATAATTAATAATTAATAATTATAACAAATAATTATAATTACTAATTATATTACTAATTAATTAATTACTTATTTTATAATTAATAATTATATTACAAATTAACTAATTAATTATTATGTGATAAATATTATATAATTATAATTAATAAATATATTACTAATTAACTGATTAATTATTATATAATAAATAATAAATAATTATACTTAATAATTATATTACTAATTAACTAAATAATTATCAATTAATAATTATATTACTAATTAACTAATTAATTATTATATAATTATATTACTAATTAACTAATTAATTATTGTATATTAGTAATTAATAATTAATAATTATATTAATTATTAACTAATTAATAATTATAATACTAATTAACTTATTAATTATTAACTATTTCTTATATTTTTAATCCATTTTTTAATTTTCATTTATATTGGTTTTATAGTTTGTATTTTATAATCTTTCAGCGCGCTTATGATGCGTGAACCCCGTTCACGCATTTTCCCGAGATCGGTTATGCGTGAACGGGGTTCACGCATCTCAGACTCATTTTTAAAAATACCGGTAACCCTCTCCCTTTTGGATAATTTTTTTTCCAAAAAACCCATTTCTAATAAAAACCGGAGCACAGACTATGAAAGATGCTTCTGTATTCACTATTTTAGCCTCTTTGGATGTTGATTTGATTTTCTTTAGTGTTTGAGAAATCCCTTTGATGGATGGTGGAGTTTTGAATATATTTGAGTGAAGTTTGGTGATGTTGTTCAAGAAGTGGAAAAATGGAAAAGGACAGATCAACGTAAGGGTATAAGCATCATTTCAAGGATGTGTAAGCATGAATTTAAAGAGCTTCATAAGGATGAACTAGACCTGCGTAAGCAGCATTCACAGTTGCGTAAGGATAATGTGGGTTAAGACTGCATATTGTCACGGGACTTGGCCTTCTCCCAAGCTCTCGTGCGGCACCCGGCTAGCGTTCCTTTCACAAAGCCTAGACGAGTTCAGCCTTTCGACACTCACAACGGAAGTAAGGATCGTAAGGGAAGTGCTTGACAAGCTCACAAGACACAAGTGCAAAGAAGCTCTCAAATGATCTCAACTTCTGTGTGTCTACAAATGAGGAGCCACTCCCTTTATATAGGGCTTGGTGGCAAAGTCTACAACATTCTAGAATATGTACACATCCACATGATTCTAGAGTATTCTAGCCTACTCTACTAGAATATACATGGAGCATTCTAGAACCCGTTGAGATCCACAACCTTCCATGGAGGCCTAGAATGTTCCGGACCCTTCAAGGTCCAAGGTGTGTTCCACAACATTCTGGAGAAGTCTGGAATATTCTGGAACTTGGTGGAGATGTAGAGAACTCTAGAGGATTCTAGAGAACCTCACCACCGGGTCTCCTCTCCAGTTGGCGGGGCGTGACAATATGCTGTACTGGATGAGTAAAATGGCAAGGGAGGAACCCTACACACTTTGTAGGGAACACTGGAATTATCATAAGGTACAACCTATAGACTTCGTAAGATGCATTGCTGGGAGGAAGAATTTGAAAATGGAAAAGGCATGAACCCTATGATGAACTTCATAGGGTATAACCTATCTTCATAAGGCACAACAACCTTCGTAGTGTACAACCCTTTGTGAAAACTCTGAGAAGTTAAAGACTTCATAGGGTATAACTAGAATGCTTTGTAAGGTACCCACAGGGACTTCGTAGGGTACAACTGAAGAACTCTGTAGAGGAATTATTAGAATGAAAAATATGAGATATTCAGAATAATATATTTTGAATAATTTAAGGAAAAATTAGAAGAAACATCAGATTAAAATATTTGGATAAAATTGAGATTAAATTAGATGATGCTGTACCAATTTTTATTGTTTAAACATCATGATTATTCGGACGAATCTTGATTCAAGCTGAGATATTGGATCAAGCCGTAGCTGGTCCAAACTGAATGAGGAGAGTTTCACGCTTCAAATAAGGTTTCTATGTTGCTAGGAGTTTCACATGAGCACGTGGTTATTCAAATATCACGTGGAGTTTAAATATCTGAGTCTATTGGGTAGATATTATTGAAAAATTAAATCTATTTTAAATGATTTTTAAAGTTTCGATATGAAGAAGTTTCATGCTTCTAAAAAAGATTGGAATAACATTCATGTGGAAACATGAATATATATTTTCTGGAAATAAGGAAAATATAATTGTAAATGAAGAGGAGAAACCCTTCAATGTTGAAACATTTTTGAAGATACTCTAAGCAGTCGAACAAGGAGAATCTTATACTAATGCCATTGAAGATCAGTTGCACGTCGAAGAAGAAGAGGAAACCAACAAATCCAGGGGTGCACATATGCATTGAAGGTAAATCATAAGAGCCTGATTCTATAACTATTGTCTATCCCATGTGCATCAAGAATCTCAGGACATAGAAATGCTGCTGTGTTTGAACAATTCAGTGAGTCTGAGACAGAGAACAAAGACGATCTGTATGTGGTTTTACTGATCATTACTTGTTGGATCAAGACTTGTTCGTTGGTTTGAAGGAGACCGTTGAAGAACTAATGATACCAATATAAACAACACCGTCACCCAGTCGGGAGGATCGAGCTGTGTTAGATAACATATGGATTGTAGATGTTACTTTCCCCACCCTTGTGTATTAACTCCTATGTACTTTTCATCACTTCAAATTAAAGTGATAATAAAATTTGTGACTTGACCAAAGTTGAACATGATAAGGAGTAGGTTTTTGAGGATAGTGCTGAACCTTATAAAACCCCCTATGTGTAGTTTTTCTTGTTTTCATTCCTACATTGCATGCTGATGTAAGGATTGAATTTTCAGAAAAAGATCCACATCACTTAATCGAGAGAGTGGTTCATGTAACAAAATGGAATAACCACTGATTCACCCCCTCTAAGTATCCCTACACGATCCATTAGACTCCATAAAATTGAACTATTTCAATGATTATTTTTGAATGGTGCGATCTTTATTATTTTGACATAGGGATTTGCGACTATTTTTGATTTCAGAAAAGGATTTTTGAAATGATCAAGAAGTGGAATTTCCCAACTTCGAAGTAGTTCATTGATTAAATGGAGATCTTTATAAATAAATATCATACAAAACCAAAGAAAGATAATTGAGATAGATACAAGTGTGTGTGCGTTATACGATGTGTCAAAGTACAAAGAACACACTGTACACATTTGGGATCACTATTACTGAAAATTCTTTTACTGGACGTCAACGTGCTGCACTATACTGCTCATAAAGTGATCAAAGCAGTTTTGTCATTTAGAATTTACAATTGTTTAACTTTTATTTTATGGTGTTGTATTTCTTTTTTGTGTGTTTCTTATTGGTTTGTGATTTTTCATTCAAAAGTACTTGGTTGGTTATACCTCCACTAAAAGGTACGTTTGGTGTCACGACCCTCTCCCCACAAAGATGCCACAATGAGGGGAGAGAGATAGTGACTACTCGAGTTCCGTCTCTAGTAGGTCTCGAGTTGATGACTAACACTGAATGTATAATAAACACGTATATGGGAGACATTAACCTCTAATAAAAACACGTGGAAGAGAGATATAAGAAGGATAATCCAATCAACATCTACTCTCTCTCTCTCTCTCACACACACACATAAAGAAATCTCAAGTGCAACATGCAATTTCATACAATACAACAACTGAAAGGAAAACTACATGTACAAAAAAGGTAAAGATGACAGTGATAATGAAGCTCAAACAGCTCCTGAAAAACCATGAGCTAGTAATTTCCAGATCGATATTCAACCCTCTCCAGCTGACCTGAAAACAGTTTATATCCACATAGGGTGATAGTATACTCAGTGGGATCCTCACTAGAGCCTCTCGCGTCAAAGATAAAGAAAGCATGTTAAATCGTAGTGAACAATAGTGAAACGAACTTGTCACCTAAACAAGTATACTATGTTCTCAATCTCACCTTGACTACTCTCACCATGTATCAAATACAATTGAGCAAATAATATAATAATGAAACATCAATGGTGCCTTGATCCTGTTGAGCAAGTGTTGTTTTTAACAATACTCTGTCTTTTTTATGATGATTTTGATGTTGACAAATACCCTTATTTGTTATTCTAATGATTTAATTTTGAGTATATTTCAAAAAATTAATATTATTTATTTATCTATTTTGAAATAGTCTTTAAGCATTTCAATCTGCATGGAATATTTGTCAATGTGTTCGGAAATCACGGTAGCGTGTTTTGGAAACACTGTTCATACTCTAAGTGTTCAGAAATCACTTTAGCGTGTTTTGGAAACACTGTTCATACTTTAAGTGTTAGGAAATCACTTTAGCGTGTTCTAAAAACACTGTTCATACCCTATGTTGAGGAACATAGCATAAGGATGAAAACCATCGCTTACGGGTCATCAGAAAAGTATGATTAAGTAACCATACGTTATCAGAAAAGTATGGAAGAAGAACCCTACGTTTGGAAGGAACCCTACGTTTGGAATATTAGAAAAGTATGGAAGAAGAATCCTATGTTAACATGGAATATTATGTTTGTTTCTTAAAAGTATGGATTATAAACCTTATTTTTGTGAACAACCTTACGTTGGATCATTTTCCTTTCATTTAGAAGCTGATAAAAGTTTGGATTATATATCATATGTTTGTGATCAACCTTACGTTTTTGATCAACCTTAAGTTTTTGATCAACCTTACGTTTGTGATCAACCTTATATTGTAAACCTTACATTCATAGAATGTATGTTATGCAGTTTAACCCTACGTTTGGCATCAAAGATTTAAATTACGACTTTATTAAAGAAATGGTCTTTAGGAGGATTATCAGGATGATTTCAAGCCAGATTAAAAGCCCAAATCTAAAGCGCATCTTTGACTGATTCAAAGCTATTTATTTATGATTTAAAGGATCAATTTAAGAGGAGCTTTTCATGCAGAGTTTTAAGGGGAGTTACGAATGCTCTGTTATTCAAATATTTGAATATCGCGATTCTAAAGGTGAATTTTGTGGATCTAAATTTAAAAGGAGATCGCTCGTCTTTATTCTATATATTCCTGTTTTATTTTGTTTTACTGACATAGAGGCGAATCATCTAAAAGAAGAAAAAGAATATATCAAGATCTTGAGTTTTTCACTACTACAGTTTACAGAGACAATCAAGTCTTACAGATCTTCTGTTAAGAAGAGCGACAAATCTCTATTTTCTGAAGAAGAAGAAACATGATTGAAGATTCACCGATTCTACATCGAATATCTTTTGTGAATTGACTGTTTATGAATTATAATTCAAGATCTATTGCAACCGAATAGACTCAGAACTACTCTTTACCTGAAGAACATCATTTCTGAAATCGACGATCCATCGACTGTCAATTGCTTGCTATTGTATTTGTGATGAACAACTAGAAAGTATTTCAAAGAACAAATACTCTTTTACTTTGAGTGACTGGCTTCTCGTACTAAACTATGTGTTCAGTTCTGTGTATGAACCAGAAATTGTTTTTCCTTAATGTTGTAAAGGTGTCAGCTGCTTGCACTCAGTTGTGGAACGATATGTTGATAAGAGGACCAGATAGTGAAAATCAACAAGCTCGTGGAGTAGAGCATTGGTGGAGTGGACTAGGGAGGGGCCTTCTGTTCCCCGAACCACTATACATCATGCGTTCTTTTCTATTTATTTTCCACTTCTTAATCATTCTGATAAAGTTAAAAGGACAGATTACGATCTTGCAAAGAAATTATAATACACATAATTTACCCCCCTCTTGTGTATATTTGGTATAACCCAATCCAACAGCTCCCACTTCCCCACTGGTTTGTTTCTCTTCCCTAACGTTGCACGTTCTAAACCATCTCTCCAAAACATTCCATCTCAAAGACACCTGGGCAAGTTATCACAACATGCTCCCCGTGCATCACATCATCACATCATCCCACACCACATCTCCATATATAGTAACTAAGTAGTTTTCAGGAGCCACTATAGCTTGTATGATGTGTATCATACATCGAGTATTATACCTCAAGCCATTAAAGCTCATATATCAAGTAGGTTCCTCAATCCATCACAACATATACCCATCATACGTATAATAATCTTTTGGATACTATATCCGGTAATACATGTGTGCGAAATAACTACAATTCATTACAACCCTTTACACACATATATGAGAGAACTAACTTCCGTGCATACCAATATAAGTAACTACTAAAAGAAGAGAGCGGATTCAGAGGGGGTATTCAGCCATCCATCTTCCGACTGGGATGTTGGGGAAAACAGCCACCCAGAGTCCATTGGGTCACAATTTCCCTAACTGAATTGGGTGAGACAACATATGAAATCACATAAGATACATGATATAATATAAATCACAACCACCCTATGGACATAACCTAGTCTCAGACTCAACTGCAGCTAACGTCGATCGGACTCCCGACTGTCACTGCTAAGACTTGATATCCTTTAAGTATTTAAGAATTTTAAAGAGATACATTAATTACTTATTTACTTTTTATCATTCTCCCATCATTAATTAATTCATTAGGAATTAATTAACCATAAACATTATTCCACATTACAATTATCAGAGTAAAGTCCATGTACTCCGTACGTAATCCAAACCCTATCCTTATAAAGATTAACATCTTTCGAGCATTTCATTCCATCAACAAACAACCCCACATGTTAACATTTATTTAATTCATTTTTATGAGCATCATTCCATATCCAGGCACTCTAGGAAAATCGTTCTAAGCTACCACCATGAGGAAAAAAGCAACCAAGCACATCCAAATGCCTTAAGAAGTGGGGAAAAGAATGTAGATAAACAAGAAACCCTGCTATCATCCATTAAACAAATTCGCAAGTGATCATCCCAGCTCTCAACATCACATCAATGAGTAAGCCCAACTTCAACCCGTTCCATCATCTCCGGGGTCATCCCCGACACCCACATGCATATACTGACACATCTCGCTAGCACAAACTTCAATTGCCATCACATCATCCACGTATCCCCTCCCTACATATCACAACAACCATCTCAGTCTAATATCACAAAGCTCGTATCTAGAGCACATCACAAAAGCAATAGGCATAAACAAGCATAACCAGTATGGCAACTGAGCACTCAAAACAAGGAATTCAACCTTCACATGAAAACAAGTTCTCACGACTCCCAAAACAAGGCACTTGGCCTTCTCAAGAAAACTAGAAACTCAAGCCTTAACAATTATCTTTATCACAAAACCGGTTCTTATTTCATATTGAATTAACCTATTCTTTAATCACTTGTTCCAACTATGGGAAACATAAGGAACCAAGCTATAACAAACTACTAAATTAATTAAACAATTAATTTAAACATGCTTCCAAACATCCAAACATTATCATTTATCATTATTTTCAATTACTATAAACAACAAACATAAATATGCTTTAAATTATTTATCAATTCCATTAATCACATGAAATATTATTTTCCAAATTACAACAATCGCCAAATTACAATCATGCCTCTTCTTTAATTATTCAAAAGACAATTAATTATCAATTAATTTCAGATTTATG
Source organism: Viscum album (assembly GCA_963277665.1). Lineage (NCBI taxonomy): Eukaryota > Viridiplantae > Streptophyta > Magnoliopsida > Santalales > Viscaceae > Viscum > Viscum album. The sequence continues at coordinate 1,402,213,725 of OY728166.1, read as the reverse complement.
TTCTTTACCAATTTCAACATGATACTCCAAACATAAGAACATGATAAAAAAGTATAACCTAGATATCTCACTACAGTACTACAAAAACAACATTTAACAACGCTAAAAAAACGTTGATAAAGTCCCCACTGATAAAGGGAATATAATTTTTTTCCACGCCCCACCCACCCCCCTTCATCAGCACTTCCCACACCCACCCCTTTATCATTGCTTACCTCACCATTTTATCAGTGCTTTAGATAATCCCACCCTCCCACGCTTGCCCCTACCTCCAGTGAGTTTCGAACCCTAGACCTCCAACATATACATCAAAGTCTTTTCCACTCCTATATACCCTTTTTTTTCATATTTTATAATATATCTATATATTTATATATATTTCATTAAATTTTTTATCTATATATTTATATATATGTTTATATATATATTTATATATTAATAAATATATTTTATATGTCCATATGTTAAATTATTTTTTTATAAAATTATATTTTTATGTGTGAATATATAAAAAATATGTATATATTCTAATATATTTGATTATAAATAATAATACATTATGAAAAATGATATAATTTCAAAATAATAATATCAATATGAATATAAGACATGAAAATTAATTCATTCTCTATAAAAGGACAAAAATAACACATAAACGAGCCTAAAAATCCATTGAATGTTAAAAAATTGGGGTACGCCGACTAAGAATTCTGTTTTGGAGGAATTTTGGGTTTTTTGGCCTAAAAAACGTGACATAATTTTACCTCTATCATTGTGGGCATAGAGATCATCGTAGGTTTCAATTTTATATGTGGTAGATCCAAAAAAGACACCCGAATCAAAAGTTATGGTCGTTTGAAGTTTGAGTTACATTTTCAACTTATTTTAGATCTTTTATTAATTTTTTGATTTTTGTTATCTTCAAATTGATATTAAATGAATATTACTTAGTAATAATAAGCAAATTATTAATTAATTTTTTTAATTTTTTTATAAGTTATTTCCACTAAATATCTTATATATTAAATGTAAATGCCAATTTACCTTATCTAAAACATATTTTAAAAAATATATATTTTATTTATATCAATATAAATATATTTATATATAAATATATAAATATGTTGTTTTTAATGAAATATTTTTTTGAAGTATACTTTTATAAACAAAACACTGATAAAAGGGGGGCCTTTTATCAAAAAAGTGCTGACAAAACCCCCAATTTATCGGTGCTTGTAAAAAATTGCTGATACAGACCCCCCATTAATAGCGATGTTAAAGACCATATTTAACAATTTTTTTAGCGATGATAAAGAGAGTCTTTAACAGCGTTTCTAGATATCGTTGTTAAAACCCTAATGCTGGATAAACCTAGTTTTGTAGAAGTGCTATCTAGAAAAAATAAGAGACAACTCACCATCACGGTATAAAGCATCAGCATGTAACTGCTATTAACCATTTTTTTATTAATATGGTTAAACCATTATTAGGTTAATTATATCGCCATTAAAAGGGTTAAACCATGCTCAATATACGATTTCACATAAATAAATGGAGTAGCAATGAATCCCCTACCTCAATGGAGTCAACATTTTTTGCACGGGAACTGACCAACGTTGCGGATCCCGTTCACATCTCCCGCAAGAAGCAGCATCCCTCCAAGTACACTGCGACACAACCACACCAACAAACAACCAAAAAAACTCTATTAAAAACATGAATACGATCCACCATCACATGGAAAAAGAATCAACATGAATCTGATCAAAGAACCACAATAAAAGAAATAGAATGTAACTCGAATAACCACAAATCGAAGACGGAAGACCAAAAATCGATCCCTATTGAAAAAACCTCCAAATTCTTGAGAAAAGGGTCGCCTGATCACCTGGAATCGAGAGGGTCGTAGGGTTTTGAAGAAACCCAGAGCACTGCACCTTTTATAAACATGCTACATATGGGATTTACAAGACGTGTAATACTTACATGTCCTATAATCATCAGGGTTGAAATCTTTCCAAAAAACACATCACCTCGAGCCTCTTAACCATGATTACATACACGTCATGAAGAACCCCATGAACTATCCTTAACAAGATGTGAACTTTGAATACATAACATGAAACACATTTACCCTCTATGTATTCTCCAGGCTTCCAGCTTTTAGCCGCCGCACCTCCCAAGGATTTCTTTAGGCCTCCTATGATCTCCTCAAGCCTCAGAAACATGCAAAGGGTCAGACCACACAGATCTGGGCCCTTACATTAGATACCTCTCAAAACATTCTCGTACTCAATAATCCAAAACCAAACTCAAAGAGGAAACAAAAAGGGGTCTTCCGAACAACCACCTCGCAGGATACATCTCAATGATCTCGCTATCTCAGGAGCATAACCACCTCACTCAGAGGAAACAAGCGCGTAACCACTCAATAATAACAACCAATTCCTAAACACTCTCTTTGGGGACATACCTTTCAAATGAGAGTAAAACCACAACAAGCAATAAGAGGAAGACAACTCATAAACTATAAAGGTAAACATCCATAAGAGAACAACGTCACAAGAGAATAGATAAACATCAAATAGCTTGGGGTACTAAGTGCGCATTTGTGAACCACATCTCACGTACTCTCCTATACACCACCATGTCGCCACAAGACACAAACCAAGGGCAGATCACATCTGCGAAACACCTCCTCATGGTGGCCCTGGATCTCCACAGACTGCTTCTTGAAGGTCGCATCATCGTTAACATCGATCTAGCCCCAATCGATGACATGAGATTATCCATGAAGATAACGACAGAACCATGATATGTGAAAAAAATCATGTATACGACTCATCTGTGGGGGAAGTGCTATCTGATATTCCGTGATTCCAATACAAGCCAACACCTCTAAAGACCCAACGAACTGTGGAGAAAGATTACTCCCACGAACAAACCTTCCTTGCCCACGATGAGGAGCCACCACGTGATCTCCAACATCAAACTCTAGTGGTCTCCTCCTATGATCGACATAAGATTTATGATGATACCGTCATTCATTCATCCTCTCATGAATTACCTTAACCATCTCTGTCATATTCTGTACTAGTTTTGGTCTAAGAATTGCCTCCTCTCCGACCCCAATCTAGAACAACAGAGAATGACAAGGTTGGCTGTACAAAGCTTCAAATGATTCCATACCAATGGTGGAGTGAAAATTATCATGGTAAGAAAAATTGACCAAGGACAGATGCCTCATCCATGAACCTCCAAAATCCAGGACATAATAGCGCAACATGACTTCAAGAGTCTAGATGTTCTGTTTTGTCTGAACGTCCATCTATGGATGAAAAATAGTTCTAAGGCATAACTGAGAACCAAAAGAATTTTGGATACCTCTCCACACCCTGGAGGTAAAATGAGGATCCCGATCAAAGATGATCATCCTCAGGATTCCATGGAGCTGCACCACCTCCTCCAGATACTACCTCAACAAAACTTCCACTGAGATCGACTCCCCAATTACTATAAAGTGGTCTGATTTCTTCAAACGATCCACAAACATCCATATATCATCATAACCTCCATGAACTCAAGGTACACCGGTAACGAAGTCCATCGAGATGTCTTCCCACTTACACTGGGGAACATCTAACAATTGGAGCAAACCACCCGGAACATGGTGCCCAAGCTTCATCTTATGGAAGATCAAACATCGAGAAATATACTTTACAACTGCACGCTTAACCCATGCCACTAAAACTGACATCTCAAAGCTCAGTACATCTTTGTCACATTAGGATGTACCACCAAAGGCGAACTATGGAACTTGTAGAGAATCATCTAAAGCATCACCAAAGGAATGAAAATCTTTCCTTGAAACAACACCCAGTGTTGTGAATCCTTAGACCAATCAGTAGGGGAATCAATTAAAATCACTTGGTCTCTCCATACCTCCACCTCAGAATCCCCTAGTTGGGACTCCTCCACCTATTGAACCAAAGAGGACTGCACTATCACATGAAAAAGACAACATCTCTCCCAACCTCTCCCATATCTATATGCATCACTGAGATTTATTCCATAACTCTCAAGGAATCCCCATATTCACGCATGACATCACTATGTGACTTCCTACATAGCGCATCAACTACAAAATTTCCCTTGCCCGACGTATATGAAATCTCGATGTCGTAATCTTGCAAGAATTCCATCCACTGGTGCTGACAAAAATTCAAGTCACACTGGGAGAAGACATACCTCAGGATTTTATGGTCGGTAAAAACCACAAAACACTCACCAATGAGGTAATGTTACCACAACATCAAAGTAAAAACCACTGCCACCAACTCAAGATCATAAGTGACATAGATATGCTCATGGGGATGCAACTGTCGATACCCATAAGGAACAAATGATATATTCTACATCAGAACACAACCCAAGCTAAGACGCAAAGCTTCACAGAGAATTTCAAACTGAACTCCATCTATTTTACAATCAAAGGAATGGAGTGCTGACCAACCTCTCCTTCAGGTACTAAAAAGCTGTCTGACACTGATCAATCTATAAGAATGCCAGATCCTTTCGGTTCAAGGATATCAGAGAAGTTTCAATCTGAGAGAAATCAGCTACGAACCTCCTGTAATAGCCCGCCATACCAAAGAAACTCCGCACCTCTACCACTGTCTTTGGGGCTTCCCAAGACACAACCGCTATCTTAGAAGGATCCACAGCTACTCCCTGCCGAGGCATGACGTTCCCCCATAAAAAAAATTACAATTCTAGAACTCACACTTAGAAAACTTCTCAAACAACTTCTCATAATGAAGAACTCTCAAAATGACACGAAAATGCTCTACATGATCCTCCTCAGACGCGGAGTAATGAATGATGTCATCGATGAAAACCACCAAAAACTTGTTCATAAACTCTCTGAGCATTGCGTTGATCAACCCCATGAACACAGTTAGAGTATTCATCACACCGAACATGATCACAAAAAACTCGTAATGCCCATGATGACAACATAAAGCAGTCTCTGAGATATCCTCATCCTTCACTCACATATGATGATATCCTGATTGTAAATCGATCTTGTAGAACCAACTTTCTCTCTTTAACTGATCGAATAAATCATCAATCCACAAAAGAGGATAGATGTTCTTCACTATCACTTGATTCAAACGACGATAATTGATACAAAGACACAAATTCCCATCTGCCTTCTTTAGGAACAGAACTGGTGCACCCTAAGGTGACACACTCAACTTAACAAAACCTTGCTGCAATAGATCATCAAGCTATAATTGTAGCTCTCGCAACTCAGAAGTCATTATCCTATATATGGATACATCGAAATATAATACACGTCTGGTTGTAACTTGATCCCAAAATCGATCTCCCATCAAGGAGGTAAAGCTACAACCTCATCTGGAAAGATATTAGGGTACTTTTCCACAACCATGGGAAACACTGATTGTTGAACCTCTGACGATCTCAACATCAACTCATCCATCTAAGATGACACAGATGAAACACGCCTCTGACCCATCTGAGGGTCTTGATCACCAATAAACACTGATGGATCTCCATCACCATCATAAAATGCATCCTGCCTCCTAAATCAATCTAGGATATCTTGCAATTAATACAATCAATCCACGTCGAGGATGATGTCATATGGATATATCAAATAACATAGGAAATATACCCAAGGGCGGTGCTGCCCCAACACTAGCTCACAGTCTTTTCATACTTCATAAAAGTTATCTTGACCTCTAACTGGCGTAGTCAATGCCAAGGGTGATATAAAAGAATGTGTTGTAGTAAGATCTCGACCTTTTCTGGAGTTATCTCAGACTTTATTTCAGGTACTCTTTTTCCTTGTTTTTAGTACTTTTTTGTTTTGGTTGTTCTTTGGGGTGTGTTTGGGTGATAATTAAGAAAAATGGGAGAAAATGGGGTTGTGCACAGTTGTGGCATGGTTAGAGAAAACCATGCACTCCAGCCCAGGAAACCATGCAACCCTGGATAGTGGGGGTTCGTACGACTGGTGCATGATTTTCCAAACCCTGTGCCCTAAAAAGAGAAACCGTGTACCCCAAAAATAATTGGCGCACAATTATCGTACAGTTAGAGAAAATTTTTCACCCCTGTGTAGGAAACAATGCATGAGAATTAAAGTCTCCTATTTTTTTTTTAAAATTTCCTGAACCCCCAAAACTCACCTATTTTGACCCCCATTCAACCTTAGGAGGTCTTCTACAATTTCAGAGCTCTTCGGAGGGATTCCAAGGTCGTTCGACATCTGTTCTTTGCAATTTGAATCCCAAATCGAAGATCTTCTCCTCTCTCGGTATGTGGATCTCATCCAAATGCTTTCCCATTCATCCTTCTTTCTTCTATCGTTCTTTTGATGGGAAGTTATCCACTGTTGTGGATAGATCTATATCTATTTGGTGAGATCTAGATCTATGCTTATAGATCTAGATCTAGATTCATAAGATCTAGATTCATAAGATCCTAATTCTTTAATCTTGATTTAGGGTTTTGATATTTAGATTTAGATCTACATCATTGTACTACTCAATTTTTGGGATTTCTGTTGGGATATCATTCGTCAATGAATCGAGGTAGGTGGTCTATTATCAAATCCCATAGTCTTGATATTATTTTTGTGTATGTGATTGTAGAATTGTTAGGGTTCGATTAACAATTGATATTTCGTAGTTAAATTAATTAATGTGGCCAATTAATTAATTGAGGAGTTGGGGATTTTATTGAAGAATGGAATTGTGGAGTTAGGATAATTAATTAATGAATTAATTATCAGAATATTGAAATGAGAATCAACATAATTAACTGTTGAATTAATTATTTTTATGTTAATATTTTTCAATGAAATGAATGTGATTAATTAATTGTTGAATTAATTCATGTGAATGATATGGTTAAATAATTGTTGAATTAATTAATGTGATGAAAATGATTAATTAATTATTGAATTAATTAATGTGATAATGATTAATTAATTGTAGAATTAATTAATTCTATGAAAGTGATTAATTAATTTTAGAATTAATTAATGAGAGTTAAAGTAATAAGAAGATTGGTGTAGATTAATCTTGAACGAATTATTATAGTGAAGCATGTGATATTATGATGCTTGTTAATGAATAATGTATGAGTATGAGACACAGAATGAAGCTCCAAATACCCATGTGTAATTGATTGATGAACGAGTGTGGGACATGGAATGATGCTCCAAATATCCTTAGTGTGAAAAAGTGCATGCATGCGAATATTTGTATGGGACACAAACTGAGGCTCCAAATACTCATGGGGTGTGGGACACGGACCGACACTCCAAATACCCATGGGGTGTTAGACATGACGATCTATGCCCATGAGATTGACATTGTATTATAGACCCAATTAGCCATAATAATGAAATGAAATGGATAATGAAATCCCATTTATTAAATGAATTGTGAATTGATAATGTGTAATGGTTCAAAATCCGGCACTGGTCGAAGTAGATATTGACATTCGGGTGTCCACGGGAATCCAAAGGTTTATGTAGTTAAATATTAATTGATAATGTGATTACTATTTACTTATTTATCATAATTATTTCTTTATACAACTCCATACATTATTATTTGACTGGATGTTGTTTTAGACACTGTTTGTGGTGACCTACTGAGTTGTACTCACACCATACTTAGTCTGCCTAATCAGTACCCGAATAGATTTTGTGTTTTCCAGACAGGTTAAAGGAAAAATCCATGAGTTTGATGGGTGAGTTGGGATGGAGCTTGGATGAGGGAACTAGAGGTGGTTCGAGACCCGCTTGAGAGTCGTCAGTGTCTTTACTTTTGAGTATAATTTTAGACACTTGACATGTACATAGAATGACATGTTTTCTACTTTAGTTGGATATTTTATTTCATGTATGGATTATTATGAGTTTCTGGTATTGTTTATGGTTATATATATGATTCTGCTATTGTTTATTTATTTCTGATGTTGTGTTGCTCTGATAAAAGAGGCTGTAGTCTCACCATGATCAAATTATCAAACTCTCGCTGTTAGTAGATAGCCCTTAACATATGGGGATATTATCTTGAGGTCATGTGACTGACCGAATCAAGGCACAGGTGTGTGGCACTAGGGTTGGTATATTACAAAGTTGTATCATAGGCTAGTTTTTTCGTTTTTCTTTTGTCTTACTATTTGGGGAAAGGTAGACATGAGACTTGGAAGAGTCAGACCTTGGTAATGTGCTCTTTCATGGTAGTTGCAAATCCATGTACGAGGGAGAACCCAAGTACCTAGGGTGAGATTGTTGTTATTGCTGTTTCATGTTATAATTGAATATTATTTCACCTCGAGTGATACACTTAATGTGTAATGTGAAAATTGTTTTTAAGCTTTTCTGAGAATTGACTCTTGGCCTAGAATGGAATGAGGGTTGAGTATGCATGTATCATTTTAGGCACTCAGGGTTATTGTGACATGAATCAATTTAGGAACACACGAGAAAATGGGTTATGGGTAAGTTCTTGAACTTGAACTATTTTTCCTTGCTTGTGAAATTGAAATGAAAATGGTGCATAACATTTAATTTCAGAATTGTAAAATGATGAAAGAGAGAATAAATGAGTGTATAAATGAGAAACTTGATATGAGAATGTGTTTACCCTTGTTAACTAGGACCTATGTGTATGATGGTTAAGTGTAGTGATAATGCCTCAGTTTTGACTGTGTGGTGAGGGTTGGGGAAAAGATTGGTTATGCTTTATTGTGTTTCCCTCTAAAGTGAACATGTTAACTTTGTGAACTGTGTCCTAAGGTGTGTGTTTGTCTTTGTAGAGATATGCCTCCATGAATATGATTTTTGAGAGAACATGGTTGGAGTTGGTATACCAATAGTGCAACCTGAGACACTGATAGTGTCGGTTGAGGAAGTAGGGGAACAATTTCAAGAGAATTTGCTCGCTTCATGAAATTTATAGAGAGACCTAGGACAGGTTGTGAAAATAATTTCTAACCTAACGAGTGAGTTCCAGTTACAACACCCTATTACTTTTATTGGAGATGGGGGACCTAAGGGAGGTGAGTTTCAGATCGAGTCCATCTAGACTATACTTGAACACATTGAGACTCCTGCTGAGAGGAGGATCAAATGACCTATTTACATGTTATATAGACAAGTTAAGTGTTAACGGGAAATCCAGACTCAGGATGGACAACTAGAAGATATGGAATGGAAGGACTTCTAAGATAATTTCTAGGAGCACTTTTATCCAAACACACTGGGACCAGAAAGAGCAGTTGAGTTCATGAGGTTGACTCGGGGGAGCATGTCCGTGATTGACTATGCTAGACACTTCACAAATTTACAGCTCTTTTCTCCAACATTGGTAGAAGATGAGTGTTGTATTGGTTTAGACCGATCCATTCCAGATGGTGATTGAGACGAATGTTTCTGGCCCATACTTCTCACTAAGCCTACATTTTCCACAAGTCGAGCTCTACGGTGAGCTCGTTGGGGGTTGCAGGGGAAATGCCTCCCTACTCCGGGGGCCGAAGGACCCCGAACCAAATTTTGGGAGACTGTAGCATCTCTTACCACTATAGCATAGTTGACTGACCGACACTGATATAGAATTGTAGCATTGCAGACTTTTCAATGACTACTGTAGTAGGTCAGACTTTGAAGTCAACATTATTGTAGCTCTGTGGAATTTCTATCCGCCGGCCACTGTAACATTTTTTGACTTGATCCTCTGGTCACTGTAACCCTTTTTAACTTGGGTGGACATGACACTATAGCGATGCAGACTTCTAGTCGTCTTTCACTGTAGAACAACAGACCTTCTGTGTGGTTGGTGGAATAGTGTTTTGTCCTTATTAGTCCATTCCAAGCTACGGTTTCATGTGTTAAGAAAATATGATTCTCCCCTTGTAATTGTGCTCCCAACATATATTGAAATTTATGCCTATCCATGGACGTAGGGATCATTTCCCGAACCACATAAATCTTTGTATCCTAAGTGTTTCTTTCTTCCGACTTTTATTTATTTTCAAACCATTTCTGTCGTTGCGACTCACGACGTTTCCATAAAAACGAGGCTACTACAGAAAAAAGGTTTCAAGATTGGATTAAATTTGAGATTAAGTCCCAGGTTAATATCTTTTGGTTGAAGAAGTTAACAGAAGTGGTAAATTAGGATCTCATATTTGAGTGGAACTTGAAGGAGGATTCTGGTGGTGGATAGGTGGTTTTTGCTGTATGATCAGGGGTACGTCTTCCGAGAGCAGGAAGCGATGTTATGAGAACTTTATCCAGAGTAGTGGGAAACAAGGTGGCCAGCCAGAGGGATCTGTTACTCAGGATCTTACCCTAGTACTTTTCTATCAGTGCAGTGGGCCGAGACACTTTCGTAAACATTGTCCCCAACCACCAGTGGAGTGCGAGTCTACGATAAGATGGGACATCTACATAGGTTATGTAGGAACCCTTGACAAATAGTGATGTTGGAACTAGATATAACTAGAGTGAGGGAAGGGGATCTTCTATACTATGTCAGTCTGGTAGCTGGAGTTTTACTAGATGAAGCAGTAGAAGAAGTGTGCATGGTGCTTTTGAGAAAAAGCGCCCATATCAGTAGAGTGGTGCAACTCAGGGGAGTTTGACTGCATCACAGGGAAGAGGGGCATGTAAATTATATGTAGTGTAGCCTACGCTTGTGGATAAAGGATGGACCATTGACATTTAGAGGAACTATTATTATAACTTATACATTTTCTAGTGCCTTATTTGATAATGGTTCCTCTCATTCCTTTATATATTCTAATCTTGTTGATAGTTTGAGCCCAACATTGGAGTCTGTGAGTGGGGTAATGAATATAGATACACCGATGGGAGTGTGATCTATAGATATCTATTTGTGCAAGGGATTTTCTCTTGATATTGGGGGGTATCGTTTTCTCTGGGATCTTTATATTATTTATATTTCAGGCTTCGAACTAATTATGGGTGGGACTAATTAGTCACATACCGATCCCATATTGATTGTTACCGAAGGAGAGTGACTTTTGCATCTCCTAAGGGTGAAAACTATATTCATCGTGGAGAATGGGATATCCTGACAGACCGAGCAGGTCCAATCACTCAACAACTATGAGAGATCACAACCAAGGTTGTTAGTTTTTTTCTAGATGATGGGGGTGTTAAACATGATATTTCTTCTACAGTAGTGGAACTATTTTAGGCTGTCTTTCCTAAAGACTTATCAGGGATGCCACATAAGAGAGATGTGAAATTCACTATGGATCTCATGTCGGGGGCTGAGGAAATATCTATTCCATCATACAAAATGGCACTAACAGAGCTTCAAGAGCTCAAAAATCAGTTGGAAGAGTTATAGGATAAAGGGTTTATCCGTCCGAGTACGTCATCTTAGGGATCACCTGTGTTGTTTTCAAATAAGGATGACGAGAGTTTACACTTGTGTATCAATTACAAGAAGTTGAACAAGATGACTGTAAAGAACCGGTATCCTCTTCTGCATATTGACAATCTATTTGACCAGTTGAGAGGATCTTGTGTGTTCTCAAAGATCAACTTGAGATCAGGGTATCATCAGCCGAGAGTTCAGCTTTCTGATATACTGAGAAATGCTTTCAGAAGTAGGTATGGAATTTATGAGTTCGTCATAATTAATTTTGGGTTGAAGAACGCACCATCAATGTTTATGGAATTGATAAAAAAATCTTCCACCCACATCGGGATCAGTTCTTTGTAGTATTCATGAATGACATCTTGGTGTACATCAAGACTCATGACAATCATGTCAAACATCTTGACATTGTCCTGAGTACATTGATAGATCATCGAATATATGGAAAGCTATCTAAGTATCAATTTTGGATTGATCAGGTACACTTCTTGGGACACATCATCTCGGGAGAAGGTGTGTGAGTGGATCCAAAGAAGGTTCATGTAGTTGTTTCTTGGGATCAACCCAAGAATGTATTCGATATCTGTAGATTTTTGGGGTTAGCTGGATATTATAATAGATTCATCCAATACTTTTCCTAACTTGAAACACCACTTTCAGGATTGACCAGAAGTGGGTAAAGTTTTAATTGTCAGAAGCTTGTGAGAATGGCTTCCAGAAGATGAAGAAGTGTTTGACATCAGCACCGATTTTGATCCTACCTGAGCTGAGTTTGGAGTACTCTATGTATTGTGATGCTTCTGGGATCATACTTGGAGAAGTTTTGAGGCAATAATCTTGAGTTGTAGCATACGAGTCTCGGCATTTGAGGCCTCATGATCTAAAATACCATACGCATGACCTCAAGTTAGCAATAATGGTTTATCCTTTGATGTGTTGGTGACATCATCTGTTGGGAAAGAAGTTTATAGTTTATACAGATCACAAGATCTTAGGATATATATTTTCGATGCATGATTTGAATCTTAGGCAGTGGAGATAGGTTGAGTATATGTAGTCATTTGACTTTGATATGGCATATACACCCGGGAATAAAAATAGTGTGGCTGATACTTTGAGCACGAAAACTCAGACTCAGGTCATTTAGGAGTATAGTGTTGAATAAAAGTTGACGACTTTGTTGGATGAAATTAATGCTTGTGGTATAGGAGAGTCAGGAGCAGATGACTCTCGTGTTAGTTTCAGCGGAGTCAACACTTTTGAGACAGATCGAGGGAATATAGTATGAAGATCCAGATTGATTGACCTTAGGGTAAAGCCTTGAAGGTAGGTAGTCACCTTCAGACTGGTTGATATATGATGATTAGATCATCTACATGAGGAATCGAGTTTTTGTGCCTACAAGAATGCAAGAGGATCTAATGTAGTAATTTCATGCCTCAATGTGGGTGGTACAGCCTGGTGTGATCAAAATGTACCGTGGCCTATGAAAATAGTTTTGGTGGCCGAGCATGAAAAAAGAGATAGCAGGGTTCATGAGATGATGCTAGACTTGTCATCATGTAAAGGCATAACATCAACAACATGGATTCTTGATACAACACATTCCCATTTCGGAATGGAAGTGGGATGATGTGATAATGCACTTTGTGGTAGGTATTTCGAAGAAACTTAGGAAGAATGAAGTTATCTGGGTTATTCTAGATCGACTGACGAAAGTAGCACATTTCATGCCTATAAAAGAGACGTTCTCAGTGGAGCAGGTGAGAGTTTTGTATATTTAGGAGATAGTCTGTCTGCATGGGGTTCCATAGAATATAGTTTTAGATCACGACTCACGCTTTACTTCACACTTTTGATAGATCTTGTATAAATCACTTGGTACACAAGTTTTTTTGAGTACAAATTTCCACCCACAGATATATGGGTAGTCAGAGCGTACGATAAATGTGCTTGAGGATATGTTGCAGGTGTGTGTTCTCAACTTCGGTGGGTCATGGGAGAAGCACTTGGCTTTAGTTAAGTCCACATATAACAACAGATATCAAGAAACTATACAGATGACACCATACGTGGCTCTATATGTAGGTCATGTAGATCATCACTATGCTAGATGGAGGTAGGTGAGTTAGAGTTTTTGGGACCGAGTCTCGTGCATGAGACATCAGAGCTGATTCAACTGATTTAGAAATGTATGGATACGGCTCAAATTAGGAAAAAGTCAAATGCTAACAGATAGAGAAAACCTCTAGAGTTTACATAGGGTGTTTGTGTATTCCTTTGGGTGTTTCCTAGGTTGGGTCACTACAAGATACAGTGGAAGGGCAAGTCGACACCTAGGTTCGTTGGACCATTTGAGGTGGTGGAGAGAATCGGGCCGGTGACATATCGATTGGCTCTTCCACAGAAATATAGTGTGATGCATGATGTTTTCCATGTATCACAATTACGATGGTATCACTCAGACCCTTCTCATTTGATCGACGTAGATTATGTTGAGCTTGATTTAAATGCATCCTTTGAGGAGAATCTGATACATGTATTGGATCGCAGTGAGAGAGTGTTGTGAGGAAAAACCGTACCGATAGGTCATGTATTATGACAACATGGGCATGTGTAGGAGGAAACATAGAAAAGAAAGTAGATATGAGGGCTCAATGGCCCTATATTTTTGACTTGGAATCTTAGAGATCATTGAGAGTGAACCTCAATAACGAGTAGTTATAAGGTGGAGAGATTTTAAAATCCTGACCTTTTCTAGAGTTACCTCGAGCTTGATTTTAGGTACTCTTTTGCCTTGTTTTGAGTAATTTTTATTTGAGTTGTACTTTGGGGTGTGTTTGGGTGATAATTAAGAAACATGGTAGAAAAATGGGCAGTACACGTTTGAAACAGAATTAGAGAAACCCATTTTCCCAAACCCAGGAAACCGTGCAACCATGAATAGTGGGGGTTCACACTATTGGCGCATAGTTAGGGAAAACGGTGCGCCCCTGTGGAGGAAATCATGCACAAGAATTAAAGTCTCTCGAAAATTTATTTTCAAATTCCCCAAACCCGCAAAAATCACCTATTTCGACCCTAGGAGGTCTTCCCTGATTTTGGAGCTATTCAGAGGGATTCCAAAGTCGTTCGACCTCTGTTCTTTCCGATTCGAAGCCCAAATCAAAGATATTATCGTCTCCCAGTAAGTGGATCTCATCCTGATGCTTTCTCATTCATCCTCATTTCTTCTCTCGTTCTTTTGATGGGAAGTTATCCACTGTTATGGACATATCTATATCTATTTGGTGAGATCTAGATCTATGATTCTAGATCTAGATCTAGATTTATAAGATCCTGATTTTTTTATCTTGATTAATAGTTTTGAGATTCAGATATAGATCTACATCGTTGTGTTGCTCAATTTTTGGGATTCCCATTGGACGATCGTTCTTCAACGAATCCAAGTAGGTGGTAATATTATCAAGTCCCATAGTATTGATATTTTTTACGTGTATGTGATTGTAAAATTTCTAGGGTTCGATTAGCAATTGAGATTCCATGGTTAAATTAATTAATGTGGAAAATTAATTAATTAAGTATTTGGGGATTTAATTGAACAATGGAATTTTGGAGTCAGGATAATTAGTCGATGAATTAATTATTGGAATGTTGAATTGAGGATCAAAATAATTAATTGTTGAATTAATTATTGGCATGTTAATATTTTTCAATGAAATGAATGTGATTAATCAATTGTTGAATTAATTAATGTGAAGGATATGGTTAATTAATACTATAATTAATTAATTTGATGGAAGTGATTAGTTAATTATTGAATTAATTAATGTGATAGATATGATTAATTAATTGTAGAATTAATTAATGTCATGAAATTGATTAATTAATTGTTGAATTAATTGATGAGAGTTAATAATAAGAAGATTATTGTTGATTAATCTTGAATGAAGTGATACAGTGAAGCATGCAATATAGTGATGCTTGTGAATGAATGATGTATGAGCATGAGACATGTACTAACGCTCCAAGTAACCTTGTGTAATTTAATGACAACTGATTCTAGGACAAGGAATGATGCTCCAAATACCCATAGTATGAAAAGTTCATGCATGTGAATACTTGTATGGGACATGAACTGAGGCTCCAAATACCCATGGGTTGTGGGACAAAGACTAACTATCCAAATGTCCATGGGGTGTTAGACACGACGATCTACGCCCATGAGATTGACATAGGATTCTGGAACCAATTATCCGTAATAATGAAATTAAATGAAATAGATAGTGGAAGCCAATTTATTAAATGAATTGTGAATTGATAATCTGGAATGTTTTAAACTCTGACACGGATCAGAACAGGTATTGAGGTTCGAGTGTCCACGAGAACCTGGGGGTTTGTGTAGTTAAATAAATATTAATTGATAATGTGATAACTATTTACTTATTCATTGTAATTATTATTTTTATACAACTTCATACACTATTACTTGACTCGATATTGTTTTAGACACCATTGGTGGTGATCTACTGAGTTTCACTCACACCCTACTCGGGCTACCTGATCAGTACTCAAATATAATTTTTGTTTTTTGGATAGGTTATGGGAAAATTCCTTGAGTTTGATGGCTGAGTTGGGATGAAGCTTGGATGAGGGAACTAGGCATGGTTCAGGACCCGTTTGGGAGTCATCCGTGCCTTTAATTTTGAGTTGCATTTTAGAAACTTGACACGTACATAAAGTGACATGTTTTCTAATTTAGTTGGATATTGTATTTCCTGTATTGATTATTAAGAGTTGCTGGTATTGTTTATTTATTTTTTGCTGTTGTGTTACTCTGATAAAAGAGGGTATAGTTTCTCCATGATTGTCTTATCAGATCCTTGCACCTAGTTAGCAGTCTCTGGCATACAAGGAGGTGCAATTGAGGTCATGTGACTGATCATCTCGGGGCACCGTTGTGTGGCACACGGTTCGGGACATTACAGTCGCTCCTGAATCAAAGCATGCACCTATGTAAAAAACAACCAAAGAGTACCCCGAACGACGTCTGGATTACCTAACACTGACAATGCAAAAGCATGAAGATGAACATAACCTAGTCTGCAGACTCTCTGAACCTGCTGACTATAGCACCCCAATATTTTACGTCATGTCTCTTTTTAAATAAATTAAATCTTTTTGATATCTTTCGTTTCATGGAACACCGAGTTTAAGCGAACTCCAAAATATTATCATTTTAACACGACCGTTATAATCTATCTGTTAGATTGGAGAGAATGAATATTATTAACCACATTATGAAATATATACTTGTCCAAATCATTATTAATATATTAATTTATTCTTAGGAAATAAACAATTTTTTTTAAAGTCATTTTGTTTTTCAAATATTTTTTTTTCAAAAAGAGATTTTTATTTCTTTCTATGAGAAAATAAATAGAATTGATTTTTGACCTTTTTAGAAAATTTATTTGATAAAATGAACATTTTTGGATTAAGCATGTTGAAATTATCTTAGTAATATTTTTTGAGAATTTTCTGCACAGTTTAATTTTTTAGTGAATAATAAATAAATAATGATTTTTATAACGCTCATTTTCATTATATTCAACTCATTTTATGAATTTAAATTAATCTCAAAGTAACTAAATTATTTTTTAGTTATATATAATCTAATTAATTACATTTAAATAATATTTATACCTCATTTTTATATAAGTACATTTTTGGGCTTAAAAACACATTTGTTTCAAAAAACTATTTTTTGTTGTGTTTTGATGGTTTAATTTTAAATGTAATTTTTCAAATTATGTATTTTGAATTTTTTAAAATGGATTCCATATTTGGAATCAGGAAGTAAAAATTAGGTTATAAGGTTTTTTTAATTTTTAGGCATAAAAAAGTTACTATGGTAAAAAAAAATATTTACCACAGTATAAGTAAAATAATGTAGCAAGTTAAATTTAAAAGATAAAAACTTAAAATATATAAAAACTATAACATTAAATGGGTGATTGATGTATTTATCAACCTTAACCATACATTACCCTATTAATTATCACCTAAATTCATTGGAATTAATGCCACCCAAATTTGGTTGGATTTAAATATAAAATAATCATTATTTAATCATTTTAAACCATATCCCCTCAAGGATAATTACCACTCACCACCCCCTTTCACCTTACAAGACTTGAAGATCTTCAAATATCTATCAAAACCTCTTATACCCACTCTCACCATGTCCAAGTGCTTTAGGTCTCACCTAAAGACCAATTTCAAGTACTTTAAGGGGTCCTTCAAGGAGGTTATATTCAAGAGATAACTTTCCCAATCCACCCTTCTTAATTTCTTTTCTTCTTCTACCATCTCCTCAACTCCTTCATCAGTCAAGTCTTAATAACTCTAGTATCATGTATATTCAGAAATTCCATATTGATAATAAAATATCTTATATCCATTCCTTTTATTATCTCATCTTATTCAAAGAAATTAAACCATTGTTTAAATTATGACGATTAACCGTCTCCCCAGATAATGAGTTTTCATTTTCCATTACCTCCTTCAAGGCTGGTCATAAAAGTATTATTCTGGTTAAATAAGATTGTAATAGGTATATTATAACATATTTCATGTTCTTTAATTAATATATATACATATTATTAAATAAAACAAAACTATTTCTTGATAGTCGGAAAACCCGCCAAATTAAACTTAATATTTGTCATTAACATTTAATCAAATGAATCATCCTCATGTTAGAAATAAAAAAGATATATGCAACTATTTAAACTTTTGGAAGTGCATGAATACCATTTAATTTCACTTCAAGAGTTTTATTTCCATTTTAAAAGAAAATTTATAATTATACACAAATGATCCGATCATGAAACCATAAAACAAACCTGCCCAAAACAGTGAAAATAATGAAATATTACTAATAAACATGTGGTAATATGTTATAAAAGTATCAGATAAGATATTAAAAATATTATTATAGTTATGTAATTAATTAATAACATTTTTTAATCCTTTATATAGGAGGTTAAAGTACACAAAAATAATGAGAAGCGTGAGGTAAGAGTAACTCGTCTCACATTTACTTTTATGAGATACATGCCTTATTCACCAATTATTTCTT
Source organism: Viscum album (assembly GCA_963277665.1). Lineage (NCBI taxonomy): Eukaryota > Viridiplantae > Streptophyta > Magnoliopsida > Santalales > Viscaceae > Viscum > Viscum album. The sequence goes on along the minus strand of OY728166.1, from coordinate 1,402,195,122 downwards.
GTTTGTGATGTATATACTTATCTTTGATATATCATACCATGAATCTCACTATCTTAATATTATCCAATGTTTCATTTGATAATTATTACTTTTATGGAGAATATGATTCGACTGATTATAAAGTGGTATGAGATTCCACAACTCAATTTCTATCCATTGGGTTAAACTTCTACATCATTGATTTTTTCATTTTAAGATTATGCATAAGATGAAATTGGATTAGCTTATGTTATGTTTCCACTTGTTTTTTATGGGTTTTCAACTGATTTACATAATCTATTCATTTTATTATTGCTCACCTCAATGATATGACATTTATAATGGACCTTCTTTTAATTTTTTTACTATTTCCCGTAAAACTCTTTTTTTCCATGTCTGTGTTTTCTAAAATTATTTAAAAAAATGTTTTTACCATTATATAATGATTTATTAAATTAATTTTTACTCATGTTTTAATTTTTTCAAAATATTTTGAAATGATTCTTTTTGTCGTTTTCTAAATGAGGTACTTTGTGACTTCTCTGAGAAAAGTATAGAAGAAACGTCTTTTTAACTCATACGGCATGGTAGATTTTCTTCCATCATGACACCTTAATTATTTGATGTTTCCTTTACATGTTTACAAAATTCTTTCCAATGAAAATATTTTCCTTTATAATTGAGTGACTCTTTAAAAAGAAATGATTGAAAAATTGAAATGGTGTTTTATTTCCAAGAATTATTTCAAGCAATATTTTAAAATTATCTTCCTTCTAAGATAACATTATTTGATGTTACTTATAGTTTTCTAAATATATTATGCAAGGATATCATCCTTATTCTTTTTATAGTTGGTTTATTTTTATGATGACAAGATGTTGATGAAACCCGTTCCCTTTTTTCCATGGGTTATACTTTGAAGAAAATTGTTTTCTTCATGGGTTTTAAGATGACGAATGTTTTATGATCTTGTAGAACACATATGTATGATTTTATTTATGTTATGGGTGAGACCTATATCCCTTCCCAATTCATTGAGTAAATATGGACAACTCATGATTAAAAATATTACATCTGAACCTGATTATATGTTCACAAATTTTATGTGTGAACCGGATTACATGTTCACAATATTATGTGTGAACCTAATTATATGTTCATAGTGTTATGCATGGACCTATCTTACTTATCCATAAGATCATTATTGGACCTAGTTTTATGTTTATAAGTTTATATGGGGCCATGATTTCATGTCCTTAACTTAATGAGTATACTTGTTTCTATTTATACATATTCACAATATTATAAGTTTATGTACATGCAAAAAATTCATGTTTCATGATAATGTTACGCTCTCATGGCTTATGTTCCTTAATTATTTTATGATTTATGTCTTATGAACTATAATTCTTTGTGCCATGACTCAATATTATGAATCTATTATATGTATAGTATAGATTTTAAAATGTTAATTTCATGTTCTCACACCCTTATGCTCATGTTATGGTTATGTAATTATTGATATCTCTCTTGTTTACCTTTATTGAACATATGAACTCACCATTTCTTATGTTTCTTTTCCACAGGTTATGAAGAAATTTTTTAGAAATGATGTGTCTTAGAAGAGTGCAAGTAATGAAGTGCTTAATGAGAGATGATATAGAACATTTATGAACTAGTTGTTTGCATGTACAAGTTTCTAAAGGCACTAAACCTATATGATTACGACATTGATCAATATGTTATATAATGAATATTTACCAAAAAATATGTAATATTTATGTATGAAAAGTATGAGTTGTTATAGTTGGTATTAGAACAAGTTTTAGTTAACCATTGGAAACTAGGACAAGAAAACCTTAGTAAGAACCCTAAATGCAAGTCTAGGTTACAATCCTAGAGTTTTGGTAATGATCATGAATAACCAAAGTGAAGCCTAAGGTATCATGGATTGAAATTTTATAAGTAATTTCCCTTGATTATGTGGTTTTATCGATATGATTAGTGTTTCTTATACAATTCTTTTTGGTTTTAGACTATGTATGGAATGGGGGGATTCATGTTAATAGTGAATGTGATGGACAATGAAATGATCTTCCTCATGAGTAACCAAATGAAATGGGATTCAGAAGCCAAAACCTTGTTATTATTCCTAATAAAAAATCTCATAATATGATCAATAATATCAACTATAGTGAGTTTCTTGACCCATCTAATAAGAGAAATATGGATATTTAAGGTGATAATATAAGAAAGAAAGTTGAAATTTTCTCATGTACAACATGTGGGATGAGGCATTAAGGATAATGTTTCAAAGGAACCAAGAGATGCTTTGAGTGTGGAAAAGGACACAAATCAAGTAACTCTAAAGGAAAAGTGAAATGTTCAATTAACACAATGGGCGAGAATAATGGCATTTCTAAGGAGTCATCACCAGTTAAATGTTTTAAATGTGTAATGTATGAGAATTATACAAATTTATGCCCTAGGGGGAGAGCTCACGAGGAGAACCGACATGGTATTATGAGTAATGGTTATATTTATGATGATGAAGAGACTACGAAAGATATACAAAATGAAATAAGTGGTAAAGAATAAAACGAAGAAGCCTGGTTAATGGTTTAAGAAGTTGAATGATTACGTGTTTATCTATTGTAATTGAAGAATAATGTTGTAGAAGTACTTTTATGGTATTAGAGAATAATGAAACATTAAAGGATTGTTCCACTATAGTTTTTCCTTAAGTTTATATTGAATGATATTGGTAACCCTGAAATGTGATTGAGGAGGTAAGGTGATAATTTTAGAGAACATATGATTAAGGAAAAGGTAACCCTTATGTGTATGGTGTTGGGATAACAATGAGATAAAGAGATGAATTTTTGTGGTAAAAATGAGATAGTATTGATGACCTTGGAACTGATTAGTAATATAATGACATAGTGATTTATGGATTGATTTTTTTTGGATTTATGGTATGAGAAAAGATTAATTTTTGAAATCATGCATGTTTTATTTAAGGTTTTATGGTAGTTCAGTTTATTACCATGTTTCAATAGAATACATGATAATGATCTTCACATGTTTGGTGTGTGATAATTAAGAGCTACATCAAGTTGTTTGGGGGATTAATGAAAAGTTTATTATTAAAATTTAGTGACCTTCATTTGAAATTTTTGGATTTTAATCTTTTGGAAGGTTCATAAAGGCAACCATTTATGAAATTTTTTATGTTAAACTTTGGATGAGACTTTGGAGATTAATGTATTACTTAACCGTATGAATATTTATGTGTATTAGATAACTTGTGCTCACCATTTTTTTATGATGATAACTAGAGATAGAAGGAATTAATTTTCATCCCATTATGGATCTTATGATCAACTAGTTCATCGGGCATTATAATTTCAACTTCATTTCTTAGAGTAAGGGATGAAAAAAAATTGATCAAGACACAACCAAAGAGTGATATTTCACTTATGTAATGAAATCAAGTAAGTATATCTTCTCAAAGGATTTTGAAATAAAATGATATCATATTATCATCATTTTTGGTGATATCAATGACCTTTTTTCAGAACTATTTGGTCTATGGTTTTGTGGTCATTAACCTCATCTTAACTGTGTTCTCTTTCATTCTCTATTAGAACTTTATAGTTATAATTCTCTTCCATGTCCATATTTTCACTTTCTGCTAATGTTCTACTAATCAGAATCCTAGTTTTATGGCGACCTCTACCTTCTATTCCACCTATTTTTAAGAGGAAGTTTTATTGGCCCTTTTTACGATGTGAGTCTCCCACAAAATAATTTTCAAACATTTACATTTGATTTTCTAAGTGAAATTTCAAATTGCAAGGATGATTTTTTTTGAAATTATTGATTTTATCGGGATTGTAGCTTATCAATTGGATCTTCCACAAAATCTCTCTCAACTTATTGATGCGTTTGATGTATCACTCTTGAAGAAGTATATACCTGATCCTTCACATGTATGAAACTTAGAGTTTGTACCGCTAGAACAAGATATTTATTATGAAAAATAACCATTACAGATTCTGGATTGTAGATATAAAGTTCTATGAAAAAATACCACTCACCTGGTTAATGTTTTGTGGTGAAACCACCAATTTGAGGAAGCTATGTGGGAACCTAAGGATGTGATGAGGCAAAGACATCCTCATTTGTTTATATCTGATTAACAAATTTCGAGGGAAAAATTCATTTTAAAGGGGTAGAATGTAACTCTATGATTTTACGATATTTTTATTTTTTAATTAATTAAATATTTTTAATAGATCATGTTATACGAAACTCCGAGTTTAAGCGAACTCCAAAGTATTATTATTTTAACATGATCATTATAACCTAGAAATTAAATTGGCAAGAATGAATAGTATTAACCACATTATGAAATATATAATTGTTAAACTCATTTTTAATATATTAATTTATGCTTAGGAAATAAACACATAATTTTTAGTAAAGTCATTTTGTTCTTCAAATATATGTTTTCTTCAAAAAAAGACTTTTAATGCTTTCTATGAGAAAATAAATATAAATTATTTTTTAAAACTTTTTGAATAATTATTTAATAAAATTAATATCATTTTTGGATTCAATATGTCAAAATTATCTTAGTAATAATTTTTGAGAATTTTCTAAAAATTTAGTTTTTCAATGAATAGAAAATAAGTATTGTTTTTTATAATACTTTCATAATCATTATATTTAAGTCATTTTATGATTTAAAATTAATATAAAATTAAATTAAGTAATTATTATTTAGATATAATTTAATTAATTACAATGAAATAGTCTTTATACCTTATTTTGTATAAGTTCATTTTTGGGCTTAAAAACACATTTAAAAAAAAGATGTTTTTCATTGAGTTTTGACGGTTTAATATTAAATGTGATTTTGAATCTTATGTGTTTTGAATTTTTAAAAATGGATTCCATATTTGGAACCAAGAGGTTAAAATTATGTTTTAAGGTCATTTTTATTTTCAGGCATTAAAAATGTTATCATGGTTAAAAAAATTACTGCAGTATTGATAAAATAATGTAGCAGATTAATGTTAAAAGGTAAAAGCATAAAATACCCAAAAAATAAAAAATTAAATGGATTGTTTATGTATTTATTGAGCTTAACCAGACTTTAAAACATTAATTATCATCCAAATTTTTCAGAATTAATGGCACATAAATGTGGTTGGATTAAAATATAAAATAATCATTATTTAATCACTTAAAGCCACCCATCCTCGAGTATAAATGACACTCTCACCACCCCCTTTCTCCTCAAAAGCCTTATAGATCTTAAAATCTCTACCAGAACCTCTTTTCTCCACTCTCCCCACATCCAAGTGCTTTTGGTCTCACCCAAAGACCAATTCTAAATTCCTTAAGGGGTCCTTCAAAGAGGTGATATTCAAGAGGTAACTTTCTCAAACCACCTATCTTAATTTATTTTATTCTTATACCTTCTCCTCACTTCCTTCATCCATCAATAAATAATAACTTTAGTATCATGTATATTTTGGAATGTTATATTTCTAATGGAATATCATATATTCAACCCTTTTATTATCTCCTCTTATTCAATGAAACAAAACCATTGTCCAAATTATAGTGGTTATCCATCTTTGTGGATAATGAGTTATAGTTTTCCATTACTGCCTTTAAGAACGGTCATAAAAGTCTTAAAAAGGTTAAATAATATTTTAATAGTTATATTATAACCTATTTCATGTTCTGGAACTAATATATATACATAATATTAAATAAAATGAAACTAGTTTGTGATCATTGGAAAAACCGCCAAATTAAACTAAACATTTATCTTTAACATTTTATCAAATGAATCATACTCATGTCAGAAATAAAAATGATATATGGGACCAATTAAACTTATGGAAGTTTATTAATACCATTTCATTTCAATTCTAGAGTTTTATTTATATTTTACAATAAAATCCACAATTATACAAAAAATGAACCTATCATGAAACTATGAAATGAACACACCCAAAACAATGAAAATAATATAATATCACTAATGAATGAGTGGTAAGATGTTATAAAAGTATCATAAATGGTATTATAAATGTAATTATAGTTATGGAATGTGTTGATAACATTTTTTAAACCATTATACATTAGGTTAAAGTACACAAAACTAAAGGAAAACGTGAGGTAAGAGTTTCTGATCTCACTTTTACTTCTATGAGACATATTCTTTATTCACCACTTATTTCTTGTGTGTGGTGTATATACTTCTCTTTGATATATAATATCATTAATCTCAATATCTTAATATTTTCCAATGTTTTATTTTATAATTATTACTTTTAATGGGCATACGATTCGACTGATTACAAAGCGGTATGAGATTCCACAACTCAATTTCCATTCATTGGGTTAAACTTTCACTTCATTGATTTTTCCATGTTAAGATTATGTGTTATATGAAATTGGATTATTTTATGTTTTTATTCCACTTTTTATATGTATATTTACAACTGGTATATATAATATATTCAATTAATTAATGTTCCTTTGAATGATATGATATTTATAAGAGACTTTCTTTTAAAAAATTATTTTTTTAATATTTCCCTTAAAACTATCTTTTTATTCCATGTCTATGTTTTTTAAAATTATTTCCAATTTTTTTTACTATTCTCTCATGACCGTTTAAAGTATATTTTAACCATGTTTGAAATTTTTAAAAGTGGTTTGAAATGATTATTTTTATTGTTTTCTAAATGATGTTCTTTGTGACTTTTCTGAAAAAAATATGAAAGTAATGTTGTTTAAATTATATCTGGGTATATATTTAAAAAGAAATGATTTAAAAATGGAAATGTTATTTTATTTCATATAATTTGTTTAAATGATCTTTAAAAATTATTTTCCATCTAAGATAACATTATTTGATGTTAATTATGCTTTTCTAGAGATATTATTCAAGGATGCTATCCTTATTATTTCTATTGTTGGTTTATTTTTATGATGACCTGATGTTGATGAAACCCGTTCCCATTTTCCATGGGTTATAATTTGAAGAAAATCATTTTTTTCATGGTTTCTAAGATGATGAATGTTTTATGATCCTGTGGATATGTATGTATGATTTTCTTTATATGATAGGTGAGACCTATATCTCTCTCCAATGTATTGGGTAAATATGGATAAATCACGAGTTAAAATGTTATGCATAAACCTCATTAAATGCTCACAATGTTATTAATGGACCTATATTACATGTCCATAAGATTATATGTGGACCTGGCTTCAAGTTCCTAAGTTTATGCGGGGCCCTGATTTCGTGTCCTTAACTTAATGAGTGAATATGTTTCTATTTATACATGTTCAAAATGTAATAAGTTTATGTGTATTCTAAAATTCCACATTTCATGTCAATGTTACACTCTCATGGTTTATGTTCCTTTGATTCTATTACGATTCATATCTAATGGAATTATATTATTTATGCTATGATTCAAGATTATGAATCTATGATATGTTGGGTATATATTTTAAAATGTTAACTTCATGTTCTCACACCCTTATGATCATGTTATGCTTACTTAATTATTGATATCTCTCTTTTTTACCATTACTAAACATCTAAACTCACTCTTTCTTATGTTTGTTTTCACCATTTTATGAAAAAAGGTTTTAGAAATGATGTGTCTTAGAAGGGTGTTAATAATGAAGTTCTTAGTGGTAGATGATATAGAACATTTATGAATCAGTTGTTTGTGTGTCCAAGTTTCAAAAGGCATTATATCTATACGATTATAGTGTGGATTGAGATGTTATATAATGAATATTTACCTAAAAATATGTAATATTTATGTATAAAAAGTATGAGTCATTATACTGATGACCACATCCATGGTCATGCTCTGCTCTCAGAGGATGAGGAGTGTCTCGGGGTTATACTCTGCCTACTCCATCTCCTCTTTGATGATACAAAAATGGAACACCCTACTGCTGTTGCCTCGGAGGAACCTGAAGTGAAACACCTGACACACGTTGACTACTCAGAAAGGCCAGACACTCCCGTTGCTGATGATCTTGTCCTCCATAAGAAAAATATGCATATGATCCCTTCAAATAGGTGTTAAATCCTCTGCCCACTCCAAGATTTACCTAGGCCTCCTCCAAGCACCTCAGGCCTCAGAAACACATAAAGGGTTGGATGACATGGATCTGAGACCTTATATTAGATACCTCTCAAAACAGTCTCATCCTTGAGAATCCAAACCCAAACCCAAAGTGGAAGTGAAAAGGGGTCGTCTAAACAACCACCTCACAATATACCTCTCAATAATATCACCATATCAGGAGCTCAATCACCCCACTCAGAGGAAACAAGTGCACGACCACACACCAACAACAACCAAATCCTAAACACTCTCTCGGGGGATCTGACTACCAAATGAGAGTAAATCCTCATCAAGAAACAAGAGGAAACCAACACATAATTTTTAAAGGTCAAAATCCATCGATATAAATTTTTATTTCCAGTGGGGAACATCTAACAACTATATCAAAGAATTGAGAACATGGTGCTCAACCTTCACCTTATGAAAGACCAAACATCAAGAAACAAACTTTGCAACTGCACGCTTTAACCTAGGCTATGAAAGCTGACCTCTCAAAGATTGGTACATATTTTTCACACTAGGATGTACCTCTAAAATTGAATTATGGAACTCATAGAGAATCAACTCATGTATTACTAAATAAATGAAAACCCTTCCATAAAACAACACCTGATGCTTTTTATCCATAGACCAACCATCAGGGGCATCACAAAAACAAATCTATCTCTCCTGAACTCAACCTCATAATCAACTAGATGAGACTCCTCCACCTGCTGTACCAAAGAATAATACACTTTAATCTCCAAAAGACAACATCTACCTCCAACCTCTCCCATATCTATATTCACTGCTGAGAGTTCATCCATCACTCTCCATGAATCCCCAGATTCTTACACGACATCAATATGTGACTTTATGTTCGGAACATCAGCCACACAATTTCCCTTTCCCAGCATATAAAAAATATTGAAGTCATAATCCTACATGAATTCCATCCACTGATGTTGACAAAAATTCATGTCATGATGGTAGAGGACATACCTCAAGCTCTTATGGTTAGTAAAAATCAAAAAATGCTCCCTGATGAGGTAATGTCACAATAACATCAAAAAAACACCACTACCACCAACTCAAGATCATCGATGGAATAGTTACGCTTGTTGATATGTAACTATCGAGACCCATAAGAAACAACTGATCACTTCTTCATCAGAACACAACCCAATCCAAGAAGCAAAGCTTTATAGAAAACCTCAAACTGAACTCCCTTCGCTGGAAAATAAAGGATTGGAGTGCTGACCAACCTCTACTTCAGGTACTCAAAAGATTCCCGAAATAGGTCAGTCCATAAGAATTCCTGATCCTCCTAAGGAAAAGCTTTCAGACGAGTCATAAACCGAGATAAATTTTCTATGAATCTCCTATAATATCCATGTATACCAAAGAAACTTCGCATCTCTACCATTGTCTTGGGGTCTGCCCAAGACACAACCGCCACCTCTATCTTTAGTGAATCCACATGTAGATACTATTAGAACATGACGTACCCCAAGAAACGGACTTCACGAGCCCATAACTCACTCTTCGATAGCTTCCCGAACAACTACACATGAAGAACTCTAAAATCATCACACAGATGCTCTTCATGATTCTTCTTAGATGTGATCTACACAGGGATGTCGTCAATGAAAACCACCAAAAAATTATCCAGGAACTCTCTAAACACTACTTTCATCATCCCCATGAACACAGTTGGAACATTCATCATACCAAATGTCATCACAAAAAACTCTTAATGCCCATGACGACAATAGAAAGAAGTATTTAAGATATCCTCATCCTTCACCCGCATATGATGACAACCTGATAGTAAATTTTTCTTCAAGAACTATCTTTATCCCTTTGTCTGATCGAATAAATCATCAATCCATGGAAGAGGATATCATTTCTTCAATGTCATTTTCTTCAAGATATGATAATCAATACAAAGCCACATACTATCATTAGCTTTATTCACAAACAAAACTGGTGCACCCCAAGGTGGAACACTTGGGAAAACAAAACCTATATGCAACATATCATCAAGATTCACTCGCAGCTCTCACAACTCAGAAGGTTCCAACTTATATGGAGACATCGAAATAGGAGACACAACTGGTTGTATCTCGATGCCAAACATGATCTCTCATCGAGGGGGTAATGCTACAACCTCCTTTGGAAAGACATCAGGGTACACTTCCACAGTCCTGGGAATCACCAACTTCCGAACCTATAATGATATCAGTATCAACTTGGCCATCAAATATGACAAGGATGAAACATGCCTCTGACACATCTGAGGGTATCGCCTACCAATAAACACAGTTGACTCTCCATCAATATCATAAAACACAACCTAACTCCTGAATCCATCCACAATTTCCTATACTGAATACAACCAATTCATATTGAGGATGATTTCATATGGATGTGTCTAAATATAGGAAATCTCCCCAAGAGAGGTGCTTCCCCAACCCTAGCTCATAGTCTCTACATGATTCATACAAGTCAGCTCGACCTCTAACTGGCGTAGTCAATGCCAAGGGCACTGGAAGTCTCTCAACCTGAAATCCAAAATCATGGATGAGGGAAGGTGATATAAAGGATTGCATCACTACAGAATAAAAAAAATCACTCACCCATTTAGAAAACAATAAAACATTACCTAAAAACAATGCCTGACTCACTTGACACTGACAATGATAAAGAATGATGCTAAGCATGACCTACTTTGTGGCCTCTATGACCCTTCTAACGAACACCCCCACTACTGTGCACTGTTCTCTGAGGGTGAGGAGAATATTGGGGTTTTACCATGATCTCTCCATCTCCTCTCTACTGATACCAAAATGGAACACCCTTTCGCTGCTACTTCAACTGAAACTGCCTCAACCGAGGAACCATAAGCGGAACACCTAGCACACAATGACTGCTCAGAAATTTCAGGCACTCCCGCCATTGAAGACCTCATCCTTTAAAATAAAAACACATGTATAATCCCTTGACATAGGTATGAGAGCCACCACACCTGAATAAATGAGATGATAAGGGATGAGACCTACACTCAGCTGATCGAAAACTATTCTGTCCTGACAACTTGGAACCCCAGACCATAGCCCTACTTTATGAGGAATCATGAAGACTCTCCTATAACAATGATCCTATTTTGTATAACATCATATTGATAACCTATGACCATTCAGGAACCTCAAGATATGTCTTCAGCATAAACTAGGTGACCTAACACTAGATATTTTGATGCAAAGCATCCTCGAAATTCCTCGCCCTGGCCTTATCAAGATATATCTTCAACATAAATGGGGAGAAATAACACTAGATACGTGGATTCAAAGCCTCGTCTAAATTCCTCTCCCTAACATCCTCATATAGAAATAGATCTAAAGCATATCATAGAAGGGTCTTGAAATAGATCCCAAACTCTTACACAATGGAACTCCCCTACCGAAGGGTAAAACACTCCTGGAAACTGACCAATATCAAAGAAAGAAACTCTGCTCATAACAAGTCTCATAGATTCTCCCACAAGACCTTCGACTCCTCACGATCACCATGGAACAAGAACCACCGCTGTCTCACTACCCCATGAAATATCATAACAACCAACAAAACATAGTGCTCTTATTTTAGAGTAAGGATCGAACTAAAAGCTATGTCAACCTCCTTCAACCAAACTTCATTGAATGAATCTGAAATAGGTCCTTCATACTTCTGCATACTCTGGAAATAAAACTCTTGAAGTTTCCTCATCTAAGTGTAATCATATTCAACCTATACTATGTGGCGATCATCTGCCTCATCCTACTGAACATCTTCAACGTGAACCTTATGAGGATGTCAACCTGGATCCATGCCTGCAAAAAGAAAAAACTATTATGGCTCCTAAAGTTGGAATATGGAATAGTTAACAATAATTAATTAATTAATTATTTTATCTTCTTTAAGGTTTTAACCTATCCCAAGGTCTACCCATTTCATACATAGGCACAAAGAATAATGATGCATGATCCTTTCCTAGGTCTCTACACCACAAGCACTATCACTTCATTTAGTATGCTCAGTAAACTTAAAGGCCCATGCATCAGATCACATGGGGCCCTAAATACATGCATTTCATCTAGTATCCTATGTTTACATCACAAGATAAACTTAGATGAAACTATTTCCCTACCAACCCATGTAACCTCACATGTTCCTAACTCCAAACTCTATCATATCCTTTAACCTGAACCTATGATACCACTTTTTCTTGACCCCCTTCCTATAAAGATACCGTAATGAGGGGAAATAGATGGTTATTTCCTGAGTCCCGCCTCTTTTAGGCCATGAGTTAGCAACTAGAATTGAGGGTATAATAAACATGCCTATGGGAGACATTACCCTTTAAGAGAAATATGTAGAAGAGAGATAATAAGGATACTACTATCAACACATGATCTCTCTCTCACACACACAGACACATATAAATCCCAAATGAAACATGAAATGTCATACAATACAACAACAACAAAGAGGAAAACTATAATTACCAAAAAGGTAAAGATTTAAATGACCACGAAGCCCAAACAGTTCTTGAAAAACCACAGACTAGTAATATCCAGCTCGATCTCCAACATACTCAAACTGACCTGAAAAATAGTTTATATCTATGTAGGGTGATCATAACAGTGTACTCAGTATGATCCTCCGTGAATCCTCTCATGCAAAAGACAAATAAATCATACTAAAACACATTTAACAACAATGAAACTAACTCGTCACTTAAACATGAATACTATGTTCCCATCATCACAATGGAAAACTCTCACCATGTATCACATACAAGAGGACATATAATATAAAAATGAAATATCAGGGGCACCCTGCTCATGCTTTCCTATTAGTTTTCATCTTCCCTAACACCACACATCCTAAGCCACCTCTCTCCAAAAAAGGTCATCCCAAAGACACCTAGGTAATAAATCAAAACATGAACTTCATGTATCACACCATCAGATTATTCATTATCACATCATCATATATAGTAACCAAGTATTTTATGAGAGCCTCTATATCCCATATTACATGTATCATACACCGAGTATTATACCTCAAGCCATTACAACCCATACACCAAGTAAGTACCTCAAGCCATCACAGCCTATACACATCATACCTATAATAATCCTTTGGATACTATATTTGGTAATACATGTGTGTGTAATAACCACAATCCATCATAGCATTCTACACACATATATGTGAAAACTAACTTTCATGTATACTAGCATAAGTAACTACTAAGAGAAGAGAACAGGGCCAGATGGGGTAGTCTTCCACCCATCCCCCCATTAAGATGTTAGGGAAAATACACTCCCAAAGTCTATTGGGTTTCAGTTTCCCCAACCAACATGGGAGAGACAGCATATAAAATCATAGAATACACATGATATAATATAGCTCACAACCACACTACTAGTACAACCTAATCTTAGACTCAAATGCAGTCAACATCGCTCAGACTCCTAGCTAGAACTACTATTACTAGATATCCTATAAGCAATCAATAATTTAAATGAACTACAATAATTACTTCATTACTTTTCTTCATTTTCCTTTTGTTAATTAATTCATTAGCCATTAATTATCCATTAACATTAATCCACATTACATTACATTAATTATCAGAGTAAAGTCTATGCCCTCCAGGCATAATCCAAGTCATGTCCTCAGTTTATCAAGATTAACATTTTTCTAGCATTTCATTCCATCAAAAACCAACCCCATAGGTTAGAAATTTATTTAATTAATTTTTATTAGCATCATTCCATATCTATGTACTCTAGGAAACCTGTCCTAAGCCACCACCAAGAGGAAATATGAAACTAAACACATCCAACTGCCTCAAGCAGTGGGGAAAGAAATACAGATAAAACAAGAAACCCGACCATAAAGCGAGCATCCCAGCTCTCAGCATCACATCATTGAGTAATCCCAACTTCAACCCATTCAATTATCTCCAGTTTCATCCCCGACATGCACATGCATATATTGATGCATCTTGCTAGTACATACGTTAACTATTTCCACATCATCTAGGCCTCCCCGCCCACAGCACATCAGCTATCCTAGGCTCAACCATCCCTGGCTCACATCACATCTAGGCCTCCCAACCCCACATATCACAACATCCATCCTAGGAACATATCATAAGGCTCATATCCAGGGCACATAATAAAAGAAACAGAAACAAAAAATCATAACCAATAGGGAAACTGATCCCTAAAAAAGGCATTCAACCTTCACATGAAAATGAGCTCTCAAGACTCCCTAAAAAGGAACTCATTATTCTCGAGCAAACATACAACTCATTCCCTAAAAATTATATGTATCACATAATCAGTTCTTATTCCATATTGAATTAACCGATTAATTAATCACTTGTTCCAACTATGGACAACCTAAGACATCTTGCAATAAAAAGATACTAAATTAATTAAAAAATTAATTTAAACATGATTACAAGCACCCAACCATTCTAATTTATAATTCCTTTTCAATTAATATCAACAAAAATCAATAACATGCTTCACATTATTTATCAATTCCATAACGACATGGATGTTTATTTTCAAAATTTCAAAAAACACCAAATTACAAACATGCCTCTTATTTACTTATTTTTAATTCAATTAATTATAAATTAATTTCAACTTTATGCTCTTTAAAAATTTCAACATGCTACTCCAAGAATACGAACTTTCTAAAAAGTAATAGAATAGATATTACACAATCTAGAAAAATAAGAGGCAACTCGCTATTACGGTATAAAGCATCAACTTGAAATCACTACAACCCATTTCTTTATTAATCTAGTTAAACCATTTTTAGGTTAATTCCATTTCCATTCAAAGGGCTAATTAATTCTAAATTTATGATTTTATATAAATAAATAGATAAACAATGAACCCCCTACCTCAAAGACATCAACGTTATTCACATGAGAATGGACCAACATTGAAGATCCTAATCACCTCTCCCACAAGAAGCTTCATCCCTCCACGGACTCCACGACACAACCACACCAACAAACAAACAAAAGGTAGAACATACCTTAGATCATCATGGATCAAAGATAGAAGGATTGATCCTCCATTGCTTGAAAAGAATAAATGAGATTAATTTGATTGAAAAACCATGATCCAAGAGGTAGAACATACATTAGATCATCATGGATCAAAGATAGAAGGATTGATCCCCATCGAAGAAATCTCCAAATTCCAGAGAAAAGGGTCACTGAATCTTCTTGAATCATAAGGGATGTAGGGTTTTGAATAAAATCCTGAGCATTGTGCCCTTTATAAATGAGATGCATAGGGGATTTACATGATTTATAATTCTTACACATTGTGTAATCATCGAGTTTTAGATCTCATGAAAAAACGCATCGTCTTGAGACTTTTAACTTTAATAAAATACACATCGTGAAGAACCCCATTCACCATACTTAACAACCCATGAATTTTTAATATACGATGTGAAACACATTTACACACTGTATATTATCCATGCTTCCAGATTTTAGATAACGCACCCCTATGGGATTTCTCTAGGAATCATCCGAGCACCTCAAGCCTCAAAAACATACAAAGGGTTGGACCACATAGTTCTGGGACCTTACATTTGGGTTGTGCCTTTAGGGTGAAAAATTCTGATTACTTGGGATGTGACTCCCAGTGGAAAATGAAAGTTATAATGGGTTATGAATCCCCATTAAACATCAGTGTGTATTATGGTTTTTCTTTCACCAGAAAAAGCGGGTTGTAACTAGGTCGTGACTCCCCTAAAAAAGTCAGTTTATTAGTGGGTACCATTTTTCTTGGGGATAGAGAGAAGTCAAGAGCAGACGTAGGATCATTTTTTATCCAAAATAATATAAAAATAATTTTGGGTTATTTTTTTCTATTTCACTTGAATTTAAATTAGTTTAATTATAGATATTTTAATTTTTCAATTCACCCCACTCTTGATCATTGGTGCATTCTTATATCTGGGCCAATAGTTGGTATTGGAGCTTAACTTTTGGAGCTCTGTTTTTTCGGTTATTATCTTTTTTTATCTTGTATTTTCTCCAAACATTAAAAATTCTAAGAATTGTCATTTTAGATGTAAGTTCAAATATTGATTGATAAAATTATTCCCTATATACTTCCCTTCTTTGAAAGAAATTATTATTGATACCAGAAAGCTAGAAGTAAATCCTTCCTTAAATTGATAATTATTGGTCATTGGACTATTATGGTAAAACCTTAATATTTACCTAATATTGACCCTAATTTGTAATTATGTGATCAATTATGTTTTAAATTTTAACATCATGAATATTTTATATTAAGATATTGGTATAATTGTTTCTAGTCATGTATCTGCTTGTAAAATTGCTCATGTTTTTAGAGTATTTTTCAAGTCACTCTCTATAGAAAAGATAATATGAGGAGAATAAACCTTTGAATGGATAGAGACTAATACCATGACTTCAAGATGGGAGAATAATAGTAAATAAAATTTTCCATTGATTCACAAGCATAAAAAATTGAATGAGTGATCTTGGTTATGTTTTGAACAATACAATTCTTGTTGAAAGTGTTTTAATATCAATACCTAAGAAATAGCATGGTAAGAAAATTATAATTGATAAAATAAATAATTTCAAAGAATATAAACTTGATGAACTCATCATATTACTATTTTAATTTGAACTGTAGTTGAAGAATATCATTGAAGAGGATAATACAAAAAGAAAAGGAATTTCTCTTAAATCTGTTAATGTTACTTCTTACTCTTCTAATTTTTAAATCCAAGGAAGTGAAAGAGATGAAGTTGTACAGCTAGTAAAAGTTTTATATGATGGAATAAAAAATAAGAAGTTATTTTCAAGAATATTTTGAATGGATTATCCAAGAGATGATCAAAAATCAATAAAGAAAGGTAATACTAATTATTTTATGATGTTTCAGATATAATATGTTATGGATATAGAAGGAAATGACATATAAAATATGATTACCTGAGATTTATGCATGATAGAAAAGATAAAAATTATAAGAAAAAGGAGAAAAGAGATATAGTGGTTTGATGGAGTTCCCCAAGGAATAAAATTTAAGTGTAGAATCTGATTTAGAAAGAGTCTGCTAACATGTCCTTTATGGATTCTTAAAAAGTGGTTCACATTAATTCATGTTTTGATTCAGATTTTGATTTTAATGATGATTCTAATTTTGAGAATCCTAGTGTTGTTGAACTCAATAAAACAATTTAAAAAAAATCATATGAATTGGTGAGTTTTATAAAGAAAAAATAGAGATAATAAGAAGCAGAATGAGGAGATAAATATATGTTTTTGAATAAAATAATAAAATTAAATCTGGAAATGATAAGTTCAAATATTTCACATCTATAAATAATGATGAATAAGAAATAAAATTCAATGTTCTAGAAGTGAATGAAAAACTAAAGAAAGATATTGACTACTTAATGGATTATTTGCATTCTTTAATTCAAATAATAATATGATAAAATGATGTCTATGAGTGAAGTAAATAGAAATAATACTAGACTTGGTTATGATTTACAAATTCCTAAAATATAAAAGACTATTTTTGTGAAAATTTCTAAATTATATCTACTGTTACTTAATTTAAATGCAGAATCAAAGGTTGTTATGCTAGTGAATATTATTTAAGACCTTCACAATATTTGGGACATAGAAAATTATTTATTTCTAAATATTTATCTTCTATATTACTTATGAATATATGTTTAAAATTTTTTTAGGTTCCCAAAAATTCATTTACTAGTCCCATTGGACCCAAAGTAGCATGAGCACCAAAACCATCTCCTAACTGATTTTATTCTAAAAATTCCTTGGAGTCTCAAGAAAGACATATGCTACATGGAAAATGGTTTCTCTAGGTACATGACTGGAAATCCATCAAATTTCACATCATATAATAGACGTGATGGAGAAACTATTTCATTTGGAGATAACTTGAAAAGAAAGACTAAAGATTTTGGTGTAGTTGGTATTTCAATTTATGTTATTATCTCTAAAGTATTATATGTTTATTATTTAAAATATAATATAATTAGTATTTGTCAATTATGAAATGATGTAATGTTTGTTAAATTTAAAAATGATAAATTTATTGTGTTTAAAAATGAATCTGTTTTGTTTTATACTAAACAAAATGATAATATTTATTCCATTGATTTTGCTAAACTAATAGATCAAAATGTTAAGTGTTTGAATTCTATTTTGACAGATCATATTTATGGCATAAGAGGCTTGGACCTAAAAATTTCATATTGTTTTACAAGATATCTAATCATTAATAAGTTCTATAATTACCCTATCATAAAGTTGACAAAACACACGTATGTGATCCATGAATGAAATGAAAGCAATGCAAAGAAACTCTCAGATCAACTAAAAATATTAATACTATAATACCTTTACATATGATTCATTTAGACCTATTTAGAACTTTTCAAACTGTGAGTCTAGATTGTAAGATTTTTTTTAGTCAATTTTAGAATATTTACATGGATTTATTTTATTGCACATAAAAGCGACCATCAAAGTTTGATGATTACTAAAAACTAGTTCAAAATGAAAAATTTGATTTGATTTTATTTATTCAAAGTGATAAAGGAAAAGGATTTCAAAACTTGGATTTTGATTTTTTTATAAATAAAATTATTATTTTCATAACTCATCTGTTCTTAGAACTCCTTAGCAAAATGGAGTTGTAGAAAGGGACAAAAAAATTTATAAGAAATATATGTGACTGCTAAATGAGTACAATTTAGTAAAAAATTAGGCTGAAGTTATTCATACAACATGTTATGTTTCTCACATAATTCTTTTTAGACCCATTTTAAGGAAAACCCTGTAACTTCCCAACCTAACTCATTCTATGAAAAATAATCAGACAGGTTCACCATGTGACCACAGGCACACCTTCCTGAATACTAGAGACTGCTGACTAACTGTGAGGGTTTATGGAGGTATTATGTGGAGGCTATATCCTTTGTATCAGTGTAAAAAATATAATATAAAAAACTAAATTAAATCCATAAAAAATAAACTAAAAGGATAAGAAGATAAATATAAACAAGGCTATGATAAATGAAGTGCAATAAAGGCTCAAAAAACCATTCTATGCATACAACTAACTTCCCAATAGGCCAATTACATGTACAGACTAGAATAAAAGAAATAAGATGAATCCATGAAATCTATAAGCTATGACACACCCCATGCACATGAAGCTGTTCAAGATATCAAGTTGAACGTCTAACTTCTAAATCCACATGCTTTAGCCCGAATTGTACCTACATCATGTGAACATATTCTTGGGTACCCATGTACAATGATGGTCTGAGTAGGGTGTGAATGTGTAAATTAGTAGGGCACCACCAACACGGTCCCGTACTAGACAAAATTTTCTAGGATATGTTCATGTGACATGCTCAGATGAAATAAATAAATAACTATAGAATAATACATAATTTAACCTCTAACCATACCTATTTCAGTTCGATGCTGAAATATCTATGAGCATGTTAGGATTACCATGCTAATCATATTAACCAGTGTTTATCCTTGGGTCTGAGGCCCCAATCAATCATACCTAGTTCAGCCAGTGCGAGGAGGGGGGGGGGGGGGGTCTCTGTACATGTCACATAGATCGTGAAAACCAACATGGCCCTTTGGATGATCCCCCATTAATCCCAGGTGATCTTTAGAGAACAAGCCTACTAGGGGTAATATACCCATCCCTATGGAATGTGATCTCATCCAGTTGGGGGGTATACCCATCCTTGTTGTGTAGAATCACTACCCTAGGCACAATACCATCCAAGAGAAATATACCCATCACCAGATCATCTATAGAGCATGAGACTACTGGGGGTAATATAATCATTCCCATGGCATGCATGCTCATTCAATTAGGGGTAATATACCCATCCCCATGGTGTAGAACAACCTCTTCAGGCATAATACTATTCGGGGAGAAATATACCCATCTTAGGATCATCTAGAGAGCACAGGCCTACCAAGGGTAATATACCCATCCCCAAGCGAAGCATAATGACCTGTAAAAGAAAACACATGCCCAGGACATCTATCATCCTGTGGTGTCAAGCATACATATAAATTAAAAAAAACATACCACAAGGAATGGCTGGACACCCAAACCCTTCATCATCATCTCAACCCCACCAAGCTTACATGTCGGTTTGGGTTATAAGGTGACACCCACAACTATGACTATGAAAAACAAATCACCTGCCTAGGGTTGGTCAGTCAATGAGGCACCTGCACCAGTTCCCTAGGTCACAGTATATCAAAGGAACCCTTACAAGGGATCTTGATCCCATAAAAGTCTCGTGTTAACACATGATACTCAGAGGACATCATTCTATTCAGCATTGTTAGTAGGGTAGCATGACCTTTCCAACTATAATAGGTTTTCCACATACGAAATGGTCAGAAGGATGGAGCATGATGCATCTCAACCATCACATTCTCTCTAGGTTGGTATGCTCACCCAACCCATTCTTTTCTACCTAAGGTCTATATGCCTAGGCTTGGTCATGTCATAAGGGGGAGTGTCAGTATCCCCCTATGCTACCTCAAATAACACCAAGACTATAAGTGGTTATAGGGTCCTCACATGCACTATTCAGTCCATGGATGTGTTAGTCAACACTCAACTCTATGTGGGTGTACAAGGTTCCCAAGCATGGGCCACTAAAACATGCTTATTCATTTTTTCAGAAGGACACCACTCATGGGGGTCCAAATGTCTCAGGTTTAGGCCTTGGCCATCGATGACTGGGGCATCATGTTGGTGCCCTATGACCAAAATGTCCAAGGCGCTAATGCATTTTGTTCAAGGTATTAAACTAATAGGCCATCATAAAATTAAAGATTTAACTCTATTAAAATATTCCAATTAAAAAGGAGGGAACTGCTAATCGGGGTGAGCCCAGACATCACATATTCCATATATAAAAATCATAAAAATTGTGGGCTATTATGTGAGATCACCTACCTCCTTCCGAGGCCTTTTACATTTTTCACAGCTTGATAATCCGCTTTCTGACCTCGCCCAAGCTGTCTCGTCTCCATTCAAGCTCAGATCATTGCTTGAGCCCCCACTTCATATCACATACCATAAATAATTAATTATAAACAATTATAATTAATTATTTTATTTAAAACCATGCAGAATAATTGATTAACAACTCACTGGTTCATCACATCACACAAGAACCAAGTCAAACCAGTCATGGAAGGTCCGCAGTAGACCCCCCAGTACCAATCTAGGACCAAGACCTCAACACCAGATCTATTTCCATAATTAATTTAATTTAATTTAAACAAAAACCTTAAATTAATCTATGTTGTGGTGTAACTTTAACTAAACAATGAATAATGGTTGGCATACATTGTATTGGGATGTACTCTAGTTAGGCTGCATAGAAGCCCCATTGATCTTGGTGATTTCCACCATGACCCGGTTAAAATTTCCAAAAACTATAAACTGGTTTGCAGTAAAATAAAAAAGTCTTGAAAACAAGGATACATGAAGGAGGAGGAATAAACTCACTTCAGATTCTTTTGAATCACTCTTAGAACCACTGAAAATGGTGAAAAGAAGAGGGAGTGGGATTTTCGATTGAATCCCCCCATGTGTTCTGTTCACTCGAATACAAAGTATGGGTTGACCCCCCTTTAAAAACTAAAAACACACACTAGGACACTATCATAGCATGCTGGAAGGCATCACATCATGAATTTTTTGGAAAATCACTCATACCCCTTTTCATGACCTAAATCCCTCTGGTACACCCCATAAATCCATCTCACAATGTGAATACCCCTTTAACATCATGAATGGTCTATTGTTGTTGTTTTCAATAGCATCAGATTCCCAACCACTCCTCTGGAGTACTCCCGAATGCCTGGGTTATCTCCCAAGCCTTGAACCCCACCTAAAAACTCTTCTTAGGGTCTTCTAAACTCTCATAAACTCATTTTGAGTCACGATTTTCAAAATGAAAACCCCCAAAATAAAAATTTAAATTATCCCTAAATTTTATGACATATTTATATACGGGTTATTTGAAACATCTTATTAATTATAGAAAGGAAATAAATATAAATTAAACTATTTTTAGGATATTCAAGTGTTGTTAATGATTATAGGGTTTATAATAAAATATTTGAGGTTATTAAAGAATATATTCTTGTTAAGGTTGATGAAAAAGTCTTAAAAGGATAAATCTTTTGAAAAAAATCAGATTGAATAAGATTTTAGAAATTTTAATTTTAGAAATTTTAATTTTAGAAAATATGAAAATATAGAATTAAATACACTCATTGAGGGGGAATATTACCCTCATAAATGAACCTGGAAAACTAAAGATCACCCTATTGAAAGAATTGTTGGTGATTTTGAGTCAAGAGTTTACACTATAAATTTATTAAGAAATTTCTATCCTAACTTTTCTTTTAATTATGATTATTTTCCAAATAATGTTTCATAATCTTTAAAATACCCTAACTATATTTTATCTATATAAGAAGAACTTAACTAGTTTTCTAGAAATGATATACAAAAATTTATTTTTCCAACTAAATATTATCAAATTATTGTTACCAAATGGATATTTATAATTAACCTCAATGAATCTAGATATATTAATAGAAATAAATTTATATTAGTTTCTCAATGTTTTTTTCAAGAAGAAGGAATTTATTATAAAGATACTTCTATTCATGTTGTTGATTAGAATCAATTCATTTTCCATTATCTTATACTACTCATCATTTTTTAAGATTTATCAAATGGATATTAAATGTTCTTTTCCTAATGGTTTAATTTATGAAGATGTTTTTTTAAAAGAACACATAGTTTTGAGAATGAATAATATCTTGATCTTGTTTTAAAAATTTGAAAGGCTCTTTATAGACTTTAGTAAGATCATAGAGAATGTTATGAAATATTATCTATTTTTTTCTAAAAAATATTTTTATTAAAGGTAAGGTTGACCATACTTTATTTATTAAAAATTATTATAAAATTATTTAATTATTCAAATTTATATTGATGATATTATTTTGGATCATCGAGTGAATTTCTTTATAAATAATTTTCAGACTTAATGACTAGTGAATTTGACTTGGGTCTTGTGGGAGAATAAAAATTCTTTCAAGGAATTTAGATATTTGAAAGAAATGATAGATTTTTTTTTCAATCAGTATAAGTATTCTAAATAATTTTTTAAAATATTTGGTCTTAATTCTAGAAAAATTTAAAATACCCTTATGAGAATTTCATGTAGATTAGTTGCATATGCTACTGAAAAACCTGTTAAAATTAATGTTTAGAGGAATGATTTTCAGTTTTCTATATTTAACTACTTATAGATCTAATTTAATTTTGTTTGTATGTATGTGTGATAAATTTCAAGCTAACCCTAAAGAAAGTCACTTGAGATCTATTATAGGGATTATTGAATATGTAAAAGGATTTATAAACCTTTGTTTATTTTATTCAGGTAAAACACTTTTTGAATTAAAAAGTTATTCTATTTCTAATTTTGGATATTTCAAAGTTGATAAAAAAATACTAGTGATATGTGTCAATTTTTAGGAAAGATTTTAGCTTCTTGGAGTTCAAATAAACAATTATTAGTTTATTTATCTACATCTGAAGAAGATTATATTATTGCTATTATTTGTTGTTCTTAGTGTGTATATATTTAATAGAAATTGTTTGACCTTGATATTAATTTTTTAAAAATTACCATTTTATGTGATAATTAATTTGCTATTTCTATTTCTAATAATCCATTACAACTTTATAGAACTGAACATATTGAAGTTATATATCACTTTATTAGAGATCATGTTAAAAAATGAGATATTTTTTTAGAATATGTTTCTAGCGAGGATCATTTGAAATATATTTTTATTAAACCTTTATATTTTCGTAAGTTTGAAAAGATTAAATATGAACTTGATATGGTGGAAGTATGAAATGAATTTGATATATATATTTAGAGGGAGTATTTTGAATATTATTTATTATTTATAATTATTTTCATAGCTCATTTATAGTTTTATTTTTTATATATATAAGCTATTCAAAAAGAGTATACACTCACTACTATATGCATTTCAATAAAAATAGAGTTGAAATTTTAGGGAAGTTTAAACAACTTTCATATTCTCTTTGTTTATTCATTTTTTAATTTGAATTTATTTAGGAGGGGTTAGAAAGTATTCTTAGGGTCATCAATTTATCCTATTTCTCTACTGTTAACATTATTAATCATGTTGTAGAATAGTTATTATCAATTTCTTAACAATACAAATTATTTTTCTTTTTGATTATTACAAAAGGGAGAATTTTCATGTTTTAAAAGATTTATTTTGTAATTATTGAAAAAGGTGAGATTTTTGAGTTTATCCTTTGCCACTTTATTTTTCTATGTTTTGATAATTACAAAATATTCACTTATCTATTTTATTATTCTCCCCCCATGGGTGAGAAGGGTGGTTGTGATGAGAGGGGTTTGGGGCGTGCGTCACGGGGTCGAGTCCTCGAGTGTGTTTTTGGTTATTTCATGTGTTGTACAACCATCTTATAATATATCTATTTTATTATTCCCTTTAACATGATTTTTTTTTAAATAATAAATTATTTTATTATTTAAATCTTTCACTGCTTGTAAAAGAGAATAATTGTATTAAATTTATTTGTTTATTATTTAATTTACCTATTAATTATTGTTTATTCTTTATTTATTCATATTGTTTCATGTAATTATTATTCTAGTTATATTATTTTCTCATTATGTGTCATTAATTAGAATAATTTCATTTTGAATGTTTTGGATTTTTAACAAAGGACTAGTCTAACAAAGTAAGATTTAAGACATATAGGATGTTTAAAGTCCTATGGGGGTTGAAGTCCTAAAAAATGGAAGATGGAATTTTTTCTAAGATCAGAGTCTTATAAAATTTAGAAATTCATATGTGGATTTTAAAATTATTATGTTCTTTAAAAAAAATTATTACAAACAATGATATTTTCTAAATTCTAAAGTCTTATGAGATTACCAAAGCTATACCAAATCAAAATCCGCCTAATTATAAAGTATTACATGAATTGAATGTCTTACAATAATTTGAAAGTCTTATTAATTATTAGTCTTATGAAATTCAAAGTCTTATGAACTGAAGTTTTATGAAATATAAAAATCTTACAATTTTAAAGTCTTATGAACTAAAAGTATCACCCGATCAAGAATTCTTTAATATATCCTAAGCTATATATTTTATGTATTTTTTAAAAATTATTTTAATATATTACTTATGAATTATATATTTTTTATTTTGAGTATTTATTTTTAGGAATATTTTGGTGATATTTTTGATTTATGTAATATTTAAATGATTATTTATTAGTTTCATTTACTTTATTTTTTTCAGACTAAATATTTACAGTGATACAATAACTATTTTCAAGGAGATTAAATAAATATTTCAAATACGAAAAGTTATGGAGATTAATTCAAGGATTTATTTGTGGGAAATCTAATTATTCAAGTGATCATTTTTGAATGGTATGATCTTTATTATTTAAACCTAGGGATTTATGACATTTTTTAATTTTCATGAAAGTATTTTTGTAGCAATCATGAACAGAGATGAATTTACCAACATTGAATGAGTTCGTTGATTAAAAGGTGATCTATTTAAGTTGAGATCAGAAAAAATAGGGATAGATAACATAGATAGATAAAAGTGTGCGTGCGCTATGTGACATGATAAGTAAAAAGTACACACTGCACACATTTGTGATCACAACTATTGAAAATTATTTCTCTGTACTTTAACATGCTGCACTCTACTACTAATAATGTGATCAAAGAAGCTTCAAAATTCAAAATTTACAACTTTTTTATTCTAATTTTATGGTGTTGTATTTCATAATATTTTATATGTGCTTTTATTTTTGGTTTATTATTTTTCATTCAGGAGAAGGATTTGGTTGGTTATACCTCTACTAAAGGGTATGTTTGGATTTTACCTCAAGAATGAAAAATGAAGACTATTTGGGTTGTGCCTCCAATATGAAAAGATAGTTTTCAATAGTTTGTGACTCCCCTATAAAATTCAATTTATTAGTGGGTGTCATTTCTCTTGGGGATATAGAGAAGTGAATAGTATATGTAGTATCCTTTTTTATCTGAACTAAAATAAAAAATCATTTTTAATTCAGTTATTTGACCCCTACACTTAAACATAAACTTGTTTAAGTATAACATTGACTTTAAAATGTAATTATTTTTAGTTTCCCAATTCACCCTCATGATCATTATTTATATCTTATATCTAGAACAATAGATAATCTATCATAAAACCCTAATTTAAATATATCAATAAATTTTAAAAAATATTTCAAAAATATTTTGAAATCAACCTGAAAAATGATTCTTAATCGAGGCACACACAATTCAATGTTTTTTCACAATAATGCAACACTTTTTAATTTCAAGCATAATTCTCCAAATTCACTCAATTAATAAATTAACATACAATTTGAGAATAAAATTGATTAAAAAAGGGTAAAAATAATATATGGTACACATATAAAATGAGGTCCTATCAAATTTACCCAAACTTATGTTGCGGAAATGATGGGATTTGCAGTGACAGAAACAACAAAAAATAGAAGATTAAAAGGGAAAAGAGAACAAGGAAAAAAATATTGATGTGGTTCAGGAATAATCCTTACATCCATGAAGAGGCATAATATCCACTATAATTCAAGAGCACAATTACATAGTTTTTTTTTTCAGTAACAAACCCTAGCACGAAAATGGGATATAAATGGATAGGAAGACAATCACTGTTCCACCAACCACACAAGAAGTCTGCATTTCTATAATGAAAGGTAGCCACCCAAGTAAAAAGGCTATAGTAAGTTGACTCCAAAGTCCACACTGATATAGTGCATGTTAGTGTCAATCGGTGTCGGTCGGTCAGCTCTTCTAGAGTGGCCATAGATACTACAGTGACACAAAAAAAACTTACTTAATCTGATCAGGCTACAATAATCCAACAATATCCCACTTGAATCCTGACCCACTACACTGCTATGCTTCTATGCAACTGAAAAAGAAAAATTACTTAATCTAAGTTCTTCCTCTTCTTCACTCACTAGTGGCGTGCTTTCCATTCGCAGATTCAATTTCAATCAGACAATTCATGAAATACAAACTGTTTTCCTCTTGTACTCCCATAATGTCTTCCGTTATTATGTCTCTCATCATCTGTTCGTCAGTGGGATCAAAAAAGGCACAACAATGCCTGGACTTCTATATCACCATAGGCTTTGTCAACATGTCTGTCAGATTTTTGGTTCCACAAATATTCTGCAATGTCAGCAACCTATCCTGTTTCAAACCTCTGATGAAATGGTACTTCAATTGAATGTGCTTCATCCGGGAATGAAACACTGGGTTCTTTTCAAGATGTATAGAACTCTGACTATCACAATGCAATAAATTATCCTCTTGCTTTCTTCCCAATTCATCCAAGAAGTTATTCATCCAAACCATCTCTTTCCTAGCTTCTGTTACAACAATGTATTCTGCCTCTATGGTGGATAAAGCCACCACCTTCTGCAATTGTGATATCCAACTTACCGCAGTTCCTACACAAGTAAGTACATAACCCATGGTACTCCTCCTTTTGTCGACGTCGCCTCCAAGGTCCGCATCCAAATACCCCTGCAATGAATTTCATTTCCCAAAGCATAGAGATACCTCCTTGCTTCCCTCTATCCCCATGTTGCTTTCCAGGGTTATCCACAAACCTTCTCACAACTCCCACTACATGAGTGATATCAGGTTGAGTACAGACCATGCCATACATCAGGCTTCCAACAGTCGATGTGTATGGAACTTTTTCCATGTACTCCACCTCTTCTTCCATCTTTGACGAGTGCTCCTTTGATAGTTTGAAATGGATCACAAGGGGAATAGAAAATTCCTTTTCTTCCATCATACTGAATCTTCTCAGAACCTTCCCAATGTAATTAGCCTGTGACAACATCAATGTTCCAACTGTGCGGTATCTCTTGACCTTCATCTCTAGAATCTTTCTAGTTTCTCCAAGATCTTTCATTTCAAACTCCTAAGCTAACTTCCCTTTCAGCTCATTAATCCTCTGCATACATGATCCTGTAATGTTCATGTCATCCACATATAAAAGAAATAAAAATTTATTCATCACCAAAGGATTTTATGTAGCAACATTGATCCATGCCGCATCGTTTGTATATATATTTATTCATGAATGCATTAAACATTTTGTTCCACTGTCTGGGTTCCTAATTCAACCCATACAATCTCTTCTGGAGTTTTCACACCAGGTCTTCCTTTCCAGACTATACGTATCCCTATGGAAACTTCATGTAGATATCCTCCTCCAAATATCCATGAAGGAAAGCAGTATTGACATCAAGATACTCAAGGTGAAAGTCTTCTGATGCCACAATGCTGTGAAGCACCCGGATGGTGGTAATCTTCACTATAGTTGAAAAAATTTCAGCGAAGTCCATAACTTCTTTCTGTTAAAAACCTTTCACTACCAGTCTTTCCTTGTACCTCCTCTTACAATTATGTTCTTCCTTGACCTGGTATTCCCTCTTGTTCTACAATGCTTTCTTTCTTGTTGGAAGAGGTGTCAGCTTCCAAGTGTTGTTATCATACAATGAGTAAATTTCCTCCTTCATTGACAACTCCCACTTGCTTGAATCCTTCAGCTGCAATGACTCTTTAAAACATTATGGTTCTCCACTGTCATTCAATAACAAATAATTCAAGGATGGTGAATATATCTGCACATGCCTTATCACCCCTATTGATCTCCTATAGCTTTTATTGATGTATCTTCATCCTCAACATAAAATCACTCACACCTGATTCAAATGAATCAACATACTGTATTTTATCTTAGGAGGCCCATAGAATTTTCCAATTAATTTAATAATGATCATATTTTCCTTATCAATTGTTGTCAATCAGATGAATAAGAAGAGTATTGTTATATTAAGAATAATCCATTATCATTTTTTTATTTAAACACACATGGATCAAATTATGGATTAGTGTAAATTCTTCTAGAGTACCCAAATACCAAAATTTTAAAAATTAATTCCCCCAAACATTTAAAATTTAATCAATCTTAAATTAAATTAAATATAATTTTTGAGATAATGACATCAAATGAAAACAACTCAGTGTATTGCATGAGATAAGAAAAGAAATGATTATCTAAGAAAATGAATGTACGTAAAAAAATAGAAATATTTATGTTACCAAATTATTAATGATTTAAAAAAAAATTGGGACAATTTTTGTGGTAAGGAAATAATATAGGATATCACACAAAGATGCGTGATTCCTCCAATATTAAACTCAACATTATCCTCAACATAGAATCCCAAGGTGGGTATAAATTTCTTAATTGAATTTCAAAACTAGTTTTCCATTTTAATCGCATCGTGAAATCTTGTGATGTAATAAATAAATTCAGTATTGAATATATTACATAATGAAATTTATCTTATCATGCATTGGAGAAAATAGTAAACTAATTTTAAGAAAAGTTATAATCCCCTGATTAATTTTAGCACTATTTTATTTTTTTCATAATAAAAAACAAGAAATAAATGATTAGAACTCAAAAATATATACTATTACCCCCCTCAAAAAAGTAACACAAAATCTCCATCATCATGGATAAAAGAGACAACAACACATCAAAATAAAAGAAAAATACATTTCATGTTGAAATAGTGGGTGATCTAGAACCAATTACGCAGTACCTTTGATTACTATATCATGCCTACAATTAGTTATACATGATGCCTACTTACCATTAAAATGTAGACTTTTCTGCATCCACTATTAAAATAGTAATGTCCATAGATTAATTATTGTATCAAAAAGTTATAGAAGATCCTAGGCTATAATGAGAACCTCAAGATACAATGATATTAATCTTAAATATATCCTATGTTCTAGATACATCATACCGACTAGACATAGTAGATGTTTTACTAGAAGATGTTGGGGGATCATAGGAATTGAGACTTCTTCTCATGAAGTTCGCACTTGGTGATCTCTAGTAGGGAGATCATGAGGAAAAACCCACCAATAGGGACACCACATGTTTTTGGTGTCATTGGTTGTTCCTGTCAATGAACATGTGCATTGGTCACTTGACTTGAGATCATTACCAGTGTGTGCCATTTGCTTGAATACTTTAATGCATGGAAAAAATAGTGATATTGAAAACACAGAGAGGTAGCTTGTGTTGGGTGCGTCATCGGTGGTATGACATTGATTGAAAGGTCAAGAAAGGATTTTTCAATTCCAAGTTAAGGAAGTTTTATATCTTAGGCTTGGTTGATCAGTATGGTGCTACCTTCATAAGTCTTTGGCCAAAGCAATCGAAAGGTAAATCCATCTAGTTAGATCAATAAATAATAATGTAAGAAAAGTTCGATGACACAAGAGTGTATCCGGCATTATGATATATTTAAATACAAAGTGGTTATACTACACAGTACATGTTCATAGGATGGTTTTCATTGCTATGACAATCCTTATCTCTTTAGGGGCCTTGATGGGTTTTTAGACTCCGCTCTTGGTTTGTGGATACTATTCACTACTATCGAGATAAGGGCCTAGG
The DNA here is from genome assembly GCA_963277665.1 of Viscum album. NCBI lineage: Eukaryota > Viridiplantae > Streptophyta > Magnoliopsida > Santalales > Viscaceae > Viscum > Viscum album. The sequence goes on along the minus strand of OY728166.1, from coordinate 1,402,164,138 downwards.
GAGTCACAGATAATAGCATATTCAAAAATCCTCCCTATTCAGTTGAACATGTTTATTGGACATGGTGGGCCCCACCATGAGGTCCGAGTGTTTTCCAAGGCATCAATCACCAAAAAAATAAATAAATTCATTATTATTCAATTTATTAACAATTGGGTTAAATTTATTTAAATTATTTACAAGTTAAGTAAATAAAAGAAAATATTAATCGAACAAATATTAATTTACTATTAAAGGTTCGTTTAATATTAAGTGGGATTAGGTTTCGAAAAAAATGAATGAAATTTTATAACATAATTATATATATATATATATATATTACAGATATGTGATAAAAATAATAAAAAATAATGACACAATTTAGTTTGTCATAATTATTTATTTAGTGGATGTTTAATAAATGGGGGATGGAGAATCCTATATGATATTTAGAAACTCCACTATAAATGGAGATATAGGCTCTCTTCTATACATCTATTCATTCATTTAAAATGAGATCCTCTATCTCCTCCTAATTTCTAGAGAGATGGTCTCTCCCAAGAGTCGATCCAAGAACGCCTTCAAGCAACGAAGGTAGAGGATGACAATTATCATTGAGACATTAATGATATCGTCGGATCACCACACTAGCACGAGGAATTCAATGATTGGTGCTCCCATGGATTTTTGAAGCATGTGTAGATGATCTAGAGGGATCATGTGATGGATCCTTCAAGCAATGATCACTGACGACGATTTACTATCAACTGCACCTTCAGATCTGTAAAGTTATGTTTACATTTTTAATTTTTGTGCGATTTTAATTTACATGAGATCCTCGAACCATACCATGGCTCAGATCATCAGTGAAAACAAGTTTTGTTATCCCGTCGATGAAATGTTTTAAATCCCTGGACCACCAACTTTCACTGTGGGCCCTGGTACCTTCAATTGGTATTAGAGCTTCCATGAAAATGTTCTAAGACAAAGAAAAATTACTTTTCATTAATTCAAATAGAGGGTTTAATTTATGTCCCAATGGTTTAGACTGCGCGCCTATCTGATTTCGAATGACAAAGATATGACCATTCAAATTTTTTGATACTGATCAAATTTGCAGTTTGATCCCAGGTTTTAAAATATTATTCATCTTCAAGAATCGACCAAGTTTCGATCGACGTCAGTTCATTGGAAATAATTCAAATTATGTGAAAATTATAATTTTACAATTTTATAATTTTCATAAAAATTTTATTATTATAATAATATTTATTTTATTATAATAATAATAATATAATAAATTATTATTTTATTATAATAATTTTATTATTATTATATTGAGGATAATTTAATAGCCTTTGGATAATGTGGCAAGGTGTGTGGAAGTTAAAAAGAGGGTGGCCGACATGACTTGGTGAAACAAAAAAAAGTCAAAAATGTCTTGACAAAAAAAATCAAATGGGAGGGTGTGGCCCCCCCTGTCGGTCGCCATGGGGTTGCCCTGCCACCCTCACAGGCCACCTGCATGACATCGTCACCCCACCTGTCTTTGCAAGGCCACCGACCACCAGTCCCCAACCATCACCCTGAACCAACCTGCTGCCTCTCTCTAACGACGCCCTCCCCTGCAGCATCCCGCTCAGCTCTACTCGGTCCTCGTCCTTGGTCCGGTGGAGCAACCCAACGTGACCCCATGATTTGCTCGCCCCAGCCACCACCCTCCTTTGTCATCCTCCTCTTTTTTTGGCACCGTGGTGCCCCTATCGCCACTCTAACTTCTACGATGAACCCTAGGCTAGCCTCCCAGGCCGCTCCGGCTATTGCATCCCTATGGATAAGAGGGCCCGTGCAACCTCCACCAACCTCCACCGTAGATTTCACCTTCACAGTCCATATTTAGATTGCACCCTCACCGTCCTCCTAGAGCACTGCCCTCTATTGTCCACCACCACCCCTCCTAAGGACCAACATCCAGATCGGGACGCCGCTGCCTTTCGTCACCCTGTGCTGCTACACAGGTCTTCACTCTAGTGCCTCGTTGCTATTCTATTTTATCTACCTCGCTCTAGATCCAGTGAGCAGTGCCACTGACCATCTAGTCGACTCTTCACTCCAACCAGATCTGGTGGATCCAGTCTCAGACCACCCTAAGGTAATCCTCAGATCTACTGGACCCGAAACACCTGGATGTAGCCCGAGCAGGTCTGCCCAACCCACTACAAGAAATCCTACCTATACCAACACATCTATACTAACGGTTTGTAAAAACTATTGGTATAGCTCCCCTTTTCCAATGGTTTTTCCAAACTGTTGGGAAAATCCCACTTTTACCCAACTTTTCCCAATGGTTTTGCCAAACCATTTAGAAAAGACCAATTTTAGACCACTTTTCCCAATGGTTTGGAAAAACTATTAGGAAAAGGTATGGTTTTTCCAACGGTTTTGCTGAACTATTGAGAAAATCACACTTTGAGACCACCTTTCCCAACGGTTTTTCCAAAATGTTGGGAAAATCCCTCATTGATACCACTTTTCCCAATGGTTTGGGAAAACCATTGAGAAAGGGTATGGATTTACCAATGGGTTTTCCAAACCATTGGGAAAATCCCACTTTGAGACCACTTTTCCCAAAATTTTGGCCAAATCGTTGGGAAAACCCACTTTTAGACACTTTTCCCAATGGTTTGGCAAAACCGTTGGGAAAGGGTATGGTTTTCCCAATGGTTTTTCTAAACTGTTGGGAAAATCCCACTTTGATAACATTTTCACAACAGTTTGGAAAAATCATTGGTAAAGACATACCCTTTCCCAATGGGTTTTTCAAACCATTGGTAAAATCCCACTTTGATACCACTTTTACCAATGGTTTGGAAAACCCGTTGGGAAAGGGTGGGTACCCTCCCAACAGTTTTCAGAACCATTGGGATAGGTACCCTTATTTTTTATGAATTATTTTGTCAAATATCATCATAAAAATCAATATATAAATTACACACACAAACACATATATATTTATCCGAATATATTCACAAAGTTAATTATAGAATAGTGGTAAAGTCTATGATATATAACCCACAAGTTATGGGTTCAAACCTCTGCCGTTTTTTTTAAATTTACCTATACCAACAGTTTGGGTAGCTATTGGGTGATTAGGTGTGGAGATAGACCGAACCCAACAGTTTGGGGAAAACCGTTGGGAAATACATATCCCAACGGTTTCCTCCAAACCGTTGGTATAGGTATATCCCCACGCCGAATAACCCAACGGCTGCCCAAACCATTTGTATAGGCTGTAAAAACAGTTTAGGGACCTATACCAATGGTTCCAAACCATTGGTATAAGTAATGTTTCTATTAGTGACCCATAATGGGTATGGGTGGGCATGCCTATCCCAATTTACCCTATCATGGGCTTTGCATAGCCCAAAATGGGTTTGTGCAGGTATGACGCGACCCAGTTTAGACCTGCATGTGTTTTTCAGGGTTTGAACCAATTGAATTAATATATTGAATTAATTTAATTTTATAATTAAATTAAATTAATTGAAATATTATATTTGGTTTAAAATATTGATTTTAAAACCCGGGTAAATTAATTTAATTTTAGTTTTAAATTAATTAATTAATTAATTTAATTTTTGGAATAAAAACTTAGATTAATTATTGGATCTAAGAATAATTAAATTATTTTAATTAGTTAATTCATTTAATTTAATTAAATTTAACCTTTTTCTTATTTAATGAAATTTAATTTTTTATCACGTATTAGTTTACCCACTTCCTGGTCTTGAGCACCAACCTTTGTTTATCTATATTTAATTATTTAATTAATCCTTTAACTGCATGCGATGTTTGTAATTAATTAAATGATAGTATGCACATTGTCTTTATTTTTGGTTAAAATATATAAGGGGGTGCACTCCCAAATTCATCTGATATTTTTTACACCCCTAGTTCCCCTTGCCTGTGCACATGTAAATTTTGTATATTAAATGGAGACGGTGTACCATGTGGACCCCACCAAGATGAGGTGGTGTACATTGACCAAGATGATGCAAGAAGTGATGTGGACCCCACAAAGATGCTGCAATTCTTCATATGAGAAGCATATAAACATTTTGGGGGTGAGCTGCACCAAGAGTCAAGCGATGACTCAGGTATGATGCCCTTAGGTCATTATTGATTCTCAAGACCAGTCAGGTAATACTTTACCTTTATGAATTTATTTATTGTTTTAGGCATTTTATAATAGTAAAAAAAATACATAAAATAATAAATAATAAAATCTATAAGAAATGACGTATTTTTTTTATTAATGCTCAGTTGTGATAGTGAAAACTTAGATGAACAAGATTAATAGAAAAATGGATTATAATTTTCCGAGAGAAAAACACAAAAAACCCACAAAGTAATATTAATTCATTACCACCTTCCATCATTCAAATTTGAACAAAAAGGGGTGTTTGGGGTGCCAATCATGCCATAGCTAAGGATGCCTCCTACTACCGGGGAGTTCTTATGAAAAGGGTGGGTCCACTTAACTAAAGTGGTAGTGATGATTAACCATAGCTAACTTTATATCATTTTAGAGTCAAGTGTTGAGTAAATCAAGTTTTTTTAGAATCTCGGACTTCACTCAACAGATCATGGAACCGTGAGTTAGTGCGGTTGGAAAGCCAAAAGCCTACCTTGAACCCTCTGAGTAGTGGCATTGCCAAAGCTTGTAGACTATGAGGGGAGGTTCAAGGATCCTTTCCACTAGAATACTCAAATTAAAGATTATTCCAATTCTAGTATAGAGGGTTCTTACAATTTGATAAAATAGTTGGAGACATTTAATGATTAAATTAATCAGTGATGTCTAATTTGGTAATTAACATAAAAGTACTAATCTGCTAATTTTTTATTTTTTTAGAAAATAGAAAATAATACCATAAGAAAAACTGAAATAAATATTGGACAAAGTTTTTGTCCAAACTAGCATGAATTCTCAAATGCAGTACATGCACTTTCACATAATACTATTGTATCAGAAATTCAAGGTGCTGGTGTCCCTACATGTTAAAAAACCGCATGAAGCGAGGGTGTAAAACTGATTACAGGAGAATCATGTATGAAGCATATGACAGATATTTCATAATTCTATCATCAACATCCAATGTTAGTTGTGGTCACTACATTAGGACATGGATGTTAAGAACATACAGTCTCATCTCTGAGAAGTTTTCGAGGAAAAAGTTAAGAAAGATTTGAATGCGAAGATTATACTGGATTTTTGTAAGCATGAAAGGCAGACTATGATCTTTCATGGCATCCCATTATTATACCATTTTCACCCAATTTCTCTAGTTTTTTAAGGATACAAATGAATATTATAGAGTAAGCGCTCCATTACCTTTTAGGTAAGGTTTTCCAAGTAATAAGAATATTAAAGAAAGAATCATATTTAATTCTCATGGTGAATATCTTGGAAGACAAGCTGAAAAGTCCAATGAAAATTTACACCAATGGAACCTTCATAATGTAATTTAATGAATAGATATTGGTTATTAAACAAGAGTTTATTTTCATTGCATATTATGAAATAAATTTATAGAAGTTTAAAATGCAATGAAATGAATTGAATAACAAAGAACCCGCTTATTCTTCTGTGTATATTCATCAAATAAAAGTATTTTTTTAACATACTTATTGGATATTAAATAAAATATGACTTTCACATATGTTTATTGAAATACAGTAACCAAGTAAGTATATAAACATTACTAGAAGTAATGTGTCTTCTCCAAGAAGTTGAGAAAGGGTGATTCCTTAGTCAACAATGAGAAACACATAACTTATAATTTCAAATTGAATGATTCTAGTTAAACAAGTTGTTGAGTATAACAGAAAATTTTATCTCACATTCCCTTTGGACATAACGAGACATTATTCCAAGTTCAGGAATGAATGTTGTTTGTAGTAACATACTCAATAAATAGTTTTATGGTACCTAAATAATAGGCAACAAGTGAAGAATATAAAAATGAAAGACTTATTTACCTAGTGGTGGATAAATAATTCTTTTTCAAGAAAAACTAAAATGATGTCAAGGATATAACCATTATGTTATTTAGGCTTAGAACATCTAAACACTTTTAGTATTATCTACATCTTTAGTTTAGACAAAGAAACCTTTATAAATAAAGGTACACTATAAGGCTTTTGGAATCAGTTCAATAAGCGAGTGTGGAATATTCCAAGGGAATGCTAGTGGTAAAGATACAACATAAGATTACTTTATGTTTGTCAAGGAATGTGAATGTAAAGTATAAGCATCATTAGAAGTATGGGTTGCTTTGGATCGGTCTGCCAAAGAATATATTGACCAAAATTTCATCACTCATGATAATTTATCATGGAGTAATTCCTAAACACACATTACATTATCTACATCAAAACATTGATGCTAATAAAGAGGATCGATGATGATTATTACATGTTAACATTGATAAAAAAATTAGTATGAAAATATTCCTAAATGCACATTTTATATATCAAATTTATGATGTAAGTAGTATTAATGTTGTCACCTGCAGTAACTTCCATTATATTTCAAGATGTTCCTTGAAAATAATGGTGAAATCTCACAACTTATATTCCAACTAAAAATGAAAATTGGAAACCATACAACTCATAGTATGATGGAAATCCATTATGTCATAGGACATGTGTTTAGATGCAAAGATTTTGTTAGGACATAAACAAACTATCATTAAGCTAAACACATAATGTAACTAAGTACTTATTCTAACAGTTTCTTAGGATATTATATAAATCCCTAAGATAGAAAAGTTGTAGTCAAGTATTAGACTACATTTCTATATAATGGTGAACATATCTATTAGAGATAGTGGGAGCTAGATAGACTTGGATTTAGTCAATGATCGAGATGCATAGATGGTTGGGATAGGAACAAGATCCATAAGTACATGAGGAAGAGACATGTTCCTATGACACATAATGTGTATGAAGGTTAATGTCATAGTGATGGTTTTATATACACTGTGTCCAGTGATACATTATTAATTGTGGATAATAATTCATGAAAGTAAGCAGTATATGTAAATTATCTAAGATTTACAATATCAATTGAAATTCAATAATGGATTCCATGTTTCAAAGTAAAAAAGAGCTTATAAATTGAATACTAAGGTGAGAATTCAAGATAGATGATACATGGATGGTATAAGAGAAGTACGAATAAGTATTAATTGGTTATACCATGTCGGTATGACTAAATCCATTATAATTTTACTTGTATTATCTAACTTCTAATATCAGTTAATTTTACATTGGATATCAAGATCAACTTTTGTGGAAGGCGTCTATACAATGCAACCAAAAAGAGATAGTGACATCATAGAATGCTAATAAGGGTAAAAGTTACTTAAATATAATTTAGGATTAAAGTAATCAAAAAGATATTAGAGTATTACTATGAAATGAATCTTTTCCATTTGTTTACTAGATGTTAGTGGGAGTGCTATAGTTTTCCAAGATAAATATGTTCAGAAATATTTGTAAAATGATATTGGTATTACAGTTAGTTATGACCGGGATAAAAGTAATTCTCCAGTGATTGACTTAAAGTAGAAACCTAAGTTATAGGGAACAAGATCTACTGAGGTAGATCTTACAGTTTCTTAAACCTAGTCAATTGTACATATAAAGACATTATATTGAAAAATATAAGTTGGAATAATTCAAGGGAATAATTGTTACCCATGTCACAGGGAATAATATCTCCAAGTAAGACATGAAATGTCATAGGAGATTATTAAGCAGTGAATTGAATTCCATACACTTCAGTGATGGATCAATCACATATTCAATGATATGTTCAAGAATTGATATTGCTAGAATATACTTCATAGTAGGCAGATATCAATTATATCTAGTAACACTAAAAGTAAAGTGGTCAGAACTATCTGATTATACTTGAGAAAGTACAGAAGATATGTACATGGTAAGCGGAGAAGAAGATATACTAGTTATGGAGGGACACAAACTAGTCTTCCTTATATCAATTTGATATATTATCATAGTTAGGCTAAAGTGATGAGTGAGACAGGTTCATATTAGCCCGTGGTATCCATACCTACAAATACGAAGGATGTTGTAGCTTATAAGGAAACTAAGAAGCAGTTATTAAATGCCACAGTTTGTTCTAGTTCTTGTAATCACACTTAGTAAGTAAATTTTTATCATCCTACTAATTATTTACCAGTACTATCCAAGATTTCAAGTTTAGACAGTGGAAAAAAGTATATACTTAGGGGTACCATCTCTTGAGAATTTTTACTTAAGGTGATGAGGTCACATATATCAGAATAGTCAGGCGGTGGAAATGTGGTAGACCCAACAACTAAAATTGTTAATCAGCAAAAACATGATCTTTATCATGTGAGTGGCTAAAAAGTATGGTTAGAAAGTTGGATCTAGAGAGAGTGGGAGTGTTGAAATAGTGAGTGCCCTAGACCCAACTATGTAGAACTTTTGATTAACATATTGTGTATACAGTTAGATATATATGATGCTTACTTACCATTATAGTGTAGAATTTTCTGTGTCCACTATTGAAATGGTAATTTCTATAGATTAATTTTTGGATTAAACGGTTATAGAAGATCCTAGGATATAATGATAACCTAAAGATACAATGAAATTAATCTTAAATATGTCATATGGTCTAGATACATCATACCAACTAGAAAGAGTATATGTTTAATTATTAGGTGTTGGGGGCTTATAAGCATTGAGACTTCTTCTCATTAGGTTCGCACTTAGTGATATCTACTAGTGAGATCATGAGGAAATACCCACCAATAGGAACACCACATTATTTTGGTGTCATTGGTTGTTCCTATATACGAACACGTGTATTGGACTCTTGACATGAGATCATTACTAGTGTGTTCCATTTTATTGTGTACTTTGATGTAAGGAAAATACCATGATGTTGAAATCATGGTGAGGTAGCTTGTGTTTGGTGCATCATTGGTGGTATGATATTGGTTGAATGGTCAAGAAAATATTTTTTTCTTCCATGTTAAGGAAGTTATATATATCAGGCTTGGTTAATCAGGATAGTGCTACCTTCATAAGTCTTTTACCAAAATAGTTGAAAAGTAAATCAATTTAGTTAGATCAAAAAATAATAAAGCAAGAAAAGGGAGATGACACAAGTGTGCATCCTACTTTATAATACAAAGAGATTATAGTACATAGTAAATGTTTGTAGGATGGTTGTCATTGCTATGAAAATCCTGATCTCTTTAGGGGCCTTGATGAGTTTCTAGACTTTACTCTTTGTCTATAGATACTATTCACTACTATCAGGATAAAGTCTTAGAGGATAACACACAATAGAATATTCAATAATCCTTCATATTCAGTTGAATAGGTATATTGGACATGGTGGGCCCCACCACAGGGTCCAAATGTTGTCCAAGGTATCGATCTACAAAGAAAGAAAGAAGTAAATTATTATTTAATTTATGAATAATTGGGTTGAATTTATTTAAATTATTTACAAGTTTAGTAAATACGAGAAAATATTAATTGAATGAATATTATTTTAATATTCAAGGTTCGTTTAATATTAAGAGGGTTTACAAGTCAAGGTAAATGGATCAGGTTTTATCACATAATATTATATATATATATATATATATTACAAGTATGTGTTAAAAATAATAAATAATAATTATTCTATTTAGTTTATCATAAATATTTATTTAATGGGTGTTTAATAAATGTGGGTCAGGGAACCCTACCAGGTATTTAGAAACTCCACTATAAATAAAGAGAGAGGATCTCTCCCATATGAATATTCATTAATTTAGAATGAGAGACTCTATCTCCTTCTTTCTAGACATGGAGTCTCTTTTAAGAGGTAATCCAAGAAAACCTTTAAGAAACGAAGGTAGAGGATCATAGTGATCATCAGGACGTCGAAGATATCGTCAAATCGTCGTGATAACACTCACAATTCGACAATCGTCACTCCTATAGATTTTTCAAGAACGTATAGATGATCTAGGGGGATCCTTCTATGGATCCTTCAAGCAACAATCACCGATTATGAATTTCTATTGAATGTACCTTCATATCTGTAAAGGTATGTTTATGTTTTTAATTTTTTTATCTTTTAATTTATGTGAGATCGTTGAACTATACCGCAGATCAGATCATCCGAAATAATAAGTTTTGTCATAATGTCGATGAAAATATTTAAATCCCTAGACCACCGACTTCCACTACAGGTCCCGGTACCTTTATTTCACTTCAATTTTTAGATAATGATATGTAATTATATAGAGTGAGAATAAAGAAAATAGTTAAGTAGACAATCCTCGATAACGAATCCAAATTTCTCTCAAATTCAATATTTTATTTTCTAGGAAAACCACTTTTGGAGGTTTAGTGGGAACCCTCAAAAAATAACTATAATATAACAAATAATAGGAATTATAGGACATCATTAAACTATTCCAAGAAAATTTAAAAAAGTTTGATTCGCGAACCTTATGCAAGCTCCAATCCATGGAAAACTCCATCTTATTCAGATTAGGGGTTTCCAAACCCAACCCAACCCAATCAAATAGAACCGACTTGAATAGGTGGGGTCAGACTAAGAAAGGTATAATTATGGGTCTTATTACTTTGGGTTGACCCATGATCAAGTTAGGTCAGGTCACAAGTTGGAAAGAAACGGTTCTATCCCAACCCAACCAACCCGACCACCCATGTTTAGTTTAGGCAGCAGGATTTTAGGCACTGGTGAGGGGTCACCTGGTGAGAAGACGAGCAAAATCAATGCTTCAATGCATGAAGGTGTTATTATCAGTGTAGGTTAGGGTTGGGTATAGAGGATTTGAATGGTCGATGAATGGAGTTAGACCACCGCCGATCAAAAATATTTTTAGTGCATGATATTTCATGATGGTGTAGAGGATTCAGACCACCTTGAATATATACACTATGGACACCCTTTCTTCTTAGAGGCACAAAGTATCCCCATATACCTAACTACAATTTCTAACCTTGATCTATAGTCAGAGGTTCTTTTACAGAAGACAATGGAAAGAACGTGTACATTGTAGTCATCTATAATAATTTTCCAAGAACCTAATCAACATGACCCAACCCCACCCAATACAAAATGGGTCTGGTCGGATTGGGTCCCAATGAAAAATTATCCTTAACCCAACCTGACATATTTTTGATTGGGTCAGGGCCAAAAGATCCTCAAACCTGACCAAACTGAATCATAGACACCGTTACTCCAGTCCATCTTTTAAATGTTCCTCAAAGAAGAAATTCATCTGGTCCCAGGTCTTGATATACCCTTCTAAGCGTATCTTCCATTCATTAAAACCGTAGACCAGAATATGATCTTGATTATTAATCCATGTCATTTTCCATGTTTGTTTCAAAATATATCTCTCTTTAAAAATATTATGTTTCTAACCTCAATTTAGGCATTGATACCCAAAGTATCTTCTAATAATGATTCCTTTTAGTACAAGACCCAGACTAATGATGTTATTGTTTTGATTCCATCTTACCACTACAACTAATACTTGAAGATCCCCATTTCAGAATCTCTATGGTATTAAAAAGATTGATCTCTACCCTCTTCCATTCCTTTCCTAACATTATCATTTAAGACTCCCTCCTCCCTTCCTGGTTACACCTTAGTGGATTGATGGTTATTTCCTAATACCTTATTTAGTAGGCTCGCCCCTTGGTATGGGGATATGTTGAGTTCCATGGGACCTTGATCTTTCCTCACTAATCTGGGGAGCATCATATTGATACTAGGATTTTTATATTTATTAATCAATGTTTTTTAATTTTTAATCCACCATAGTGGTGTACCCTTGATAAAAATTGAGGAGGATACTCATAAACATAATTCTTCTATTATCACTATTCTTTATTTAGCTAAAATATAATAAATAAAATACTATTTTGAACTAAAATAGTAGAGGTCTTTATAAAATTCACATATAATATGTGAATAAAGGAATGTCAATGAAAATAAAATGATTTAATGGCACTAAATAGAATAGATTTAATGTTATCTGAAAAATCTTGATTATCAAGTAAACCCCTCCTTCATTTCTTAAATACAAATTCCCCACTATTATTATCTTAAATGCACAAAAAATAAAAATCAATTTCCATACATCCCACTATTCCAAATGGTGAGAAATATTCATTATAATAAAATTGATAATGATCAGTTCTAATGAGATACAATCCAATCATTAATAATTTCATTAATAATTTCCATGTAAATATATTCAATCAAGAACATATTTTTTCTCATGTATCTCAGTCAAGAAACTAAATTTTTAATATTAGATTAAATATTTTATTATCTTTCCAATCAATAATTAAATCCATTCCATATTGTATGAATCTAATTGATGATAGGGAAATAAATATTACCATGATGAGAAGATATAAAAAATCAGATAACGGAAGTCATAATTTTCCAAAACTATAATATTCCATGAGAGTTTAATTGATAAGATAAAAAAATGGAAATCATAGGAAGGGTTTACCAGAGTCTTGGTTAAATATATCCACATGGAAATCAGTGAAACATGAAGAAATAACAACATATATAAAGGGAATACACCATAATATAATTGAATAAGAATAAAAACACTCACATAATGGAGTCATAGTTAGGGAACAACAGAGGAACACAAGAGAAAATAGTTAGAAGAAAAGTAACAAGGAGTGGGAATGAATAATAAATAAGTATTGGACTAATTATTTAATAAAATAAATAAATAACTAAAATTTTACCTCATAGTTATCTCATGTATTTTAATCAATATGGAATCCTCCAGTAGTAAATCTCTAATTCAACTTAGGTATGAATACAAACTCACTTAATTCCTTATACACCAAAAGTGTACTCTATTAAAACCCTCTATAAAAATAGGATCTTTCACAAGGTTCTAACTCAAAAATTTCAGGAATCCCTACTTTTCTACATTCACCTCTTTTAAATTCCACCTGGAAGTATCTATTAAACAACTTCATTTAGCCAGCTCTAGTCCAGATCCAGTCCAATGAAACTATTGGGACTAATATAGATATAATTTGTTTTTAGATGTTGGAATAAGTGTTTGATGTTTGGTTTTTATTTTATTTTCATTATGATAAATTAATTCAATTTTTAATTATTAGTGATTAGATGAAAAGAGTATCATACTTATAAGATCATATGAGTAATTATTAAGAAAGTCCATCGATTTCAGTTTTCTATTCTGGAGGTGTTTTTTGAGTGAAATTGGTTTCAGAATAATATTGTGTATGGAATGAAGTTTTGATTAGGGTGAGAAGTTGTATTAGATTATAAATTTATGTCAAGATATTTGATACAAAATCTGATGATTCTTTGTTTTTTAAAAGTTCTCAAACATCTTATGTTACTCAAAACTTGTGATCCAAGATTTGTGAAGGAAAGGAGGGATAAAATTTTTTGTAATTAAGGAAGTTCTATGATGATCTCAATGTTATCAAAATCATGATTTGGTAATGAATAAAGCCAAAGTTTTTAGAATAATATTGGTTACAAAGTCTAAGTATTCCATTCACAGATATTTGATTTGTGTTCTACTGGTTGCTGAAGTAGTTTGGTCACTAAGAAGTTTGAATGAGTTAAATTTAAAAGTTTCTTTGAAGTACTGATTGACAGATCCATTAGTTGGGATGACTCATTGGACTATCTAATCCACCAAATAAATCAATACAAATTATCAATCACCAATTGAAGAGAACTTGAAAATAATGAAGTCACTGCCGACATCAGTTCATCAGACACAGAGTTCCACTGATTCATCAGAGGAGTTATGAAACTAATCCATCGTACAATTTGTTGATATAAAAATAGAATCAGATATAGAGTTCAATCATAGGCATACCAGAGATATTGAGTTGTTGGGACTGATGAATTAGATGATATTAGAGACCGATCAATCAAACGATTAAACAAAATTTAGTCAAACATTTTCATTAAAAAATCTTATTTTCAAGTGGGTTAAGAGTCATTTTATAGGCATTGACACCAATTCATCATATTATAAATAAATACCAATTCATCTGACCCTTGCTGAAAAAGGTAAGTCATTGGATGTTGGACTTCATCAGATACATGATCATTAGTTTGATTTTTTTAAAAAAATAAAGAAAAGATAAAATGTTTTGGATTTTATGTTGAAGTGTTTTTTAAGGGTTTTAGATTCATTAGAAGTTGAAATAATGTTTATAATATGAAACTGGAGTCTAAGGAATTTTCAACAATTTTTATGGAATAAATATTTCAATGTTTTAGTCAGAATATAATAATGGGAAGTCTTAATATTTATATGTTTTCAATCATTTTAGGAAAATCATAATGAAATTTACATTGGAATGGAAAAAAAATTGTAAGATCAAAGTAGGATGAATTTTTTAGAATATTCAAGAGGTTTTGAGAAGAATATAGAGGAGTTGAGAAGCACCAAAATGGTAAAATATGAAATTGAAATGAAAATGAAATTCAAAGTTCCTATAATTTTCATGAGTGAGATTTTTTTTGGTTCACACCTTTTCAATTTATAGGAAACCAATAAATAAAAGGAATTAAAACATAATTTTAGATAAAAAATACATTGTTCATGTGTGAGAGAGATTGAAACCACCAAAGGTTTTGGAAGAAGAAAAGTTTCCAGATAGAGTATTCTTTTGAAAGTTTTTCGGATATAAAAAGTGTAAGGAAGAGGTTTCCAGATTGGATAGAGTCGTCAGAATGATATTTTCAAGTGATAAATAAGTGGTTCATAATTATTTCTAGAGCATATATTCAAATTTTCTTTCTAGGCTGAGGAATTAGACTAAATAATTATAATGAACCATCATAATGAGTTTTCAAAACAAATTCTAAAAAGTTTGTTTCTCACTACTACTAGTTTAGAAAGTGAATATTTTTGTTTTTTGAAGAATAAAAAAAGGAGAAGTTATTGAAGTAGCACGGTGGCATGTTTGGAGACAACCGGTAAATTTTTATTAACTTATTACAAATATTATTTTATATCATTAATGCTAATATAAGCACATGCACTATTGTATTGATCATAATGCTATAAAATTATAAGGGTATTTACTACTCGTTTTATTCACACATAAGGATTTTTTAGTGGATTGTGTGGTATTAGACTATTTAAAAAAAATACAAGTACTAGATACTCTTATTGTGTAGAGAATGTTGAAAATACTTGTGTTCCTATGGATATGTGAATGTATTTTTTTCTTCAAAAAAGTGATAATTCTTTAATAAGATGTGAATATTTTTATATAATAAATATTACATAAAATAAAAAGATATAACTGATTCACCCCTCCCCCTATTAGTGATACATTAATCCTGTTTGGGATTTTTCAATTAGTATCAGAGCGATGGTTCCCTTCATTTATGCTTTACTGAAGCTTTTGAAGTGAAGTTATTAATGAGAATTTTAATTGTGTGAAAAGTAAGGGTATTCCTGTCTTTGATGATAAGAACTATCATATCTAGAAAGATAGAATGTTTCCATATTTTATGTCTCTTGGGCATGATGTTTCGGAAGCTACTACAGTTGGATTTTCTCCTCTTGTTGAGAATATTCCTCTTATATACATGGATAAGAAGAATATAGATAATGATGAAAAATCCAAGAATAATTTACTCTAATCACTTTCTAAAAGCGAATTCCATAGAGGGAATGGAGTTTCTATGACTAAAAGTATCCAAGAAAAGTTGTAAAACCTTTATGAAGGCAATATGAAGGAGAAGAAGGCAAATTTATAAATCCGAAGGCTGGCGTATGAAGATATTAAAATGGGATAATATGAATCTTTTGGTGACCTCTTTATAAGGTTAAATTATTTTATTAGCACCATGAGATGTCTTAGTGAAAATCTATAAGATTCAACTATTTTTGGAAAGATTTTTGAGAATTCTTCCTGAAAATTTTGATTCCAAAGTTTCATCCTTGGAAGATAGAGATCCCATAACTATATCTCTAGATGATATTAATAGTAATCTCATTACTTATGAAATGAGAAGGGATAAAGTTTTAAAAATAAAATAAAAATTGGATTGCAAAATGTCTTTCAAGGATCCCAAGTAAAAAAATCTAAGAATATTCTCAAAGATGAAGAAGTTCATGATTCTGAATTCGAAAATGAGGTAAGTAACAATCTTGAAACATTTTTATCCTCAGTTAATAATAATGTGAAAAGAGGTAAATGAAATTACAAAGGGAATATACCGCTAAAATGTTTTGAATGTTGATTTTTTTGGGAGATTTACTATGAATTAACCCTGAATAAAGAATGAAGATGAAAGTGATGAAGATGATAGAAGATCAAGAAGATCATGGAAGAAACATTGTGATAAATCAAAATATTATTCCAATGGAAAAGATAAAAATTTCTCCAAATCCAAAAGGTGAATCTTTTTTTCTAAATATAATGAAGAGGAATATAGTGGAATTGCAGTTGAAATGTTTACTGAAGTTACTGGAGAAAATATATTTATAGAAATATTTAATGAAGGAGAGTTTGGGATTAGTAGTTCTGAATAATAATAGATCGAGTTAGAATTTCATCTGAAAAGGGAGTTTATAGAATGTCTTATAAAGATAAAAAGACATGAAAGAGAAATCAAGAAGTTAAAGAAGGAGATTTATACAAAAAAATCAAGAGTATTTTATTGAAGAAAAAGCTATGTTTTTGGAAGATATTGATTATTTGAAGAAATATATAGAGAAAGAAAATAATAGGAATGAACATATTAAATTCAAGGTAAAGTAAAATGGATAAGAGTTGGGACTTGTTCAACAAAAGTTTTCTAAAGTTGAATAAGGAGTTACAAGTTTCAAGAACTCTATCTCTAATGTTTGTGAAAGTTCTGGAAAGTGTGAACCTAAGAAGGATCAAAAAAATTTATCTTCAATGGTTGGAAAGAAAATTGAAAATTTTTATAAGAGGAAAAAGGGTGAAAACATCATGTATGTGGCAAAAAAACCCCCAAAAAGTCAAAAATTTATAAGTTTTTAAAATTTCAGAGTTTGAAAAAAAGGTTCTTATTACTTAAAATTCCACTAAATTTGGAAGGAAATATAATTTGAAGAAGAATACTATGAGTGAAAAAAATAAATTTAGATTGTAACAAAGTTATGATGTGAAAGATAATAACTTTTCTGAAAAACATGTTCAAAAATTCAAAAAGTATGAATGTTACAGAGGTAAATATTCTTTATATGGTTACTGCTGGTATTGTGGTGGATTTGGGCATATAAGAAAAAATATATAGGTTTAACCAACAACATTACAATTATCCTTTGAGTTATAGAAAGAAAGTTTTGATGGTAATTCAAACCAATCAAAGAAATTATTATAATAAAGTTGTTTTTAAAGATGAAAATATATTCCAACCGTTGAAAAATATTTTTGAA
Source organism: Viscum album (assembly GCA_963277665.1). Classification (NCBI taxonomy): domain Eukaryota; kingdom Viridiplantae; phylum Streptophyta; class Magnoliopsida; order Santalales; family Viscaceae; genus Viscum; species Viscum album. The sequence goes on along the minus strand of OY728166.1, from coordinate 1,402,146,613 downwards.
AGATGTGAAAAACCTGTACATATTGCAAAAGGGTGTCTTGTTTTTTATTAGAACAACAACACATGTATTAAAATTCTCAAAAGATAGATATGAAAGAATATAAAGGGAAGGATAAATCTATTGTTGTATAAATTTCTTTCAATGCTATAAAAGAAGAATGATCCTATATTTTGGATAATGAGTGTTCTTCTTATATGACAAGAGATTTGAAATTGTTGAAGAATTTGAAAGAATTCATAGAAGAAAAAAATTAAATTTGGAAATGATGAATCTATCAGGATAAAATGTGTTGGATCCACTATTATTAGTAAGAAAAGGTGTAATACAAGAAATACTTTTTTTTATGGTTTGAAACAAAACTTTTTGAGTATTTTACAACTTTGTGATAAAGTTGATAAAGTTTTTTTTCTTCAGAAAAGATGGTTTTTTGTGAAAAGTGTGGATGATGAAAAATTTGTTACAAGATGCCAACTTATAAAAGTAAACTTTTTTCAATTTTGTGAAGTTAAGAATTCATGTTATCTAAGCATGGTGTAATAAGATCATTTATGGAACAAAATATTGGGACATATGTGTTAGAGAAAAATGTCTAAGTTATCAAATAGAGATAGTGTTCATTATATTCCTGATATGATAAGAAGTAGAGATTGGTGTTGTTCAATTTTTCATCAAGGGAAGATTACAAAATATGTGCACAAGAAAGTTTATATTCATTCAACCAATACCCTAGAACTTATTAATTATGATATTTATGGGATGATGAGTAAACAGTCATCTTTCAGAGACAAGTACATCCGTTCTTTCATTGATGACTTTACTCTCATTAATTGTGTTATGTATTTGAAACATAAATTTGATGCTCTAAATATGTTTAGTAGTTTCAAGATAAGATATGATAAGGAGTGTTAGTATTCTGTGAAAAAGTTGATAATTGATAATGGCAGCTAATACAATAATGAATAGTTCAGAAGTTATCTTGAAAAACATGGAATTCAGCACGAGTTCAGTACACCACACACTATAACAAAATAGTATTGATGAAAGAAAGAATAAATGGTTATTTTAGATGGGTAGTACTATATTTATTTAGAATAGAATTTATCAATACTCATGGATGTAATAAATGAGCAAAATAATTTATATTCAGAATCATTGTTTCTATAGGCTATGTTCTGACATTACTCTATATGAAATGTTCCATGATAAAACTCTATGTTTGAAACACTTAAGAGTTTTCAAGAGTCCTTGAATCATAAATAACAAAGGTGGAACCCTTGTAAATTTTTATAATAGAGTTGAAGATTGATTCATTCTTGGATATGCTTTAGATTGAAGAGGATATATATGTTTCAACACAGGAATAAGAAGAATAGTTGATTATGTTGTTGTAAAAATTATTGAAAATGATAAGTAAGATGTTTCAAAAACACATGAAGATGAGAAAGATGAGGAATATGAAATATTTTTTTATTAAGAAACATGATTTTTTTAATATTTGTGATACCATGTAGATGGAATAATTAGACTTAACTATTTTTGGCGATGAGGAAGAACTCAATACATCCCATCCTTGTATGAGGAAACTAGTGAAAGCTCAAAACATTATTGGTGATCAACATAAAAAGGATCAAACAATAGGAACATAAAAAGTTATTTCTCATACTTATTTATATTCAAAAGTGGAGCTGAAATATGTTAATTAATCATTTGATCATTATGAGTGGATTCATGATATGAGTGATGATTTTGATCAAATTGAGAAGAATAATACTTGAGAAGTTGTACCTAAACCAAATGAAAAAGGAGTTATTGGTATAAAGTGGGTGTTCCAGAATAAGTTTAATGAATATGGTGAAGTGATAAGAAACAAAGAAATGTTGGTTTGAAAAGGTTGCTCACAAATTGAAGGAATTGATTTTGATGAAACTTTTTCTACAGAGGAAATGTTAGAAACAATTTGAATATTTCTTGCAATTACTAAACAATGAAGTTATAAATTTTTTTATATGGATGTAAATTCAAATTTTTTAATGGATAACTTGATGAAGATGTTTATATTGGACAAATGTGTGGTTTTGTAATTTGGAAGGATAATATTTATGTTTGAAAGTTTAAAAAATCCTTGTATGTGATAAAGCAATATCTGAGGGCATGGTATTACAAATTGGTTACCTACTTAAGGAAATTGAACTTTAAGAAAGGAAGAGTTGATATTAATATCTACATAAAATAAATTCAGGATATTTACCTCATTATTATTGTATATATTGATGACATTATATTTACTAGGAATGATGAAAGATCCAGTGAAAGATTTCCAAAATAAAAGAATAAGTTGTTTGAAATGTCCATGATTGGTGAAATGAAATACCTTATTGGGTTAAAAATATTACAAAAGAAGAAATATATTTTTCTTACTCAAGAAAATCATGCTAAGGAAATTCTCAATAATCTTGGAATGGACAATTTAAAACCTGTTTCCGCACCAATTTTAGTGGGAACCAATTTGAATAAAAATAGAGAAGTAAAGTAAGTTGATTATAAAGAGTTTTAGAAGATGATTTAAAGTTTTTTATATATCATTGTCTCAAGAAAAAATCATTTTTATGCTGTTATATTGTGTGCAAGATCCCAAAGTGCTCAAAAAAATCAAATCTATTGGTCGGGAAAAGAGTTATTAGATATATTATATGCATAATATATTTCAAAATCAGTCATGAAAGCTCAGATAGAATTCATTTGTTTGGATATATAGATGATGATTGGGCAGGAAGTGTGGATGATAGAGGATCTACATCTGGTGGATTTTTATTTTTGGGAGAAAGTTATGTAAGTTAGAATACTAAGAAACAAAATTAATTAACTCTTATAAAGGGTGAAACTAAAAATATTTCTGCCATTAAAGATGCAACACAACTTATATGGATGAAGACTCAGTAAGAAGAATTACTTGTTGATGTGAAGTTACCACTGCTCTTGGGTTGTGATAATCAAAGTGATATTAACCTTACAAGAAAGCTAGTGCAACATTATAATTCAAAACATATTAATATCAAATATCACTTCATTAAAGAATATGTGGAGAATAATTTTCTCAATCTAAAGTATGTTCCTACATCGAAACAAGTTGCTAACATATTCACAAAACCTTTATCAAAGGAATCATTTTTTAACTGAGGTTGAACATGGATGTTTAATATCTTTCTCTCCAAGGTTGAGGTATGTGTTTCTATCCCTTCTCTCATCTAATATTTGGATAGTGTTTTCAAGGGGGAGAAAAATGATGTTTCATAAATCTATCCATTAATATGTGCTAAAAATGTTAAGGAATCATGTATTTTGGGGTAGTTATGGGTAATATGTAAACTCAACATGTAAGTGTGTGAAAAGTTATAATATTTTTAAAGTGGATATAGGAAACTGTTTTTTTGTAAGAAAGTGAAATAAGTGGTGAAGAGTGAAAGTTTGTAAGTTTCATGAAGAAGTTTCGTAAGTTACTACTTTTGGTCAACATATTTTTTCTATAAGTGATTCTTGTTTCCTATAATTAGGTCACTCATTTAGACTTCAAATTACTGATTAGTGATCCATAGATTGAGGTCACAAATTTTCAATGATCTTTGAACCTTTCTTGACAAAAAAAATATAAAGGGGGAGATTGTTGGGACCAAGTTGGCCAGAAGTTATTTTCAGATACTGGAAGAAGTGTTTGATGTTTGTTTTTTATTTTTTGTCATTATGATAAATTAATTCACTTTGTAAATATTTATGATTGGATGAAAGGAGTATCATACTCATTCTCTTTTGGAGATGTTTTCTAAGTGAAGTTGGTTTCAAACTCCCATTGTGTTTGGAATGATGTTTTGATCAGAGAAAGAAGTTATATTGGAGTATGAATGTATTTCAAGATATTCAATACTAAATCTAATGGTGGTTTGTTGTTTTATAAGTTATAAAACATCATAAGTTTCTCAAAAATTGTGATACAATAATGTCAAAATAAAGGAGGGAGAAAAAGTTTTGTAAGTCACACGATGCTCTTCTGATATCAATGTTCTCAAAATCATAAAGAGGTCATGAGACAAGAAGAAGTTTGTGGAAGAAGAGTGGTTAAAAAGTCTAATTATTCCAGTTACAGGTCATCAGTTTGATTTGTACCATATGATGATGCAGTTTGGTAATTGAGAATTTTGAATGAGTTAATGTTAGAAGTTTTGATGAAGTGCTGATTGAATGATCCATCAGACTGGCCAATTCATCAAAATGTTTGATCCACCAAACAAATCAATCCAAATGATCAATCATCAGCTATAGAGAATTTGAGAAGAATGAAGTTTCTATAAAAAATGATTCATTTGGAACAGAGTGCCACTGATCTGTTTGAAAATTAATTTTTTTTGTTATGATAAACCCCCTTTTAAGGGGTAAGGGGGAACCCAAATGACTTCAAAGACATAAAGACAATCGAGATCCATAGTTAAAAGTCCCATAACAAAAAAATTCCAATTCAAATATGAAAATATGGTCCCCTCTCCAACATCAAAATCATTGTGATGAGATTCCACCTTCACATCGCTATATGGAAAGCAGTTCCATGCATGAATGCACTGGAACATAACTAATGGAAAACCCTGTACCCTCTCAATCATCCAATTCTGAAAAGACATGATCTTTGAAATCTCCTTTCTTAGAACCTCTTCTGAAGACGTCCTTTGATAAGAATAAGATACATTGACCCAAGACCACTGAATTTAGCGCCACAAACCAATCTTACCAAAAGAACATCCATACTGTAAATTAAAGATTTAACCAACCGATGATCAATCTTGAATTTATAAATCCATAAAAAGATTCAAAAAAAATGAACCAAGAGAAATTGATTTCATCCAGGACTAGAAAATCAAGAACCATGAGTGAAATTCAAAATCACACACCACATACCATTCCAAATAAAAAATGAGAACCTAATAGATCCAAGGTAGAACCATGCACTACACATTAGGTCAAAACCAATCACATCTAATTAAAAAACAAGAACACCAGGGTCGAAAGACATTACCTCAACCAGACACCCGAACACCAGCACGCCAGAAGAATGGTCCACCACAACTGGATCCAAACTCCCATATCCGCCTCTAATACTGCACCCAAATCCCATAACGAACCTCTCAATTCACCCATAGTATCCAAGGATGCAAGACACTGACACAGAACGCCACCTCCAAACATTTACTACGCTGCCTTGAAGATACCTATCAAATGGATAGGGAAAGGAGGTAGGAAAAAATGGTGGAATTGATGGAAGAAGAGCCGCAATGTCATGAGACACACCCTGATTCGCTGGGCCAAAATGCCAAGGGAGGACGTTTCCAGACAGAGCCTGAGAAGATGGAGGTGGCAACAGAGTTTTTTTGACACCAATACATCAGACAATTTGTTGATATCAAAATATCATAAGATAAAAAGTTCAATCGGAGGAAGACCAGAGTTGTTGAGTTGTTGGTAACGATGAATTAGATGATATCAAAGACTGATCAATTAGATGATGATAAAAAATGTAGTCAACAATTTTCATTGAGAAATTTTTTTGTTTGTTTTCAAGTGGGTCAAGAGTCATCATATATAAATTGATGTCAATTCATTGGATGGGAAACAAATATTGATTCAACTAATGCTTGATAATTATGATAAGTCATTGGATGCTGGACTTCATCAGATGTAGGATCATTAATATGATGATCTGTTGAACAAATAATGAAAAGGTGAAATGTTTTGAAGTTTATTTTGAAGTGTTTTTAAAGGTTTATGGAATGTTTAAACATTTAAATGATGTTTATGAGAAGAAAAAAGATTCTAATAAAGTTATAAAAATGTATGTGGATGAACTATTTCAAAGTTTTAGTTAGAACACCGGAATGGGAAGTCTTCAGCTTTATCTATTTTCTATCAATTTAGGAAAATCAGAATTAAATTTGCATCAGACTAATTTTTTTTTGGAAGATTGAAGTAGGATAAAGTTGTGAGAAGATTTGAGAAGTTTTGATAAGAAACCATAAGAGTTGATAAGCACTGAAATGTTCAAATATAAAGTTGAAATAGAAATGAAATTCAAAGTTCATAGAATTTTATTGAGAGAGAGTAACTTTTTGGGTTCCCTCCTTTTCTATTTACATAACACCAATAAATAGAATATAGTACAATGTACATTCCAATGTTGAAGAAACTATTCATGTGTTGGAGAGAGTGAGAGAACTAAAGGTTTTATAAGAAGAAAATTTTTCAGATAGCGTTTTCTTAAGGAAGCCTTCTAGATATAAAAAGTGTAAGGAAGAGGTTACCAGATTAGACCAAGCCATCGTATTGATGGTTCAGAGAGAGAAATAAGTTATTCAGAATTTTTTCCAAAGTATATATTCAAAATTTATTTTTGGACTGAGGAATTGGCCTAAAGAATCAGAATGAACCATCAGAATAAGTTTTCATAAAAAATTATAGAAAGGTTGTTTCTACCTAATGCTGGGTAGGAATGTGAAGATTTGTGTTTGTTGAATAATTAAAAAGTAGAAGTTGTTGAAGTAGCACAATGACATGTTTAGAACCAATTAGTGAGGTTTATTTAACTTGTTATAAAACTTATTTTATATCATTAATTCAATAATAAGCACATGAACTATTTTATTGATTATAACACTACAAAAGTGTAGGATCCCACACTTAGATGGATCAAAATATTGAAAGAATTTGAATTTTTATTACCAGATTGGTCAAATCTTGAACTAAGACTCAGAATGAAGTTATGAGAGTTATGATGCATCAATGGGACATTTTTAGGTGGTTAATGATTCTTGGGTGGTTTCCTAGGTGTTTGTATGAGCTTCAAAGTCTTCATATTATGATTCAATAGTTTTGGAAGTTTCCCAGGAAGGGTGCAGGTTTGGTGTGCACAGGTTAGAATAAAATGTGAAAAAACTCGATGCTCAGGTGGTTTTCAGTTCATTTATAACTGATCACAATTGAGGTGAATGGTTAGATCATGGTTCAGGGTAAAATATGTGAGGTAAAAGGAGTAACCATGCGAGGATGGAGAGGTTTTGAGGTGTGTCAAATAGGTTGCACACAGTTTTAAACAAACCAAGCACCTTATTGCAGGTAGGAGGTAGTGCTGACAGTATAGTTGCTACATGGTTTGTAAAACTATGAGTACTAACCATGTGGGGCCTAGATGTTGGACAGTAAGGGGTACACTTTTGGAACATGGTTTGGAAAACCATGTGTTTGATAATAATTTCATTAAAATGTAATTTTTTAACATTTTCCCTTCCATTGTTTTATGTTTCCCTCCCCATTTCTTATCCCCGGGCATGAATAAACTAGAGGAGGTTCCTCATCCCTTTACCCCCTATTCAGGACACAACAAGGAGGGGTTTTGGTGGTATTTATTTTAAATTTAAGGTTTTTGATTTTGATTCCATCAGAGCATGGTGGAATCAACTAGCGATCATTGGTATTTTGGTCGGCTTGGGTAAATGAGATCCTAAGATGAATTTCAAACTTCATTCCATGATGTTTCATTAAGGTCTTTGCCTGTAAATGGTTCTAGGGGTCCATTTTGTAACTTCCATGGTGGTTTCTTAGAGTTGTGATAAGAATAGGCCCCCATGCCTGGGTGGTGGTAGCTAGTTTGGTTGGGTGATGAGAGGTTTGGATGATGCTTGGACTGGCCTTGGAAAATCCATCATAACTTGGAAATGTTTGGGAAAGCTTTGTTGATTAATTAGGTGTTCTAAGAGATGTACCCACAGTATTTTTAATTTATTTCATGTGTATGTTTGTACCTTAGGGTGAACACCATATTTCAAATATAACAATGTTCTCAGATTTATCAAACGACGCACTGTTTTGGAGTTATTCAAATGTTTTTAATAAAAAGTTCCCACTTAATATATTCTATTTAATAATTTTATTCCTTCTTCACCGACATTTTTTAGGCCTCAAAAACCCATACTTACTTAGGATTTAACTTAGAAAATGTTTAATTAGATATTATAGAGTCTTAAATAGGAGTTTTACTATTCTGTGACGTATTTAACAAAAACACAACTTTTCACTGATAAATGATTTTCCCCATTTAACATAATAATAATTTAACTAATATGGTTTATGAATACCTAAAATAGTAACAAGACATTACAACCTCCCCACCATATGAAGTTTCTATCCTCATCAATCCTAATAAAAATCCTCCACGTAAAAAAGATAAAGCCACTGCCCTCTCATTAGTGCCTCTATTTCCCACGTCTCATGAGAATCAGAACCATGTTTCCATAGTACAGAGACTAGAGGTATCATACTCCCATGAAGTACCTTGGTCTCAGAATCCAAAACCCTGACTGGTCATTTAGTCACAGATAAATCTGGTTCAATCTCAAGATCACTCCATCTCCAAACGTGAGATGGATCTGAGAGATATTTTCACATCTGCGATACATGGAACATGTTATGTATTGACTTCAATTGTGGTGGTAGAGTTAGATGGTAAGAAACTTTCTCTACTTGATTAAAAACCTCAAAAGGTCCTACAAAACAGGGAGCAAGCTTCCCTTCCCTCCCAAGCTGTCGATGACCTAACTGGGGTGAAAAATTCAAGAACACCTAGTCACTAACTGAGAACTCCAAAGGTCTATGACAAAGATCATCATAATACTTGAACTAGATTTGTGCTATCAACATTCTATGAAAAATCAATCAGATCATAACTATCGTATTTGGAACCAAACTCAGTACAACCCATGAATTTTCACCAATCTCTGACCAATATAAAGAAGATTCACAAGGACAACCATACAATACCTAAAAAGGATCTTTTTTGATCACAAACTGATAACTATTGTTATAAGAAAAATCAACCACTCTTACCGCGTGGTAAACCAGAAAAGTAAGAAAGATACATGATGGGAAATATGAAAAAAATTGAAGAGAGATCACCACTCATTGAATCTCTCTCTAGATAAAAATAAAACACCCAACTTCGGATAAGAATATCCAGCTCTACTCGACCTTGGGTTCCATTATCCTGGGAAGACAAGAGGCACACCACTGGGTGTGTTAAGGTAGACCTATTAAAGATATAAATCAATCTTAACTTTATTAGAAATGAGATAATCCATACTGAATATTACATCAAGAGATTCCATGTCATGTACTAGAAAACACTAATCAATCTCGACATCTCATAGAGAGAAGACACAAGAAGGACTACAAAGACCTTACTCTCTCATCACGCTAAGGGGTGTAGTAATATCCTTTACAAAAGATAAAATATCCATAGGAAGATTAAGAAGAGTAAGGATATGTGTTGAAATAAATTATTGAGATGCACCAATATCAAAAATATCATTCACGAAATATGAATATACAGTAATGATACCTATCACGGTCGCTGGACCTATATTACCTTCCTCTAGAGACTCTTCCACTATGTGAAGAAACTTTGTTCTGGATGCCTGTGGATGGAACTCTTTTGTACGTGAATCATTTGATTGCCCCACAATTTTTGAAGGCTTTGATGATCTCATTCCATTATGTGGAGTGGAAAAGTTGTTGCAGAACTTCTGAAAGTTCCCTAAACATCTACAGGAGCCACAGTTTTGTCGGCTTGCTCAAGCTTGAAAAACTCCACAGCCTTGGCCAACACCATTGACTCTGGATAGAAGTGTCTAGTGAAAATAACCTTGAAGTCCTTCTACTCTAAACCCCCCACATTTCTTTTCTGTCACTATCATATCCCACCATCTCCTACTTGGTCCCTCCAACATGAAGGCGACACCCTTCCCCATGATCTCATTCGGTGTCTCCAAGAACTCAAAAATACATTCAATCCTTCCCAACCATTCCTTATCATGTTGAGGATTTGTGGAGCCTTTAAAAATTGGTGGTTTTTAGTGAAAGAACTATTGAGAACAATTTTAAAGAGCACCCCCTAGTTCAATAGCCGGACCTGAACAAGGTCTAGAGTTGGTACCTATCATAGAGCTTGGATAGTGCACACAATCACATCAATTAGGCTTAGGTCCACTGGAGGATTCACTCACTGAGGTTTAATAGTGTCCCCTTCCTGAATTTGATTCGCATGTATTCTTAGAGTTATGATCTTACAAAACATCAGCAGACAATAAGTAAGACATTAGATAAAGCTCGTAAAAAGAAACAATGGATACTTGATCTCAACCAGTTGAACATACATGATTTGGATTTCACTCCATCCAAATAAAAATAGGGAAAAGACTAGAACTTATCCATAAGACATATTTCCCTAACAACCCCTAGTGACATACAGTTTATTGTGGTGAGAGCTAGATTGGAACTCAATTGCAACTACCTCCTAAGTCCCAACAAGATTTCACAAATGCATACTAACTTCAAGACAAAAGCTCAATCTTCCTCTAATACCAATTTGTTACGAACCAGCCTGGGTAACCTGGTAACCTGATAACCGAGCTGGCTTTGACATATACCAAAGGGAATTCTAGGTCCCCATGGATCGATGATTATCCCATATCATCCTACAACATACAAGTGGGAATGATTTTTCCACAAGAATGCATAAGCAAAAGAAAACAAGATAGTATTCATAACAAAAAAGAAACTCCATTGGGATTAATTTACCAGAATAAAAAGAGGCATAAAATCCAAATTTGTAAAATGGGAAAACAACCCCAAGGTCCCTAAGGACACAAATCACCAAGAACAAATCTCAAAATCTGTATCCACCTCCAATAGATCCCTTACCTTTGCTCGAACCTAGAATAAGAAAGTCTACAAACACCCAAAGGAAAAAAGTTGGGTGTGAGCCTAAGCCTAGTAGGATACCACCAAAGATTCCATAATAGATTCCAAATATAGATTATCCAAAGAAAAGGTTTCAATTTTCAAAAAAATGGGTTTGGAAATTCAAAAGAATATTTAATCAAAACATGCTATACATTTTCAAAATGATGGAAAAAATACTTTAAACAAAGGCTTTAAAAATGATGGAATATTTATTAAAAAAGGGCTTAAATAAAACAGTTACATAAAATAGTTTTAGAAAAATTATAAGGCATGTAAGCAGTTCAAACAATGATATAAATTTATATCTCAAATATAAATAAACAAGTGAACAACATGGTCATATTTTAAAAGGTACGATATTATTAAACAGTTATAGGATTCCACACTCTCTATGTGAACTCATCAAAATTTGTATACACACATCCCTATGAAACATTCCAAAGGAGACTTGTCACCAACCCGTCAGGGATGTAACCCACTACATGTATGTTTTAGTGTATCTAAATAACTCACTGACTATCTAAGGCTTTCATGAAATCTTACATGATGGGTGAACTATTTTAAGACTGCTTAAAAATACGATGAATCCCATTATTTCATTTAAAAAGTTCCAATTTCGTTCCATTTAAAAACCAAAATAGATTTTGTTAAAAAATATTCATTTTTCACCAGATAAAACCAATGAGTTTATATCAAATAATTTTAATCCATTTTCACCAGTTTGATATCCATTCAAAACAAATTGCATCATTACAAAATTTATTTCCACAATTAAATTCAACAATTTAATTGAAATCATTTCCATTAAATCCACAATTTAAATTAAAAAATTTAAATCAACCGATTTCCATAAACACACCCAAATCAATGGAATTGTGGGTTTTACAAATTTCCAGGACAAACCCATTTCAAATATCTAGATTCAATGGAATAGGGTTTTTATCAATTAATTTAAAAACAAATTTTGTGAAATTGAATATAAATCAATAATTGAAATAAATCAAGAAATACAAAGATAATCAATTTGGATAATTAGAACGGAACCACCTACCTCAAGGTTTTCGATATAAATGACAAAGACAAACCACCCTATGTGGTTCAATACACCTTCTCATGGCTTTAATAATGAAAACATCAACACGCCAAAGTTTGATGTTCATCAAGTAGTCCTAGAAACCAAAACATCTATTTTATTTCACAAGGAAGTAAAATATTACATGCGACTACATTTTCTCTCTCATGGATAATCTCTTGATTATCGTTTTATGTTAACACAAGAAATCACAAGAAATATCCATAAGGATAATTATAAAGCTCATTAAATAATTATATCTCTCTATTTTATTTCTCAAGGAAATAAAATATTACACGCGAATACATTTTATCTTTCATGGATAATTAAAAATTATTGATTAAAATATTACATATGATAATATTTATATCTCTTATATAATTTAAAATTATCAATTAAAATATTAAATGAAATAATATTTTATCTCTCTTGGATAATTTCCAAATTATCATTTTGATTACCTCATGTGATAATAGTTTTAACCACCTTGATAAAATTCCAAATTATCATTTTATGTCAATGAATATGTTCACACTATTTTCCTCAGAATAATTATAAACCACATTTGATATTATAATATCTTTAAAATAAAAAGATAACACATGTGGTGGTCCTTTATAATTATTCACATATAATTGAAATTAATATACTTCAATAAATTCTTTTAATAATTATCATTTTTCAATCTCACGATTATCTCATGATTATTCATTGTAATTATTATTTGATAATTATTTATAACTATCATTTCAACCGAAAGAGGAATTTATAATTTGATGATTCATCATAATTATTATTTGATATTTTTACATAATTATCTTTTTATAATACATGTAATTATTTATTTAAAATAACCCATTTAAAATGTGAAAAATCAGATAAATCAAAACCTTATTTCCTTCTAATCAAAAGTATTATTTTGATTCTACTCTTTAAGACGAATTCAATGGTACTGACGGCGCACAATTCCGATCAATAATGAAAAAGTTATTGAATATAGAAGATTTGAAGAATAAAAAATAAAATAAATAAATAAAATGGAACACTCATGTTTCTTGTTCAACCTCCCACTACGTAAGGGTATGAAAATCTAGGAAAACCACTACCAAGCTTTGGAGTGTTGAATGGTTGTTCAAGAGGGTCTTTTGAGATCATCAGAGGAAAAAAAGATCGACCAACAAAAAGAATCAAGACCTACGATGATTTTAGAAACTTAAAAACGCAACACCCTCAACACACCTTTAAAACACCCGATTCGAAATGTTAATAAACCCAAAAATTAATGCAGTCATTAATTTCACCTAATCAATGATTTTCAACAGAAAAAAAGTTGAAATGATGGTGAAACGAAAGTTTTTAAAATTTTGGGTCATCAAAAAATGGCATTAAGGGCTTGTTGAAGATGAGTGAATAGTGTATATGATTTTATAGAATTAATTTAGTAATTAAAAAGAATTAATAATATCAATTATTTAATATAAAAATTAAATGACACCAAACATCAATTTCTAATTAAATTTATACCTCATCTAGGGTAAACACCTCGTTCTAGACCCAAAAGTGCTCTCAGATTTCTCATAGGATGCACCGTTTACAAATGTTATACCCCATGTAGGGTAAACCCCTCATTCCGACCCATAGGTGATCTCATATTTCTCATAAGTCTCACCGTTTGGAAGATATTTAATTATTTTTAGTAAATAATATATTAAATATTATTTAATAACTTTATCTCATGAGCGAGACATCCAAATGTCCAGAACATTTGAATGTTATACCCATCCTAGGGTAAAAACCATATTTTGGATTTAATAGTGGTCTCATATTTCTCAAACGATGCATCATTTTGGAGTTTCAAATATTTTGAATAAAAATTTCCCACTTAATATATTCTGTTTAATAATTTTATTCCTTCTTTTCCGACCTTTTTCAGGCCTCAGAAACTCATACTTACTTAGTGTTAAACTCAGAAAATATTTAGTTAAATATTATCGATTGTTAAATAGGTGTTTTAACATTTTGCGATGTGTTTAACAAAAACACAACTTTTCATGGATAAATCTTTTTTTCCATTTAACATAATAATAATTTAACACAAGATGGTTTAGGAATACCTGAAATAGTAATGGGATGTTACAACCTCCCCCCTATATGAACTTTTTATCCCTAGAAATCCTACGAAGAATCCTCCGCATCAAAAAGATAAGGCCACTGCTCTCTCATCAATGCCTCCATTTCCTACGTCTCATGAGAATCAGAACCATAATTACATAGTACATGGACCAGAGGTATTATCCTCCCATGATGTACCTTGGTCTCATAATAAACAACCCTGACTGGTTATTCAGCAACAGATAAATCTGGTTCAATCTCCTGATCACTCCATCTCAAAATGTGAGATGGATTAGAGAGATACTTTTACAGCTGCGATACATGGAACACATTATGTGTCGACATCAACTGTGGTGGTAGAGATAGATGGTAAGAAACTTTACCTACCTGATCAACAACCTTGTAAGTTCCCAAAAAATGAGGATAAAGCTTCCCTTGCCTCCCAATCCATCGATGACCTTACTAGGGTGAAACCTTCAAGAACACGTGGTCACCAACTATGAAATCCAAAGGTCTATGACAACGATCAACATAAGACTTGTACATCTCTGTGATGTCAACATTCTCTGATGAATCAACTGGATATTATCTGTCATCTGATGGAACAAACTCAGTCCAACCAAGAAACTTTCACCAATCTTTGACTAACATAATGGAGATTTACAAGGATGACCATACAATGCCTCAAAATGATCCATTTTTATTATGAAAAGATAACTGTTGTTATAAGAAAACTCAACCACTCTTACTGTGTGGTAAAATAGAAAAGTTAGAAAGAAACATGATGGGAAACTTGATGAAGACTGAAGAGAGATCACCACTCATTGAATCTAGATCTAGATAAAAAGAAAACACTGAACTCTGGATAAGAATATCCAGCTCTGATCGACCTTGGGTTCCATTATCCTGGGAAGATAAGAGGCACAACACTGGTTATAGTAAGGTAGACATGTCAAAGATATCAATCAATATGGTTTTTATTATAAATGAGCCAATCCATCCCAAATATGACGTCATGCGATTCCATGTTGAGTACCAGAAAACTACAAGAAAGCTCGACATCTGCTAGAGAGAAGACATAAGTAAGACTACAGAGACCCTGCTCTCTCATCATGCTAAGGGGTGTAGTAATATCCTTTGCACAAGATAAAAGCTCCATAGGAAGATTAATAATATCAATGATATGGGTTTAAATAAATGAATGAGATGCACCAATATCAAAAATAGAAGTCACTAAAGATGAAGCTATAGTAATGATACCTATCATGGTCGCTGGACGTGTTTTAGCTTCTTATGAAGACTCTTACACTATGTGAAGAAGCTTCATTCTGGATTCCTATAGCTGGAACTCTTTTATAAGTGATGTATTTGATTTCCCCATAGCTTTTGAAGGTTTTGATGATCTCATGCCGTTACGTGGAGTGGAAAAGTTGTGGCAGGACATCTGCAAGTTCCTTAAACATCTGAAGGAGCCACAGTTCTATCGGCCTGCTCAATCTTGAAAAAATCCATAGCCTTGGTCAATACCATTGACTTTGGATAGAAGTGTCTAGTGAAAATAACCTTTATGTCCTTCCACTCTAAGCCCCCCATGTTTCTTTTCTATCACTATCATATCCCACCATCTTCTGCTTGGTCCCTCTAACACGAAGGTGGCATACTTCACCATGATCTTTTTCAGGGTCTCCAAGAACTCAAAAAAACATTCAATCTTGGCCAACCATTCCACAAAATGTTGAGGATAAGTGGAGCCTTTAAAAACTGGTGGTTTCTAGTGAAAAAACTCTTGAGAATAATTTCGAAGAGCATCCCCCCTGGTTCTATAGATGGATCCTAAACATGGAATGGAGTTGGTACCTATCCTAGAGCTTGGATAGTGAGAAAAATCACCTTAACTAGGATCAGGTCCACTGGAGGATTCGCTCGCTGAGGTTCAGCAATATCCACTTCCTGGATCTGATTCATATGTATTCTTGGAGTTATGATAATACAAAACATTAGCAGACAATAAGGAAGACATTAGATAAAGCTCGTATATAGAAACTAGGGATCCATGATCCCGACCGTTAGAACATTCATGATTTGGATTTCACTCTATCCACATCAAAATAGTGAAAGGACTAGAACTAATCCAAAAGTCATCTTTTCATAACCACCCCTGGTGAGTTAAGGTTAATTACGGTGAGAGATGTCCAGATACTCAGTCACAATTACCTCGTAACTCCCAACAATATTTCACAAATGCATACTGACTTCAAGACAAAATCATAACCTTCCCTGATACCAATTTTTCACAAACCATCATGGGTACCCTGGTAAGTCGATAACCGAGCCGACCTTGACATAGACCAAAGGGCATTCCCGATCCCCACGGGTCGACAATTAGCACCTGTCATCATACAACATACAAGTGAGAACTATTTTTCCACAAGAATGCAGAAGCGAAAGAAAACAAGACAGTATGGATAACAAAAAGAGACTCCATTGGGAGTAATGTACCAGAATAAAAAGAGGCATAAAATCCAAAAGTACTAAAATGGTAAAATAACCCCAAGGTTTTTAAGGACACAACTCACCAAGACCAAAACTCAATAGATGAATCCAACTCTAAGAGATCCCTTATATTTTCTCAAACCTAGAATAAGATAGTCTACAAACACCCGAAGGAAAAAAGTAGGGTTTGAGCCTAAGCCCTTTAGGATACCACCAAAGATTCCATAACAGATTCCAAATATAGATTATCCAAATTAAAGGTTTCAATTTTCAAATAAATGGGTTTTTCAATTCAAAATAATATTTAAACAAAACATTCTATACATTTTCAAAATGATGGAAAAAATACTTTAATAAAAAGATTTAAAAATTACGGAATATTTATAAAAAAATGATTAAATAAAATAGTAACATAAAATAATTTAAGTAAAATGAGAAGGCAAGTAAGCATTTCAAACGTTGGAATAAATTTATATCTAAAATATAAATAAACAAGCGAGCAACATGGTCATCTACCAAAATGCACAATAGTATTAACCTACAATACTATTCCACACTCTCTATGTGAACTCAAAAAAAATGTGTATACACACGTCCCTATAACACTGGACAAAGGAGACTCGTCACTAAACTGTCAGGGATGTGACCCTCCGTATGTATGTTTTAGAACATTGGCATAGCGTAGAGTGTATCCAAATAACTCACTAACTACCTAAGGATTCCATGCGCTCTAACATGATGGGTGAACTATTTTAAAAATGCTTAAAAATATGATCAACCCCATTCTTTCATTTCAAGAGTTCCAATTTCTTTCCATTTAAAAACCAAAACATGTTTTGTTTAAAAACATGCCTTTTTTCACAAGATAAAACCAATGGGTTTCTATCAAATCATTTTAAGCCATTTTCACCAGTTTGAAATCCATTCAAAATACATTCCATCATTACACAATTTATTTCCACAATTAAATTCAAAAATTTAATTGAAATCATTTCAATCAAATATATAATTTAAATTAAACAATTTAAATTCGATAATTTCTATAAACACACCCAAATCAATAGAATTGGGGGGTTTTTCAAATTTCCCAGCTAAAACCATTTAAAATATCCCGATTCACTCGAATCTGGTTTTTATCAATTAAATTGAAAGAAAATTTTGAGTAATTGAATTTAAATCAGCAATTTAAATAAATCAAGAAATACAAGGATAATCAATTTGGCTAATCAGAACAGAACAACCTACCTCAACATCGTTGATATCAATGACAATGATAAACCACCATGTGCGTTTCTATACACCTTCTCACAGCCTCAGTAATGAAAATTTCGACAAACCAAAGTTCGATGTTCATTATGGGGTCCTAGAACCAAAAAATCTATTTTATTTCACAAGGAAAATATTACATGAGATTACATTTTCTCTCTCTTAGATAATCTCTAGATTATCGTTTTATCTTAACACATGCAATCATAAGAAATATTAATAAGGATAATTATAAAGCTCATTCGATAATTATATCCCGCTATTTTATTTCTCAAGGAAATAAAATATTACATGTGAATACATTTTATCTTTCATGGATAATTACAAATTATCGATTAAAATATTACAAACGATAATATTTTATATCTTTTAGATAATTTC
Source organism: Viscum album (assembly GCA_963277665.1). Classification (NCBI taxonomy): domain Eukaryota; kingdom Viridiplantae; phylum Streptophyta; class Magnoliopsida; order Santalales; family Viscaceae; genus Viscum; species Viscum album. The sequence goes on along the minus strand of OY728166.1, from coordinate 1,402,128,459 downwards.
AAATTATCAATTAAAATATTAAATGCAATAATATTTTATCTCTCTTGGATAATTTCTGAATTATCATTTTGATTACCACATTTGATAATAGTTTCAACCTCCTTGATAAAATTCCAAATTATCATTTTATGTCAATGAATATGTTCACAATATTTTCCTCATAATAATTATAAACCACATTCGTTATTATAATATCCTTAAAATAAAACGATCACACATGTGGTACTCCTTTATAATTATTCATATATAATTTAAATAAATATACTTCGATAAAATATTTTAATAATTATCAATTAAAAATATCATGATTATCTCACTATTATTCATTATAATTATCATTTTACAATTATTTATAATTATCCTTTCAAGAGAAATAGGAAATTATAATTTGGTGATTCTTCGTAATTATTATTTGACATTTTGACATAATTATCTATTAATAATACAAGTAATTATTTATTTAAAATAACCCATTTAAAATTTGAAAAATAAGATTAATCAAAACATTACTTCCATCCAAACAAAAGTATTATTTTGATTCTTCTCATTGAGACGAATTCAATGGTACTGATGGTGTGCAATTCCGATTAATAATGAAAACGTTATTTAATTTAGAAGATTTAGAGAATAGTAAATAAATTAAATAAATAAAATGGAACAATAATGGTTCTTCTCCAACCTCCCACTACCCAAGGGTAAGCAAATCTAGGAAAACCACTGCCAAGGTTCAGAGTGTTTAATGGTTGTGCAAGTGGGTCTTTTGAGATCACCAGAGGATAAAAAGATCGACCAACAAGAAGAATCAAGACCTACAGTGATTTTAGAACCCTAAAAACACATCAACCTCAAAGAAACTTTAAAACACCCAATTCCAAATGTTAATGAATCCAAAATTTAATGTGAATTCATTAATTTCATCTAATGAATGAGTTGCAACAGAAACGGGGTGAAACAGTGGTGAAACAAGAGTTTTTGAAATCTTGGATTGTTAAAAATGGCATTATGGGATTGTTGAAGATCAGTGAACAATGTATCTGGTCTTTTGGAATTAATTTAATAATTAAATGAAATTAATAATATCAATTATTTAATATAAAAATTAAATGACACCAAACATCTGTTGCGAATTCAATTTATACCTCATCTAGGGTAAACACCTCCTTTCAGACCCAATGGTGGTGTCAAATTTCTCATAAGATGCACCGTTTGAGAGATATTAATTATTTATTAATTAAAAATGAAATAATTAATTAATTAAAATAAAAAGTGTTATTTTTGCGAGCGAGGCATCTAAACGCCCGATGCTTACAAATGTTATACCCCTTATAGGGTAAAAATCCCATTCTGAACCCATCGGTAGTCTCAGATATCTCATACATCGCATCATTTGGGTGATATTTAATTATTTTTAATAAATAATATATTAAATATTATTTAATAACTTTATCTCATTAGTGAGACATCCAAATGTCTGACGGCTTTGAATGTTATACCCCTCCAATGGTAAACACTATATTTCGGATATAACAATTGTCTCAGATTTCTCAAACGACGCATCATTTTGGAGTTATTAAAAATATTTTGAATAAAAAGTTCCCACTTAATATATTCTGTTGAATAATTTTATTCTTTCTTCGCTGAGCTTTTGTGTACCTCTAAAACTCACACTTACTCAGTGTTTAACTAAAAAAATATTTAATTAAATATTATAGAATGTTAAATAGGTGTTTTACCATTCCATGATGTGTTTAACAAAAATGAAATTTTTCACTGATAAATCATTTTTTCCATTTAATGTAATAATAATATAAAACAAGATGGTTTTAGAATACTTTAAATAACAACAGGATGTTACACCTCTTATGAATTTTAAATAAATCATTAATATTTAAATCATAAGGCATGATATTTCAATTTTCAAAAAGGTATTTTAAAATATTAACCTTTAATATTTGGGAAAAAATATCTCATAAACATTTTTTTAATTAATTATATGAAATTTATAATTAATTAATTAGTTTATAAAATCTATATAAATCAAATATTTCCAAAATACCTTTTAACACAATTTATATTCAATATACTAAACCATTAAGAAAAATATATTAAAAAGAAATTTTAATAAATTTTTTACTTACCCTTACGTAGAATCCATATTCTACTTAATAGTATCCTCCCTTAACTATTATGTAGACGCATTGCATATGGGTAACTACCCTATACCTTCACGCAGACGCTCTACAGGAGGGTAAAATCATTATGAAACACCTAATTGTATACGGGTTAAAAGAAAAAAACCCTTATATGTTGCCTCACATAAGGGTAATGAAATTATTCATAAACCAACATAAAGGTAATTTAAAGGTTACCTTTAAACTGATCATTTGGAGACCACTATGTATAGAAATTACCTTTACATAAACTCTTCATGTAAAGGTAATTGACTGGTTACATTTATCTATATGATGGTTACTTTTATGTTTTACCCTTACATAGTTTCCTTATACAAGGGAGAATTCTTATCTACCTTAACATATCCTATATATGTAAGGGTAAATTAAATTTACCTTTATGCAACTTTGTAACCAGTATCTGTTTAACAAAAAACTATGTTCTTTTTTTTTCTAGCTATGATTTTCTCAAAAATAAATGATTAGAATACATTTGAATCTTGAATAAACCTCTCTCTAATACCACATATGGGTTTATTATGATCATCTAAAGATCATTTTTAGTATAAGATAACCCAAAACATATGTAGATCTATCTTCAATAATTCAATTCTTAAATATTATCATAAAACATAGTACCTAAAAAATTTGAGTTAGAGTATCTATCTCCATCATTCAAAGGAAAATGGTTCATGGAGATCATGAGGAGTAGTGAAAGAATGTAACCTACCTCTGAGGTGATACACTGACCACTTGAATGCATGATCATATTGTGAGGATACCCAAAAGGTGAAGGGGTGATAACACCTTTGTTGTGAAATGATGAAAACACTTTAGAAAGAAGAGGGTTTTAGTTATATATACTTGAATGATTTATTTGAAGTGGATAATATCTTTAAATGGTCTTTAATGTATATAAATACCTATTTTTCATCTTTATTTCCTCTAAATAAAAATATGAAACAATTAAATAGAAAGACAACATAAGAGATAAACTAAAAACAACTGTAAAAAAGTAAGTGAATATTGGGATCACTCCCTAAGAGATGATACAATTTTAACTATCTTTAGAAATATAGTTATAATGGTAGATTCATTTTAAATTAGAGGATATGGTTTTCATGGTAAGAATAAGGAAATTTTATTTAAACTATAATTTTTATTTAAATGAAGTGTTAAAAGAAATCCTTGAATAGTGATCACAACCCCATTATTTACATGGATCTTCTTCTTATAACATAAAGTTGAGAACATGTAATAGAGGTTCTCCACCCCTTCTTCTTTACCTCATGGAGCTAACAAGTCCACTGGCTCCTCATTATTCACTTTATAAGAAGCTATATTTTACATAGTGACGAACTCTTATTTATCAAAGGACACATGTATATCACTGTGTAGTTGAGTTAGTGGGTCCTCCCCAAATAATTCTTCTACCACCAAGATATTTTATTCTTTTTTTCATCCAGGAGCCTATATAAATTATTTGATTTTTCTAATTATACCTAAGTGTGAAATACTATTTCTAATCTAGATTCACAAAAAATATGATGAAAATTAATCAACTAATGAACAAAAACCTTATTTTAACTTAGCATATAGAATTTTATTCAAATATAAAAATCGATAAAGGTTTTCATCATTGGTGAATAAAAAATGCTTCTTAATATTTCCATCAAAACACACACCATCAATAATATTTCATCCTCATTCTTACTAACTAAATCAAAGATTTTATTGGTTGAATTCATAGAATTAGAAATAGAAAAGTTATTAATAGTACATGATTATTAAAATATGAACAAAATAAATCTAAAGATGATTTTATCCCCATTTTATCATATTTTCTATTATCATATATGATAGATGGTTGAAAAGTCTAGAGGGGGGATGAATAGACATGATAAAAAGTAAAATATCATAGTAAAAATAATAATAGTAACGTATAAAGTTTTTATATTAATTTGGATAAATAAGGATATTATATCAACTTTTCACACCCCTATACTCCTTGATAGGTATGGTATTCACTAAATGATATGAATTTTTAAGGGGATATAGAACCATATTATGACTTTTCTCTTCTAGTGGAAGCATAACCATGAAACAACTTGATTTTTAAAGGATATTCACAACCCAATAAAAAAATATACCTTTTATGGAGGTATAACCAATTAAAATTTGATTTTGTGAGGGAAAATCATAAAAAAATAAACAGCCGTAGTTTATTGTAATAAATAGGAAAAATATAGCACAAAACACAAAAACTAGTTATAAAGACCCCAACACTAAAATCCCAGAGCCTATGCCTTACTTTATTACATTGGAATAGATACAAGACTCGAATACCAAAGGCCCAATCATTTTAGCAGTTTTGGAATCCAGATTAAATACATGAACTTTACATCACATTTTAAAACATAAAATAAAAAAATAGAATCCTTTGATAACACCATCATTCTTCTAGAACAACAATGCATATCAGTCATAATATACATCTTAGCATCCTGGAAAAAATAAAACATAACAAATGGGTGATCTCAAATACCTAATAATGGTATGAAAATACATAGGGAATTCACAAAAATAATAATCCATGGTGAATGACTAAAAACCCATGCCATTAGAAGATAATATTGAGCATAATATGGTATGAATTAAAGATGAACAAATAATACAATATAAATAATCACATGAGAATGAAACTTAACCATACATATTCTAATATTAAAATAATCACATGGATTATAAATTACTAATATCATAATTATGTAATTAATAATGTCATATATAATAAACATATCATCAAGGCCTCGACCTATAAGTCTACATAAATGGGTAAGGGCTCAACCAAAACCCGGTCTAGTTTGTCTCATGAGACCTACTGATGAATCAAGGGGATTTAGAGGGACCCATCCATCACTTAATAAGTCCACTGAATTCCTCTTATAAATGGATTGAAACATAAACAACATATACAAATGAAATGTAAAAAACTTCCCTAACCAGTAAACAAAAAAAACCATTCTAAGTAATATGGTGAATGGTATCAAGATAACACATCCACATTTACACTAATCATAAAAAATTTAATAAAATATGGTATATGAAATCATAAAATAAAAATACCAATTAAGAATATTATCTAATAGATGGTATTGAAATAGATTAAAATAATTTAATAAAAATCATATAAAAATTCTTGAGAGATATACACTTTTTTACTTTGCAAAGAAGAGTTATTTTGAAGAAAAACATTTTTATTTTTCATAAAATCATATTTCAAACATGTATATCCAAAAAAATAAAAGTTAAGTACAATGAAATTATTTTTTAGGAATAAATAATGTCAAAGTAATGTGAAAAAATGTAAAAATAGTTTTTAAAAACCTTTATAAATGTGCCACTTCAGTGCGGTTTAAGAGAAAATATTGAAGAGTCTTTAAAATCAAAAAAGTTATAATTTTTTGTATATAACCAGAAATGAAAAAATAGTTTTTTTTAAAAAATATTTATTTTATAAAAATATTGGTAGCTTAAGATATATTATGGATGGTACATGAAAATGATTAAGAAATTAAGAAGTTCTCTTTATTCGGGTTTGCTTAACGTGAAGAATTGAAAAGGTAACCTTATAAAATATGTATTTCTCTATCAAATAAAGATTAAAAGATATGGATACATGATTTGGGAACATATAAATATAATTTAGAAGAATTATATAAAAATAAATAATAAATAAATTGGTGTAAAAAGAGAGAAATCATAACCCGAATGAAAAATAGAGGTTAAGGAAGAAACCCTTACCACTTTATAAACAGTCAAATCGTATGCCCCATAATTAATAAACATAAAATGAAATATTTAATACAATTAAGATAAATATATTCATGATATTATAAATTATATGTAAGTATACATACACCAAATACAAGAAATAGTGGTGAATAATACATATCTCATAGAAATAAAAGTGAGATGAGAAAACCCTTACCTTAGGTCTAAATGTGTTCTGCACTTGATCTTAATGTCCAGAACAATAATATTAAACCCATTAATTAACTAATTAATTATTTTATACACTTATTTTATTTATTATAATTTTATTAAGTTCATTTATATCCATTTTATGAGTTATAAGATACAATTTTATCATTCAGGAGTATTCATTTCCTTGGTTTTCATTATCGATTTACTTGTATACATGTATGAAAAATCATGTAAAATGAGAATAGTCTTCCATAATTGAAATTATAGGTTATTAATGGACATAAATAAAATCAAATGTTTATATATTTAATTTGGATATATGGTATTTGGATGAATCATTAGAAAAAATGTTATTGATAATCATTTAGATTATTTCAGAGTTTTTTCAATCATCGCAAACTAGTTTTGTTTTATAAATTAATAATATGTATATATAATTGTTACATAACTTTAAATAAGATGTAATAAATATATTATAATATTTATTTACCATAAAAATTGTTTTATGACCATCCTTGAAAGAGTAATTGAAAAACAAAAACACATCATCCACGAAGATGGTAAATCAGAACCTCACAGACAATGTTTTCATTTTTAGAATAAAAGGAAGAGAAGAAAAGAATTGATGGTGGATTTTAAAATGAAGTAATAAAATTACATTATATATATGATACTAGATTTATCATTCATGTTAGGATTGAGGAGGTGAGAAGACAATAAAAAATAAATGAAATTGAAAAGAAATTAAAAGAAAAGAAAATTGGTTTTTACGTCTTGAATTCTTCTCCTTGAGAACCTCCTTAGGTAAATTGGTTTTGGTATTTTTTTAGGAAAAAAACCACCTACACATGGGAAATAGGATTGGGAAGAGGACGAGACAAGAATTGTACATGCTTTAAGGCTTAAGAGGTGTTAATTGAAGAGGTACTGAGGGGTAGTATTTATAGTAGAGAGGGGTGTTTTTGAATATTTTATTCATTTGTTTATTATTTTGGATAAATACTATGAATAGTTTGATAATTATCAATAAATATATTAAAATAATTAATTTTAGTTCTAGATTATGGTGATTAAATCTATAATGAATTATGTAATAGTGTATTTAACTTATAATGGATTTATACTGTAAATTAACGTATTTTACTATTCAAAAAATTCATGTATTTTAAAAAAATCTAAAACATTCACCCAAAATATTTTTTGATGCGTAGAATTAAAAAATAAAATCAATTTTATGAAAATAATTTTATAAATATGATAAATTCTATTTTTAATTAAAATTATCATTTACTTGGAAAATACTAATTTCAAAATTATAACTGATTTTATAACACTTTGAAAAATTAATTAAGGTATTATAAAATTTTCTTATAATTATAAAATAAATTAAATTTTTAATTAGTTTTATGAAAATAAATTTTATTCTATAAAATTATATTAATTATAAAATTGAAAATTAACACTTACATTTTATAAAAATATCAACACTTAATTAATACTTTGAAAAAATATTATTTACTTATACTATGATATAATTATTTCATATTACCATTTATAAGATTCCTAAATTTTATTTATTATTATATAGGTGAGTTTAGTATTCAAATCATAAATATACTATTAATATAATAAAAATGATAGTTTTATAAAAATCAGGATTTTTTACTTCTTCACTAGAAAATAAATATTTCCAAAATAAATACCCAAAGTTTACCCAAATCTAATTTTGGAAATCGTATTTTAGAAATGAATTTTATTTTTTTCAATAGAATTTTTAAAAGTGTCAAAATATATTTTTAAAATAAGCTCTCCATTAAAAGGTGGTAAAACCGCGTTTTGAAGAAATATAGCCTTTTAATGCGTAAAATTGGATTCATTATTATCTTATTCCTATAAAATAATTTGAATCAATGTAAAAAAATTTGATTAAATATATAATATATAAATTTCATAATTTGGTTGACACTATTCATTCCTGCCAATTTAACGACTAGGTTATAATGGTCATTTTAAAATAATGATATTTAATTTTATATCAATATTCATTTAAGCTTGGTGTTGTGTGAAACGTATGGTTTCAAAGAAATTAAATTCAAAAATATACATATCATAAAATATTGGGGTGTTACATTCTTTCATCCTCCAATAAATTACATCCTCAAAATTTGAAATTATACTTCAAAAAATCAAAGGTTGATACTTCAAAATTCCTTTGTGGGAAACTCAAATCCGAAGTAGGGTTAATAAAATATCTTCTTAGTAAGAGGTAAAAGGAAATACAGAGGACACCACAAAACTAGGTGGTCAACTAGGATAACATTAGTGTGAAGTGAAAATATAGACATTGAAGAATAATCTTACCATTAAGTTATGATGTAGAGTGATAGAGAATATGGCCATTCGAAAGTTAACCATCACAAATCTGTAAGTTTTTTATCATTTAAAAGACCTTTGAGAGTGATATAGAACATTGACATTCGATAGTTAACCATCACAAATATATATGTTTTTGATCGTTTAAAAGACCTTTGATTTCTCAAAAAGAAATGTTAATAAATAGTTGTTTGGTTCCAAAATATTTTTCCTAGAGTTGAGTGATTCTTTTAATATTCATATAATCACCTAAGAAAATAAACTTAATTTATTACTTTCCATGTTAAAAGCATAATCTCATCATTCGGTTGTACTTAGATCTATTTTTACTTCATCTCTTACACCTAGAAATTAATGTTCAAGATGATTTTTTCATTCTTGAAGATTTTTTAATGAATCATATAGTCTATGATTCATTACATATACTTTTAAATGTTTATTGAATCCAATTAAGTTATCATATTTTATCAATGGATAATAATTTAAAAAGTTTAACTTGATCCATTCCATAAATAGATAATCTTTAAACACATCAAAAATATGTCTGTCCACATTCAACGAAAAATTTAGAAGGAAGGTCACTAAATTTACAAATTAACTTAACATAAGATTCACTAGATAATTCATCTCTTAATACCACATTCCAAATATATGAATACTTTAATATCCTTTAAACTTTTATGAAACATGCATTCTTCCAAGAGTAAAATCTTAGGTTGTCCTTAAATCCAAACATTTAATAATTCTGGCATAACAAAAAACATCAGATCATTAACCACCTTTATGGTCACCAATACGATCACATAAACATATATATAATATTATCTCAACATAAATCACATATTTTGGGTTATATTTCCCAAGCCATGTGTTTTCAATAAGACCAACTTATAATATAATCAATTATCTAGATTACTGGTTCTATTCATCACATGCTTCAAATTCCTTAATAAGAAGTATTATAGTAGAATCCTTATATATCTCATGATTATTATAACTAAAGAATTATTTATAAAATACTAAAATAAAATAATTCTTGAATCCAAAAAAAATAATATTAATAATTACTCTTCATCTATAGTTGTATCACAAGCTTGATCATGACCCATTATCTTATTTTTTGTGTATATTCCTTTGATGCATGAGAAATTGATTTGCAAAGTGTCCTATATTCTTGTAGTTGAATCACTAAACATTGGTAAATTATTTCATTTCCTTACAATCATGAGAATGGTGGCCTGTTTATTCACACTTGAAGCGAGCTCCTTTTCCTCTTAAGCACATACCAAGGTGTTTCCTTCCACAATTATCACATATGGGAAAATAATTCTTTAACTTATTCAGTTTATCTATCTTTTTCCCAGCTTTCCTCTACTTCTATATATTTATTTTGAATCCATAAGGCTTAAGTTTTTATTTCACTGTATTTTTATAATATGATATTATTTCCCCGTATGATTATAACATTTGGGAGACTACTTCCCTTCTAAGGACTAGCTTAAACCCATTGAAGAAATGACCATTCTTACTCTTTGGATTATGTGCATTAATTTAGTTTTCATTCCTTCCACTAGGTTCCATTTCCAAATAGTGTAATACACTAGATTATATCATAAAATTATGAAACATAATGTATAATCCAAAAACTTGTGAAACACTTAACATAAATTGAAAAAAATTTATGCGCAACTAATCTCATATTCATAAAAATTGTTTCTTTGGGAACATATTTATTATTAAAACCTTCATAATGATTTGTAAAGAAAATTTGAATTATATTAAGAATATCTCCTAGGAGTCTCAAACCAGGTGCATAGTAAATCCCGTTTTCATGTACTAGGTTACGCTGAGTCTGACCTGACACAACTTGTTAGAGTTGTTAATCCTAGGTACATCTGTGGAAGAACCATGTCCACCGGTAGTATCGAGACAAAGATGTATTTCTAAGAAAACCAACATAATATCTACCTTACCAAAATTTTAGGATGTTATTATATTCTTATACTCAAAGTATATATTAGGGTAATGTTCCCTAATCTATGTTTTATAAATATAATTTCCATGATTTCAATTAAACTTCCTCTGATATAAACTGTAAAGACCCTGATCCCAGAATCCCAGCGATGGTTCCTTTACTAAATTGGAATAGATACAAGAATCGAATCCCAAAGTATTGATCAGTTTAACAGTATTGGAAGCCATATTATATACATGAACTTTAAATTACATTTTAAAACATAAAATAAAAAAAATATTCCTTTGAGAAAACCATCGTTATCCTAGCTTAAACTTGCATATCAGTCATAATATACATATTGAAATCCTAGGAAAAATAAAACATAATAAAGGGGTGATATCAGATGCTTAGTAAGGGTAATAAATACATCAGAAGCTAACATAAATAACAAGACATAGTGAATGACTACAAACACCTGCCATTAGAACCTAATCTTGAGCATAATATAGTAGGAATAAAAGATAAATAAATAATTCCATATAAATAATCATATGAGAATGAAACATAACCATAAATATTATACTAGTATAATAATAAATGGATTATTAATTACTAATATCATAATGGGGGAACTCATAATGTTAAACATCATAAACATACCATCATGGCCTCGGCCAAGAAGTCTATATAAATAGGTAAGGCCTTAGCCAAAACCTGATCTTGTTTTTCTCATGAGACCTACTATTACATCAAGGGGGTATAGTGGTACCCAAACATTACTTAACAATTACAATAGATTCATCTTATGAATGGGGAGAAACATAAACAACATATACAAATAAAATGTGAATAATATTCCACAATCAGTAAACAAAATCACAAATGATTCTGAGTAATATGGTGAATGGTATCATGATTGCACATCCATATTCAAAATAATCACAAACCATTTAATAAAATATGGTATATAAAATCATAAAATATCCATATAAATTAATCATAATATTCAATAGAGGTTATTAAAATAGATGAAAATACTCTAACAAAATCATTGAGGAATTCTTGATAGAAATACACTTTTTTACTCTGCAAATAAGAGTTATTTTGAAAACAAATCATTTGTATTTGTTATAAAATCATATTTTAAACATGTATATACCATAAAATAAAAGGTAAGGATAATGAAATTTTGTTTTAGGCATAAATTATATCCAACTAAAGTGAAAACATGTAAAAATAGTTTTTAAGATACTTTCGAAACAGGCCACTTTAGTACGGTTTAAGAGAAAATATTAAAGATCATTTAAAATGAAATAAGTAATAATTATTTTTATATAAGAAGAAATTTTTAAAAAATAATTTCTCATTATAAAAGAGTTATTTTAGAAAAATATTGGTAGCTTAAGAAATATTATGGATGGTACTTGAAAACGGGTAATAAATTGGGAAGTTCTCTTTAATCGAGTTTGCTTAACGGGAAGAAATGAAAAAGGAACCTTATAAAACATGTATTTACCTATAAAAGAAATATAAATATATATATATATATATATATATGAGTTGGAAAAATATAAAGAAAATATATAATAATTATATAAAAATAAATAATAAATACATTGGGATAAAGAGAGTTAAAGCGTAACTCGAATGAAAAATGGAGGCTCGGGAAGAAACCCTTACCACATTGTAATCAATCTAATCGTATACCCCAAAATTAATTATCATAAAATAAAAAATTTATTACCATGAATATAAATATATTCATTATATGATACTTAAGTGGGAATTATACATACACCATGCATAATAAATAGTGTTGAATAAGGCATATCTCATAGAAATTAATGTGAGATGAGAAAACCCATACCTTATGTCCAAATGTGTTCTACACTTGATCTTAATATCCTGGATAATAAGATTAAATCCATTAATTAAATAATTAAAAACCATTTCTAAATTAATTTTATTTATTATAATTTAAATAAGTTCATTTATGGCCTTTTGGACGAGTTATAAGATACAATTTTATCATTCGGTAGCATTCATTTCCTTGGTTTTCATGGTCGGTTTACTTGTATACATGTATGAAAAATCATGTAAAATGATAATATTTGTACAAAATTTTAATTATAGGATATTAATGAACCTAAATAATATTAAATTGTTATATATTTCATTTGGTTATTTGGTATGAGGATGAATCAATAGATAAAATTTTAGTGATGATCTTTTAGATTATTTTGGGGTTTTTTCGATCATCATAAACTAGTTTTGTTTTATTAATTAATATTATGTATATATTATGGTTCCATAAATTTAAATAATACTTAATAAATATATTAAAATCTTTTTTAACCATAAAAATGGTTTGATGACCATCCTTGAAGGAGGAATATAAAAATGACAACATGTCATCCCCGAAGGTGGTAAATTGGTACCTCATAGATGATATTTTTATTTTTTAGAATAAAAGAAAGAGGAGAAGAGTATTGATGGTGTATTTTACATTAAAACGATAAAATTAAAGTATATATAATATAATGTAGTTACATTTCATGTTTTGACAAAAGAGGTTATGATAGAATAAGAAAATAAAATAAATTGAAAAGAAATTTAAAAAAAGAAAATAGGGTTTTAACTCTTTAATTCTTCTCCTTGAGAACCACCTTAGGGGAATGTTTTTTGGTATTTTGTTGATAAATAACATCTAATATATGTGTAAGAGTATTTGGAATATTATTGGGTAGTAATTGGAAAATATTTAAGGCTTAAGAGGTGTGAGGAGAAGAGGTAGTGAGGGGTGGTATTTATAATGGAGGAGAGGGGTATTTTTTGAATATTTTATTCATTTGTTTATTATTTTGTCTAAATACCATGAATTGTTTGAGAATTATCACAAAATATATCAAAATAATTAATTGGGGTTCGATATTATGGTTATTAAATTATAAATTACTCAAAGAATAGTGTATTTAACTTATAATGTATTTATACCGTAAATTACCGTATTTTACTATTCCCTAAAAATTCAAGCATTTTAAAAAAATTCAAAACATTCACCCTAACTATTTTTAGATGTGTAGAACTAAAAAAATGAACAATATTTTATGGAAATAATTTTCTAAATAGAAGAAATTTATTTTTTAATTAAAATCATCATTTACTTGGAAAATACCAATTTTAAAATTATAACTGATTCTATAACACTTTGAAAAAATAATAATAGTCACATAAAATTATCTTATAATAATAAGAAAACAAAATATTAATTTTAGAATACATTTTATGAAAATAAATTTTATTTTAAATCATTATATTAATTATAAAATTGAAAATAAACATTTATGTTTTATAAAAACATCAACACGTAATCAATAATTTCTAAAACTTTTATTTATTTATACTATGATATAATTGTATCATATTAAAATTTATAAGAATCCTAAATTTTATTTATAATTTTATAGGTGAGGTTACTATTCAATTCATAAATATAATATTAATAAAATAAAAATGATAGTTTTATAAAAATTGGGTCTTTTCATTTATTCACTGATAAATAAATAATTTTAGAAAAATACCAAAATTTCACCCTATGATAAATTTGATATTATAATTTAAAAAATAAAGTTTATTTTTTTAAATATAATTTTTAAAATTATCAAAATTTAGTTTTAAAAAAAGTGCACCATTAAAAGGTTGTAAAACCGCTTTTAGAAAAAATATAGCCTTTTAATGCATAAAATTGGATTAGTTATTATCTTATGCCTATAAAACCACTTAGATGGATATAATTTTTTTATTAAATATATAATATATAAATTTAGTTTTTTAATACTATTCATTCCTTATAATTTAACGACTAGGTTATAACCATCGTTTAAAAATAATGATATTTAATTTTATATCATTAATCATTTAAGATTGGTGTTGTATGAAACCTATTCTCTTGAAGAAATTAAATTAAAAAATATAAATATCATGAAATATTATAGTTTTACATTATACCCTCCTCCAATAAATTTCATCCTCATAATTTGAAAATTTGCTTCAAAAAATAAATGGTCGATACTTCAAAATTAATTTGTGGGAAACTCAGATAGAAAGCAGGGTTAATAAAATAAGAGGTAAAAGGAAATACAGAGGTTACCAAAAAAAAGGTATTAAAATAAGATAACATTAGTACTAAGTGAGCATATGTAAATTAAATAATAATATAACCATTAAGTTCTAACGGATATTAATAGAGAATATGGTCACTAGAAAGTTAACCATCACAAAGACGTAAGTTTGTGATCAGTTAAAAGACCATTGATTTCTTAGAAAGAAAAGTTAAGACATAATTATTTTGTTAGAAAAATAATTTTCCTAGAGATAAGGTATTATTTTAATATTCATATAATCACATAAAATAAACTTACTTGATTTCATTCCATTTCATAAGAATAATCTCATCCTTTTGTTATTCTTTGATCTATTTTCATTCTATCCCTTACACCTGAAAATGAATGTTCAAGATGAATTTTTCATGATTAAAAAACTTTTAATGAATCATATGGTCCTTAATCCATTATTAAGACTTTTAAATGTTTATTTAATCTAATATTTTTAGCATATTTTATCAACAAATAATAATTTCCAAATTTTAACTTGACCCATTCTACAAGTGAATAATCTTTAGAGTCATCTAAAACATGTTTGTCCACATTAACTGACAAATTTAAAAGTAAGGTCACTAGATTTTAAAAATTAACTTAACATAGGATTATAAAAATAATTTATATATTAATACTACATTCCAAATATATAAATACATTAATCTCCTTTAAACCTTTATGAAACACAAATGCTTCCACGATTAATATATCAGGTTTTCATTAAATCCAAACATCAAATAATTCACGATTAACATAAAACATCAGATCACTAACTTCCTTCATGGTCACTAATAATATCCCATAAACATATATTTAACATTATATCAATATAAATCACATATTTGGGGTTATCTTTCCTAAGTCATGTGCTTTCAAGAAGATTAACTTATAACATAATCACTTCTCTGGATTACTGGTGCTATTCATCACATGATTCAAATTCTTTAAAGAAGAAGTACTACAATACAATCCTTATATATCTCATGATTCTTATAACTAAATCATTATTGATAAAATACTCAAATAACATAATTCTGAATCCAAACAAAATCATATTAATCATCACTATTCATCTATGGTAGTAGCTTAAGCTTAACCATGACCTATAATCCTATTTTTATGTATATTCCATTGAAGCTTGAGACATTGATTTTCATAGTGTTCAATCTCCTTACATTTGAAGCACTGAACATTTTGAAATTATTTCTTTTCCTTACAATCAAGATCATTGTGGTGTTTTATCCATACTTGAACCAAAATCCTTTTCCACTTAAGCATATACAAAGGTGTTTCCTTCAACAATTATCACACATGGGAAAATAATTATTTACCTTCTTCCCTTTATCTATATTTTTACCAGTTTTCATCTTCTTCTCTAGCTTACCTTTGAGTCCATAAGTCTTGGGAAATTTGTTATCTATCTTGTTAGTACATGATTTTATTTCCTCATATGATGAGAAAATTTGGGAGACTACTTCCCTTTGAAATACTAGCTTAAACCCATTGAAGAAACGATCATTATTACTCTTTGGATTATGTACATTGATGAGGTTCCAATTCCTTAATTTAGGAACTATTTCCAAACAATGGAATACACTAGATCAGATTATAACATTATGAAACATAATTTATAATCCCAAAACTAGTGAAATACTTAATGTAAATTGAAAACAAATTATGCGTAACTGATATTATAATCATAAACATTGTTTCATTGGGAACATATTTATTATTAAATCCTTAATAATGGTTTATAAATAAAATTTTAATTATCTTAAGAATTTACCCTCGTAGTGTCAAACCAAGTGCAATGTAATAACCATTTTAATGTAGAAGGTTACACCGAGTTAGGCCCGACCTACCTCATCAGAGTTGTTACTCATAGGTATATATGTTCTTGAACCACATCAACTTATAGTATATAGACAGAGATGTATTTCTAGGAATAACCACATAATCTATACCTTACAAAAATTATAGGATATTATTCTATGTTTATCCTCAAATTATATATTAGGGATATGTTTTATAATCTATGTTTTCTAAATCTAGTTTCCAAGGTTTCTACTAAATTTCCTTCGCTACCAACTATAAAGACCCCGACCCTTGAATCCCAGAGTCGATGCCTTACTTTATTAAATTAGCATAGATACAAGACTCTAATCATAAATTATCGATTAGTTTAGAATTTTTGGAAGCCATATTACATACATGAACTTTACATTAAATTTTAAAACATAAAATACAACAAATAGTATACTTTGAGAACACCATTGTTCTCTTAGATTGAACCTATATATTAGTCATAATATACATCTTAGAATCATGGGAAAAATAAAACATAAGAAATGGGTGAGCTTAGATTCTCAGTAAGGTTATTAAATATAGAAGAAGCTTACATAAATAAGAATTTATGGTGAATTACTAAAAACACATTCCATTAGAACATAATCTTGAGCATAATATGACAGGAATAAATAATGAATAAATAATTCCATATAAATAATAATATGAGAATAAAACTTAACCATATATATTATAATGGTTTAATAATCAAATGGATTATCAATTAATAATATCACAATGAGGGAATGCATAATACTAGACATCATAAACATACCATCAATGCCTCAGATATGAAGTCTACATAAATGGGTTAGGCATTGACCAAAACCCATTCAAGTTTGTCTCATGAGACCAACCGATAAATCAAGGTGATATAGAGAGACCTTCTAATCACTTAATAAGTATAATTATATCCTCTTATGAATGTGGTGAAACATAAAAAAACATATACAAATGAAATGTAAATAAATTTCCCCAACAAGTATACATAATCACTATCCATTCTAAGTAATATGGTGAATGGTATCAAGATAGCACATACAAAGTCAAAATAATCGAGAAATATTTAATAAAATATGGTAGATGAAATCATAAAATATCAACACCAATTGAGGATAATATTCAATAGAGGGTATTTAAATATATGAAAATACACTAATAAAGTCACTAAGGAATTCTTGAGAGAAATACACATTTTACTTTGTCAAGAAGAATTATTTTGGAAAAAATTATTTGTATTTGTTATAAAATCATATTATAAACATTTATATCCAAAAAAATAAAATTTACGGATAGTGAAATTATGTCCAATTTAAGTGAAAACATGTAAAAGAGTTTTTAAGAAAATTCAGAAATTTCCCACTTTAGTGCGGTTTAAGATAAAATATTAACGATTCATTAAAATGGAAAAAGTAATAATTGTTTGTATAAAAAAATAAATGAAAAACATATTTTTTCTTGATAAAATATTGATTTTATAAATATATTTTTAGGTTAATATATATTATGGATGGTACATGGAAATGGGAAATAAGTTTGAAAGTTCCCTTTAATTGGGCTTGCTTAACAGGAAGAATTGAATAGGGAACCTTATAAAAAATATATTTCCCCATTAAATAAAGATTAAATGATATGAATATATGATTTGGAAATATATAAACAGAAATTAGAATAATTATATAAGAATAAATAAGAAATACATTATGGTAAAGAGAGAGAAAGTTTAACTCTAATGAAAAATTAATGTTTGGGAAGAAACCCTTACCACTTTGTAATCAATCGAATCATATGCCCCATAATTAATAATCATAATATTAAAAATTTAATAACATTAAGATAAATATATAAATTATATTATACACCATAGGTAAGTATACATACACCACACACAATAAACAGTTGTGAATAAGGCACATCTCATAGAAATAAAAGTGAGATGAGAAAACTCTTACTGTATTTACGAATGTATTTTTCACTTGATCATAATGTCCTGGATAATCAGATTAAATCAATTAATTAATTAATTTAAAACCTTTTATACATTTCTTTGATTTATTATAATTTTTTATGTTCATTTATGTCATTTTTGATGAGTTATAATATATATTTTTATCATTCAGAAGTATTCATTTCCTTGGTTTTCATGATCGATTTACTTGTATACATCCATGAGAAATCATGTAAAATGAGAATAGTTGTACAAAATTAAAATAATATGTTATTAATGAAATTAAATAATATTAAGTTTTTATATATTTCATATGGTTATATGGTATGGGGATGAATCATTAGATAAAATGTTAAGGATAATCATTAAGATTATTTTGCAGTTTTTTCGATAATCACAAACTAGTTTTGTTTTATTAAATAATATTTTGTATATATACTGGTTCCATAACTTAAAATAAAATATAATACATATATTTTAATATTTTAACCATAAAAATGGTTTTATGGCCACCCTTAAAGGCAGAATTGAAAAATCAAAACACATCGTCCATGAAGATGGTATATTGGCACCTCATAGACAATGTTTTCATTTTTAGAATATAAAGAAGAGGAGAAGATAATTGATAGAGGATTTTATATTTAATTAATAAAATTAAATTATATATAATATAATAGAGTTATAATTCATGTTTTTATAGATTATTTGAGGATTAAATAATAAAATAAATTAAATTATAAAGAAATTAAATTAAATTTTAAAGAAATTAAAAGAAAAGGAAATAGGTTTTTACCTCTTGAATTCTTCTCTTTAAGAACCTCCTTAGGGAAATTGGTTTTATTGTTTTTTTGAGAAAAGAAACTCATGGAAATGGGGAAGAGGCTTGGGAAGAGTATTGGGTAATAATTGGACAATATTCAAGGCTTAAGAGGTGTGAGGAAAATATGTGGTGAGGGGTGGTATTTATTATTGAGGAGAGTGGTGTTTTTTTGAATATTTTGTTCATTTGTTTACTATTTTGGATAAAGACTATGAATATATTGATAATTGTCACTAAATATATTAAATAATTAATGGTAGTTCTAGATAATGGTGATTACATAAAAAAATGACTCAATAAATAGTTTATTTAACTTATAATTTATTTATACCATAAATTACCGTATTGTACTATTCACCAAATATTCAAGTATTTTAGAACAATCAAAAAAATTAACCCTAACAATTTTTAAATGTATAGAATTCAAAAATGAACTTAATTTTATGATTTAATTTTCTAAATATGATAAATTTAATATTTTATTAAAACCATCATTAACTTGGAAAATGCCAATTTTAAAATTATAAATGATTTTATAATGCTTTGAAAAATTAATTAAGGCCTCATAAAATTATCACATAATAATAAGACAAAAAAATATTAATTTTTGAATACATTTTATGGAAATAAATTTTCTTTTAAATCATTATATTAATTATAAAATTGAAAATAAACATTTATGTTTTATAAAAATATCGGCACTTAATTAATAATTTCTAAAACATCTGTTTTCTTATACCGTGATATAATTATATCATATTAAATTTTATAAGATGAATAAATTTTATTTATACATTCATAGTTTAGTTTAATATTAAAATCATAAATATAATTTTAATATAATGAAAATAATAGCTTTATAAAAATCAGTATTTTTCACTTTTTCATTGTAAAATAAATATTTTCAAAAAAATACCAAAATTAAACCCTAATATAATTTTGAAATTATAATTTTAAAAATGAAGTTTATTTTTTTCAATAAAAGTTTTTAGTGTCAAAATTTAGTTTTAAAACACGTGCACCATTAAAAGGAGGTAAAACAATATTTAGAAAAAAATATAGCATCTTATTACATAAAATTGGAGTCTTTATTATCATATTCCTATAAAATCATTTGGATGAATATAAAAATATTTGATTAAATATATAGTTTATAAATTTCATAATTTGGTTAATACTAGTCATTCCCTCAAATTTAATGACTAGGTTATAAATATCATTTTAAAATAATGAATTTTAATTGTATATCATTATTCATTTAAGCTTGGTGTTGTGTGAAATCTATGATATTGAAGAAATTATATTCCAAAAGATATATATAATAAAATCTTGGGGTGTTACACTAGTCATGAATAGAGGGTGTTGAATTGTTATAACAGCTCAACCATCCCTTGAATATTCCTTCAAGATTGATAATTCCAGGAAGTAATGATCATGAATGTTTTGTGCTCTTTCTTGAATGTCATTAAACATTTATCTCTCCTTTTAATATCAAGTTTTCACTTCATATCATTCATATATTATCACTTGTATCATGTATATGTGTCAATTTTTCCTCACCTATAACTTTTGTTCCCTTTGTATAAAAATATCCAATATTTACATACACTATACTAGTTAAAATAATTTAAAAAGAAAAATATAACATTACCAATATTATTGTTATAAATAAAAATGATAATAATAAGTCTAGAATACCAACTCAATGTTTCTAAAATATTATCCTTCAATAATAAAGTACTTCAAAGTTTCTCAATACATTATAATTATTTTTAAGGTCATTTAACAACAACCAAACAATCTCCCTAATAATTGAACTTTAATACTTATTAAAAAAATTTGAGTAATATCTGAATTCACCAGATTCAGTTTCCATCTATTTTATACTAAGATCTTGTTAATCTAATACAGCCAGTACCCTAGTATGGAGTTTATATTTTCCTCATTTTATATCCACCATAGTATGCAGAAATTAACTAAAACATAGAGATTGTATCATGAAAATCACTTCAATTATATATTTTGACACTCCATATTTGAAAGGAATTTTACTAAAATAAATAAACACTTCATAAATAAAACTTTGTTAGAGTCATTATAACATAATAAGCATAAAAATGATATAATTTTTATCATTGTAAAGCTCATAATACTTTATACTCCAACTAATAGAAATACATAGCACGAAAATTAAATAGTAATTTCAAAATCACTTTTATGGAAAAGTGGGAAACCACACAAGATCACTATAGAGGGAAATTAAACACAAAATGAAATAAAAAAGTCATTAAAGACAAGGCTAAAATTATTAGAACTAGTCGCTCTATATAATCCCCATTGTAAGTTTGTTACCATGGTACTCAGGTCTTCCTTGATGATTTCTTCAAAATGTTGGGAAAACTTATCCCAATTCTATATGCAATCCTCCATATTAGCCATCTATCCATTGAATCCTCTTGTTAGTATGTGGTCTTGTTTTTTGATCTATACCATTTGCTGATCATTGATTCCAACATAGATCATTCTTTCAAATATACTGTTAGCCTCTTGCTTTATAGAATTTATATAAAAAGATCCTTCGGGAATATATTCTTTTGAGTGGAGAATGAGCTCTAGGTAGTGCTCTTTTTCTGCTTCCAATTATTTAGACTTTATTTCCGGGTCTTTGATATGCCCTAATTCTTGTGAAACAAAGTTATTGGAAACATATATCTTATCTTGGTCCTTAGAAATCTCACCCTCTTCCAAGTGATTAACCTCCTGTGTATTGATGTGTTTCTCATGAGTCTGCCCCTATATATTCACTTTACATTTGATTTTTCTCACTAACCTTGTCTCCATTGGCTTAGACAAGTAGAAGTAATCATTAATCCCTTTGTTTTCCCCTTAATCACCATGTGAATCCCTGTGTCCTAGGTTAATTTCTATAGCTTCTTCCTCCAAAGGCTATAAGGACCTATACCATGTATCCATTGAACACTATTAATTGAGATTTGACTAGAAGTGTCATAATCCAAAATGTGTCAATCCTACTCACCTTTAGAATATGGTAAATAGTATGTTCTTTAAACTCATTCCTCTAAAAAAACCCAATCCTTAGAACCATTAAGCTTTCTTTTCCACTTAGGGATAACCATATGCCATCCATCTTAAAGAGAAGCATCATTAAATCTTTTATCCATGTCTTAGAATAAATTATGAAGATGGTCGAATCCAGTAAAATAACACCATATAGTAGGCTCCCACACTGGATCAATGTTGATGGCCGCACGATTCTATGTATGACCTAAGCTAGGGGTATCACTCCAATCATAAGGCTCCCATAGTAGGGCTGCTCAGTCAACTACCTATAAAACACCATTCTCCATTGATGCATATGGAGATGGTATCATAAACCCCCTCATAGACATAATTTGAGAGTATATAGGATCATTATTAGAAGGATTATATCAGGTTTTCCCCTTTAATATAACATTCTATGTAAAAATATTAACCTTAAATCATAATCACTATTTTTTTAACATGTTTGGCCTAAATTTGCAAGAACTATTTTTTTTCTAAGCTTAATGATCTCAAACTAATATACATTATTTCATTCTCAAGAGTATGAACTTAAACTACCAATAATAATTTTGATATAATATTTATAATCAAAAACTAGTGGAAACCATTTTTTATTGAGTTTTATAACCTCAAAATAAATAAAATTCTTCTCAGTATTCATGCTCTAACAAGTGATGAATGAGATAAAAAACTCAACCAAATAAAAAGTAATTAAGGGTTGTATATGAATAATTAAAATAATTTATCAATAGTTATAGTATCATGTGGATTTGAAAAAATATATGGGAATAAGAGACAAATATTTATAAATTTTAAAGAAACAATATTCATCCCTAGAAAAATTTGAACAATGAATTATAGTTTTGAATATCAATGAAAATGTAAGAAACTATTTATATCCTGTTTAATTATTAATAATTTTTTCCTATTAGTCACTCATCTTTTTTATTAATTCACTATTTAAAAAACCCTTGGAGTTTAAAGGGATATGTAAGTTCCCTTTATGACTAGGGTTTATTGATGAGTTTGGATAAGTCCCTTATGAAGTGATTTGATAATGGGAAAATGTTAGTTGATTACATTAAAATTGAGGGAATGAAATGAATATTATATTGAATAAATTAATTCATGATTTATGGATGTATTTTTTATATTTTATTTAATGAAAGAATGCTCATGTATCTATTTATGTTACATTGAATTTGAGTAGAGACAGAACTGAATAAATAAATCATGATAAAGTTTAACAACCCAAAATTTTAAAATATGATCATCATATTCAATTGTGTATGTGACATGTAATATCTTGAATATAAAGGAATATAACATCCCAAGACATTAATATATATTTAATATTTTAAATAAAATCAATATATTTTATATCTTTCAATGCACACAATACTGAGTTATCTTACATTACATACAATAATTAATTTCTTTGACAGCTTGAGCTACATGCAAGATCATTGTTTTACCAAATATGATTAATATTATTATTAAAAATGAAAATTATTGCCTAAACATTAAATTAGGGGTTATAAATAAGATTAAATAACTTATGAAAATATATGGTTGAATCCATTAGTTACTAATTAATTATAAATGATTACAAAAACCAATTGAATATAAATGAAATATTTTTATAAAAACTACTATTAAGTTAAAAATTAATTTTAACCTGATAAATTAATTTAATTATTTCCAGTGTAAAATGTTAATGAAATTTATTTATTATACATTAAATATATTTTTTAAATTCATCCAATAGACTTGATAGTCATAAAACAAGAACAAATCCAATTTTATGCATAAAATTTTATATTTTTCTAAAGACAGTTTTGCAACTTTTAATGAATCATTTTTTTAAACTAAATTTTGACTCTTTTATTAATTTTATTTGAAAAAATAAATATAATTTTTGAAATAATAGTTTCAAAATTATATTAGGGTTAATTTTTTCTATTTTTATGAGAAGTTTCATTTTTTGATGAATAATGAAAAATATATAATTTTAATTGAAAACTAACTTTACATCTAAATAATTTCTAATAATAAATTATATTTTTAATTGGTTTTAAAGTAAAAATATATCAATTATACATATATTAATCCAATTTAGGTCATTATAATCATTTTTATATTGAATTTAGATATAAAAACATCGATTTTTTTTGAGATTTTCACTTTAAAAACACTCCCCATCTCATCTGTGGGTTTACATTTAAATTATTTTTTTTCCATTTATGTTAATTTAATGTAGAAGAATGGAATAAATATTTGGAATCATCCTAATTTATAATGTATAATAATTCCAACTTAATTTTTGACCAAAGTGATTAGTGAAATCATTTAAAATTAATTACAATTATTAGGAGAATAATGAGTTTACAAAGGGAATAGAATTTAAAATTATGTGGAAAATGATATATTTTTTTCCAAAAATACATTTACTTGACACATTTAGACTATTATAAGTCTATTATATAATTTTATTATTTTTTGGGACACTTCACCATGAATGTGGCCCATATAATAAGTTTTGTAAAGAAAAAGAAAACATGATTATTTTTCTCACTTTTAATTTAAATATATATTTGGTAAATAGAGAAAAAATACATATTAATTATTATAAAATATCCACATCAATAAAAGGATACAATTTTTTTAATATTTCCCCAATTAATCAAATAAAATTAAAAGTAAACACTATATTTAAAAATGGGATAAGATTTAGAAAGTAATCATATCCATCACACATGAATATAGATATTTAAGATAAATATAATTTTAAATGATTTTTTTTACAATAAAGTGATTGTTTCAAGGGAAAGTTAATAATCACAAAAGAAATTGAGATTTCATAATAACTTTTATCACTTTGAAATTTTCAAATCAAATTACATTAGGTGAAATAATTCAAATTGAAACTTAAAATACCACAATTAATGAAGTATTCATGATATTTAATGTAAAATAGGTAGTATATGAACCATATAAAAGTTAATTGGTTCATAATAACAAATAAGTTTCAATAATATGTAAATTGAGATGAAATATATTACCTCACACTTCCTTCAGATTGTAATTTCTTTAAACTCATATATATAGTGGTTTTAAACATGTTATTAACTTATTCCATATCCATATTAATTTTTATAATTTCATATATAATCCTTTTATAACATATTATTACCCATTCGTTAATAATAATTTATTAATTTCATTGTTTGGTGTGTTAATTTCCTTATTTTCTTATTAGTTTTTTATTGTTAGATACCTAGTTTTTGCACATATTATAGAGTTTAATTGTCTATATAATAATAATAATGAAATAATTATTATATTTATACATCAAACATACTTTTAAAACTAATCATTAATGATGGTTATGAAAAATGAAGTACGTTACGATCATGAAGATAGTAGGTCGTACATACGCAAGAGTAATGTTTTCCATTTTTCAATGATTATTATGGATTGGGGGTAAGTAATTTTTTACCTTTATAGAATTATCATAATATCATTAAAACCATATTATATATTTATAGATTTTATTCATGTGTGTGATGATGAAAATATATTCATATCACTTCGTGAAGAAGGTTGTCCACATGTACATGAATGATGTTATCATCTTTATACGAGTGAAAAGGAAAGAAAGAAAATAATGTATATTATCTTTAAAAAATGGTAAATGTGTAATTAATATCATAATTATTTCATTTATATCACATTTAATTTTTAAAATTATTTGTTATCATCTTCCATGTAAAGCGTTAATGAAAGAAAAATCACATCGTTTCGCGAGGCAGTAGTCTGCCATACACGATCGACTTTATCGTGTCTCTTACATAATTGAAAGTAATATTTTTTATAAGAAATAATGACTTAATAAGTATAATAATGTTATATATATCATATATATAATTTATATCCATCATCATACCCAACCGTGAGAGGTGGTAATTGAAAAACGAATGACATCAGTTCGTAAGGCGGTAGTCCATTGTAAACACAAATGATGATTTCATAACCATTTTAATGGAAGTGTGTGTGGATGTAGATCAAAACCTTAACATAAAAACATCTAAGTATATGAGAGATATTGAGTTTATTATATAGTAATGTTATAATATAAATTTAAGGAGGTAGAGAAGGAAATATTATAAAGATGCTTATTGAAGAACATTTCCTCTTCTTTGGGTATCTTCCTTTGGTTTGAACTAAACCCTTTCTAGGTTGGATTTATAACAAATATAATTCATCTAGGGTGATTGGAGGGAAGTTTTTAAGTTAACTAGGTAGTTTTTGGATAACCCAAATGGATTGAGAGGTGTGAAGATGAGGGAAGAGTGAGTGCCCACTTATAGTTGAGGAGGAGTAGTATTCTTGTAAATACGCAACATTATTCACTATTAGGCAGTCTTCCATACCACATGTGGCTCCAAAATTAAACTATAATGGATGTAATGTTTTATTTCTCGGATAAAAACCTCCACCAAACTAAAATAAATTCATTTTTTTAATTTTATTCATTATTCTCTTAAGTTTACTCAATTTTACCCTTTTAGTTGTTACCATGGTAACTTATATTTTTTTATTAACCTAGGTAATTATTCATTAAGGATACAATTTAAATGAATTTTAATAGATAATTTAGAATTAATAATTCTATATATTAAATCCAAATAAACAATATAGAGTGCGTGTAATATTAATTTTAGTATAAATGCATATTACGTGCAAAAATACTGCATTTACCTTAACCACACTAACATAGTTTTTTACTATTTATCAGTCAATATAGTCATTATAAAAGAAAAATTGGTCCAATAATGGAACATAGATTATATTTTTTAAAATTTACAAATAAATATTTAGAAGATATTATTTTTTAAATTATAAATCATTTAATAAAATACCATTTATTAAAAAATAATATTAATGTCAATTTTGACATTATTCAATTAATTTGAATTTAAAAATATCAATACAATGATAGAATTAAATATATTATTTTAAAACCTTTTTAAAATGATATAATCATCTAAAAACTAATTTCACTCAAAAAATAATTGAATTTACAACACTTTTAAAAATTTTAGTGCCATTTATTCTATTTTATTATAACTTAAATAATTCTTGTATTGGTGTTTCATAACCATTTAATGTAATTAATTAATCTCAAAAAATTTAAAATAAATTATCATTATAAAAAATCATTTAAATTTCATAATAAAATTTATAACTGAACAAATGATGGTTTTTTCCTATAAAAATATTTATAAATATTAATGGTAATGAAGGTTCACTTTTATTTATTTCAATTACTTAACATATTATATAGGTCAATTTAATGGAATATTATCCCAATAACTCATAAAAATAGATATTAAGGTAATAAGGGTCTAAATATTTCCATCAAATGGGTGTTTTAAATGTTTATAGGTCATTTTTCACTTATCTAATAAGTTTTATCCCCCGATAAACTCATTTTCCCTTAATCATGATAATTAATTTTAACCATTTTCACTAATAATTATGGGTAAAAATTATGTTTTACTTATTAAATAATATAAATTATTCTAATTCCAACTATGGGATCTATTTTTAAAAAATTAATCTCATAAAAAAAAATGTAATTTAAAATTAATCTTGTATATGTGATGAGAAAGTGAGATTTCAAAGTGAAAATGTTAAAAATTTTACAATGTTTTTATATCAAAATTAAATATTAAAAATAATTACAATGACCTAAATTAGATTCATTGATATAAAATTTAAGTAATTTTACCTTAAAACCAATTAAAAATATACTTTAACACTAAATTATTTTAACAAAATAGCATATTTTAATTAAAATTCAGTATTTTTCACTATTAATCAACAAATGAAGATCCTTAGAAAAATCCAAAACATTTAACCCAATATAATTTTATATCATGATTTCAAAAATGAAGACTATTTTTTCAAATAAATTTTCTAAAATTATTACAATTTAATTTTAAATTAAGTGTATAAAGCGCAATTAAACTGTCTTTTAGAAAAATACTAGTTTTCAAAAAAAATTTCTTTTTTATTTTAATTAATTATTATTATATTTATAATAAATATATAGCTAATAAATATGTGTAAACTATATATTTTTAATATTTAGTTAATTATATTCTTACCTTCTATTCCAACAGCTATACGATAATTGTTATATTAAATAATAATATTAATAATATATTAGTGTTTAGTAAATCACAACATTGCATGTAACGAAGGATTTCAAAGAAACTAATTATTTCATGTAACACAAGAAAAAACCAGTAATGTTTGTGATGAAATATATTTAATCGATTTAATTTATTTAAAAATAAATATATATCATAAAGTATTAGGATGTTATATTCCCTTCTAATCTTGGTGTTGTATGCCACATAAGTTGTTAAATAAAATGTTATTATTTTAAAACTTCAGGGTGTTTCATGACTTTATAATTTAAAACTATTTATGTACCTTTTTATCTTACAATAATTACAAAGATATATCAAATCGCTTATGAATGATCACTTTACTCAGTGCAACAATGGTTGAACAATTCTTCCTCTAGCCTGATGAAGTCCCGACCTCAATTAGATTTGTGAAAGTAATACACAAAAATTCATCAATATAATTTTATATAATAAAAATTATTTTAAAATATAAAATTATTATCAATAAGTGTACTTAATTCATGAATACGAAATTGCATGGGATTCTCAGGATTATAAACCCTTACACATACATAAAAATTTATTCTTAATATTTTTACATTCTTTTTTATCAATTTTGTCTTAAAAAATTTGGGTGTATCAATTATCAAAGCTTGAATTTTATTATGCATAATATTATCTTCAGGTATTTAATATCATTGTCTTAATATAATATCTAATCACTATTTATTATGGTGTCTCAATCTACATCATGTTAGGGTAGCATACAGTAATACACTTCCCTCTCATTGGGGTACAATAACACAATACTTCCCTTAACTAAGGGTATAAACACATATTACTTCCATTGAGTATGTGTATAAATTCTTCCTTGTAAAAAATATATGACTTCATGAAACTTAGTGTATACAAAGAGTATTACATTTTATCTTTTCATTAGTCAAGGAGTTGTATAAAAACTAGTGGTGTAAAAGAGGTCAATTTCTCGTGAAAACATTACGGTTTCATGGAACTATTCTTCATGAAAATATTGAGTATGAGAGTCAAAATTAAATAGGCCATGGGATATCATACTTATTCTTTACAAAATAATAGTTCTCTATAGGATCTTTTAAAAAAAAAAAGTTTTTTGGTGCTCTATTTTTCTGGAAAATAAGTGCTCTATTTAATCGGAAGCAACTATTGTCTTGCTCAAGGTATTAATATTTATAAACCTTGAGCTCCACCTTTTATCCATGTTTTATTAAAAATACAAGATAAAAATTAAATCCTTGAAAGTATCATGTTTTATGAAAATTTGAAATCACCAAGGATTTTAATATTTATAAAATAATATAATGCTTAAAAACATGGCGTATTTTTCTTCACAATAAACCTCTAATATGTATAGAAAAATAATTAAGTTCCCCATAATTTTTTATTTCATACACATTATTTCATTATTTATATCAATTAATTGATGTAAATTCATATCACCCTTGAAAAAAATCATATTTTTCAAACTGATTCAAGAATTAAAGATAGAGATTTCATTCTTGGAGGTTCTTAGCCTCATCACCACATAATAATTTCCCTAGTAAAAGTATGGTGACATCTGGTTTGATCCTTATAGGTTTTTTCATTAACTCTAGTGCATGTAAAACCATAGGCAAATAATTTTTTTTGAATATGAAGCATTGGAATTGATCAATTAGTCTAGATAGATCTCATCAGATGATGAAAATATGTCCTGATGTTTCTTAAAAATGGTTGACAAATGTTGTGTGGCTTCTATCCCAAATTTTTTTCCATTATTTGAGTAATTATATTTATATCCCCATGTAACATAGAATCTAAAAAATGAATGTTTCTTGGGATATAATCCCAGAAACAAACCTCACACACTGAGGATTTATGGTTTGCACCTCCCCATCTAGGCCCATTTGCACAAGCTCCAACCATGCACACTCCAATGGGGGATAAGCACCCACCTCCTTCCACCATGAGAGATGCTCTGGATGGATCTCCCTTATAGTTGATAGTTTTCCCAAATTTAGATTGATTGATTTTACCTTGTGGTTTGGATGGTTGTATAATTTTTTTATCAAACACAGAAAATATCTAACTCAAAATATTCTATTTGAAAATAAATTCCAAATCATAATCTAATTATTTCTAATATCCTGTGATAATATTTATCATGGAAAAATAAATTTTTTTATGGATTTCTTCAAATCATTTTCTTTATATTATTGTTCAGGATGTTGTAAATAATATGTCCTCGTTAACATAAGTATTTGAAAAGTAATCCAGTTTAAGAATCATCAAAATTATTATGGATAATAGTTATTCTCTATGGTTCTTTACTAACATCTCTACTTATACTATTATAATATCTAGTAAATATTGACACTTTATTGATCAAAAATAAAATTCAAGTCCATTGGGTTCAATAATATCCCCCCTTTTTTTTAATATCTCCCCGAATAAAAAATTCAATATTTGATTTAACTTCATTTCTATACCTTGTTTACCATCAGATGAAAATTATAAGTTGAGTATTCTCATCTCATCTATTTCCACAAAATAGTTGTCATCAATTATATGATTGTTTCTTGAAAACTTTTTAGTGAGGTATGATATCACACGGTTCCATTATAAATGAAACTTTAGTTATTCAACTATAATTATATATGGGATAAACTAGTGTATACAAAAAGATAGATATAACCAAGGTTGTATATGTTATCCATAAACTACCATGCATGTTAAATCATGCTCAAAATCATTCAATTATCATTTAAGGGTTATTAATAATTATATTTTTCAATAAAATACTAAAATTTTTACACACATCAACAAACACATGAGGAAGTAAACATGAAAAAATATAGCTCCACCTTCTTGGTTTAATATCAACTCCCATGATAATTATTATCAATTCATTCAAAGTATGGATTTGGGATTTATTTTAATACCTCATCTTCAATTTTTTTAATTTTTTTAGAAGTTCTACAATATTTATATATTAAATATTTAATAGCATTAACTCATCAATGATCACCCTCAAGGGATATATCCATATATTTTAATTTCATCAATTTTTGTATAAAATAATATATATATATATATTGGAGAATAATAAGGAGCCTTTTTTTCTTTAGGAGTAGAATTTAGGATGAGATATTATTCTAAACATGGGCTATTCCTTTTTTCCAATATCTTCATGGGATGTTTTCTTTAGACTATTCTTTATATTTTGAGACTAATCAATTTGATTATATTATTTATTACTTTATTATTATTCTTTGTGTGGAATTAATTCTTCCACATCAACCTTATATATCTTCAATTTTTCATAAGATAAAAAATTCTCATAAACATTCACCTCACATTCTAATGCCACTGGTTTTCCTTTAACATTAATAAGTTTCTCAGTTTCTCCAAATTTTCATACAGTTTCAATTGATTTGTCTAAATAACTAAGTATTATTTATTTAAATTCCCATTCTTCTAAGAATCTTCATATAAATTACTACTATTTTAATTTTGAATCATCTTTCCTTTCATAAAAAAAAGTAATATCTCATGGAATCCTTTTTATGGATTTCTCAACCGTGTGGCCCTCCTTCTTAAATCTTAAAAACTTTTCTTTTAATCATTCATTTATATTTTTAATTGTCTATTTGAATGTATGTTTTTAGAAACCTATTTCTCAGATAACATTTTATCATTTTTTTATAATGATAACCACTTGATTTATGTTTGTTTCTTCATAATGGCTTGTTATAACAACAAGAGTAGGATTTTTTCCTATACCTTTTACAACACTAAAAAAACCACTGAACATAAATCTCTCACCTTGATATGTATTCAATAAATAATTTTTTTGGTGTACTTATTCAAACCAAGACTTATCTTACACAAGTGAAGTGATTTTTTGGACATATTTTTCTCTCCCTTGGATCTAGGAAAGGATCCCTCAATTTTATTCTTTGAAAAAATTTCCTTCATTTGTTTATGTATCAAGGAAAACTCTTCACCTTATTTTATTACATATATCCATTGTTTTGGTATTATCCTAATTCTATTAGTTTATTTTTTCAGGATTCTTAAATACTATCACCCATTACAACAATGATCACTTCTGTTTTAGTACTAAAAGAAATCTTTAAGGATTTCAAATATGTTCCTTATAGACAGATTTATTTTCTATGGATTTTTATTCTCTAGCATGGGACTTTCCTTATCTTCATATTTTATCCCCCTAATGTTAGGACTTCTAATACTTTAAAGAATTATCATGTTATGAATTAATTCCAATGCCTCATTTAAAAACATCCATAAGCACCAATAATTGCCTACGAATCTTCTTCTCTTCTTTTCAAGTGTAGTCTATCCAGATTTCACAAATTGAAAAACTTTCTATTTTTTAGTGTAACCAAAAATATTTTGGATACATATTGGGGAATATATTTTCAAACATATTTTATCATCCACCCTTGATTTAGTGTCTTTATCAGTGTTTTTCACTATCCATAATTTCCTATAATTTTTTAAAAAACCTGTATCAACAACTAAAATAGAATTAAAGCATAATAAATATTTAGGGTTATGAGATAACTTATTGTTGATGAATGGTTATATTTAGTTAGATTATTTTCTCATTCTCTTATTTTATTCATGATACTTAATCAAAAATTTGTGGAAACATCTATTTTTCCATCAATATTAAATATTCCAGCTTGTGACGATTTCCAATTCTCCAATATCACCTTTAGCTATAAGCACTACATGTTTAGGGAGATATTATTATACTCAACTGATTTTAGTATACCTTCATAATCCTCCTTCATATTTTTTATTTTTTCTTTATGAATTTCTCTTGATTATTATAATTAATTTTCAAACTTCTTTGCCCTATTTTTTTATCCTCTAATTGAGAATATTTTATGACTATATAAACTTTTTTCAAAATTTTAAGTGTATGGAAATCTTTAAAAAAAACTCTCTCAAAAGAATTTTTTCACAAAAAAACTCTTTGAAATTATTCTATAACTTTAGAATATCTTTTATTATAAATATAAATTATTTTATCCATTCCATTAATAGGCTTTGTGAGATTTTTGGATATGCTATCCCATTTATCTAATACCACTTCTATAAAATTAGCCTATTTATCAAACAGTAATTTTTCACCCTAAGGACGCATAATACCTCTAATAATAAAATTGAAAACTTATTTCAGAAATTATTTCAGTAGTTATTTGAATACATAATGGAAATCACCAAGTTATATATCATCATAACAGATAAAGCATGATTCATTAGAAGAATCATAATCAAGAAAATTATTAAAACATATACCAATATGATTACCTTTAGTTAGTGGTGTCTCTAAATTTATTATAAGATTATTCTCTAGATTACTTACATTCCTTTTCTTCATATTATTCTAATTCTTAGTAGAAATCTCTAGATTCATACCCTTTTAATTAAATTATTTTTTCTCCATCTGAGGTATTTCACACATTTTTAGAATATTCAATTTATAAAATCTCCCTTGGATATTATAAGTAACATCGCTCTAATACCAATTTTAGAACCATAGGAATGATTGACCACTGAGATAGGGGGAGTGAATGGGTGGTTTACTTCAAAAAATTATTTTAATTTGAATTCATCGTATTAAACTTGTTAAGGTTCTTGATCCACTCAATGATATTTCACACTATCACCTCATATGAAATAATAATAAGGGAGAGAAAATCATAAGTTATTTATAAGTTTTGGTACATAGAACAACACCTTTCCTTGTTGGCCATTCTTCTTATTTCATTAGAAATAGGATGACCATACACATTCATTGGAAAAAATGGTTTTATGAGAATTGGATTTTCTATCAGTTTTATGATGCAAAGGATATTCCATGATTCATGTCGGGTTTACCATTTTTTTGAATGGAAATATGTGGGTGGATTTTTTCTAGTGGTCTGATTTAGGGGGGGTCAATGTTGTTCACAACCATTTATATAAGGTTCACTATCTCTTAAACTTTCACAAAAAATAAAAATGGTTCTTTCATCCATAACTGGGTATGAACCTACTTTCCAAAGGTAAGAGGTTATTTGGGGTTTCAAACACAATGATGCTTAGAAACTCACATTAGTAGAGAGTATGAGAGGTTGGGCTCATCACACCCTTTTGGGGAGGAATTGTTTCCTACTCTGAGACTCTCTTATTAATTTATGATATGTTCATGAATCTATTCCTAATCCTGATATGGGAACAGTCACCATAACCAAATGACCGTTGGTTAAACCCTTTTATGTACAAAATAAGGGGATCTTATTAGTTAAACCATCAATATGTATATGAGGTTATTCCTCCATTTCTATTTTGTGGGTAGCCGAATATGTGTTGAAGCCATATAACCAAGAACATTAGATTTTTTTTTATTTGGGGATATGATTAATATCCCGAGGATAGGATTGAGACATTATGAGGCATCCTACATATCCTATTTTAAAAATGTAATCAAAACCTATATAATTTGTTAAACCCATGAAATTTAGCATCATGTAAAAATAAAAAATATGCGGGAACTTGGTCACATGGTATTCAAGATTGAGTCTTGAATATACATCCCACATATCCTGATTATGGAAGGAATCAAAGTTATCATATTTCATTTATTCCCTTGATACTATCCCCAAGTTAGATGCTCTTATATGAAGGTAATCATGTCATTCCACTCATTGGGGTTTAAACAATATGGTTTCCCCAGCTGGTGGACATTCATGATGAAAATGATATGGCCATTTCAATTCCATAATCCAATATGAGCTATAATCAATGTGAGAAATAAGGGATAGAAAGTGGATAGCCTCATTTCATATGGATGTTGGACTTATGTACTAGGAAAACCCGTAGGATGTTTATTATGGATCTTGGGACTTAAGAAGGATGAGGTAGAATGATCAAACAATGGGAATTATTGGGTCCTAATCGTTGAAATGTCAGAGACATGAGGGGACTTACACCAAAGTGGATTTCCATTTGAGTTTAGAAACATGACTTAGGGAAGGTGTCATATATGTCCTGGTTATGGAAGGAATCAGATTCCTTATATCTCAATGATTTCTCAATCTATTGGTGGATGAGGAAAAATTATAAGCCCATAGGAGAGATTGGGCCACACTGGTTGGAATGTCAAAGGCATTTTGGGACTTGCGCTGAAGTGAATTCCCATTTGAGTTTGGTATTATGACTTAGGAATTCATCCTCCATATCATGGTTATGGAAGGAACTAGAGTCCTTATAGTTTAATGATTTGGGGCTTACACACTAAGGCTTACCTTATATGCAGGACATATCATATTATTCCATTGATCTAGGCTTACACACTGAGGTTTCCTTTATTCTAATAGAGGATAGTGATGTTAATGAAATGATCATTTTGAATCCCTAATACCACATGAGCTATGCTCAGTGTGAGAAATAAGGGGTGAAAAATAATCAGTCACATTGCCTATGGGTGCAGGACTTATGTGATGAGACTTCCCTACTGATGTTTTAACTTGGATCTTGGGAATTATGAAGGCGTACTATATATCCTATTTATATTAGGAATCAAATGAATCATATTATAATTGGTTAGGGATAACACACTATCGTTTCCCAATTTTTATGGGGAACTAGGTTATCAAGTATTAGGATGCCCAATTGACCTGGCCTTCTTGTTTTCCTGATATGTCCAAAGAAAATTGTATGACCCATTTAACTTGTCCGAGGGACATCACATAAACTAGATGGAATGTTTTAATGTTGTCACACAATCAAGGTTGACTTATCTAGAGGACATCACAAGACCTGACTATCTTATCTTAGAATCCATCGCTTGATCCTGGATGACATGCTTCGAGGGAATAGTATGATCCAGATAACTTGCCCTGGTGCCATAAATAACCAAGGATGACATGCTTGGAATCCATTTTAAGAGTTAGTATGACATGTTTCAAAGGGTGTCGTATGTCCTGGCTTAATTTTTTTAGTGTCATTGTGAAAGTAAAATGACATGTCTGGGGGACGTCACAAGAGCTAGATGATATACCCAGAGGGGATCGCAAGGTTTTGATGGATTTTTTGGAGGATGTTGTGAGAGCCATTTGACATGCCCTTGTGGTATCACAAGACTTAGTTGACACGTATTGATGTCTTCATATGATATAGGTGGCATGTCTGGGTGTCATCATGAAAACTGGTTGACGCGTCCGAGGAACGTCATAAGAGCCAGTTGACATACCCAAAGGGTGTCATAAGGTTTGGATGGATTTTCCGAAGGATGTCTCAAGATACAATTTACATGACCTAGTACTTTCATGAGGCTTAGATTACATGTAATGATGTCTCCATTTTATTTGGGTGACATGTCTAGAGAACATTGTGAGGCCTGGATGGAGATCCCGGAGGGTTTCACAAGACTTGGGTGGCATGCCCGAGGGGAACCATTTGACTTTTATGACATATCCAGGGGACTTCAAGTGATCCAAATATTATACTAAAGTAGAATTGTGTGACCTAGGTGATATGTCCTAATGTTATCTCATGACCCTAGTGGTTCATGCGAAGCACATGAGGATCGATGTATTTTTATTTTCATAAGTATCATGTCTTTTTTTCATTGTTCTAGCCTTTTATTTCATATTGCTTATATTTTTTAGTGTTATCTTGCTTTAGGTCTCATGTGTTTTAGGAAATATGCGAGATTTCCTTCGTGAACCCTATCAGAAGTCCTCTGTATGATCTAGGAGTGATCACATGAAGTGCTTATGGATTATTTATGATCTCTATGGTTGTTCTTCAAATTTTACATGACATAAAACTTTCCCAATCACAAGATCATCCACTTAGATAAATACTCTCTAATTCATAGGTGTACCGGTGTGAGGTTTCAAGAAAAAATTCCATCAATTTTTCATGCCAAGGTGTAATATTTAAATTCTTTTCTACCCTAATTATTCTCCTCTTTGTATAATGCATATCATGAAAATCTAGACTGGAGTTGGTGGAGGGATTTTATTTCTTACATTTGGAACAGTTTTTTAGTAGGTCATTCTGGAGGTGTCGCATGATTTTCATCAACCACAAGATCATACCATCAACACCATGTTTATTGTACTATAGAAAATTTAAGGGGTCTTATAGAATCATGTGGTCACACTGAGGGAATTTCATAAGGTTTGGTCGATATGTCCAAGGGAATTCACAAGATTAGGAAACCTTTTAAAAGGCCTTCATATGATCTTTGATTCTATGCCTAGGATATTTTATGAGACAAGGATGGATTTGTTAGAGGATTTCATGGAATCAAGCCATCATGCTGAAGGGTTTTTGTGAGATCTTGTGGAGAACATGAGTGCATCACATGAAGTTTATGGCTACAAGAGGATTCAATACTTTCCCTTTTATTTAATTATTTTATTTTTCGAAGGCTTATGTATCTTGTGAAATTACATGAGTGTTGTCAAAGACAATCACTTTACCCAATGGTGATGCGCCATGTGACCTATGGAAGTTCCTGTGGTGATGCGTGAGCACTTTATGGATAAACCCTTCTGCTTCTTTTTGGAGACAAATAGGGTGTGTGATACTTCCTAGTTATGTCTAAAGACTTTAACCTGATGAGGGTGACATGCCAACATGCTCTTTCATGGCTCCCATAGTTTCTTTCAGGCTGCATGGGTGCATCATGTGAGTTTTATGACCATAAGAGGCTCCTGATTTTCTCCCTTTTTAATTACTTTAATTATTTTACAAAGGTTGTTTATATGACAAGGTTTTATGATTGTGGTATAAGAAAATAACTCTACCTATTAGTGATGCATCATTTGAAATTTACTACTGCAAGAGTCTCCCATATTTTATAATTTTTACTCCTATTTTTCTAGTATTTTTGGATGGTTTGTCAGATGCCTTTAACTTGAAAATTTATCATGACCTGGGGGTGCTCATCTGGTAGCCGTTGTGTGGTAACAAACTATCTGGAGTGCCTTATCAAGAGCAGAAGGACTTGTCAAAGGGGATCTGTGGGATCTTCCATATGCTATGCGCTACGTGCAACCATCTGCATAACCTTCATAGGTTATTCGATTGTATGTCTCTTAGAGGTTCATGTGATCCAGATGATCATGGATACCTTACACTTTCTTTGATTTGATGGGAAAATAATAACCATATTTAGGTACTTCAACATTTTTTAATTTTCTAGTTCTCATGTGGAAAGTATCAATAAATCCCCCCCGCAGGAGGGACATCTATAGGGACAAGGGATCGGTTTTGAAGAAGGTAAATGCACACCTGATGATTTGAAATTGCTTCCAATCAATGTATTAGGTGTGTTTGTTCTACCAAGATACGTTTGGTATTCCACATAATTCAATATAAATAGGGGGTGGATAGGGATTCATTCACCGAGTACTTGAATCTCCATAGATCTTACGCCCTACTTCTATCAAGTAACCTCATTACAACACCTTCCCAAAAGAACCCATCATGTGACCTTATCACGTGTCCATTTTTTGAGAACTACTTCTCTATAATTATTTTCCCAGGAACCCACTCAAAAAATCTGAGGAATTATCTTAAAAAAGTTATTTGAACTTTGGTTATGTAAATTCACAATCATCTTGAGGGTTTTACAAGATCTTCTGTCTTGGTCGCATGATCTATTTACTATTATGTGGATCATGTGACCATTTCAAGGTAACGAGATTACAAGTATTCTGAGGGGTCATGCGGTTGTATGACAACTTGGGGGTTTATGTGATCCGCAATATCATCATAATTCAAGAAATTCCTGAGACCTTTATGTGATTTTCGAATCCATTTGATGATTCACATGATGCAGATGATGTTTTTAGTTTATTCCTTTTGATAATATATTTTTTATTTTTATGAAATATTCCAATTAATTTTTTTAGATGGATTCTTAATCTCATCATAGTTTATCTGTTGTGTCCAATCAAAGGTCCATGATTTCTAGAAACCGTAATGCTAACCCTTGGCATTACACGAGTTCTGATAATGAGATTTTGAAATGGATTCTTCAATTCAATCTTCAAAATTATACTTTTTCATAAACACTTCTTCTATATGGGCTTGGATTACTAGATAATTCTTTTTTCCCATTCAGACATCAATATTCAATCTTGATGTGTGTAAAATTCTCTTGACTATACTTAGATGACAATTTATGTGGATGGACAACTGGTCACATCTCAATCCCAGGGGTCTTCTTATATGGTGGAAAAATCTCCCTTGGGTCTGTATGGCTGTTTTTTCACTCATTAACCCATCACATAGAGCTAATTGAGTATATTTATCTCTTATATAAATAACCTCAGTGGTATATGGATCTCAAAATGGGATCTCCTTCATAGTGTTAAATTTTACGATGAATGGGAATTTCCATTCTGGGTCAAGAAATGCTTCTTAGAGTTCAC
Source organism: Viscum album (assembly GCA_963277665.1). Taxonomy (NCBI): domain Eukaryota; kingdom Viridiplantae; phylum Streptophyta; class Magnoliopsida; order Santalales; family Viscaceae; genus Viscum; species Viscum album. Next base: position 1,402,088,455 of record OY728166.1, on the reverse strand, counting down.
CGACCTATTATATTATGTCCGACTTTATAAAATAGTATGGATTTACCAATTTATTATCCATCCTTAGCATGATATTATTTTAGAACTGTTCAGTTGATGGTGTCTTGGAGCCAACTGATTTCATTTGTCTTGTGGTGATTTGGGATTCATCCTATGGGATATCTAACAACTTTGTGGGATACCCCATCTCAGAGAGATGTACAATGAGTTCATTCTTGCCTTAGATGTCTAGGATGACAATTTTTATACTTTATTATTGTACAGGGAAATGATCATCATTATGAAGGAAAATTTAATAAAGGATCTAACTATGCACTTGCTTATCTGTTTCAAATATTGGATCAAAATTTTTCTTTTTTACAGAGGATCTAAGCTGACTACTATATGCCCCCATCGGTTCCCTTCCTGGACATTTCCTGATAGTGTTAGCTCATATTAGGCCATTTTGGAAGCCAAAGATCATACTTCATGAGGATATCAATTGAATCTAGAGATCTCTCAAAAACATATGCTGGTGGGCTTTATAGTAACCCGGGCTTAACATACACAGACATTACATCATTTTGTAGGAATATTCATCACATAAAAAATGTACATGCTTGAGAACTACAATAGATTAGTATCTTTTGAAACTAGGGAATATAATATTTTCTCTTGGTGAAAAATATTCAACATCTCCCTTAAAGATCTTCCCCTTTAGTACTTCTACTTAAAACCATTCTTGATGACCTAGGGAAAGGAAACATAAGAAAGGGTTATCTCAAATGCTCAGTAAGGGAAAATAAATGAGATACATAAGAAACATGAGAATATGGGTAAGATAACATGAGAATAAAATTTTAATATCATACCCTACATATCAAATATCATATACAAGAGTCATGGAATAAATATTGGAAGTTCATAGAAAATAAATCATAAGGGAATAAAGAAAAAAATCAAAGACAACATAATAGAGTAACAAGACATGTAATTTTGGCATAAACATAAGAATAGAAAATATTATGTTAAATATACCTACCAGGACCTTCATAACATGTTAGTTTTGATTTAATCACTAGTGTACTAGCTTCAGGATTGGCATGACCTCCTGTGTACCATCTTGTTTTCGGATTGGGATGCCCTCCCATTACCCTCTTATTTCAGGCTTTGGATTCCATCCCATGTACCATTTTGTTTCAGGATTGAGTTTTCCTCCCGTGTACCATATTGTTTTGAGTTTGGGATTACCTCCCATATACCCTCCTATTTCAGGCTTGGGATGCCCACCCATGTACCTTCTTTTTACAGGCTCAAAATTCCCTCCCACGTACCCTCTTATTTCTGTCTTGGGATTCCCTCCTATGAACCCTTTTATCTCAAAAAACATTAATCATTACCTAATGCATTGGAGGTAGATATATGTCCCACCCTTAATATAATGAAATAATACATGTATGTGCCACAAAATAACAATACATTAATCATATCATAACCCATAAAAAGATATGGGTTTCATATGCATTATATCATAACCCATGAAATGGAATGGGTATAATAAACATCTCATTATATCATAACTGAGGAATGGGAGACAGGTTTCATAATCATTTCATCATAGAATACCTCATGAAAGGAAGTGGGTTTTTCATAATCCTTTTATCATTGTATAACCCTTGTAAGAGAAACATGTTTCATAAACAAATTGTCATCTTAACAAAATCCATTCAAATAAATAATAATAATGGTGTCCTTAGATCATATCCTTAGTAAATATTAATCTATAACAATGGATGTAAACGTAGATGGAGAATGCTTTTGAAATATCACTTGGAGTATTTATAAAGTAAAAGAATCTTTCTTTGAAAATCACTTTTTAAAACACGATTCTTTTAAAAAATCCAGTTCTTTGAAAACAACTTTGAAAAACTTATAATTTAATCTTTTAAAAACGTATAAACATTTCATGAGTAAAATATCTTATTTGATAAACTATTTTTAATATATAATACCATTTTGAAAATTATTTTCTCTGAAGATAACCATGAAAAATTAGAATGGATTTTAGAAACCATTTTAAAAAAAATTATTTGAAAATGAATTTGAAAAATTATAAAGGAATCTTAAAAATGTTTTGAAAACTATTTATTTTAAAATAACTTTTAAAACTTATAAAGGAAGATTTCAATTTTTTTTGAAAACCCCTTAATTGAAAATAACTTTTAAAAATTATAATGATTGAAAAATATTTAAAACCTTTTTATTTGATAAATAATTTGAAAACCTATAAATAAATTTATCAAAAAATTTGAAATCCATTTTTTAGAAAACACGGTTTTGGAAGAACACAGATTTATGACTGAAAAGATAAATAAAGTCAGTTTTTATTAAAAATATTTTCTTTATTATATTAAGTTCCAAAGAGTGGAATGAAGGTACCATTAATTGAAGATATAATTAATAAACATATTAAAAGAAAATTCCTGAGAATTATTGACAAAAGGATCATAAGATTTCATCAATGAAATCATACTCATAAATAATGCTGATAAATGATGAGATTATATTAATAAACTATTACCACTTTGGTAACTTTGAATCAAAATCCCCATGAAATTATAACATTAATTAAATCTTAAAATATCATAAAAATAAGTATATTAATGATAAAATATGTCAAAGGACAATATATAAACTCTATATAAAAATATAGGTGAAAAATATGACATGTATCTTAAAGAAGGTAAATTGAGACAAAAATTACTTTACTATTTTGGTAACTTTTGAACCCTAAACCCACGAATTAAAGATCATAAAATGGATATGCAAATAACCATTAATTTAAGTATCATATTCATAAAACACATTCACAGGAAGTATATATGGCACACAAACTAAATGAGTGGTGAATAAGGCATAAGTCTCATAGAAATAAAAGTGAGACGAGAAAACCCTTACCTTAAGTAATGAATTTCATTGTACATGTTCAAAAATCAAGAATAATAAATGTAAATTTATTATAAATATACCAAAGAAACATATTATTATATATCATACCATATATAATTTAATTTTGACTTTATATTATCCATTTATGAACAATTTCATGTTAATGTTATGTTTGGGATAATAATCACTTTGTTTTCCATATTAGTTTTGACTTTTTATTCTTGATACACTTAATAAGATAATGATTTACTTATTTAAATAATGTAAAACATGATATAAATATAATATATATTAAGTATATAAGTATTTATAATAATATATAAAATATATAAATATGAAATTGAATACGCCGTTCATTGAGACGGTATGTCGTACATGTGCATGATCATTGTTTCCATTTTCTTATCATATTAGAAAGAAATTAAGTAAATTAAGTAAATGAAATATATGTATGTATATATTATAATTTTATTATAATTATTATTTCAATATCATATGCTTTTTATAAACCCAACCTTAATACATTCCATTTAAAGTATGAACGATTCACATCGCTTTGTGGAGGCGGTAGTCCACATGTCCACAAATGAAGTTATTAGTTTTACACAAAATGGAAATAATGAAGGTATTTTTTATATAATAATTAAATAAGTATGAATAAATAATAAATATCATATATATTATAGAAAAATAGTATGTCCATCATGATTCCCAACCTTGATAGGTGATAAAGGAAAAAACGAACGACATCGTTTCGTGAGGCGGTAGTCCACCATACACACGAATGACAAGTTCATTACCCATTTGATGGAAGTGTGTGTAGGTGTAGGTTGAAACATTATAATTGAAAAACATAAGTATATTTATTATACTTAGGATATTATATAATAATGTAATAATAATAATTTAGGTGGTGGATAAATAAAATAAAACAAAAGTGCTTGTTGAATGATGTTACCTCTTCTTTAGGAAACTCTTTTTTGTTTGCACCAAATGGAATAATTGGTTGGATTTATGCCCACTATTGGGAATATAGGAAGAATTTATAGAATTAGGGATCTTATTAGGGTAGGTTTTGTATGAGAAAAAGTGGTTTGAGTATTGTGAGGGAGGGGGAGAGTGCATGCCTTTTTATATAGGAGGAGGGGTGACATTCTTGTAATTACAAAAATGTAAACAAAATTGGGAGGTATCCCTTGCCTTATGTTCAATAAAAATGGATTTTTTTATTAAATAGTAATTATAATTTACCATATTATCCACTACACAAAGATAATTTCATTTTTATAATTTGTTTCCTTAACTTTTATGTTTCCCCACTTTTATCATTTTGGGTTTTTAGGAAAATTGTTTTATAACCTAAGTAATTTAACCATTAAGAATAAATTAATGTGATATTTATTAGATAATATATATAAAATAAAATATAAATATTCTATATAATTTTTAAAAAATAAATCCCTCATTTTTTGGAGATTAATTTTAAAATAAGTGCATATAACGTGAAGAAACAATACTTTAACCCGAACGGTACAAACAATGATTTTTCTATTTAAGGGTAAATATGTTCATTATAAAAGATAAATTGGTCCATGAAAAGACTATATTTTATATTCATTTAAATTTAAAAATAATTTGGTATAATATATAATTTTTAGTAAATTTTAAACCTTTTAAAAAAATATATTTATTATAAAATAACATTAATGTTTATTTTCACATTATTTACTTAATTTAAATTAAAAATTATAAAGAAAAATATGGTATTTGAATATATTATTTTAACCCTTTTGTAAAATTATATATTCATTTAAAATAATTAAATAAAATAATTCAATCAATTTAATTCATGTTTAATAATTTCAGTATCATTTATTTTAGTTACTTATTAACTAAATAATTATCTCATTTGACATTCCTTAACCGACTAATCTTACTAATGAATTTATAAAAATTAAATATAAATTAATTTTATGAAATAAACTTTATTAAATTTTAAAATAATGGGTACAATCAAACTAATGTGGTATTTTTGTCCATAACTCTAGGTTTTATAAACATTAAAGGTAAGGAAGGTTCCTTTTTTGTCTTTTTCCATACTTAACTTTTTACATAGGTCCATTTCATAGAATTGTGTCCAAATAAATCATAAAAATATAAATGAGAGGGTATTTTGTATAAATATGGAAATACAATTTCTTTTTTACAAGTGTATAGGGAATTTTCCCTAAGATTAATGTTTAACCACTACGTAAACTAATTTCTGCCTCAATCACTATAAATAATTTTTATTAATTTCACTAATCGTTTGGGTAAAAAAACTTATATTAAATTACTATAAATTATAAATTATGATAATTCCAAATATGGAATCCATTTTCTCCAAATTATAAACACAATGGTGGTAGAAATTAATTTGAAATTAACCCCATAAACGGGTCATGAATGTAGGTATTTGAATTAAAAAAGTTCAAAAGATTGAAATGTTTTTATATACAATTTCAATGTGAAATTGGTCCCAATTAACTACATTGGATTAATTGATTTAAAATTAGTATAATTATTCTGTAAATAAAAATTAAAATATAATTTAACTATATAAATAAACTAGACAAAACAGCAATTTTCAATTAAAATTCATTAATTTTCACTATTCATAAAAATGATCATTTTCAAAAAAATAGCAAAAATTTACCCAAAGTAAATTTTAATATTAAAAGTTTAAAAACAAATTTCATTTTTTCAAATTAAAATTATAAATTTTTCAAAATAATATTTAAATTAGGTTCTACATTCAAAGGTGATAAAATTACCCTTTATAAAAATATATATTTTTATTCATAAAATTTGATTTATTCTTATCTCTTATCTAGAAAACACGTAAGATGAATGTTAAATAGTTATATCAATAATATATATATATATATTTCACTGATATAATTTATTAAAAAAAAATTATTTGATTTATTATGATAAAATGTGTTTGATTTCATAAATATATTTTTCTAGCAAAAGATTTCTAATATTTTCAAAAGGGTTTAATTTTAATTTCTAGTAAATTGGTAAACAATTAATTATTCTTATATACATATTTGAACCATATTTTCATAATTTAGTTAATCTTATTCAAAACTTCCATTCAAGAAGCTAGGTGATACCTATAATTATATTTTAATAATAATACTAATAATATATTTTAGTTTGGTAAAACTTAGTCCTGTGTGTAAGGAATGTTGTTGAAGGAACTCAACATTATGTGTAAAATGATACAAATATATTTTTATGTGCACCCCAAGCTAATATTTTTTCTGGGTGACAGAATTTTGACTTGGTTTTGCGTACAAATCAAGAATAACTTCGTGCTTTCATATAACACAAGCTATATTCAGTGTTGTGTGAAATGAAAAATATCAAAAATATTCAATTAAAATTAAAAAAATAATTCATAAAAACTTAGTGCATTATATTTTACCCCCCTTAAAATTAATTTCTCCATCAAAATTAATCTGGTTTATCAATGTTTTAATACTTGAAAGTTCCTTTTATTGAAATCCACATTGGACAATTGAATACTAAAACTTCCTTTCAGAAGGGAAAGTTAGAAACATAACAGTTTCCAAAAGTAACTCATAACTATATTCCACATAGGATACAATAGGTAGAAAAGGAAAACATATACATATAAAAGACATCTAACTATTAATTTCTAATGTAGAGTGATAGAGAACATGGTTAGAATAAAGTTAACTATCACAAATCCATAACCCAAAGAGGCTTAAAAATTGTCATTGATATCTTAAAAAATGATGATAATGAGATAAAATTTTATTTCAAGACCCTTTTCTTAAAGTATAATAATTTTCATGAGAAGATATGATTATATTATTTTAGGAAAACCTCATCCTTTGTTATTCCTTGATCAATTTCCACTTTATCTCTTATTCTAAGAAATGAAGGTGAATTTTTCATTCATAAAGCCTTATAAAATCATGAGATCCATAAATATAATGATAGTTAATTCCATCTATCTTTATCACAAAAAAGGTTATCACATGTTTTCCAATATTAATAAATCTTAATTTGATGAAATAATACTTTAATTTCTAAAACATCATCCTAATTTTAATGTAAACCATTCCATAAATGGTTAACCTTATAACCCTTACAAAAGTTCAAAGTTCAAAACATTAGAAATAAGGCCACTAAATTTCTCAAAAACAACTTAGCATTTATCCCATTCATATCATAAAGTAGATCTTATTTGTCACATACCAAAAATGTTAATACCTTTATCATGCAATCTTCTGAAACATGGTAATAACCTAAATTACCATAAATCATTTTTGAAAAAAATTCATGTTTCCTTATTCCACAGTTCATTGGATATATTTATTAAATTAATAAATGATGTAAACTCTATCCATGATAGAATAAACTACTGTTTCAAAAAATACCTCATAAGTTTTAAGGTCATAGATATTATCTAATTTACTTTATCCAAATTAGGCATCTCTTTATCCAAGATAAACTCAATTTTCTCAGCATCTTGAAAAAAATAAGGGTTACCTTCCCTTGATCAAAATATCAAATTTCCATAAAATAACTTTTATATTTATTCATTACCATTAAACATATCATTTATAATCCTTAATGAAAAACTTATACTGAAAATAATTATATATTTCATGATTCATATAACATAATATTTGAATTCTAAAACATAAATACTTTATTCAACCAAATTTATTCTTAAAACATTACTCAGGATTCATCATATTTATCCTTAATACCCATTTATTAGAATATGAAATACTAATCATGTCTTAAGGTTCCTCAACCTAAATTTAATCATGCTTCTTACTTTTAATATTGAAAACGTTATTAGAACATCTCATACCTTTCACATGTCATTCACAACCTCTTTATATTCAGTAGTGTAACCAATACTCATGCCATATTATTGAATATCTTTATGATATATCCACAAAGGAAATTGGTTTTCATAATTCCCATACTTTTCAAATTGGAAAAGTCAATGTTAACCATGTTTCTTATAGTTCATGCCATTAACTAAAACCATAAATCAAAGTGTGAGAAACATTTTTCATAATAGAAAACTGTATAATCATGAAAAAAATACTTATATCATGTCTAAATCATGACACCTTAGGTTTATCCTGGTTTATTCATAGTCACCTTCAATTTAAATACTTCATGATGGTTCATGAAGTGTTTGTGAATTTAAAAGGAATATCCCCTAGGAGTGTAAAACTAGGTGTGTAGTATGGTCTGTTGTTGTACACCAGTTCCCAATCAAATATAGCTCAATACATTATTTTTGAGGTTATTATCCATATGTATAAATTTTATAGATCCACATCCACTTGTATTATCTTTATATGGATTTATTTCTAGGAAACCAATCGCTCTATCCAATAAAAAATTCCAGGACATTTTCATATACTTAACTCAACCTTAGACTTATCCTTAGAGACATCCCTGATCATATCCTTAGAAATATTCCTAGGGATCTCACTATTGTTTCCTCATCCCAGTTTCCAAAGGTTTACTAAAACTTTATTTTGATACTAACTATAGAAACCAAGGCTTAACAGACATGCATATTACATCATTTTTTTGAATATTCATCACATTAAAAAGTAAATTCCCAAGGAACATAGTAGTTTAGTGCCATTAGAAACTTGGAAACATAATCTTCTGTCATGGTAAAATATATTCAAAATATCCATTAAAGATATTCCCCTATAATACTCCTACTTAAAACCTTTATTCATAATCTAGGGAAAGGAAACATAATAAAGGGTGATCTCAGATGCACAATAAGGGTAAATAAAGGAGATATGTAAGTATAACCTGATGATAAGGGTAAGAGAACATGAGAATTAAATTTTAGGATCGTACTTTGCATATCAAAGATAATATACATGAGTTACGGTATAAATATTGGTAGTTCATAGTATATGAATTATAATAGAATCAAGATCATAATTAATGAGAGCACAAAAGAGGAATAAGAACTAGAATTATGGCATGCATAGAATCATATAAAATCCTATATCAAGTCTACCTACCAAGAACTTCATAACATGTTAGTATTGGGATAATCAATCATGTACCTACATCGGGTTTGGGATTCCCTTTAGTGTAACCTTTTGTTTTGGGATTGGGATTCCCTCCCATGCACCCTTCTGTTTTGGCCTTGGGATGCCCTCCCATATACCCTCTTGTTTTAGGGTTGGGATTCCCTCCCATGTACCCTCTGGATTCATTATTGGGACTCTCTCCCATTTACCCTCTTTTTTCAGGCTCGTTATTCCCTCCATTGTACCCTCTTGATTTTGGATTGAGATGTAATCTTGTGTAACCTCTTGTTTTGGGATTGAGATTACCTCCCATGTACTCTCTTGTATCAGTCTTAGGAATCCATCCCATATACCATTTTATATCATAAAATATTTATCATTACCCAATGCAATAGAGGAAGATATAGGTCCCACTTATCACATAATGAAATACTAAATGCATGTGACACAAGATAAAAAAACATTTATCATATCATGACCCATAAAAATAGATGGGTTTTATAAACATTATATTATAACCAATGAAAATAAATGGGCATTATAAACATTTCATCATATAAAAATTTGTGAAAAAAGAGACAGATTTCAAAATCATCTCATCATAGAATAATCCCTGACAGAAAGCAAGTTTCATAATTGTTTTATCTTGGTATAAACCATGGAAGAGAAATAAGTTTCATAAATAACATTTCATCTTAACATAAACCATTTAAATAAATAATAATAATTTTTCTCTTGTATAATATGCTCATTAAATAATAAATTATATCAAATTTTGTCAAATTAGATGGGGAAGGATTTTGAAAGATCACTTCAAAGATTTCTAAAGAAAAATAATATGTCATTGAAAATCAATTTTTAAGACATGAATCACTTTATAAATCCATTTATATAAAAACTAATTTTAAAAACTTATAATGGAATATTTTAAAAATATCTAAAATATTTCTTGAGTAGAATATCCTTTCTTCATTGAAAAATTATTTTTAAAACATTAAACCATTTGAAAATGATTTTCATTAAAAATCACATTGAAAACATATAATATAATCTTTAAAACATTTTGAAAATCTTTTCTTTGAAAATAAATTTGAAATTTTTGTAAGTAATCTTGAAATATTTATGAAAACCATTTATTTGAAAATAACTTTGAAAATATATAAAGGAAGATTTGAAATTTTTTTGAAAACATCTTCTTTGAAAACCACTTTGAAAACATATAAAAAAATCCTGAAAACATTAGGAAAAAATTTTCTTTTAAAATAATTTCAAAACCAATAAATAAATTTTGAAAACATTTTGGAAAATAGTTTTTTAGAAAACGTGGTTTATGAATAACACAGATTTCCGACCAAAAAGAGAAATAAAGTCATATTTTATTAAAAACGTTTTCTTAATTATCTTAAGTAGAAAAGAGTGAAAAATGGTAAAATTACTTGAATATATCATGAATAACCATATGATATTACAATTCATGAGAATTATTGAGATATGGATCATGATATTTTATCAATTGAATCATAATCATAAACAATCCTGATAAATGATGAGATTATGACAATAAACCGTTACCACATTAGTAAATTTGAATCATAATCCCCATGAAAGAATAACATTAAATAAAGATTAAAATATCAAGAAACAAATTATATTCATGATAAAACATTTCAATGATAATTATATACACTTTGTAGAAAAATATAGGTTCATAACATGACATGCATCTCAAAGAAGGCAATTTGAGATAGAAATTACTTTATTGATTTGGTAACTTTTGAACCATAAAACCCATGAAATAAATATCATAAAATGGATATTTAAATACAAATAAATTTAATTATAATATTAATATAATACATTAATAGAAATTATATAAACCAAACAAAATAAATGATTGGTGTATAAGGTATAAGTCTAATAGAAATAAAAGTAAGACGAACAAATCCTTACTGTAAGTCTTGAATTTGTTTATAAACATTCAAAAATAATTTATAATATATATAACTTTATTATAAATCTACCACATAAACATATTATTATATATCATAACATATATAATTTTTTATGACTTTATATTACCCATTTATTAATAATTCCATTTTGATGTTATGTATCGAGTAATAACCTCTTTATTTTTTATATAAGTTTTGACTTTTTATTTTTGATCCACTTACTTAGATCATGATTAATTATTTTTAAAATGTAAAATGGATATAAATATACTATATATTCAGTATATAAGTATTTATAATAATATATAAAATATATAAATATGAAATGGAATATACATTTCATAGAGACAATAGGTCGTACGTACGCATGAAGGCCATTTTTGTTTTGTTGTCATATTTAAAGAATGAAAGTAAATGAAATATATGTATATATATAATATAATTCCATTAGAATTATTTTTTAATATTTATCATATATTTTTACTAAAACTATCCTTAATACATTCCATGTAATGTGTGGACAAATCACATCGCTTTGAGGAGGCGCTAGTCCACACAACCACAAATGAAGTTATCATATTTACAAATATGTAAATCATGGAGGTATGTTTAATATAATAATTAAATAATCATAAATATATCTTAAATATCATATATAGTATATAAAAATAGTATTTGAATCATAATTCTAAACCATTATATATTGTAAATGAAAAACGAACGATATCGTTTCCTAAGGCGGTAGTCCGCCGTACACACGAACGATAAGTTCATTACCCATTTGATGTATGGTGTGTAGTTGTGGGTATAAAAATTATAATAAAAACCTATAATTTTATTTAATATATATAAGTTATTATCTAATCATGAAATAAGAATAATTGCGGCGTTGGATAAAAAAAATAAAATAAAAGTGCTTGTTGAAGGATGTTACCTCTTTTTTGGGTAACTCATTTTGATAGTCACAGAAGGGATTACTTGGACTCATTTCATACAAAAGTAAGGAATATAAGATTAAAATAAATAATTTAAGAGATTATTTTGGTAGGTTTTGGATGATCCAATGTTTATTGATAGGTCTGAGGAAGGGGAATAGTGAATACCTTTTTATAGAGGAGGAGGGATGGCATTATTATAAATACCAAAAAGTTAAACACTATTGGGAAGTATCTCTTACCCCATGTGATTTCCAAATTGAAAAATAACTGATTAATGTGAAATCATGGTTAATAAAAACCTTAAACACATTAAAATAAGTTATTTTTTTAAATTTTGTTCCTTAACTTATTTGTTTCCCCACTTTTATAATTTTGGTTTTTATTAAGGTAACTAGTTTTCCAACCTAAGTAATTTAACCATTAAGAATAAATTAAACTAATATTTATTAGATAATATAGAACCCATTAATTAAAAATATTATATTTAATTTATAAAAAGTATATCCCATGCATGTTGGGAATTAATTTTCTAACAAGTGTATATAACATGTAAAAACACTACTTTAATCCAAACTTTTCTAACAATGTTTTTTAAATTTAAAGGTTAATATGTTCATTATAAAAGAACAATTGGTTTATTAATAGACCATATTTTATATTTTTTAAAATTTAAAAATCATTTTTTTGAATATTGAATTTTTAGTGAATTTTAAATATTTTAATAAAATATAATTTTTTATTAAATAACATTAATGTAAAATTTTACATTATTTAGTTAATTGAAATTAAAAAATATGAATAAAAATATGGAATTTGAATATATTAAGTTCACCCCTATTTAAAATTATATATTCATATAAAATAATTAAATACAATAATTTAATAAATTTACTTCAATTTTAATATTTTTCACATCATTTATTTTAGTTGATTATTAACTAAATAATTACCGCAGTTGAAATTCCTTAATAAGTTAATCTAACTAATTCATTTCTAAGAATTAAATATAAATTAATAAATGGAAAAAAATCTTTTAAATTTCAAAAAAATGTGTACAACTGAACTAAGGTGGTTTTTTGTCCATATATCAAGGATTTATAAATATTAAAGATAACAAAGATTCCTTTTTTTGTTTTTTTCTTTACTTAACTTATTATATTGTTTATTTTAATGGAATAGTGTCCCAATAAATCATAAAATTAGAAATAAAATGGTATATGTTCCAAATATAGTCATACAAAGGCTTTTGGAAAAGTGTATAGGTCATTTCCCCCTTAAGAGTAATCTTTAACCTCTAAGTAAACTAATTTTTCACTTAATCACGGTAATCAATTTTCATTAATTTCAATAATATTTTTAGTTAAAAAATAAGTTCAACTTATCAGAAATTAAAAATTATGCATATTATTAATATTAAATCCATGTTTCTAAATTATAAACACATAAGGGTCATAAAATAATTTAAAATTAATCCCACAGACATGTTACGAAAGCGGATTTTTAGAGTGAAAAGGTTCAAAAGATTGAATATTTTATTTCGAATTTCAATGTAATTTTTTTCAATGACCTATATTGGATAAACTTATGTAAAATGATATAATTACACTTTAAAACAAATTTAAAGTATAATTTAACTGTATAAATAAATTATATGAAAATGAAGTTTTCAATTAAAATTTAGTGTTTTTCATTATTCATCATAAAAATGAAACTTATCAGAAAAATACCAAAAAATTACCCAAATTTAATTTTGTTATTCCAATTTCAAAAATGAAGTTTATTTTTCCAAATTAAAATTATAAATTTTTCAAAAATTATATTTAATGTGGGATCTCTATTAAAAGGCAGTAAAATTACCTTTTATAAAAATACATCTTTTTATTCAAAAATTGGATTTATTACTATCTCTTTTCTAGAAAAAACATTAGATGAATGTTAAATTGTTTTATGAATATAATATATGTATATATTTATATATTTCATTAAAATTATTTATCAAATGTTTTTTAATTATTTTATTGAGTCAAAACATGTTATATTGCATAAACATGGTCTTCCAACAAAATATTTCCTATATTATCAAAAGTGTTATATTTTTAATTCTAGTTTATTGTTTAATAAATAGTCCTTCTTATATACATGTTTAATCCATATTTTTAAAATTTCTTTAATCTTATTTTTAACGTCAATTCCAATGGCTAGGTGATAAATATAATTATTTTTTAATAATAATACTAATATTATATTGTAGTTTGATAAAAATTGGTCTTGTGTGTAATGAATGTTATAAAAGGAAATAAAAATTGTGCGTAACATGATCCAAACATAATGTTTTTTTACCACAATCTAATCTAATTTTTTCATGTAGGAAAAGCTTGACTAGATGTTGAAAAAAATGTAATAATAACTTGTTGCTTTAATATAAAAAAAGTTGTGTTCCTTATTGTGTGAAATGAAAAATATAAAAAATATTAAATTAAAATGAAAAAAAACAATTCATAAAAACTTGCAGTGTTACAGGCTTCACAGACATGTTCTAGTATGGGTGGATTTTCCCATCTTGGGCTTCATTTTTAATAATCTAGGTCAGTACGTTACTGATGGATGTGTGTCTTGTGGAGGGATGATACATTAATATGGTGGTGCCTACCCTTGCACACATTTACCATATCATAGTCTACATTAAAAAAGAATGTATCCCTTATAGGATCAGTAGTCTTTTCCAATATTTATTTGGTTGGATATGGGTTAATTTCTATTTCTATGAATACTATAATTACACTAGGATCCCTGACGCCTTATCTAATCACATATTTATAAACATATCTTGGGTTGGGGCTATGTTACTATGCCCTAACAAGGTTACTGATGTGTTGAATCAATTCGAATTCTTTGATATCACCCCTTATCTTGTATTGATTAGGATAATCATTGATAATGGTAGTGGATCTCTTGATGTAAGGTTTTACAAGATTTATTTTCGGGATGGGGTTATTTTATCCAATATGGACAAGACGATATTCTAAGATTCATATACACATTATTAGTTTTCTCATCAGTTTGGATGAAACCAATGGGTCTCCACTCTCCCTTCAACTGGTGTGTAAAGAGAGAGACACCCCAGGATCATCCACTAGTTTTAAATGATGTTGGTTGATGGAGGCATTGAATATGTTAAGGAAATCATCCCTCCATCATTAGAAACGATGGATGATTCTGTTGAGGGGAGGATATATAGATCCTCCTCTCCTGCTTCTTTTCCAGCTCATCTGGCTATTCCTCCTTTTGGCATGGCCATCCTATCATTCACAAAATCTCAGATAAGATTTAGAATGATCTGGAAGAAGATTCACACCTTGATTACCAAGACTCCTTTGGAATTACTTCATGATCAGGGGGAACACCATAATCATCTATTTAATGACTTAAAAACGTATGGATTTGATTAAAAACCACCATACAAAATCATTATAGAAATTATCCCAACTCAGTAATATTTGGGCACCAATGAGAGGGTATTGAATAATCTTGAAGATGAGGCTCCCCTTGATGAATAGACGAAGGAGGTGTTGGAGGCACTAGAGTAGATTTGTTAGTTTATATATAAATTATAGGACTATATGGAAGCTTGGACCTTGAAAATATGGATATATGAGGAAATACAAGTTCACCTAAGGCCTAGAATCTTGGTGTCATCATCCTCATTGAATACTAATCAAAATAGATTTGAGGGGCTGACTAATTTTTCTAAGACTCTACATCTTAGGGTTAAGAAGAAGAGGTGGGGTGAGTGGAACTTTAGAGTTCAATTAATGCTTCTCACTAGACTCTTGGAAACATGGACAACTCATCCAATCGAGTCTTTTTGTAGTTTGATCTTTGATATGCACTTTGTTTTTGAGGAGATTCTTGTTGAGACTCTAAAATGTGGAGATTCCTCCAATTTCATGCTATCAATGAATGTATTTTCTAAACATGTCATGTTTTTTCCTATCTTTTCATCCATTCATGATGTGTATGAAATTTTTCTGATCTGATGTTATATAAATTTTTAATGATACCCATACTTTTCATAAATATCAAGTAAACCTAAATGTCTAGATTTGAATATTTAAATTATAACAGGTTTCTCTTCAATTCCCAACAACATGAGATTTCTTACTAATATATCTGCTTCAGATATCTTAAGATTACCTAATTCATAGAAGCATCATTGGGTAGAATATATGTCATGGAGGGATATTTGTATTTATTTTTTCTGAAGAAGATAGGATTGGCGAGATTATCATGATTTGTTCCAATACCATGTGGCATGTCTTATAGGATTTTTTATTCTTATGGAATAGAGTACTTTTGTACTATAGTTTTGGGTATTTTAACTTGTACCTTCTATTATTTTAGTTTAGGGTCTTTTAGATTGGACCTTCTAAAATTTTAGTTTTAGGGTTTTTAGATCATAATTTCTATCATTGAAGTTTAGGGTCTTTTAGCACAAAAATTATATCACTTTTGTTTAGGGACTTTTAGCTCAAACCTTCTATCCCTATAGTCTAAGGTCTTTTAGCTCAGACCTTATATCACTGTAGTTTATTGTCATTTAGCTCGAAACTTATATCATTATAGTTTAGGGTCTTTTAGCTCAGACCTTAGGATGCCATGTAGTTTAAAGTCTTACTACTAGGACATGATCGATGATTATGAAATATGGTGTAGACATGTCAGGAATGATCAAAAAACCCCAAGGTGTTGAGCTCTATCTTGGTGTTTTTGAGGCTCATGAGGACCATAAATCCATTCCTGTATGGAGGACATGCCTCTTATTGGTAGGTGAAATCCCATATGCATCAGAATTTTTTTCAAATAGATGTGTCTCCACTATTTTAAAAGGGTCATGGAATATTTATTGGGAAAATATTGGTTGAGGGTGAAATATTGTGGATGCTAGGTCCACCTGGATAGTTGGAGTAGGGGTGATATAATTCATAACCCAAATTTTTGAGACAGTGAATACAAGATGGGGAAGATATTTCGGGGATTATTCATAACACCCTGAGGTTCTAGGTTCCTCCATGGTGTTTCCAGGGCTCACAAGTATTGAATCTCCTTTCTTACAAGGAGGAGATGCCTTTATTTGTTTGGTCAAAGAAATTATGTGTCGATAGAATGGTCAATAAAATATGTTATCCACTCCTTTATGAGGTCTATGTGAGATTTTTTAATACTAAAAAAATCCATATGACGAGGTTTAGTATAGAGTAAAGATATCCAAGAAGGGTTCTAGAACCCCAGGGTAGTTCAGATCTTAATTGTGATGCTTCAGTCCTATTCCCTGTGGTTTAGAATCATAAGGTGTGGGCCATAAAAGGTTCAGTAATGGAGTGTTACATTCTTTATTTAATAATGGGTATAAAACATGATAAAATAATAATGAGGACATTGAATCTACTCATATGGTTGGGTATGTGGATTGTAAATCATGGTCCAAAGTGCTTAGGTCAAGAGGATGATATAAGAAAATCATATCGAGAATGCCCCAGAACACACAACGATGCCGATTTCTATTGTGGTAACGTCAGCACTCACAAGGATCAAAAATATTTTTTTTGCATAGTGATTCATTTGTTTGATGACCATATGTGAATATGTTGGAGCCATAAGAATAAATTATTAGTGAAAAAAGGGTCCCTTGAAGCTGGGTATCATTTTCCAAGGTCCATGGAAGGTTTAAGGTGATCCAAGGAGTTCAAACCATGAACTGTAATTTGTGGAAAGTGTATTATCCACGATGGGCTCGACCAACCTAAAAGTTTTGTTACCACATAGTGAACATATTCTCACGGTGAGGAGATATGACAATCATTATTCAAACTTTTTTTGAACCAAGGGATCAAACAAGAATATCTTGGATTTTACTAGGGCTATATAGTCTACCCTTTGAGCTTAAATAATTATTTATTCTCACCCAAAATTTGTTCTATGCTTTGGACATGAAGAGTTTAGATAATAAAGACTTGAATTTTTCATTGGCTTCCTTTACCAGGTTTTCAACATCACATGTTTTTTGTCTCTTTCACTGGTAGTTTAAGGTCTTGTTATTTGGACCATTATAAGCTAGAGTTTATGTTTTTACAACATTGAACAAATTTAAGGAAGTTTAAGGTCAGGATGAACATGGAACTAAAATGGGGGATGTTATAAAAGAGCATAATTTGGATACCTAGGGTCAAGAGTATGCCAACATCCTTTTGAGAGGGAGTTGAAAATATTGTAAATAAGAGATCAAGGTTCTCAGTTCATGAGTAATGATATAGAAAAATAATACTAGGAATGGCCTAGAACAAATCTAGGTGATGATTTCTATTATAGCGATGTTTGGGATCACAAGTATAAAAAATCCATTTGTTTAGAGTGACACACTTGGTTGATAACCGTATGCATAAATGAAGGATCCATAGGAATGAATGCATAGTCAAACAAGGGTCCCTTAAAGCCAGGTGTCTTTTTCCAAGGGCTATAAAAGGTTTGTAGAAACTGGAGGTACTCAATGAATGAATTGCGATTTATGGATTGAGGTGCTTAAAATATTGTTGAAGAACCCCATACTTTGGCTGACTAGGGTAAACATCTTGTAGTCATTTCATAAAGTATGATAATGGATAATTCTATACACAATTTAAAATCATATAGTAGGGACATAATTTCTTCCATGAATTTTAATGTCATGTGGTATGGTCATCTTCCTTATAGTTTAACATCATGCAGTAAGGATGTATTTGTTGTGCAGTTTCAAAGTTATGCGACCAAGATGTTTTTCTTTCTGTTTAATCATAATGTGGTAAGGATGTGGGAACCAACATGAAAAATTGTGAAAGATATATTACATGAAAAATAATGCCACTTGTATATCTCACTTTTATGTAGGAAAAATGATCTTGTATGGATCATCCCCTTTGAAGTTGGGGTGCATTTATTTTATCAGTTGTTATAGCTAGACCCAAGATTGGAGATCTGGGTGTCACTATGTATCCTATAGTGATAGGAATCAAGCCACATGTAGTAATTCAATGGGAAACTCTCTATACAGGTCTGACCCATATGCATAGTTTGGAAATATTTCTATTGATTATTATAGCTAGTCCCATGATTGGAGGTTCGGGTGTCACTACATATCCAATGAAGACATGAATCAAGGAAGACATAGTTCATGAAGAACCGTGTTGTTTTATATCACGTATAAAGGATGTGTGCTTCCAAAAATCAAAAAGGGTATTATGGTAGGGTCTAATTATGGAAATCTGGACATCACTACCTACCCTATGATAATAGGAATCAATCCACACATAATTATTGAGGAAAGATATTTCTGTGAAAGTTTTACTTACATATAGGGAGGGGGAATTTTTATTATTATTTGTTGTGACAAGATCTGGGGTTGGATATTTGAGTATCCCTATAAATAATGGGATGTTAGGAATCAATTCAAATGTAGTTTTTGAATGGAGGAGTGGTAAGAGACCAATCAGCTACAATAGTGGCCTTCTCGGGTGAGGTCCACATCAATGTGTAATGTTATGTCGTGCAAGGGAAATCAACTATACAGTTTAACATCATGTAGTGAGGTGTCATGGTATTCATTTTAATGTATTTCATTTAGGATATCATGAGCTTTTAGGCCTTTTTTTTGGGAAATACCTTACTAAAAATATTAAGCCCATGTGAGCTATGCTTGGTGTGAGAAAAAAGGAATAGAAAGAGTTCCTCTGACCATGCTGATGTGATTAAGGATAGAACATTGGAATTTTCTATCATGTGGTGGATATACTAAGATATAGGATCAAGGAATCCTTAAATATCTCATTCAAAATTATAATCAAGCCACACATAGTTCTAGAAAACCCAGATAGTTTAATTTCATCTGTAAAGGACATTAGTCATGCAGTTTAACGTCTTTTGGTAAGGATGTAGGTCACTCGACATGAATGAAGATGAAACAATTGAGGATCTATCCAATTTAACATAATGTAGTGAGTAAATTCTCTATATAGTTTAGAATCACATTGTCATGATTTGGTTTTCCTAGTTTAACATCATAATATTGGGACACGTAAGAAAACTCTGTATAGTTTAATTTCATGTGGTCGAGACATGAGATATTTTACATTTTAAAGTCTTAATACAAGGACTTGAGATTCATTTTAGTTTAACATCTTTCTATCAGGATGAGGGATACCTGATGTGAAAGGGAATTACCACTATGGATGGGCCCAAAAATAGAGGTTTGGGTGTCACTATGTATCATGTGATTATAGGAATTAAGCCACATGTATTTATTAGATGGAGGGACTTCTTTTGTGGATATAAATATTACACAAGGATGAGGGAATTTCTTCTTTATTTTTCACAGACCTATATCATTTGTGGTGATTCATTAGTGAGATGGTTCTTCTCATGAAGTTTAAGGTCATGTGGAGAGGACATACTCCATACATTTTATAGTAATGTGGTTAGAACATGATATGTTTTTCTTTTTAAATTCTTACTGCTAGAACATGAGACACTATACAGTTTAACATCTTGCTAACAAGATGATTATGTGCAGTTTAATATCATAAAACTAGAAAAAGGTGTGCTTAATGACATCTATACAAAGTATTTCTTGAGAAACCTCACACTTGTGGGGGGTGTGGGTGTGAGATGTTCCCCATCCATTGTGGCTAGTGAGTAAGATCCATTGTGATAGAACTTATGTATTATATAAGTCCCTTCCCATTTGGGCTCCTACTTCAGAGTCTTCTTTCTTGGTATCATTAGGTTCTTGACAGCCAACACCAGTTCTCCTTAGAGAAAATAAAGATTTGAAACTTCTTATTAAAGGCTTGTGCAATTCAATTATAATGGACTTCAAGGTTGTGCAATGTATGACACCTATTCTCATAAAGATTCTAAAATTCATCCATCAACTTTTGAGAATTATCATCACCCAAGAGTTATAAAAAAATTGACACTTAGAGTAAAGGTAGCTATATTTATATGGGTAAAACTTCCTCGGTCCTTTACACTAATGAGTATAGAGTTTCCTATATAAGAATACATGTGGTGGTATAGTAGGCCCATAAAGCATGGAGGAGATTTTCCGGCTAGGACTTCTTATCCTTATTCACAATCTTATGGAATATATTTGATTGAGACTTATTGAATAATTCTATCTATCCACTTACTATTTCATGATAGAGAGAAGAGTTATTGGACTTGATATTGTATTCTTGGTAGAGTTTCTTCAACTTTGTAGAATAGAATTTGGTGACATTGTCCATTAATATTGTGTGAGGTACTTAGAACATGGTGATGATATGGGAATTTATGATGTTGATGATATTTTTAGTTCTAAATTCCATCAGGGATATTGCCTCAACCCATTTGTAAAATAAGCCAGTAGTGGTAAGGATTTACTTGAACTACTTTTATGGGGATGTGGGATATGGCCCCACAACATTCATTACACAAATGGAAAATTGTTAGGAATATCTAGTAGTATATAGAAATTTTGAGGGTTGATAGATGAAGTTTTAAAGGATCTAGAATGCATGAAATTTCTTGGTGAATTACACAATGTATTATATCATGGTTTTCCAGTAATATCCCAACCTCCTAATTTGTTGGGAGTGCCTGATCTCAAACTGATTATAACTGCAGGAGCCTGCATGGACTTCTTCCATGATGGCATGAATCTCTCTTTATACTATGAATCTTAGGAGGATACAATCAAATCCATGCCTGTAGAGGCTATTATTCTCATTTGGATCACCATACAAGGTAGATTTCACCATACGATGCTAAATATATTCCCTTTCGACACAGTCTATCATTAGAACTCAATTTTTGAGATAACTGGTTATGGTCTCCATATATTGAGGGGAGGATATTGGATCGTCATGCTATGGGGTTGTATTGAACTGATTGATTTCTTTTATATCGTAGACGATGATAGATGATACCATTATTCATTGCGTGATACAAAAGATTGCTTCCTCTTGATCAGGGTCAACCAAGACTATGGTTGCATTAGAAAATGCATCGGTGTTGGAATTCTATGATCAGGGAACATTCCACAATGTGGGATCCAAAGGGAAATCTACCAATAGTACCCTAACATAACCAATGAGAGGGGACAATTATTCCTTTTTGACATCACATTCACAATTGATCTAATTTGTCACTAGTTATAAATAAAATTTGATATTCATGTAGGCTATCTACAACTATAAGTATAGTTCCAAGAAAATGATAAGGGATTGGTATTCATCCTCATTATTCTTGAATCCCTTGGATAGTGAGAATGTGTAGGGGAAAACTTATTTTTTTGGGAGAGACAAATATAATCCCCATGACAACCTGATTGAGCATTGGGTTTTCCATTATTTGCTAATAGGACTTTGGGTGGATCCATAAAAATACATTCCCCATATATGGGTATTATCATGGACAAAGAATACCCCCTCATCTGGGAGTTTGGTATCCACCGGTCTATTCTCTAGGGTGGGATGTGCCTTAGTTAAATAATCCAGAGCTTTCCCTTTCACCACATATTGTGACATGAAATAGATTTCATATTATTGAAGAATAACTTCCCATTAGTCCATATTCCTAGTTATAATGGGGTGGTAAAGGATGTAATTGAGAGGATCAATATGATAGACAATATAGACTTTATGATGCTTCATGTAATGTCTCAACTTTTTCACTATGAAGATGAGTGCAAGGTAGGTCTTCTCAACATCTTCATATCAAGTATCAAAACATAGAAATGTTTATATGAGTTAATGGAGAATTTTCTCACCACATGTCATTTTTCTTTGTGAGGAAGGCTCGTAGAGAGAATTACATGGTGGTCACATACAAGATGAGTGACCTCTCTACCATCGAAGGATTCAGAACTGGTGGGTGAAGAAGATACTAATTTAGACTTTGGAAGGATTCTTGGTAGTCCCCATCCCATTGGTATGTGATTCCCTTATTCGTTAGCCTAGTGATGGGGAGATATTTTCTAGCCAAGTTGTCTATGAATCACAAAATGTGGCTAAGTTAACTTAATTTCCCTTCGACACATTGATATTTTTGGGAGGTGACATTGCTAAAATAGCACCATTATTATCTAGGTTGACCTATATGCCATGGAAACATAAATAAAATCTAAGGAACTTCCCTGATGTTACCCTTAAGGCACATTTCAGTGGATTCATCTTCAGACAGTGATGTCACAACATGTCGAATATAATTTTGAAGATCTGTGAAGTGCTCGCATCACTATAGGGATTTGATCACCAAGTCATCAACATATCATTCAGATATTTCTTCCCAAGAATAGACTAAATATATGATGCATTTAATGTTGATATGTGTCACTATCATTCCTTAATCCAAAAGGAATTACCTGATTAAAAAATATC
The DNA here is from genome assembly GCA_963277665.1 of Viscum album. Lineage (NCBI taxonomy): Eukaryota > Viridiplantae > Streptophyta > Magnoliopsida > Santalales > Viscaceae > Viscum > Viscum album. The sequence continues at coordinate 1,402,065,086 of OY728166.1, read as the reverse complement.
TTTTGAGGTGCTCTAAAGGTAGTGGATTTCTCATATTCAGGAGAAATATTTATTTAATTTTTCCCTAAATACCCATCCATGAAGTAAAGGGATTAGAATCCAACAGTTTCATCAATCAAGAGTTCTGTGATTATCATTGGGAAATTGTCCTTTGGGAAGTTCCGATTAAGGTATGTGAAATTGATACAAACCCTAATATGCCCATTCTTTTTCTTAACATGGATGATGTTAGCGAGTCATCATGGGTATTGAACTTCTCAATAAAAGTTTTATTTGATCAATTTATTAACTTCCACCTATAAATTGGTGGCATGAGAGGGGTGGATCATCCTAGATTCCTTCTTGAATCCTTGATTCTCATCGGGTAAGCCGAGATGGTGCATAGCCACATCTAGATTTACTCTAGGAATTTATGTATAGTTCCAAGAGAACACATATTGGTGTTTCTTTAGAAATTAAATGCACATATCTTTATCTTCAATGGGAATAAATAACTATTCAATATAGTCCATGAGACTTCTTTTTCCCCCTAGATTTACTTTCATAAGCTCATCAATGGTGGTGGTGACACCTTCTCAAGTGTGGGATGGGTGTTCCTGAGTTAATACACTTCTTATTCCATATAAAATTCTGTGGAGTAATTATAAAATGGAGACTGAAATTTGGGGTCATGCCTATCACAATCAAGGTGAGAGAGTCCATGAGAAGAGACATTATCATCCCCTACTTCTAGAGTCATTGTAGAGAGATATTGAAGCTGATTTTATTTTACACTATCATTGGGGATAGGAGGGGCTTGGACCTTTAGGACTAGATCTATTACCTCAACCAAATTTATGGGGGGCACATAGTCACTGTTGAACATACTCTAGGGATTTTTAGGGGTGGTCCCCAAACTATTGGGGGATGACACTTATATACCATCATCCAACTTTGGTTAGTCACCTTCCCTTTTATAGAATCCTAATTTGACATATGTGGCCTCTCAAGTCTCAAAGGAGATGCTTTAAAAATATTGTATTCTAAACTTTACATTTATGGGGTATTTTAGACCTTGAGGGAATGTTGAAGGTGCATCCATGTGGCTATGAAGCTAGGTCATTCTAAGTAGGATATTGTATGCGGTGTCTTACTGGATAACCATAAAATCAATGTCAGATGTGAGATCCCCAAATTGATCTTTGAGTTTTATCTTCCTGAGAGGGATTTTTTCATGCATATAATAACCTTGAATGTTCATCTTTGTGGGAGAAAAATCCATTTCTCTATATCCCAAATATCATGTAATAACCCAAAAAATTATAAAAAATTTCCCTTGAAATTTTATTTAATTTCTTATTATGTAATATGATTATTGATGAAAAAATAACTTATTTCGACTCATTATATCCCATCAGATTTAAATAAACATTAAAAATCTTTACCATTGATAATATAGCTACTGAACAGTGATCACATGATTAGTATAAATATAGGGTTTAAACTTTGACACCATGATCCTGGACACACTTTTTAGATGAATTTTTTGCCTACACATGGTTGGCGCATGTCCTGGAAGGCCATGTGGCCAAACCATGTAGCCCTCTCTACTTCTAAAAATAACAAAAAAAATAATTAAATTAAAGATAAAATAAAATTAAAATAATATAAAATGATAAAAAAATAAATTTATAATATTAATTGTAATAATATTCATATTATTATTCTGAATATTATTATTTTTATTATTAAAGTTGATAATAATAATAATAATATTATTATTATCACGTTATTATTATTATTATTAGTATTGTTAATATGCTTATTTTATTAAGTTTTATTTGTTATTTATTTTTTATTTCTATTTTTTCCTAAACCTTAGTTTCATTATCCCCTCTCCCTTCCTCTGTTACAAATCCCTCTTCCCCTACCTATTCCCTATGCACACCCTCCTCCTCCATCAAATTCCCTCTGGCAACCCCCCCCTCTGCCCTATCCCTTCGGTGGACACATATCCCTCCAGCTACCCCTTTCATGGAACCACCCCCTTCTCCCTTTCTTGCTCGCATGATAAAACTTGAGACCACCCCTCTCATGCATGCGACCTGCCTCCACGAACCCTCTCCTTCCTTCATTTCTCATCGACTTATCTTTAGATTTTCAAGGTATGGTCAGTTTCTATTCTTCTCTCCTTTCATGGGATGATTTAAGGTCATCCTGTCACCTTATTTGTTCAGTCGAAACCCTAGTAAAAGGGGTCACTCATTTTTTTTCATTTCTTTCAATTATAGGTTGTGAAAAGGGACACTCAGGACCCCTTGGTCCATGTTCTAGAAACCACCATTGAAGGTGAGGTGGTTCGAGTCAATTCACTCCACCTACTTCAATTTGGGGTAAATTTCTAAACCTGTTTTTGTTTCAAACCCTATAAATTAGGTATTTACTATGTTTTTTGAGTCCTAGGGATTTATTGTGTGGTTTAAAATGTGTTACTAAAGTATTTTGGAATGATTATGTGATGTAAATGGGGTTCCTAAAGGATAATGGATATGTTTTGATTGTGTTTTACTATGTTCCCTTTGGAAATTATTTTATGTTCTTTTTTGGGAAATGAGAAGTGTGTTTTCAAGAGAAATTGTGGTAAAAATGTATCAAAAATGGAATTTTCAAATGAAATTAATTATATTGGGAATTTTATCCTTGTTTTACACTTTCAAATATGATTTGAGAATTGAGTAAATAATGAGAAACATGTTATCAAATAACTCTGTCTTATGGGTGGTTTTGAAACGTGATTGGACTATGAAAAAAAATTTGATTTAATTTTTCTTTTATTGTGATATAACTAAATTGGTTAATTTTTTTGAATAAATTGTTTTTATGGTATTATGATGTCTATGGATTCATGTTTCTTTTAATTGAGGTGAATTTGTCTCTTCTTGGTGGTTTCGAGTCACTGGGTCTAAGGTGACTTTCCTGCGTATTCATAGGTAAGTATATATATATACGTTCCCTTGTTATGTGTATATTCATCAATGGAAATGAATATACATGTATGTGGATAGGTGTTCCTATGTATATATATGGAAATTCATATGTAGGTGAGTATAAACAGGTATATGCATATAAGTATATATATAAGGATCCCCTTGCACACGTTCATGGCCATGCAGGTGTGTACATAGGGGCTAGGTGTCCTTATATGTATTTGAAGATGCATATGCTCAGTGGGGGAGAAACAACTCTTAGTTATAAAGCATCAAGGGAAGAATATTTTGTTTGGTTACACTCTAAGACAGGCTTCCCTATGTATTGACATTTAAATTTAAGAATCCTTTATTTCTTTCATTTCCTATATAGTTTTCATATTAATTATTGATATATAATTATTAGTAAAATTTTCTATCTTAAATTGGAGTGGTTGATTTCTTGTGTTGTATTGCATTAAATAGTTGGGTTGAGTTTTCACATCAATTTTTTTGTTGAAATTATCCTTTGTACTTTATAAATGTATTTTAGATTTAGAATGGTGTTTTTTGTTTCTTAAATGGGTTTCCAAGTGTGTTTCTGGTTTTCAAAGTGGTGTGAATGTAATTTTTTTTAAGAAATGGTTTGACATGCGAAAATCATGGATCCCCATTTAACACTTTTTTAAAAATAGTTATCTCAAGAAAACTCTCCTTGGATATGATCATCTTTCTTTGGTATAGTTTTATGTTATGGGTGGTCCGCCGGGTAGGACTCCCCTATGATCAAATGGTTGAAAGGTGAGGGACATATTATTTGGGGTGACTCAGGTGATTCCTGTTGTGTTTATATATATATATATATATATGTGTGTGTGTGTGTGTGTGTTTGTGTGTGTGTGTGTGTGACTATGTGATTTGATGATCGACTGACATTAGTTGGCTCACCCTTTTTGTTATACATGTTAACATGAAAACATAGCATATAGAGCGAATTTTCATTGAATGATTGTTGCACTAGTTTAGATTACATTAGTGGACCATAACAGGGGGTTATTTTTTTATCATTTATATGGGATAGGGCCCCTCAATCAGGCCAGGTAGGGTGATGATCAAACATTTGGGCATTAGGATTTCATCAAGTAGGGCATGCCTTTATGATGAGTCACATGTATAATATGTTCTAGATTATTCAAAAGCACCAAGGTTCTCCCATGTTTTTTGGTACTTAGTTATCTATGAAAAATTATTGATATGCATGTGTTGGTTTATTACTCTTGTGTGGTGTCTCTCTATTGCCCGTGTTGTATACTTGTTGATCTTGTTTCATTATGTAGTGTAACTTCTTGCTAAAAGTGATAAAATGGTTAAGCATTTATGGAAAAAGGTTTCAATTTTTTTTACAGTTATTCCATTTTTATTGTAAAAATAACCTCCTTTAAAATTCTAATGTCCATTTCTAAAAAATTGAATCTTGTTTTTAATTTAAAAAGGGAAATGGACCGTGATTTTCTTTTAAAGGTAAAATTTGTGAAAAACTTACTTTTATATACGGTAGTTCAAACATGAAATTAATGTTTCATTTTTTAAATGAAATGCATATAGAAATATATTTTATGGGAACACCAACTGAGTTTTAATAATCACACCTATAGTTTTATCTTTTTTTTAAGCTTCGGTGCTTCTTCTTGCTTGGATTCTGTCGCATAGTGTGACATTTATTTGAGGTTCGTGGTGACCCGTAGGGTCACACGGAGGTATGTACAACTTTATTTTTCCTTCCACTTCTAATTTTAATTTATATTTTCAGTCTTTATTTATTTTCTTTCCTTTCATTTATGGGCCAGATAATTCCCACTTGTTTAGTTTTGATGCCCGACATTGGTTGTCATCTCAGGGGATCGGGAACGCCCCTCAGGACATGTTGCAGACTGACTCATTTGACCAGTTTGGGGTTGACCCTGGTTGGTTCCTAATAAAAGGGTATCATAGGAGTTTATTGTTATTTGGGGTGTCTAGTAGATGAATATTAGGATTTTCAGGGCTGAGGAGGTAGGTTATGGGTCGGTGCCTGATCACCATCGCTCGTGATGACACCGGAGTTACCAGGGGTGGTCATGGTTTTGAGTCTTTTGTATTTATTTTGGATTGAGGGATGGAAATAAAGGTGAATTGGTGTCACATTGTGACCCCACATGGATTAGTGACCCATGTGGAGCCCAAGTTCTTGGTTCAAGGTCATATGGCGTTATTTATTACATGGGGTGTGGCTCACTACCATATCACAGGGTGGGTATAAGCACTTGTTCTTCATTCCAATTATTCATTGTTGGTCGCGCTTCGTCTTGATTTTGTTTGGTGTTAGAGTGTTTTTTTAGAAATGAAGTTGGTTTTGAGTTGAAGGGTCTCTTTCTCTAAGGGTTTTAAAATTGGTAAAAGGTGATTTCTTTCAAATTGTTTTCAAATTGATGAAGTGAGTTATTAAAGAGTAAGTGTTTCGATTTGGAAAATTTGGATTGTGTTTGGATTTGGTAACAAAACGAAAAGTAAAACCCTTGCTATTCCTTAGGATCACCCGCATATGTGTGGGTAGAAACGTGAATTGCACATTGGAACATATGTGCATGTGATTTGAGTGGAAATGGATGAAGTATTATGCAATGGTTCATATGATGCCGGGGTTTTGAAATTTAAGACTTGGACTGATTCCTCTAAAATGGACTTGAATGGAAAAAATTGATCCTAAGACTTGTTTTTTCTTGAAAAGTGGGTTTTGGTATTTTTAAAAGTGGATTTTGCCTGTGTTTTTATATCTTTGACTTATAAGTCTATTAGACTTGGATCAAGGTGTTTCTTTTGGTTGTGTTTAAGCTTGTTTGGGATTTTGGGATGATTTTTTTAGCTCGGGGTTTTTCTTTTGATTGAGTTTTGTCTTGATGCCAGTTTTGATTTTGTTTTTCATGTTGTTCTGAATATGCCACCAAGAAATTTCCTCAGATGTTGTTAATTAGTTGTGACCAATTTTTCTATAAATGTTTTCTTGTCCTTCATGGTGTTTGGGGTTCGTTCGGGGTAGTGAAGCGGTTTTAGGGGTGTAGAGTATGTCTTCGAGTGGTTGGGGACTCCTGAGTTTGTTAGAGTTTGTATTGTCTTAGGTTTAGTGGAGGGTCCAGCCCTGGACCAATAGAGGTGGATGTATCATCATTGTTGGATTTGGGATGATGTGGGAGGTGTTGAAGTCCTTCTTTAACCAATGGATCATACCTAAGGGGGTGAAGGCAAAAAAAGGTAAGAGCTCGTCCATAGTTAATAAGGCCAATGGATGTTGAAGGCCTATATCGGTCGCTTTAAGGTGTTGGCATCTGGAGCACGAGTGCTTGGAAAATCCGGTTCCTATCATCGTTTGTGAGGGTTTTTCATCTGGAGGGTGGGGTGTACTAGAGGACCCTATTTATGAAGAATCCCTCTCATTGGGTTCATCTTCTAGTTCATTAGACCACTTTTTGATGTGCCATCAGTATGGATGGTTTGAGAATTCTAGGCCACCTTGTCACATCCCTCCAAAGCCTTACTATCGTTGTGTCCATTTGGGTCACCAGGGAAGCTTTTGTAAGAAGCACCATTAGAGGAAGGAGTTATGAATGAGGGATTCTAGTGTATGAATATGAGTCATAAGGTGCTTCAGCCATCAGAACCCCAGCCTCAGGTCTCAGGGTGAAGCTCCCACACAATCAAGGTGTCAGAGGTACGTGAGACCTTTGCTTGGTTATTTATCTTTCATATTTGAATAGAGACATTTAGGGTTTCCTTGTTCTTGTTTTCATGATGTTTTAAGTTCATATTTTATGGTGATAGTGCGATGAAATTATTCTTTCATGATTGTAGTAGTTTCATTCATCTGAATGTGGCCTCTAGAATCATTTGTTTTTCATAAAATTATATTTGGACCTTGTTTGGGTTGGCCCTGGTTTTATTAGTGATCGTTTGGAGATGTGAGGTTTTGGGGAGTTTTAGATCGGTGTGGAGAATTATTAGTTCGATCGTGTTGTTATAGGGAGTTCCTTCTTCCAGGGACCCTATATTTTGAGTGGCCTTATAGTTGTTTTCCATTTAAGTATCAGTGGTCCGGTTTAACTCATGTGGAGAAGTCGCTATGTTTGGGTTTGGATTTCCCGTGTTAGCCCCTCCTTAGGGCGGTGTGTGTGAGTTTTAAAGTTTCTGTGTTAGTTATGTTCTTGTGGTGGGAATAACTCTCCCGTGTTATCCCCTCATTTTATGTAATGGTTTCTTTGTGAATTTTTGGGTGTGACTTGTGGAGTGAATTTTCAACCCGAGGTTCTTGATTTTTCTTTCGGTTCTATTCGGTAATGAACTCAATCCTTGGTTATCTTTTGAATTGGTGACTTTCTGGAGTATAAAGTGTCTGTGGTTGGGATAATTGTCACACCCTGACCTTGGAATCACTTTTTGGGTCAGTTTTTGGCCTGAACACAATTGGCGCATGGCCTGGAAGACCATGTGACCAAACCATGCAACCTACTATATTACTAAAAATAATTAAAAAAATTTAATTAAATAAAAAATAAAATAAAATGAATATAAGATAAAATGAGAACAAAATAAAGTTATAAGAATGTTTAATATTAATTGTAATAATATTCATATTATTATTATGACTAATAATAATAATAATATTAATGTTGTTATTAATATTATTATCATTGTTATTTTTTATGTTATTATTATTCTTAGTATTTTTAATATGTTTATTTTATTAAGTTTTATTTTTTTATATTTCTATTTTTTTACTAAACCTTGGTTTCTCTCTACCCTCTCCCTTCCTCTCCCACATCACCCTCTTCCCCTACCCTATTCCCTACACACACCCTCCTCCTCTAGCGCCTTCCCTTTGGCGAACCCCTTTCTACTCTATCCTTCTGGTGGCCACATGTCCCTCCAGATACCCCTTTTATGGCACCACCCCCTTCTCCTTTTCCTGCTCATGAGACACCGATGGTGACAAGCCCTCTTGGGTTTGCAACCTCCCTCTATGACCCCCTCTCCTTCTTTCATTTCTCACTAGCTTATCATCATATTTTTGAGGCAAGGTTAGATTCCCCTCTTCTCTCCTTGCTTGTGATGATTTTAGGTCATCCTATCACCTTATTTGTTCAGTCGAAACCCAATTCCAAGGGGCCAATCATTTTTTGTTTTTGTTTCTTTTGGTTCTAGGTTGTGCAATGGGACACTCATGACCCGTTTATCTGTTTTCCAGAGACTACTTCAAAATTAATGGCAGTTTGAGTCAATTAGATCCACCATTGTCAATTTGGGGTAAATTTCTAAACCAGTGTTTGGTTTTTCACCCTGTAAATTAGGTATTTACCGTATTTTTTGAGAACCGTGGATTTATTTTGTGGTGAGAAATGTGTTACAAAAGTATTTTGGAATGATTAAGTGATGTAAATGGGTTTCCTAAAGGATAATGGATATGTTTTTATTTTTTTACTTTGTTCTCTTTTGAAATTATTTTATGAATAGTTTGGGAAATGAGAAATGTGTTTTCAAGGGAACTTGTGGTAAAAATGTATCAAAAATAAGGTTTTCAAATGAAATGAATTATATTGGGAATTTTATCCTTGTTGTATACATTGAAATATGATTTGAGAATTGATAAAATAATGAGAAACATGTTATGAAATGAATGTGGAATATGGGTGGTTTTGAAACATGATTGGCCTATAAAAACAATTGGATTTAATTGTGTTTTTCTTTTAATATTACTAAACGAGTTCCTTCTTTTGACTTTATTATATTTTAAGGTATTATGATGTTTATGGAATCATATTTATTTTTAATTAAGGTGTGTTGGTCACTACTTGGTGGTTTCGAGTTACCGGGTCTTAGGCGACTCGCCTGCGTATGCATAGGTAAGTGTGTGTATATATATATATGTAGGTTCCCCAATTATGCGTATATTCATCCATGGAAGTGGATATATATGTATGGGGCTAGGTGTGCCTATGTATATATATGGAAATTCATACTTATGTGAGTGGAGATGGGTATAGACATATAAGCATATAGGTAAGGATCCCCTTGCACACGTTCATGGCCATGCAGGTGTGTGCATAGGGGCTAGGTGTCCTTATATATTTGTAAAGATGTATATGCTCATTAGGGGATAAAAAAATCTTTGTTAGAAATAGTGAAGGGATGAATGTTTGATTTGGTTCCACTCTAAGGTAGGCTTCCCTACACATTGACCTTTAAATTTAATAATCATTTATTTCATAAATTTCACATATAGTTTTCATATTAAGTATTAATATAAAATTGTTAGTAAAATTCTTTATCTTGAATTAGAGTGGTTTATTTCTTATTATTTATTTCATTAAATAGTTGTGTTGAGTTTTCACATCAATTGTTTTTTGAAATTATTCTCTGGCCTTTATAAATGTATTTCATATTTAGAATGGTTATTTGGGTTTCTTAAATGGGTTTCCAAGTGTGTTTTTAGTTTTCAAAGTGGTGTGAGTGTGATTTTTTTAAAGAAATGGTTTGGCATGAGAAAATCACATGAGGCCTGGTTGGCACTTTTGTAAAATTAGTTATCTCAAGAAAACTCTCATTGGATATGGTCCCCTTGATTTAGTAGAGTTATATGTTATGGGATGTATGTCAAGTAGGACTCCCATGTGATAAAATGTATTAAAGGAAAGGGACATATTCCTTTGGTTGGATTGGGTGATTCCTATTGTGTTTTTACACACACATACACACACGCACACACACACACACATATATATATGTCTACATGGTTTGATTTTCGGTGAGAATCGGTTGGATCACCATTTTTGTTATACTTGTTGACATGGGAACCTAGCATAATGAGAAACATTTCAGGGAATGATTGTTACACTAGTTTAGATTATTCTAGTGGCTAATAGTAGGGGTTATTTTGTTATCATTTATATGGGATTGGGTCCCTCGATCAGGCCAGGTAGGGTGACAATTTGGTGTTTGGGCGTTATGAAGTCATCGGGTATGGCATGCCTTTGAGATGAGTCACACGTACAGTATATTCTAGATTATTCACAAGCACCTAGGTTAACCCATGTTTTCTAGTACTCAGTTATCTATGAAAGATGATTGATATGCTTGTTTTGGTTGAATACTCTTGTGTGGTGTCTCTCCATTGCCCGTGTTATATACTTGTTGATCATGTTTCCTTGCGTAGTGTAACTTCTTAATAAAAGTGATAAAATGGTTAAGTGTTTATGGAAAAAGGTTTTAAAAAAGTTTCACATTTACTCCCTTTTTACTGTAAACATCACCTCATTTAAAATAAAAATGTCCATTTCTTCAAAATAGAATCACGTTTTTAATTGAAAAAGGGCAATGTACCGTGATTTTTTTAAAGGTAAACTGTGTGAAAAACATACTTTTATATATTGTATTTAAAACATGAAATTAATGTTTCTTTGTTTAAAGGAAATACATAGGGAAATAGATTTTTTGGGCATTCCTACTGAGTTTTAATACTCATGCCTATAGTTTTATCATCATTTTTAGATTGAGTGCTTCTTCTTGTTTAGATTTAGTCGCCATAGTGAGACATTTTTTGAGGTCGGTGGTGACCCATAGGGTCACTTATAGGTATGTACAACTTTATTTTTCCTTCCACTGCTAGTTTTCATTTCTATTTTCAGTATTTATTTATTTACTTGCCTTTAATGTATGGACCAAATCGTTCCCACTTGTTTAGTTTTGATGCCCGACACTGGTTTCCATTCCTAGGGGATTAAGAACACCCATTGGGACATGTTTCAGACCGAATCAGGTGACCAGTTTGAAGTCGAACCTGGTTGGTTTGTGACATTAACTAATCCAATTGACACTGAAAAAGGAAGTGATGGACTCAACCAGTACAACCACACCCTATGAATCCCATTTATCAGAGATTTCAAGGGAGATAGAATCACTAGGATTTTCCCTTGGAAAATCCCAATATGAGATTCAATAACTTAGGAATGAGAGAAACCATTTATGGGGGGAAGTTAAATCACATCAAGATCACATACCAAACCATTTACACCAAACCACCTCATGAAATTCTCTCCATCACACACCATAATCTTAGGGTGTTTACTGGTGTACTAAAGGGATATGTATCAAGAACCTATAAATATGAGTATTTTCGTTATTTTTTATAGAATAATTATTATATTTTCATCTTATTATTTTAACTTTATAAATGTTTTTTTAAATTTGATAAAATAAAACACAAAAGTATTTTCGGTTAAACTTAAAATACATTTAAGGAATTTATTTTGACGAATTTATTGATTTTTTGAAATAAATAATATTTTAATAAAACATTATTTTTAAATAATTTTTATTAAATATAAATGATCATATAAGTTATATAAATTCAAATGTAATTCTTATAAGGGCTTGGTAACTATTATTGTCAAAAAAACATAAAATTTATTAATAAATGTAAATTTTATTTTAGAAGTGTAAATTTACATATTTATAAAATTATTTAGATAAAATTAATAAAATTTTTGGAATAAAAATTTCAAAATTATCCAATGATTAATTTTTCATAATTTTATGTGATAATCGAATTTTCGGGTAAAAATTAAACATCGTATAAATATACTTTCTATATTATAAAATTATAAATACCCAAAAGTGATGTAATAAATAATTCAAATGGTATCCCTGACCAAATATATGTTTTATATTTAAAATAATGACATTTTATGTTTATTTTATTAATTTTATAAATCCATTATGAATCCTCCAAAACCATTAATATATTTTAAGGTTTTAAAATTATTTCTTTAAGAGTATAAATCACCTCCACATAAGAAATGGAATTATTTTGTTATGTTCGACCCATAACCTTATAAAATAATGAAATCCTCTCCCATTTGGTATAAACCATGGTAAAAAACCATGGATAAGTTTTTGGTTATGGTTATTTTATTATATAGATTCCAAAACCTATATTTGAGAAATAATAATGAAATCCCCACTGATTTTCTATGTAAACCCACAAAAAATTCCATTTATATTCAATAAAAACTCTTTTAGAACATAATTACTCTTCCATACCCTCTCTAGAGTCTTCCCAAGTTTCCCCCACTCTCTTAAGAATCTCCTCTTAAGAATTTGGAGTCACACACTCAAGTAAGGGATCCTCTCCTTCTCTTTATTATTCAGTTTTCCTTATTATCTTATGCCTCCTATTTCAAAATAATTATACTGGGATATGTATTTAGATGTCCATATTACTACCTATATGATTTCTAAATTATGAGATACCCCTTTCTCTCTCATTAAACCTTTATGAATTTTTAAGTGATGTCGTTATGCTGCTGAAATTTCACCATGATTTTCTATACTAAAACAATTATGTAGTGAATCCCATACCCATTTCCAATCAAGGGTGTTAAAATATATTCACTTATACTTTTTGATATGTGAATTAAATGTATTAATTTCAAACTCTTTTATCATGGAATAAAATATAATTTTGAATGAATCCATGTTTTATGATCTGTGTGGCACACTTAAGAATGGGAATGAAATGAATGTGATGGGTGCACCAGAAATTATATAGCGCTCCAATGAATTGGGTAATGTTTAATCTCATGTGATGTCATGTTGGGATAGGGGTGAACCTGATTCCTTTATGATACTTTTTCCATCATTATATATTGGTAGTCATCCTTGACCAATATTTATGATTTAGTATTTTAAGTTGTTTCATGATATGATTATCATGCTATATCATGCCTTATTGTTCATTTTCCTTTTTTCCCCATTCATACACCTATTGTATGATTTTTTAACCTTATTCTATGATTATTCCCTTACTGGGATTTATAGATAACCCCTTTCTTATGTATGTCCCCAGGTTATCCTGTGTATTTTTAAAAGCCATAGAATATTATGATCATGTTAAGGATGTTTTCAATGAAGATGATGTATTTACTATTTTAATTTGTTACGAAGTGTTCCTAATTCCCAAATACACTAGAATTCTCAATATTTTATGTTTTATTAAGTGTAATATTATGTAATAAATCATGTATTAATGTGAAATAAAGGATATGGATGTTATATATTAGAGGGTTTGAACCAGGATGAGGTTTATCCCAAAACTATTGTCAATCAAATCCCTTTGGATTTTGACATTATCATGTCTTCCCTGAGTCTAATGTTTCCTTAAATGTATTCTTCTTGATTAGGATTTGTGAATGAGACGACGACATAGAATTATGCTTACATGGCCTCAATTAGATAGATCTTGATTTTATATACTTCGGTCTCGAATTCCTATGGGATTTAGAAAGATTTAATGAGTTCCTCTTTGAGTTCTTTTGAAAGATAGAGCACATAAAGTATTGATAGATTTACTGGGACAACCACCTACTAATTTAAAATGTTGTACTTTTATACTAGAGGTCAGTTCTTCCTGAGTTGGGGTTGTTCCTAGACACGTGGCTCAAGAATCAAGGAATTTTAAGTGGATGGTTATGGTGCTTATCTAGAGGTCGTGGAATCATTTGATTCCAGTGGAGTGGGTCGTACTGGACTTCCACATTTCCTGTGATGATCAAACAATCACACCCTCACTAGGAGTTCATGCAATATGATTAGGTAAAGATGACCACTAGAGGGTTCTGAGACACCTCCATGTCTTTTATAGTCTTACTAGAGTTCTTTCACATGGGTTTAAGCTATATATATGTTCTATGTGGGGATATGACCAAAAATATTGGGTATGACCATGCTTGTGATGTCCCCTATATCCTTAGTTCCTATGCATGAAGCCTCTTGTTCCCTGGTTTAGTGTGGGGAACACATACTCAGAGGGATATTCATCATTGAATAAGTGGTCTTCCAATTGTATCACATTGAAAAAATAAGGATCTATTCTTATAATGATGGTTCCATTTGGTGGGGTGCTTCCCATTCTTTAGATGTTGCAGGGATTAAATCTATAAGAGCCATAACTTGGGTTGGAGCAGAATATGACTCCTCCACTTAAGATTTTTCCTACTTATGATGGTCATGTCCACCTTTCAGAGTCACATCTAATGTTACCTCCCTATGTGGTGGAGCTATTATGGGTCTATTTAGATATGATCATGGGGTTGTATGATCTCAGTCAACTATTTTCCAAGTCATACATCTGTTGATCTTTTATCCATACATCTCTTGAACATTCTTATAATCACCCTCTTCTTCTGACTAAGAAACAGTTATGCATTCCACCTTCTCTTAGGAGTTATCAAAAACCACATGTCTAGAATCATCCATGACTTAAAGAAAGTCTTTGAATATGAAGAAGTCCAAGATATTATGACCTAGTATTATTGGGAAAGGACAATAGTCGGTACAATCAGTGTGGTTGAACTCATTAGTTTAATGGGATATGGTAGATTTTTTTTGATTAAAATAGATATCATTAATGACAAAAATCAGCAGAAGTACAAGTACAAAGCCAAGCTGGGAAATTGTCCTGCCAGAGTTGGATGGAGTCAAAAGGGCCTGAGGCCGCCAGCTAATGGGATGCATTGTTTCCTTCCCTTTTTGTAAAGGAGAAGGTGCAAGAAGAGAAGAACTTGATGAGTGAGAGAATCCTCCTAATGATGGTACCAAAAGGCTGGAGTCCAACAACGTTGTTTTTGATAGCATTAATGACATTAAGGTAGTCAGACTCCACAACAATGTCGCTCCATCCCAAATCCAAAGCGAGCAACAAACCAGTAAGGATGGCCATGGCCTCAGAAACCGCTGGTTCCCAGAAGGCTTGGTGTGGAACATATTTTGCAGCAAGGAATTTCCCCAGATGATTACGGGCCAGAAGGCCGAGGGAAACAATCCCATCCTTTTGAAGAGACACATCCACGTTAATTTTAAGAGTACCTTCTGTTGGGGGGTTCCACTGAGCGGGTGGGATGAGGGCAGCTCCTGTCATAAAATAGTCCTTATGGTCTTTCCATCCCTCAATCCAAGAAGAAGCCTTGTCAATCCAGAATTCGGGAGGTTTGTGAGATTGAAGAAACACAGCGTCGTTGCATCGGATCCAAATAATCCAGGCCAGCGTGAAAAGAGAACATGAGAGAGTCAAGGGAAGAGAAGATAACCAACACATCAGAAGATCGGGAAGGTCAGAGGCCAAAGCCAGAAAAACAGTAGAGGACGAGTCCCATTTACTCCAAACTTTCTTAGCTCCCAGGCAGTGAATGATGGAATGCAAAGGAGTTTCAAAAGTGCTCAGGCAAAAAGGGAAAAAGGAAGAACTGGTCATATGTCGATAAGCGAGAAGGCTCATGGTTGGGAGGGTACCCGTGAAAACCTGCCACCAAAATTGGTGAATTTTAGGGGGAACGTTGAGTGTCCAGATCGATTTCCAAGGTCCCTCATCCCGGATGGCAGGGTGGTGCCCAAGGGCCAGTCTGTAGCTAGACCCCACTGTGTATTCGCCTGTGATGTCATTGGTCCAGAAAAGGTGGCCGGGTCCTACGTCAGGGATCCAGGGAATGCTAAGGACGATTCTTTGGTCCATTTCATTAAACCAATCAAGGATCTTTCCCACACACCACCCTTGTCCCTAGTCGGAAAAAAGTTATCTGACGGTACCATCTTCAAAACCTGGTTGGATGAGGGATGTAGCCCGCATACCATCCTTATCGACAAGCCAAAGATCAGTCCAGATATTGACCGATGAGCCAGACCCAATCTTATAGCCCAATCCTTTATCCAGGATCCCTTTCCCCCCCTCAAATTCTTCTCCAAAGGAATCTGGGGAGGGGACTGAGAGAGGAAGCATGGAAGTCTGCATGGGGGAAGTACTTAGCTCAGAGAACCCGTGCACAGAGAGACGAAGGACGGTTAATCAGGCGCCATCCTTGCTTGGCCAACAAAGCATCATTGAAGAGAAGGAGATTCTGGAACCCCATCCCTCCCCTTGATTTGGGTTTGCAGAGTTTCTCCCAGGCGATCCAGTGGGGTCGATTCCTTCCATCATTCCTACCCCACCAAAAATTGGCAATTCGTGTGTGGATCTGGTCGAAAATGAATAACGGGAGCTTAAACAGGGACATAAAATAGCTGGGGATGGACTGGATGATAGCTTTGATGAGTGTCTCTTTTCTAGCTTTAGAAATTCCTTTAGGGGGCCAGCCAAGAATGTTTTTCTCAATTCTGTCAATAAGAGATCAGAAGATTTCTTTTTTGGAGCGGCCGATCACCATGGGAATCCCGAGATACTTCTGATGCTTCGCGACCATATGAATACCAGCAAAAGCGCAAAGCTCCTCCCTCTTAGAATGAGGCACCCATACACTAAAAGAGATTTCATATTTTACATGATTGATAGACTGGACATACGCCCTCTCATACTGGTGGATTGCTTGGCAGATCACCCAAAATTCTTTAACTGTGGATTTGGAAAAAAGGAGGCAGTCGTCGGAGAAGAAGTGATGTGACACTGGTGGGCCAACATGGCTGGCCTTTGCCCCATGAATAGAATTAGTGGATGCAGACCTGGAAATAAGATTGGAAAACATGTCAGCCACCAGGATGAAAAGAAAAGGGGATAGAGGATCTCCCTGGCGGAGGCCTCAGGATGGAGCGAATCCTATGGTGAGCTCCCATTGAACTTGATTTTGAATGACATGGTCAAGATGCAGTCCATGACCAAATCAACCCATTTAGCACAGAAACCCATTTTTAGCATAATGAAATGTAGGAAGTATCATTCCACTCTATCATAGGCCTTGTTCATAACCAATTTCCAGGCCATGGTTCGACTTTTCGCAGTAGAGCGTGACTTCAAAGAATGAAACACCTCATGGGCCACAATTGCATTATCTGTAATCAATATCTTGGCCATGAAAGCACTCCGATTTTCAGAGATAATATCAGGTATCCAGGGTCGCAGCCTATTGACCAGGATCTTTGAGAATATCTTGTAAGAGACATTGTAGAGGCTGATAGGTCTAAAATCTGTGATCACTAGGGGTTTCTTAATTTTGGGGATGAGGACAAGGACAGATTCATTGATGGAAGCAATGCTCGTCTTCCACGTCCAGATATTTTTTTATCATGGTGTAGATGTCGGGACCAATAATGTGCCAATATTGTATAAAACATAGAGCGTGGAACCCGTCCGGTCCCCGGGCCTTAGTGGAATGAAGATGTTTCAGGGCCAGGCGTATCTCATCGTCTGTCACATCTTTGGTGAGCTACCTATTAATCTCCTTGGTGATCATAGGTTTGATACAATCTTCCACCTCAGCAGACATGAGAGGGGTTCCTACAGCAAAGATGTTCTGAAAATAGTGAATCAAGGCCTTGTGAATACCACTGGAATTAGTAACATTGCTTCCATTAGGTTGTAAGATGCAGGTAATAGAGTTCTTCCGACACCTGGCTGAAGCTTTCTAGTGAAAAAACCGGGTACTAGCGTCCCCTTCTTTAATGTGGATATCCCATGCCCGCATAGCCCGAAAGCTTTCCTTGATGCACAGGGCCGTATCCAACTCTTTTTGTGTAGCTCCAATCAAAGATAGGATGCGATTAGATGTGGGTTGTTTGAGGAGGTTGTTCAATATCTTTTCAAGGACCTCATAGTGCCGGTCGGGGTGGTGAAATTTTTGATTGCTCCAGGATCTCAGCTCAGAGGCAACCTGTTGGAGGTTGAGACAGACATCCACATGGGTACTTTTCTAGCAAGATCAGATCACCTATTCGCATTCCCGGTCTTTTTCCCAGAAGCTCTCAAACCTGAAAGGCCTGATCAATGGTCGATTACGTGTACCTCGTGTACAATCAATGAGAATTGGACAATGGTCAGAACAGTTAAGGTCCATATGACCAACATGAAATAGGATGAACAGATTAATCCAATCAGAGGAACCTAGAAATCAATCAAGCCGCTCAGCAATGTGGTTGCCTTCAGTATTTCCCCGAAACAATGTAAAATGATTACCTGTCTACCCCAGATCAACCAGGTCCTCCTGAAGAACCGTGTCCTTAAAGTTTGACATCGACGCTACTGGTTGGATGATTCCGCCCCTCTTTTCCTTATGAAACATAATCTCATTGAAATCACCTCCGAAGAGGATAGGGCTCGGTAAATATTATTGAATCTTGTAAAGAAGGTCCCATGAATTTAACTTATTATTATGGGATGTCCATCCATAGAATCCCAGAAAAGTCCAGGATGGGTGAGAGTCTGTCTAAATAGTCGCTGCCACATGGTGTGAGGAAAAAGACAAAATTTTGACATCGATATTGTCCTTCCAAAGGAGACAGAGGCCCCCCCGAATGGCCTTTTCTAGGCACCGGAAAGCAGCCTTCGATGACACACTTCAGAGAAATACCTGTGGTGTCCTTGTTATCCAATATGGTCTCGGATAGGAAAACCATATCGGGGTGACTTTGAGCATAGTTGTGCTGAAGCATGCGAATCATTCGTGGGTTTCCAAGCCCACGACAGTTCCAACATAGGGAAATCATTGCTTTAGGTGGGGCTGGGTCTCACCCGCCGCCACCTCTAGTTCCTCCGAACTTGCTTCTTCATTTGATGTTTTCCATCTTTTGGTAGGATTTCTCCCTGATTGGCAGGTTTCATATTGTCTTTTCCTGGCTCTGGGTTTAGGGTCTTCCGCGAACCCATCTCTTGTGCCTCATTGCACCCTTTTCCACGTTGGACGAGTAATTGGGCCCAGTATTGGAGATCCCGACATTCCCTCGGCCTCCATTGTATGAGTGTATGCTGCAACCGAATTCGGGTCAGGATCTGGGTCTGGTGGCTCGACATGCATCCTCATTGGAGTTGAGCAATGTGATGGTGATTCTTTGTTCCTCTTCACTAAATTTGTCAATGTTTGATTAATTTCCTTCAGGGGGCGAGTGTGAACTCTAGATTCTTTCTGAGTAGGAGAGCCATCACTAGGAGTTTTTTGATAGCTGAGGAAAATTTTGTGGGTTTCACTGCTTGATAGGAGGTGTTTGGTAGTTCATGACCTACCTAGGTTCTTTTATGGGAACTACTACTAGCTTGAGAATGATAGTTATAGATTATTCTTTGCCTATAATTTTCCCCCGTGCTGAGGGCATGATTCAAGATTAAGATCAGGTTTTATGAATGGTGTATTCAATTTTTTTACCATTTATACTAACTCATGGAACTTACAAGGATACTTCATTGGGATCAAAGGCATTTGCAGCTCATCCTAAATATTTTCAGCATAGAGTTCTGGAAATTTCTCATATGAGAGTGGGATGCCATGTGAATAGGTTAAAACCTTCCATATGTATATTATGTTAGAAAAAAAAAATCTAATTTTCATATATTGTTTGAGTTCTTTAGGCTGAAAATTATCATTTTCCTCGGTGTGGATAAAAACTAATAAAGTAATTGATGATGAAGGTATTCCCATCCTGTAATGGATCCTGTTGGTATATTGTTGTAGAAAACAAAGGATGGACCTGTCAGAGTCTGTAAAAAACCTCATCTCTTTTACTTCCTATTGATCATGAGGGCCCATCATCAGACCACATCAGGATATGAAGTGTGTGAGATGTTCTTTAGGGTATCCTACACCATCAAAGGTAGAGAAGGTATGATTTCTTAAATTGGGTGGGGCTGAGTATTTTCCAACCACTCAGGATATGGATTCCTCTTAGGTTGTATAGGTGCGCATCATCCTTCCATGGATTTCATTAGAGTATCCAAGGAATCAATGATGTCAATTATCTTTGGGGTTACTATTGTTTGAGCTACCTCCTGTCTATAGGGAGTGGGTTGGGGTTGATGAGGTGGTCCCACCTTTACCTCTCACTATTTTCTATTTTTACAAAGACTGAATGATCACCCTGGAGAGAAATAAGTTGTCATCACAACATAGGTAAGTCATGATCATTTTTTACTTTCTCATTTACATATATTGGCTACATATATCCAGATCTAGTCTGACGTTGATATACTGCTCTTTCTAGTAGATTAGCTCTTTCCAGATATATGAGAGGAGAAATATTTTCCTAATCCTAAATACAATACCCAACAAGAATATTTACTTGAGTGGAACCTCATTTAGTTATCTAAGATTTTTTCTCTGATTCTCATATTTTGAAAACTAATCCACCATGGAATGAACCTCAAATATTTAGGGTGTTGATTGGGATATAGCTACTCCTTTCGCATTATCTTAGGAATTGTTCAACTAGAGATATGAAAACTAAATATTAATAGGTTCTATATTTAGGAGCCTTCTTTGGTTATAGGTGTATACAAACTCATTTGGTGAATCCAAATCACCCTCCTCTCAGGGTATATTTTCAATGTTGTGGCCCTCTATATTTTCATCTTGATCTAAAATATTTTTTCTTTTGATAGTGAATAAATTTATAGAGGTGTATCAGGAAATGGTTTTTGTTCCATTACTTTCAACAAAATAGGTTTATTTTACACCTCCTTCATCAGGATTGTTTCTCAAAACCCTAGTCATATTAGGCTATTTTTTCTTTCAACCCCGGTGGGGTTTGATTTCCTTCACCATACGCTCCTCCTGTCTCAGCCTATTAGTAATGACCCTGAGGGAATTTATAATTATCATTGTCGAACGATCTCCAAATATCAAAGTTTTTTCTTATAGTGGGAGTATAATATGGGATTCCAACCATCTATATTTACCTACCAACCTATAAAAGACTGATTCCCTCGGTGATGATGATGATGATGAAAATTCTCCCAACCTTATAGGCAGGGGGTTATTTGAGGCCACAATTGGAATTGATTGATCTTATTTTTGAGGATCAAATGATTCCATTAAGGGGTTTGATAACTCCTCATATGGACATTGAGACATAAATACCCCCATCCCAATGGGTTGTGGTCAATATGTAATCACCATTTATTTCATCAAGACCCTCTCAGGATATTATGAACCTGGTGGTGGTGATTGAGATATAAATTCTCTCATCCTAGTGGGATGGGGTTTATTTATAGATGATGATGATATGTATTGAATCATAATGGTAATTTATGATCCAATGGGTGTAGGTGGTGGTAGATACTCCCCTAACTAGGTGGTATGGGTTCGCTTATGAACAATTTCTAGGGAAGCTTTTACTATGGAATGTTTGATGCAGTACAACTGTGATCATGTATGATTTGGGTTCAATGGAAGCCCATGATAGAAATATATTTCCACAAAATATCATCAGGTTGATATAAACCTTGGAATTCATGTCTGAAATGAATTATATTTGCTTCAAGGGGAATAGTTCAAAGACTTTTTGGCTATCTACCTCCTCTATTCATGATGGTTGGGAATTGTTGAATCAAGGGAATTCTATTGTAATGAACAACTAGCTTATGAATTATTTGGCACTCTAATTTATCAATAGGATATTATATTACAGGAGGTTATATAGGAATGTTTTTGTGGTTTTGGGGATATACTAAAGTTTAATGATCCATATTTCTCCCATTATCAGATACACATGTATACAGATGCTCTGGAAATCAGTCGGTAGAGATTTGTCACAGTGTAGAGATAAACACTACATAGGAATTTGTTATTCTTATCAATTCCCAAGTTCTAGGATACGGAAAGGGAAGCCATATCTAGAAGAAAACATAGTTTACTGATGAGTTGAAGGTGATACTCTTATATTGGATAAGGGTTGGCTCGCTCGGCCGACCCTCTAAAAATAGGAAAAAAAAGATAAGGCTTTACTCCTTTTATAGCTCATTTTGGGCCTTGTAGTCAAAAGTTACGAGAGTCCAGAACATGGTGGGGAGGTTGTTTCTAGATAACTCTCTCCATTTATCAATTTCTACATCCTCTTCATCAGACTTACACAACTCTATCTGATCAGGCCATAGAAGATGCATCTTGGGGTCTCCTACTAACTAGACTAGAGTGCTACTGGATGTTGCTGGGGAACTTTATGTGATTGACCCCAATGTTTCAACAACCTATCTATAAGAAGGCATCTCATTTTTGGAAACCTATCAATATGAATGTGTCTCGTCAAGGGGAGAATTTCCCTATTTGTGGGATATATCACTGTGGGGAGTTTGAAAAGAGAATATGTCATGAGTAGAGTCCCTACGATCCATATTGACACTACCACAAGAAGGATTATTGTGATAATGATCATATTATACTTTGGTTGAAGAGTTAACGAACCCTTGGGTCATTGAGAATATGTATCAATACAACCTCAAGGACACTAGAAATGATAAGATTAAGGATATAAGACTCATTCTGTGTTGTGGCTGGAATATGCGGACCTGACTCCTAGAATTGTGCAGATATATGAGCTTGATGTATGATTGTTTATAGAACATGTTAATAATGTTATTGTACTATGGGAGTAAGAGACCACTGTTAAGAAGATGATAGAATATACCAATGAAATTCTTTGTTATTTATATGATTATGAACCCGTCCCGAGGCATGTGACATTGTCACTTGGTGATCCTTGGTTAAAACAGTAGTATTAGACTGATCCGGAGCCTTTGGAATATTTCACTAGTTTTTTGTGGAAGGGATATGAGTCTATCTCGAGGAATGTGATACTCTCACTTGGTGATCCCTGAGTGGAACAGGAACATGATCCCTATTTGAAGATGCATTCCCCACCATAATATGCCGAAATACCTATGCAATGGGAGAATAGATATGAGCCTCATCCTATACTTACTCAGAAAGATACTAGTGTAGTCATTCATCAATGGAATTAGAAATATGTTCCTAGATTCTATGAAATGCTGGAACATGAATATAGGATTCACTGAAAATAATATAATCCTATCGTAAGGCATGTTCCCTTCTCACTTGGTTATCCCCAACTAGAACAGGGATATGGGACTAATCTTGGTTTTTTTAAGCATATTGCAGGTATTGTTTAAAAGGAATATGAGCATGTCCGGAGGCATTTTATCCTCTCAGTTGGTGAGACATGGAAAAAATAAGTATATGAGCATCATCCTAGGCCTTTTGAATATGCCTCCATTCCTTTTCCACAGGAATGCACCCCTGTCTTGTGGCATGTGCCAGTCTCACCCAGTGATCCGTGATTGGATCAAGAATACGATCTTGGTCTGATGCCTCATCCTTTACTGGAATATGTTGATAATCCTCCTGGACAAGAGTAAGAATGTGAAATTGTTGCGGAGAAACCACATGTTCATAGTTTTGAGATTCCCTTGCTATAAGGATAAAAATATGCACTGGTCCTAGTATATGTACCAATTATCAAATATGTTGGTAGATTTCTTCATCTATTTCTAATATATAATATCATTTTAGAAAAGTGTTCACATGGATATAAGTCTATACATTTTCCATTTCCACTATATACTGACATATATATTCGATTGAAGTGGGGATATGAGCCCACTTCTTTCCTCCTTGTACCATTAGAATATGTTGATGGAATTCATGAATGGGGGTAGGGATATGTGCCTCCCTCACACATACTATAGGAACATGCCTGAAGAATTTGTTCGATTGAGAATGGATATGAGTCTTCTCTCTAGTAATTGTCAGAATATGTTAGTAGACATCATCAGCGAGAGTGGGGATATGAACTAGGATGGTTTTGTATAACATTTCTTCATGAAACTCTTGAGTGTGAGTGTTACAATTCAAGAGGTTGTGTGATCTCCAAATTCTTCTACATACAAGTAGAGTGCTTCATGGGAACTTATCATCATGAAAAAAAGGTTTTATAATGATTTTATTTTTCTATAAAATTATTTCTCACTTAAATTGACATCAGCTTTCATGAACTCAAGGTCTCAGTATTTATAGACCTCGGGCACCATATTTGACCTGTGTTTCATGTCGCTTCAAGGATGGATATAAAATACCACAAAATATGTTTATTCTAGAATACTCTAAATCACCTAGGATTTTAGAATTTTTTATATAATATATAACATAAAAACATGGTGTATTTTACTTTTCAATGAACTCCTCACGTTCACCTAAAAATAATTACATTCTATATCATTTTTTATTCCATACACATTGATGCATTATTTACACAAGTTTCATGTTCTAACTTCATATCATCCTCATTAGAATAATATTACTTGACTTAATTCATGTATGCAAGATGGAACTTTTATAAATGGATGTTCATAGCCTCATTAACTCAAAATATTAGCCTCAAAACAACTTCTTAAACCTCAGGTCTGATCATCGGAGGTTCATACATGAACTTTAGTGTATATGAAACCCTCAGGAATGAGTTGAGGTTAAAGATAAAGTGATAGAATTGATCAAATGGCCTGGATGAATCTCATTGAATAGGAATGATATATCTATATATTTTTAAGCACAGGTGAATAGGACCACATGGTTTCTATTCCACATCAATTTTTTTCTTGATTGAGAACTTATATTTAAAACTCCACATTCCATAGAATTGATACTTTTTATCTAACTAGGATCCACTCTTGGAACCACACATCACACACCAGGGCTTCACGAAAGTCACCACGCTAGGAAGGCCCACCTTACCACCTATATAAGCTCCACCCATGTGCACTTATGTAGGCTCTATGCACCCACCTCATACCACCATGTGAGTTGCATGAGATGAATCTACCTTGTGGGTCTACTTTTTATCACATTATGCTTGATGGAGCTACCCTTTTGGCTTGGGCGGTCAAAGAATGTTTTAGTCAAACACTTAGAGAATATATAAATGAAATATTCCATATGAATATAAATTCAAAACCATAATATAAATATTTCCAATCACCCTTTTTAATATTTCGCATGAAAAAATAATAATATTCATGGCCTTCTTCAAATCATTTTCTTTATATTCTTATTCAGTACATTGTAAAAATTATTTACTTATTAATACAAGTCATTGACATGTAAACTAATACACCAATCCTCAAAACTAATATGGATAATAGTTATTATCCATGATTCTTCAAAAAAACCTCCACTTATATTATTATAATATTAAATACATATTAAAACTTTATTGAAAATAAATACAATTCAATTAAATTTATTTCATCAATGAGACTTTTAAACTCTCCACATCATTAACCAATAATTTATATTTTTCCCCTTTAACATTGTCAGCCTCATTTTTTTAATTAAGGAAACTTAATAAAATTTGTCTTCTCCTTCTAATGTTTGGATATTTTAGTGGAAATGTAATTTAAATATATTTTCAATATGAATTATAAGTCTATTTATTAACCATATCCTTTATTAGAGATATATTATTCATTCAACTTAGAAATCAAAAAAAAATTTATATTATTTCTTGGTATTGAATCCCTTTCAATGTCATTATCATCACACTATTATACCTATATCATTAAAAAAATATTTATTAATTTATAAACATTCCTATCCTTTAAATTTCACTGAATTTAGGATTATTCTTCTTCAATAATTTATTTTATAACACATATTAATTTTCGGTATCTTCTTCCTTAAACTTTAATAAATTTATATAAAAATGACCAATACCTTTATAACTAAAAAACTTAAATGGTAGTTTACCAAGACACATCCCTTTTATATTTTGAATCATTCTCGAAATAAGTAACCTGATCTTGTAAAAATTCAAATCAATATCTTCATCCAAAAAAAAATATCCATTTACTACCTTTATGTCATTAAGTTTATTTTCATTATTAAAGACATTCAAAGAGATTTATCTCGTGAAATTTACATATCTTCATAAAATTAGTACCATTTCTCATCTCAAACCCTAACAAAACACTGTGTCAGTTATCCAATAGAATTTTATACAAATCTATATCTTCAAGTGATGAAACCTTAACATCGAAGATATATATAATGCCTTAATGTAGCTTCTTGAATATTATAAAATCATATATAGTTTCTATAAAACCTTTTGTTTTGATCATAATCTCATTAAAATTAAGAGATAAATAATATATTTTCACTCCTTCAAGAACACAAATGACTTTTAATTATGTATTATATATTTAATGTCTTTTATTTTTCCACACTAACAACCCCTTCATCAATATTTAATAACTTCTCCCAGATTCCATTGAATTTTTTTATACATATAATCTTTAGGGACTCAATATTATAAATTTTGGATAATATATAATCACATTCATATTCATTAATTGATAGATTATTTTTATAATATGGATTCAATATTTAATCTTCCACAAACATAGTAAAGAACACCAGTTACAATGTTGATAACTTCTATATGTAATGAGATAAATCACAATAACTTCATTTCCTTCCAAACATTATAATTTTTATCATAAAATATGGGAACTCATTTTAATTAGATATTTTTTATTTATGATAAAAAATTATGAATTAATAACAATAAAAAATATAGATATATGAACTCCTTCATCTTCAAATAGTCTTGAGGTCTTTGAATGAAACCTGTAGCTATGATACCAATAGTAGTAAGGCCCCAAAAAAATATTTATTAAAATTGTGGGTAAAACAATTCATGAAACTATTTTTAGATTATTTAATAATAAAATTTTGTGTTCAATTAAGATGAACTCATGAAATATGTCACTCAACCTTCTTATTTAGTACTAAACCAATTTTTATGTTAATCAATTAGTTCATTTATTTCATTTACAAATGCACACTGCCAAATAAGAACATAGAGTTGTAAAAGGTTCACCAATTACAATTAATTTTCATTTAAAACATAAGAGTTTATGAAATATATTATTTTGAATAAATTTAATTTCTTTTATACCTTGTGTTACATGAAACACTGAGTTCAAATCAACCACGATATACAACTAAAATATTATCATTAAATGTGATTATTATCGTCTAGAAATTGGATTGAAAGGTATGAATATGAATAAATAAATTATTAAAATTATATATCTTAAACATGTATAAAATAAATTCATTTCCTATAAATTGATTACAAATGAAAATAAAAATCATTTGAAAAAAACAAAAATATTTATTTGAAAAACTCATTTTCTGTATGTTAAGTGTTTAATATTAATAAATTAAATTAGTCACTATTGGTGAATTATTTTAATGAAATTTATATATTATATTTTCAATCAAATTTTTTAACATTCATATAATAATTTTTTTTTCTAGTCATGATATAAGAGTAAATCAAATTTTATGATGAAAAGTTATATTTTTCTAAAAAGTGATTTTGTCGAGTTTTGCACACCTATTTTTAAAATTTTATTTTAAAACTTTTAGAAATTTTATTTGAGAAAATGAAAATAATTTTTGAAATAATAGTTTCTAAATTATCTTAAATATAATGTTTTATAATTTTCTAAGAATATTAAATTTTGGATGAATAGTGAAAAATAATGATTTTTTTAATTTTCTTTTAGTTTAAAGCATATTCAAATTTAAATGCTATTTAAAAAGGGTTTTAAAAGTAAAATTAATTATATTATATTACATTAAACTAAATTATTTTTATTTTAATCAATACTATCTTTAATTTTTATATAAAATCTTTTTAAACATATAAAAAACGTTTCTTTGGGAAACCACTTTTTTATCACATCTGCGTGTTTTATTTTAAAGTACATTATACTAATTATATTAGATTAATTTGATAAATTGTATTCCATATTTATCATAATCATAATTTATATTATATAATAATTTCAAATTAATTTTTCTTCTTAAGGAATAGTAAAAATAGTAAAAATTAATTACCAAAATTAATGTTAAAATGGGGTTTTGTTTGTTACTTTTTCATGTGTAAAAATAATTTTTTACAAACAAATTAGACCCTTATTTAATAAATTTGATATAATATTTATAATCATAGTGTCAAAATTATCTAATAGGTCTCATTTTAGTTTTAGAACTAAAGGATAAAATACCTAGGTAAATAAAAAGAGACTAGTTACTATGGTGAAAACTAAAATGGTAAAAGTGAAAAAACATAGAGGCTAAGTGAATAACATGTTTATAAAATTTGTATTTTCTTTTGTTGGAGGTGTTTATCGAGCATATAATCTATATAATCCAATATTTATCAATTTTTTAAGAACTTGTATTTAGAGCGACTTCCCATTATGGAATAGTTTTGGGTATTTACTAAAATTTCAATCCTCCCCTATTATAGAAGGGGACATCCTCTCCTCACATGTAAACAACACATAATCCTTTTAGATAAACCAAAAACTACCCCAACATATCCCCAAAATCTTTATCCATGTAATATAGCTTTTTTAAATTCCCAAAATATCATCACTAGGGTCCTTAGTAATAGATCTAAAGGAGGTTTTTCTAAGTAATGGAAATTATATTCACTAAGATATTTCATTTAACTTATTCTTTAAAAAATTAATTATTCTTTTAATAATTAAAATATAATAAAAAAATAATATACTGTATAATTATATGTTTTTTTGATTGTGTAATTACCTATATCTATCCACACTTCCATCAAATGAGAAACAAATGTGAACGACATATTATCGCCTCACTAACCACCTATAATGAGGAGATATAATGATGAATTTAAAGTTTTTATATGATATTTATTGCATAATTATAATTATAAAATTATAATATCAAATATTATTTCTTACCATCCAATCCATTGAAGAATACAAACACCCCCCATGAGTATGTGTGGACTACTATCTCTACAAAACAATGTGATATGTTTTTCATTTTATTTTGAGATGAATAGATTTAAGGGTATATTTAATGAATATATATGATATATATGACTTAAAAATGTCTATATAAAGGTGATATATTATTTACCTTCCTTTTGATATGTCTATTAATAAAATGGAATTAGCGTTCATGCGTACGTACGACCTACCATATTCATGAACGATGTGATTCATTTCCATCTCTAACTTTTATATATTAGTATAAATACATATATAAAGAACATATATGATATTTATATCATGTTTTCAATTACATAGTTGATTTAACTATGATAAAATTAAAATAAAAAAAATACCAAACCAAAACAATCATGAAGAATGAAGCATTTATTACCTCAAACATGATTTTAATAAATAATTATTAATAATAAGGTAATAAAAGGTCATAAGTAAATCATATATGGTATTATATATAAAATTATGATTATGGAATAGTTTTTCAATAAAAAAATATTATTATAAAGTTGGTTTTAACATGTATAATGTAATTTGAGACTTAAGATAATAGATTTCTAGTCTCTCTTTTATTTATAGGAGACATATTCCATATTCACAATTTTTTTATTTTGGGTGGAATATATACTACCCATTTTACATTTTATATCCTAAATTTATTTATTTTCATAATTTTTAATGTTTTCTTAATTTTATTCTTTCATGGAGGCAAGGATTCTAATGTTAAAAAATGTGTAAGGGATTTTTGTCTCACCATTATTTCCCTAAGGAAAATTACATATTCACCACTTATTTATTTTATATGGTGTATATAATTTCCAAGAATGTATTTTTTGATCCTTCTTATAAAAATTATGTGGATTTATATATCCATATAATGTTATTTATTTCATGGTGATTATGATTCAAAAAATTTTAAAGTGGAAAAGGTTTTATGTTACAATCTCATTATTTATTTGGATTTTTTATTATCATGATTCTAATGATGAAATATTATGATCTATATCTCAAGAAACTGATGAATCCTATTATCCTTTAGTTACTTCTATAGATTTTTTTTCCAGTTTTCTCTCTTTAAGTAATCAAGATACCAAAATAAGGTTATGTGTGGGGTACTTGCATGTCTATAAAACCTTTACCATAAATTGATAAGAAATCATGTACCATACATCATAGGGTTATGTGTGGACATTAAATCATGTCCATTTATGAATGGATCTAATTTATTGTCTATAAGATTATGTGTGGGGTACTTGCATGTCTATAAGGTTATGCATGGACTTGATTTCATGTCCATAAGGATATACATGGACCTTATTTCATTTCCATAAGTTCATGAAAGGGATTTATTTCATGTCCTTAATTAATGAGTGAACTTGTTTTTATTTAAACACATTCACAATGTTATAAGCATATGTTTATTCGAGGAATGTATATCTTATGGAAATTTTATGTTCTTATAGATCCTATTCGTTGATTCCTTTATTATTCATGTATTATGAACTTCCAAGATTTATTCCATGACTCAATTTTAGGATCTCTGATATATAGGGTATGGTTATTAAATGTTTTTAGAATGTTATTATAGACATATGCTAATGTTATGTTGAAATTCCCCTTGTTTTCCATTACTGAGCACCCGAGCTCACAAATTACTATGTTTCCTTTCCCCAAATTATGAAGAAATTTTTTATATAGGGTATGTATATTATATTTACTATGTTGGAAGATCTTTATGGAATATTTATAATATTATTCTTGAAATAATAATATTGTGTATATAGTCTCTAAAGACACTAAACCTTTATAATCCTCAAGTGTTTATTTGAGAAATGTATTGAATACTCATCTAAAAATATGTTGTATTTATGTATTAAAGTCTTGGTCTCTATAAGTGGTATAAAATAAAAGGTATAGTTAAACTCAAAAACTAGTATAATAAAAATTTAGTGAGAACCATAGGGATAAGTATATTTAAAATTATAGGAAATTATCCTGGAATTCTAAAAAAGGATAGTATGCGTGGTTTCTAAGAAATTAAATCCCTGTATGGATACAACAAGTGGATGTGTATCTAGAAAAGTTATTCCTAGTGGTAATAACTCCAAAAATACCACATTTGCATTAAATTGATCATCACATGATGCATAATAATTGGCATTGTTTCACACCGAGTTCGACACTATTGGGGGATATGTTTTGGAAATTTAAAAACTCTTTACAAAATATCATGATGGATTTGAATAGATGATGATGTTGGATGAACTAGGTTAAATATAAGGTCTTATATATTAAAAATAATGTTTCATGATTTTTACATATTATAAATGATTTTTCATGATTATGTGGTTTCCTAATATGAATTTTGTTTCTCACACTATGCTTTTCTGTTTTATTAAATGACAGGAAGCTGAAGGAATTGAGATAAAGTTGAATGTGATAGACAATGTTTTAATGAGAAACCAAATGGCATGATGATTGGAGTGAATTATATTGTGATTATTACAAATTATTTATCATGATATATGATTAAAAACATGCACATTAACCAACTCTTAGACTCATCAAAGAAGAGAAGGAAAGAATTAAACAAGATCTCAAGTGGTGGAGACCATAGAATAATAAAGATTCAGTTTCCCATATGTTGAGAATGTGCAAAGAATCACTCATTGGAATGTATCAAAGGAACGAGACAACGTTTTATGTGTAGATAATAAGGGAAAATTGAAAATAAATTCAATGGAAAAAATAAAGGTGTAGTAAAAAAATGGGTGAGAATGATGTTTTCACTAAGGAAACATCAATAGTTAAATGTTTTAAAGATGGAAATTATAGTCATTTTGAGAATCTATGTCCCCGGGGAAAGCTAAAGAGGAGGATTGGAATGGATGCATGAGTAAATATTTGTTCATTGATGATGAAGAGACTAAAAATGACATAATTAAGGAAAAAGGTATTAAGGAATAAGATGATGAATCTTAGTTAAGGTTTTAAGAATTTGGTGGAATGATTAAATTGTTTATGTATTTAACTTCAAGAATTATTTCATATTATCAGTGAAATATATAATAATTGTTCTGTATAAGTTTTTCAATATGAATTTCTAAGAATATGTTTAATGTTAATGATGAAATAGAAAATTTATTTAATGTAAAAGTGATATTTCATGAAAAACTCATTTTTAAGGGAAGATGACCCTCAATATGTTCTTGATGTTGAGATAATGGTGATTAGTTCAGATGAAGGGATCATTGATATAGATAAATTAAATTGGATAGTATTGATGACATTAGAATTGATTAATAATTTTCTGAAAAATTGGTTTATATAACCATTTATGGGGTTTATAAATTTTTTAATTTGTGGAATGTATTCAATAATATTCTATTCTATTTAAGGAATGAGGAATCATTTATATTTTTATTGGGGTTTTATGGTAATTATGGTTATTACCATGTTTATAAAGAATACATGACCAAGGTATTCGAATATTTTTATGTGAAAATTAAGATAGACCTTGTGATATTTTGGGGATTAATGTTAAGTTTATTTTCAAAATTTATTGACAATATTTATATGTTATTTTAATTTTCAAAAGGTATTATGTTTTACTATTTATAGAATGGGTTTAGTGTAACTTCAGATGTGGGTTTAGATATTATTTTATTATTTCATCATATTAATATTTATACATATTATATAACTTATTCTAACTATTTTTGTTTTTATGAATACTAGAGATATAAAGAATGTATTATTATTGTTTTATAGATCATAGGATGTGTGAAGTGCTTCAGGCATGAAAAATTCATCTTCATTTCCTGAAGTAAGATATGGGGTGGAAATTGATTGAAGAAAACCCAAAGGATGATATTGTGCTTATGAAATGAAATGGAATCATGTAAGTATATATTCTCATGAAAATACCTCAACAATGGAAAAATAATCTTGAAATAAAAATGCTATACATTTACCTTTGTTTCTGATGAATGAAGAGTCTTTTCACTCATCATAGATTTATGGATTTGTGTTCGTTAACTTTCTCTTGACCATGTTATTCTTCACTCTTTATTAGTATTTGGGTGTTAATATTCATTTCAATTTCGATATTTTCAATTTCCATTAAATTTATCTTATTTGGAAATCTATTTTTTTTATTTTGGATGAACTCCATAGTTTATTTTTCCTCTATTAAAGATGAATTTTTATTGACCCTTTTTTTGATGTGGGTTTTACATGAAGGGATCTTCAAATGTCAAACTCAGCAAGAACATGTTCATATTGGGAGGATGAAATTTATTAAATGGTGATAATGTAACACCATGATATTTTATGACATATTTTTTAAAATAAATTTAATTTCTTTTATACCTTTCATTACATGCAACACCAGGTTCAAATAAACTGTGATGTACTATTAAAAAATTATTATTTAATATGACTGTTATTTCCTAGCCATCAAATTGGTGGGTATAAATAGAACTAACTAAATTATAAAAATTATATGGTTTAGACATGTATAATATAAATCCATTGGTTATAAATTGATTATAAATGAAAATATAAATCATTTGTAAAAAAATAAACATTTTTATGAAAAACTATTTTTATAAATGAATTTTTTTTTATCTTAATAAATTAAATTAGAAGATATTGGTGAAGGATATTGATTGATGTTATATATTATATATTCAAAAAAAAATATTTTATCATTCATATACTTTTTTTCTAGGTATGAGGTAAGAATAAATCCCTTTTATGGTTAAAAATTGTTTTTTTCTTCTTCTGAAAAGTGGTTTCTGTTGAAATAGTGGGTGCCCTAGACCCAACTATTATGTGATTTTGATTACCATATCATGTATACAGTAAGGTATGCATGATGTCATCTTATCATTATAGTGTATACTTTTCTGCATCCACTATTGAAATGGTAATGCCCAAAGATTAATTGTCGTATCGAAAGGTTATAGCAGTTCCCAGGCTATAATGAGAACCTCTAGATACTATGACATTAATCTTAAATATATATGTTCTATGGTCTAGATACATCTTACTAATTGGACATAGTAGATGTTTGACCATCAGGTGCTGGGGACTTATAAGCATTGAGACTTCTTCTCATGAAGTTCGCACTTGGTGATCTCTAGTAGCGAGATCATGAGGTCTGACCCGCCAATAGGAACACCACATGTTTCAGGTGTCATTGGATGTTCTTATCTACGATCATGTGTAATGGTCTCCTGACTTGAGATCATTACCAATGTATGTCATTTGATCACGTACTTTGATGCAAGACGAAAACCATGGCAATGAAGTCGTGGCGAGGTAGTTTGTGTCGGGTGCGTCATTGGTGGCATGTCATTGGTTGAATGGTCAAGAAAGGATTTGTCGCTTCCAGGTTATGGAAGTAATATATCTCAGGCCATGTTGATATGGATGGTAGTACCTTTATAAGACCATGGCCATGGCAGTCGAGGGTAAATTCATCCACTTACATCAACAAACAATAAACCAAGAAAAGGGCGATGACACGAGAGTGCGTCCTGCTTTTTGAGATATTATAGACAAATAGATTATATTACACAGTGCGTGTTCATAGGTTGGTTGTCGCTGCTGTGACAATCCTTATTTCTTCAGGGGCCATGATGGGTTGCTATATCCCGCTCTTGGTCTGTGAATACTATTCACGGCTGTCGAAATAAGGGCCTAGAGGGTCACACACTATAGCGTATTCAAGAATCTTCCCTATTCAGTTGAATAAGAGTATTGGACATAGTGGGGCCCACCACAGGGGTTCGAGAATTTTCCAAAGTTAAACGATCACCAATGCGATAAATAAATTCATATTATTCGAGTTTAGAATAATGAGTATTGAATTTATTTATTAAATGTATTTACGAGTTTTAATTAAATACATGAAAAAATATTAATTGATGAATATTAAATTATTCAAGGGTCAATTAATATTTATGGGAGCGACGAGTCGGGTTAATGACTTAATTATTATCATGTAATATATTTTAATATATTACAAGTAAATGATAATAATATTTATGGCTCAGTTTAGTAGTCATAAAATGTCGTTAGTAGTGCGTTAAGTATTCGGGGTTGGCGAGGTAATACTGGGTATTTTAATTGAGCACTATAAATATAAGAGGATAGGACTTTGCCAAATACTATTCATGGAGTTTATCTCTCCTCTCCTCTCTCCCACATTCTAGAGAGAGATGCTCTGGATCCAAGGAGCTTAGATGAAGCTCTCTCTCGGGCATCGCTAGCGAAGCGATGCAATGGTCGTTGGAGCGTCGAAGGCATCATCACAAATCCACGCTAGCACCCGGATTACGACGAATGACGCTCCCGCGGATTCCTTGAAGCCCGTGTGGACGATATAGAGGAATTCGACTTCGGATTCTTCGAGCAGCGATCGCCAACGACGAGCAGACGTCGTGCGCGCCTTCGGATTTAAACCAGGTATTTTACGGTTTAATTTTGTGCTTAAAATCCTCCACGCCTGGTCCTCGACTTTGACCAGGCTGCTCTTCATCGACGTCGGAAAGTTTATGTCGAATGATGGTGGAATGTTTTTTTAAAAACTCACCTGTTTGGGGCTTCCGCTGCACGCCCGGTTCCAATAGTTTCATCGCATTTTGTTCACTCATTTTTAAAATTAAATTTTACAATTTTAGGAAATATTTTTGAAAAAACTAACATAATTTTTAAACCAAAATTTAAAAATTATATTATAGTGAAGTTTTTATAATTCTTTGAATAGATAAATATTTCAATGAATAATAAAAAATACATATTTGTATTAAAAATTGCCTTTACATTTAAAGCATATAAAAAGTTCAATTTTTTTAAAAATGGTTTTAAATGTATAATTAGTTAAATTATAATATAAATAATCCAATTTATATTAGTGGAATTATTATTATGTTCATTTTTAAAATAATTTTTTTATAATCATGAATTTGTTTTTGGAAAATCAAATGTCTATCGCATATGTGGGTTTTGTTTTAAATTAAATTCTGCCACTTCCATGAATTTACAATGATAAAATTTATTAATTTTTCTAAAATAATAATTTTTATCATTTTATAATTTAAAATTAATTTTTCATCAAAATTAATCATAAAAGAGTAAAAATTATTTACTGTGGTTAAGGTTAAAATAGGGTTTTCTGCCTTAGTGGTGCATGTGTTAAAGTTAATTTTCAACAAATATAAGACATTTATTTAAAAAATTTGATTTAATATTTATAATAATGGGGTAAAAATTATCTAATAATTCTCATTTTATTTTTCATCTTAAATAATAAATTACCTTGGTAATTAAAAAGATAGTAGTTACCGTCATGAAAACTAAAACGGTAAAAGTGAGAAAATTTAGAGGCTAAGGGAATAATATGATTAAACAATTTTCATTTAGTCATGTTGGAGGTTTTTATGGAATATATTATCCCCACACTCCATTATTTATCAATTTTTTAGACAAATGTCTTGATAGTGACTTCTCATTAATGAATAGTTTTGGGTATTTACAAAAAATCCCACTCCTCAATTATAAAAGGTCACACTCTCCCTTGACTTATTCATACCTCCTAAGCTATTTGGATCAAATAAACCCTAAAAAATATCTCAAAAAAATACTTATCCACGTTCAATATATTTTAGTATCCTAAAATACCAGCACTAGGGTCCTTACTAAGAGATCCAAAGGAGGTTTTTCTAAGAGAAGGTAATTATCGTCACTAAACTATTTATTTTCACTTTTACTCTTACAAAATTTATTCATGTTTTAATAATTACTATATAATAACATGAGTATATACCATATAATTAGATAATGTTATATTGATGTAATAACCTATTTGTTTCTCCACTTTCATTATATAGGAATCAAAATCATTGGTCATGTGTATGGTGGACTACTGCCTCACAGACCGATGTAATTTATTTTTTATCACCACCTCTCACAAGGGGATATAATGATGTATTTAAAGTTTTTATATGATATATTTGACATAATTTTACATCAATAATTATAATATCATATAAACCTTCTTACCATCCAATTCTATAAAGAATGATAACATTGATTGTGTGTATGTGTGTACTACAGACTCCACGAAGTGATGTGATATGATTTTCATTTTATATTGAGATGGATTGTGATAAAGGTATATTCAATGAATATATATGATATATTTGAAAAAATTACTCTATAAAGGTGATATATTATTTATCATCCTTTCAATTAATCCATTGATAAAATGGAAAGAACGTTCATGCATTCGTATGACCTACCATCTCCCTGAAGGGGGTTATTCATTTTCTATCTTGAACTTTTTTGGATTATTATAAATACATATATAATGAATATATAATATATTTATATCATGATTAAAATTTTATATATGATTGAACTATTATCAATGTAAAAGGACCAAAAGTACTAAATCAAAACATTTATGAAAAAGAAAACAGTTATTACCCAAAACGTGATTTTAAAAAAAAATTATTAATAAGTGGGTAATAAAAGGTCACACATATATCATATATGGTATGATATATATAATTATGTTTTTAAAATAGTTTTATAATAAACCTATGATATTATATTATATGTTTGAACATGTATTAAGGATGTTGATTCTTAAGATAAGGGATTTATATTTTCTCTTTTATTTATGGGAGACATATGCCAAATCCACCACTCGTTTATTTTGGGTGGTGTATAGACTACCCATTTGACATGATATATCATGATTTTTTTCAGAATATTTGAATATTCATTTAATTTTTTTCTTTCATGGGGATTATGATTCAAATTTGACAAATGTTGTAAGGTATTTTTGTATCACTTTTACTTCAGTGAGTCATATTCCATATTTACTACTTATTTCTTTTATGTAGTGTATATAATTCCCATAAATGTATTTTAAGATGATTCTTGTGAAAATTATGGATATTTATATATATTTATAAGTTTATTTATTTCACGAGGCTTAGGATTAAAAAATTACAAAAGTGGTAAATTTTTATGATAAAATATCATTATTTATCAGGATTGTTTATGGTTATTCTTCAGATGATGAAATATTTTGATTAATGTATCAAGAAACTCATGATTTTTTTCCTCATCAAGTTAATTCCATAGAATAATTTTTTTCCATTTTCCTTATCTCTAAGTACTCAAGATACTGAAATAATAGTTTTACAGAAAATTGAATTTATTTATCTCTTTAGTGGAAAATCTATTATCTTCTATGTCTATGTTTTTATAATTTTTTTAAATAATGTTTTTACTAGTATCTAATGATTGATTAAATAAATTTATACCCATATTTGGTTTTTTAATTTTTTTTTATACGAATATTCTTTTCATTTCCAACAATACCATTTTGAATTATTATATAAAAAATGTAAGGAATCTTTGTTTTAATGTGTACGACATGAATGAAATTTACCAACTTCTTGAAAAATCATTACATTAAATATTACTTTATAAGGTTCAAAGGTTGTTTTTAAAGAAATGTTTTTTTTCACAATGTTTTTAGAGAATTTAGTTTTTAAAAGTGACTTTAAAAGTGAAAAGTTTATTTTTCTCAAGTATGTTTTAATGATCTCTTTAAGGAACCTATATTCGTCTATGAAAACATATTTTGACATTGCTTATGATTTACTTGAGATATGATCAAATGATACTATAATTATATATATATATATGGTTAATTAAAATTATGACAAATTTTTTATGAAATCCATATCTATCCCTAGGTTATAAAATGAAAAAATATTTATGAAAACCCATTCAATTTCATGGTTTATGATAGAGTAAATTCTTAATAAAATTATATCCCACAAATCTATGGATTACATGGAGAGTGGGACCTATATATCCCTCCAATTAATTGGGTAATGATGGATAAATCATGATTAAATATGTTATGCGTTAACCAAAGTTTATGTTCACTACATTATGAGTGGACCTAGTTTCAGGTCTGTTTTATTAGGTGTGGGTCTAGATTTCATGACCATAAGGTGGTTATGCATGGACTTTCTTTTATGTCCCTAAGGTTAGGCATGGACCTACTTTCATCTCCATAAGGTTATTCATGGAACTTATTTCATGTTAATAAATTTATAAATAGACCCAATTTCATGTCAATAAGGTTATGGGTGGGCCTACTTTCATATCCATATGTTTACGTGAGGTCCATATTTCATTTCCTTAACATAACAAGTTCACCTATTTCTATTTAAAAATATTCACAATGTTATATGATTATGTGTATGCCATAAATATATATATTATTCCAATGTTATGATCTTATGGCTCATGTTCTTTGATTCCTTTAGGATTTATGTATTTTTAACTACCAATATTTATTCATGACTTAAGTTTATGATCTATGATATTTAGGGAATGGTTTTAAAATTTTATTCTCATGTTATCATACCCTTATTCTCATGTTATGTTGATATCCACTATGTTTACTCTTTCTAAGCATCTAAGGTCACATTTATTATCTTTCCTTTCCATAGGTTATAAAGAAATGTTTTAAGTAGGGTATGTCTATAATGTTTACTATGTTGGAATCTTTATAGGATATATTGAAGATATGTCATGAAATAATAAGATTTTGAATTTAGTATACAGATACACTAAACATTTATGGTAATATGGCATGTATTAGTGAAATTTATTTAATATTCATCTAAAACTATGTAATATTAAAATATGAAAATCTTGGGTTGTTATAGGTCACATTCTTGGTATGGAGTGGTATAATCTATAGGATTATTATTAATTATAATTACCAAAAACATTACTATAAGCATGGTATGTTATTGAAACACATGTATGCCCAAATATATATCGACAAGTATGATTCATTCCTACACATAATCAAGATAAAACTCTATAGAATCTATAATAATGATTATCTATATCTAATATGAATCTCAAAATCTACTATCAAAATATTATAGCCTCAACATCTTAATTTTGATCTCTAATATGATAAAATTCAAAAACCAAACAATTCCTCTAGACCATATAATACCTTGTTCCTTCTTAAACTACGATATATAAAAATGTAAAAAATTATATATTCATTAAATAATAAGAAAAAAATTACAAACAGACTACAAAACCCCTAAAATCCATATTCTCTTAAAATATGTATTCAATCTTATCTTTTCTAAATATTTCAATGTGTATAGAATAGTAAAACAACACATAGTCATCACTTTAATGGGTATCTCCTTATCTTAACTCTTCCCAATTCAATAACTTTTATCTTGTTTCTTCTATCAGGGACACCCACTTCCATATATATTTTTTGAATTTTAAATTTGAAATTTAAAATCCAAAAAAAATCAACATCTAACTTCTCCCACTTAAATTTGAGACATTAGAATAATATTGATCACATTTTCACTATAAACATGCTTTACAAATGCGGAGGACCAAGTTTGAGTATCATAACAATTATATATAGAGGAACATCTTCAAATATCATGAAAATTTATACTATATAAATCATGACATAATCCTATGAACCATGAAATAATTACTTTTGTTAATAAATTACACATCATTGTTGATATTGAAAAACACATTCAAATTACACATCATTGTTGATATTGAAAAACACATTCTATGAACTTTGCCATAAAATTAATGATATAATCATCTCTTAGACACCAAGTGTTGAGTTTTAGTAGAAATGAATCTTTATGTGAGAAATAGAAGATTGTATTTAATGTGCCACAAAAATTATCATACACTAAATGAGGGATATTCCTTAATAACATTTCCCAATCCAATGGCACGGTGGTGAGAAACTCCCTCTGAGAGTAGGTCATGGATTCCTAAAATCAATGATAAAAAGGATGCAATGACTTAAGATAAATTTTTGAGTGTATTACAAGAAAATTTTAACCTTAGAACACATCTCTAGAGAATATTTTACATTGAAATATTCTATTTTCCAGGTCACATATCCCAAACTGACTTACGAATCAAAATTTATAGCTCTCAAAAGTTGGTAAAATGTTGTAAAGTAATTTGTGCTATTATGCCATCCATTTTCATATCCTTTTCAGACAATACCATTCAAACAACACTTTTATGAAAATCCCTTAATGTATCCCATTCGCATTGTCCCTTCACCTAGGTCCACTAGAAGGTCTATAAATAGACACCTCTATCTCTAATATTCATGAGGACAGATGATCTTCTAGATGATGAAGTAGTGGGAGAGCTCTAATCAAACATATCCTATTCCCCATAAGTCCATCCCTACTTGGGAGAACTATCATGGTCTACCCCCCATAGGGAGAGGCCCCTACCCACACTTGGGGAAACCGATACCTAGTTGAACAACACACTATAGGAAAATGGGCGTTTCATGACGGTTTTAAAAACCGCCGCTAAATGTTTTTTGGGCCGCTATTTCGTGGCGGTTTTTTAGCGGCGGTATAAAAACCACCGTGAAATCTGTTAAATTTGTTATATATTTTTTTAATTTTTTTTAATTTTTTTCGAGGATTAGCAGCGGGTTTTAAAAAACCACGGTGAAATAGCGGCAGTTTGGGTAAAACCGCCGCGAAATGAAAGGAAAAAAATAAAAAAACATGAGAAACCCCAAAATCACTAAAATGACAAGAAATTTTGATTCGAGCATCCATTGGAGCACCACAACCAGTAAAATCGAATCTCATGAAGAGATATAGAGTCACGTATAATCAAAATCATTAGACGGTCAAAGGTGCGAAAGATATGAGAGTTATAAGAAAGTTGAAAAAAGTTCTCCAAGTTCAAACGACCATAACTTTCGCTCCAGGTGTCCGTTTGGGCTCTACCACATATCAAATCGAAGCCAGCGAAGAGAGCTATGCACCAGTTTGACACAAGCAAGATTATGTTGTGTTTTCAACCCCGAAACACCCTCTAAAGCCTACAAAATCATATTTCCATCACCTTTGTCCCATCAAACTTGTCTTCAAACGGACCTAACTTTCGATCCGCGTGTCAGTTCGGACTCCTCCACCTTCCAGATCGTAGTTCTTTCCATGATCTCCAGTTTGACTAGTCGCAGCACCCACATGGACTCTTGGATCATATGTTTTGGCCTTTTTAATGGGTATCTGGTTTGTTATGTTTTTCGATGCCTTGTTTCTAGCACCCGTTCTTCATCAGCTTTTTTTAAATGGTCGTAACTTCTGATCCACCAGTCCATTTGGTCACTTTCACCTATCATGGCAAATATCGTTTTAGGATCTTTGATTTGACTGGTCACGGATCTGGAACGGACTCTCAGATCATAAGTTATCTCCGTTAATGTGAGTCCAATGTTTTTGTCACTTTATGAACGTTTTGACGGGTTTTAACAGTTGCTCCATTTATTACTGATTATTTGGGTTTCTATGACTTGTTATCTTTATCAATGGATTTTGTGGGTTATTATGATGATTATGTTGAATTCTTAAGGGGTTTTCCAAAGTTGTCAGGAGTTTTCACGCGTTCTCATGCTTTCTAATGCTTCCTTCTTCGTGCTTCTCCATCCGTTTTAATGCATTTTCATGATTTTTCATCCCTTATCACGCCTTTTCATACTTTTTATGTGTTTCATTTATTATTTATTGTTTATAATATACATTAATATATTTATTATCTATTATTTGTTAATGATTATTTATTATTTATTATTTATATTTATATATTATGTATTATATATTATATATTATATATTATATATTATTAAAAATAATAATATTCATTACTGGTTATTTGTTATATATTATATATTATTATATATTATATATTATATATAATATATAATATATAATATATAATATATAATATATTATATATTATATATTACATATTGTATATTTTATATTATATATTATTATTAATTTATTATTATTAATTGTTTATTATTTATTATTCATTATTTATTATTATTTATTATTATTATTTATTCCTTATTATTTATTATCTATTTATTATTATCTATTATTAATTATTTTTTATTATTTGCTATTTATTATTTATTATTTATTATTTATTATTTAATATTTATTATTTATTAATTATTTATTTATAATTATTAATTATGTGTTATTTATTATTATTATTATTATTTATTATTTATTATTATTTTTTCATATTATTTATATTTATTATTTATTATTTATTATATATTTATATTTATCTATTATTAATTGTTGTTTATTACTTATTATTTATTATTTATTACTTATTAATTATTAATTATTAATTATTATTTATTTACTTATAATTATTAATTATGTGTTATTTATTATTATTATTATTTATTATTATATATTTATTATTATCTATTATTAATTTTTATTTATTATTTATTATTTATTATTTATTATTTATTTATTTATAATTATTAATTATGTGTTATTTATTATTCTTATTATTTATTATTTATTATTATTATTTATTACTATTATTTACTGTTTGTTATTTATTATTTATTTACTTATAATTATTGTTTATGTGTTATTTATTATTATTATTATTTATTATTATATATTTATTATTATTAATTATTAATTGTTGTTTGTTATTTTTTATTTATTATTTATCATTTTTTATTTTTTATTTTTTATTTTTTATTATTTTTTATTTATTTATTTTATTTGTAATTATTAATTATCTATTATTTATTATTATTATTATTTATTATTTATTATTTATTATTATTTATTATTTATTATTTATTATTTTTTATTTATTTAATTATAATTATTAATTATGTGTTATTTATTATTATTATTTATT
Organism: Viscum album; assembly: GCA_963277665.1. Lineage (NCBI taxonomy): Eukaryota > Viridiplantae > Streptophyta > Magnoliopsida > Santalales > Viscaceae > Viscum > Viscum album. The sequence goes on along the minus strand of OY728166.1, from coordinate 1,402,021,631 downwards.
ATTCATTATTCATTATTTATTATTTATTATTTATTATTTATTATTTATTATTTATTATTTATTATTTATTATTTATTATTTATTATTTGTTATTTGTTATTTATTATTTATTATTTATTATTTATTATTTATTATTATTTATTATTATTTATTGTTTATTATTTATTATTTATTATTAATTATTATATATTATATATTATTATTTGTTATTTGTTATTTGTTATTTATTATTATTTATTATTTATTATTTATTATTTATTATTTATTATTATTTATTATTATTTATTATTATTTATTATTATTTATTATTATTTATTATTTATTATTTATTATTTGTTTATTATTATTTATTATTTATTGTTATTTATTATTTATTATTTGTTATTTGTTATTTATTATTATTTATTGTTTATTATTTATTATTTAGTATTAATTATTAATTATTTTTTATTTTTTACTATATATTATTATTTATTATTTATTAATTATTATTAATTATTTATTATGTGTTATTTATTATTATTATTATTTATTATTTATCATTTATTATATATTATGTTTTGTTTATTATTATTTATTATTTATTATTTATTATTTATTATTATTTATTATTTATTATTTAATATTATTTATTTATTTATTATTATTTCTTTATTATTATTTATCATTATTTATTGTTTATCGTTTATTGTTTGTTATTTATTGTTTATTATTTATTATTTATTATTTATTATTTATTGTATATTATTTTAATTTCGCAATTTTATTATTTTATTATTTTATTTTCATAATTTTTAATTTATGTAAATATTATAATAATTTATTTATTATTTATTATAATAAACAGTAAATAATAATAAATAACTTAATAAATAACTAATAAATCAATAATTATTAATTATTAATTATTGCTTATTGTGTTAATTATTATTGAGTTTATATATATTAGTTATGTATTATTTGTTTTTTCAATTAGTATATATAAGTATATTAAATTCTGTTTATTAACAACATGACGAGCTTACTAGAGTGGTAAAGTCTTTGGAAAATATGCAAGATGTTAGAGGTTCAAATCTCAGCAAACATAGTATTTCTTTATATTGCATGGGCAGGTGCATGCATGCATGGATAAAGTAAATAAATAAATAAATAAATAAATAAATAAATAAAATAAATACAATGCACATGCATGGATAAAGTAAATAAGTAAATAAGTAAATACAATAAATAAATATAACAAATAAAATAAATAAAATAAATAAATAAATAATTAAAAATAATAAAAATAATAATTTAAAAAAAATCAAAAAAAAATTAATTGAAAAAAATAAAAAAAAATAATTAAAAAAAAAAAAATATTTCAAAAAAAAAAAATATTTCATAAAAAATAAAAAAAAATTAAAAAAAAATTAAAAAAAATAATTTGAAAAAAAATAAAAATAAATTAATTTAAAAAAAATAAAAAAAATAATATTAAAAAAATGAAAAAAAGTAATTTAAAGAAAAAACTAAAAAAAATATTTCAAAAAAAATAATAAAAAAATAATTAAAAAAATTAAAAAAAATTCAAAAAACCGCCACTAAATCATTTAGCAGTGGTTTAAACTGCTCCTAAAAAACCGACGTGAAACGTTCTATGACGGTTTTGAAAACCGCCGCAAATAGTTTTCCGACGCACAATTTAGCAGCGGTTTTTTAGAACCGCCGCCAATCGATTTAGCGGCGGTTTAAACCGCTGCGAAACGAAAAAAAAACTACCGCTAAATCCGCATTTTGCTGTAGTGACATCTGGGTGACCCAAACTTGGGCGACCCATACCTAGGTGAGCCCCTTCGAGTTCGAACCTATAACAACCCAAGATTTTACGGTACACATCTTCTTATATAAATTCAATTTATTTGATAGTTTATGTTGCACAAACAAACAGTGATATACTATTAAATATTAGCATGATTGTTAAAAATTGTGATATAACCATTAGGAATAGTAATATGACCATTATTATAATAACCTCTCCTATGAAATTACAAATAAATTTTAGGTATCTCATAAATGATAATATGATATATTTATATCATGGAATAAGTAAATAAATTTATTAAAAATCATAAATCAAGTGTTGGTATTTTTGTGAAATTTAAATGTTTATCTATAATTTTATAATTAATATAATATTTTAATAGAAATTTTATTTTTCCAAAAATATATTCATAAAATAATATTTTGTTTTCTTATGATTATTAGACAATTTTAGGAGACATTAATTACTTTTTTAAAGTGTCATAAAATCAGTTATAATATTAAAAGCAGTATTTTTTGAATAGATGATGATTTTATTTAATAATTAAATTTCTAATATTTAGAAAATTATTTTCATAAAATTGAGTCCAATTTTGAATTCTACACATCGAAAAATGGTTTGGGTGAAATTTTCAGATTTTTCTAAAATAGTTGAAATTTTGGTGACTAGTGAAATATTATAATTTATGGTATTTAACAAATACATGCATTATTAAGTAATGGATGATGTATGTAAAGACCTTAATTTTCCATGTAATTTTTTTAAATTATATGGAATATTACGAGTTTGCGAAAATTTACGGCGCATGATTCTGGGGCTGTGTGTGCCCGGGATGAATTTCTAAACTTTTTTTCGGGTACGTTGTGTAAACGTGAGAGTGGGTTTTTGTAACTTTTGAACCAGTGCTCGGAATTGAAATCTGAGGGCACCGTTGAACTTGCAGCGTCGGTATTCACTTATGGAGACATTCACCTCGACTGCAGTAGGTCGAGGGTAGAAGTTATTTTTCCACTTTTTCGTGGAGGAATAGAAAGATAAAATTATTTAACATTTTTATTTTTCTTGTAACCTTTTTTGGGGTTATGGAGGTAGAGACCACCCGAACTAGAAACTCCCAATTTAAATTCAAAGGTGGGGACCACCCGACCCTTAAACTGCCCTTTAATGGGAGGTAACTCTTGGACTCCCTCCACTTTAATTATGCCACATCAATTAATTAATTAATTATGCCAAATGCATATGTGACAAAAAATTAAAATTGATAAAAATATTTTATTTGGGTTGGATCCTCATTTTTTCGGGGAGAAATCGTTGGCGAAAGGGAGGAATAGAGAGAGCTCTGGGAGAAACTCATCCTCCAATGAAGAACGCGCTCTCTAACGAAAAACACTCTCTCCAATGAGGAACGTCTTTAACGAAAACAAACTAACATCTGTCCTTCCCTCCTCACCGATGTCAACAAACCTACGAGGTAGGGGTGTGTTTTTGATTGATCATCGTTAAATTTTCTCTCATGTTGAATCACCTCCCTTGAGCTGCTTGCTACCTCTCCAACGTAGAGGGTACGAGCCAAATGAACATCGGCCGACCTCACCGCAAAATATTTGTTGTTATTGGTGTGTTCTTCGCGATGGAGGAGGATGGAAACCGACACCGGTGGGGCTCGAGAATGGCTACCGGCACCATGACCGGCCGTGAAGACGGCGGCGGTGCAACCGTGCCGCCGTAGAAAGGCTGCAGGCCGTCAGTTGTGGTGGAGAAAGGGCGACAGCTGGTGGAGGCCGACCGCATGACGGGGGCGGCGGTGCGTGTCCGCGCCGCCCGACGAGAATGGGCTGCGACTTTGTGCCACGACGGTGAAGGGAGGGCGGACGGCCGACCCGGCCCCCGACGATGGCGCGGCACACGACCGTGCCATCGAAGCAAGTTGTAATGGCTCGCCTAGCTACGGGGGATGGTGGAAGGCGGCCGGCGTTCGGCCTGCCGCGGAGGGGCGGCACATGATGCGCCCCCAGGAGGAGAAAGTGGCCGACCATTTAGGCTAACCCAACTGTACCAAGCAGGACTTGTGGCGGGTCCTGCGTGATACCTGGCGACCGAACGACTTCGGTTGTTTGGTGATTGAGGGTGGGGGCATGAGACTCCCCCCACATGCGGCCAGGTAGGGCCGGGCCCAGCGGGCTGGCTCGGATTCCGCGGGCTGGGTCCGACCCAGGACCAGACCAGTTTCGACCCTATACGTTCTTTCAGCCATATCATGAGCTACGAGCATCCGTTTAACGAACCGTCTGCGGTACCAAAATCCTTGGAGCGAGATGGTCCTTTTAGTATAAACCACTTGAGATTTGGATAAATTTGGGGTATTGTCGGGTTGGATCGAGCATGAATCCAACAGGGCCCTCAGGACTAAAAGGCTAAGAACTTACCGACCGAGCATCTGTTTGGCGCACCATCTATTGCATTGAGACCCATTTTACATGAAGTTCCTTTGGGATACTTCTTCATGGGACTTCGTGGAAGTTGGAGTCTCAACCAGTGGATTGAGGAGAGGACCCTTCCAGAGACACACGAGCTTAGTGCGGGAACCCTAAAGCTGGCAGAAACATGAGAAAGGTATTCTATGTGGGTCTGATGATGTAATATGATACTGTGTGGGTCTGATGATGTACTTGGATCCTGTGTGGGTCTGATAATGTATGAGGATCATGTGTGGGTTTGATGATGTACGAGGATCATGTGTGGGTCTGATGATGTACCAGGATCTTGTGTGGGTCTGATGATGTACTAGGATCCTCTGTGGCTCTGATGATGTAATATGATCCTGTGTGGGTTTGATGATGATTTAGGATCCTACATGGGTCTTCCTTTTAACAGATTAAGATGATACAATAGTTACAACTAATCATCTTTACCGCCGTACCAATGTTATACCTGGTATGAGCTGAGTCCTTACCTTCATGGTGATACCTTTGTGGTATTCTTCTGTGTGGCATACCTTTGTGGTACTTAACTTCATGGTATTACTTCCTTTGTGGAACAGTTGAGATTTGGGATAATGAGTTGGGCCTTGTGTTTCCTCATTATTGAGATGGGTTTATTTGATAACTTAGGTTTATGTATGGGCATATACCTAAGTAAGTTTGTCATTTGTTTTCATGCTTTGTGGTTTATCCTTTGTAGATTTTGTGAGACCATGAGGGTCTCGGGGTCCCTACTGAGTATTGTTATACTCATCCTTGCACGAGCTACACCCGCACCATGTTGTGTTAGGCATAGACGATGGACAACACTGACTGAGGACGAGGGTACAAAGAATGGATGTAGCTCAGAGGTGGAACTTTGACGAGGCGTACCGTAGAGATGACCATTTGAGAGGTGTACCTACCCTTCAGTTAGGATCCTTAGTGGGTGGTCACAGAAGCTAGTTCAGTTTACTTGTACTTTTCAGTTTCTTGTACTTTCTAGTTGGGCTTGTATTCTAGACCTTTTTTACTTACTGTACTAACTCTATTTTCTATTCAGTATACTCGTGTTCATATCTTTTTATGTTCTTGGTTTCATGTGTTTACAGGATATAAAGGAAATGCCTTCTCGGTTTTAGGGAATATGCCTTTCGGTGCTAGTCACCAGCCCTTGGCCTATGGAAGGAGGGCTTGGGGTAGTCAAAACACGGGCTTAGGGGGATGGGTCGTGACAATTGGTATCAGAGGAGTCAGTTCTACCATAGAACATTGGACTCTGATATTTTTAATAGAAACAATGTTAAGTGTAGTGAGTGTGATTATCAGTTTAGGGAATCTAGTATTGGTGTGGCAGTTGATGTATCCATACACTCAGATCCTGACTTCTAATTTCTAACTAAGTGTACAAAAACACTAATTACGTGTGAATTTTCAAGAGTTTTCCTTGTGATCTCTTGAAGTCATCTCACCAGGTATAACTTATTGATAGTGGTGCACCTGTTTATTTTCAGGATTCCTCCACGTAGACAAGCAACTAGGGTTCTAGGTATAGTACACACTGATAGTCCACCAAGCGACGGGGCCTCAGTGCATAGCCCTCTTCCAGTAGAGGCGCCAGTGGAGGCACCAGCGGTACCATTACCTGTTGGGCCACTGATTCCACAAACCCCAGCAACAGAGAGTGCACGCTTCTTGAGCGCATTTCACGAGTTCCAGCACCAGAGGCCACCCAATTTCAGGGGAGAGACAAAACCACAGGCGGCTGAGGATTGGCTAGAGGCCGTGGTGAGAGTATTCTAATTGGTAGAGACACCAGCTGATCTCATGGTGATCCTTCTCACCAGTCTTCTACAGGAAACAACAGGCAGATGGCGGAGCTTGATGCTCCAGGTTCAGGATGAGGTGACGCTTCTTTGGGCAGAATTCAAGAGCCTTTTTTGGGCATAGTTTTTTCTGGAAACTCTTCGCGTAGTACGCATATAAGAGATTCTTCATCTACAGCAGGTCAACATGACTGTGGCTCAGTACTTATCGAGGTTCACTGTCCTCTCACACTACTCCACTGATATGCTGTAGGACCCATTCTTCATGGCCCAGACTTTTGAGCAGGGACTTAGGCGGGAGATCAGGGCTTCAATGATTTATCTCATCAAACCAACATAGGTGGGGGTGTTAGAGTGAGTCCTCTTAGTTGAGAGTTTTCTTGATGATCAGTCACCAGCAGCGAGACCCACCACCAGTCGTCACGTAGCGGAGTCTTCTGCAGCTCGCAGAAGACAAATATCACAGAGCTCCAAGAGGACCAGACCTATAGGTGGACGACCGTAGGATTTAGGGTCGGTTGTGCGGTGTACCAGAGATAGATCCAGTCATGCGAGAAACAGGTAGTGTTACACATGTGGCGGGTAGGGTCACATAGCTCATAACTACCCGACCCACTGTACGGATGATCATTAGACGGTTGAGGGACCACCCAGGCAAAGACAGAGGTTCAACCGAGGAGGTCCACAGGGAGTAGGCAAACGTGGAAGAGGAGATGGTAGTGCAGATGGTTGTGGGAAATGATTTGAGGTGTTACCACCACCACAACCAGGTGGTCCACCCTAACCACAGGGAGCAGGTGGATAGGGGTGAGCTCAGGTCTAGGAAGTTGATACCTACAACCATGGCGCTCCGGAGATGATACAAGGTAGAATCTGTGTCTACTCCACCTTAGCTTTAGTACTTATAGACACACGTGCCTGTCATTCTTTTATTTCCACTATCCTTATTCGGAGCTCTGAGATTCTGATGGAGTTACTGGCTCCATCCTTACGAATAGAGACTCCTACGGGAGAGGATTCGACAATTACGCACTAGTGCCGACAGTGTGATCTTACTCTAGGAGGTGGGATCTTTAGCTTGGATCTCATAATAGTGGCGTTGAGGCCTTATGACGTCATCTTGGGTATGGAATGGTTATCTATAGTCCATTCTCGGATTGATTGTATTAGGTGCAAAGTGTGGTGTGTCCGCATGGATGGGACTAGGTTTACCAACACCAGCAAGAAGGCAGCCTTTATAGCACAAGATGGACTTTCCCGAAGGAGAGTGCAGCCAATCACTCATTAGATGGCTAGCCTTACCCTTGGAGTGGTTGATGAGGAGTGTCCAAACTATCCTATAGTGGTGGACCAGTACACGGATGTCTTCCCTGATGATGTTCTGGGTCGACCTCATCATAGAGGTGGACTTTTACATTGATTTTCACCCTAGGAAAACACCAATATCTATACCAGCATATCATATGGCTCCCACAGTGCTTCGTGAGCTACGGGTATAGCTGGAGGACTTACAGGGGAAAGGGTTCATCCGACCCAGTTTTTCTCCCTGGGAAGTCCTGATTTTGTTCGCTAAGAAGGCGTATGGGTGCTTGAGACTATGTTGAATATCGACACCTGAACCAGGTGACCATGAAGAACAAGTACCCACTCCCGAGGATTGACGACCTCTTTGATCAGCTGAAGGGAGCATGGTGGTTCTCGAAGATAGACCTCATACCAGGCTATCACCAGCTCAGAGTACAAGACAAGGATGTGCAAAAGATGAATTTCAGATGTTGTTACGGCCACTACGAGTTCTTGGTTATGCCATTCGGTGTGACCAACACCCCAGTAGAATTCATGGGACTCATGAACATGATCTTTCAGCCATACCTTGATGGCTTTGTAGTAGTCTTCATCAATGACATTCTGATCTAATCGGCCAATGAGGAGGAGAATTCCTATCATTTTCAGATAGTTTTGGACACACTCTAAAAGCACCATCTTTATTGTAGCTCTCTAAGTTCTTGTTCTTGATCCGAGAGGTTCAATTTCTAGGACATGTCATCTACAAGTCTATATTTGTGGTGGATCCAGTGAATATTGAGCCGGTACTTTCTTGGGTTCCACCAAGGAGTGTAACGGAGGTACGAAGTTTCTTGGGTTTGGATGGATACTACTGGAGATTTGTGCCAGATTTCTCTAGAGTTGCAGCACCTTTATCAGCATTTGACGAAGAAGGGGTAACCCTTCGTGTGGTTGGAGAGATGGCAGCAGATTTTTTAGGAGCTAAAGCAGATGCTGATTAGTGCTCCCATCTTGAGGCTTTTGAAGGAGGGCGTAGGGTATATAGTATACTGTGATGCATTAGGGACCGAGCTCGGATGTGTCCTGATGCAGGAGCAAGCAGTGATTGCATATGGTTCTCGATAGCTGAGACAACCTGAGCAGAACTATGCTACCCATGACCTGGAGTTAGCAGTAGTGGTCTTTTCTTTGAATATGTGGCGACATTACTTGATGGGCGAGCGTTTTACAGTCTACATGGATCACAAGAGTATCAGGTATATCTTCTCTCAGAAGGACCTAAACCTGAGACAACGAAGTTGGCTTGAGTTCCTCTAAGGCTATGACTTCATTATAGTCTATACTCCTGGGAAGGGAAACGTTGTAGCAGATGCACTCAACAGGAAGTCTGGTATATAGTTGTTGGCTGAGGTGACAGTGCAGCTGGCCACTTTGCAGATATCCTTTGTGGATCGAGATTGAGAAGTTTTTATTCAGTATCTTATAGGTACTCCCCCACTCCTTCAGCGAGTCAGGGAGGCATAGTGTGGGGACACTGACTGTGAGGCTCAACGTGATCAGATATCCACAGGTCAGGAACCTGATGGATTTTCTGAAGGTGTAGAGCACGTCATTCTCTTCAGAGGATGTATCATGGTACCAGTGTCACTTTGGCAGGAAGTGTTGAGGGATTTCCACACATCCCCTATAGAGATACATTCAGAAGTGGCGAAGATGTACCAGGATCTTTGAAGACAACACTGGAAGCCAGGAATGAAGAAAGCTATAGCAGAGTTTGTCTCTTGGTGCCTCACTTGTCACCAAGTGAAGGCGGAGCATCAGGTACCAGCAGGCTTATTTCAGCCTTTAGAGGTCCTAGAGTGGAAGTGGGACAGGATATCCATGGGCTTCATGAAAGGATTTCCATGTACATCCAGGGGTCATGATTCTATCTGGGTGATCGTTGACCGACTCACCAAATCATCCCATGTCCTACCGATCAGAGAGAAGGGTTCAGTAGAGATATTGGGATGCCTCTATGTGTAAGAAATTGTGTGGATACATGGACTAACCTCAACGATTGTCTCCGATCATGATACACGTTTCACTTCCAGTCTATGGAAGGGGTTATAGGAGGATTTTGGGATGCAGCTTCATTTGAGCACCACCTTCCACCCTTAGACAGATGGCTAGAATGAGCGGACCATTCAGACCCTCAAGGACATAATATGTGCCTGTGTCCTCGACTTCGGTTCCATCTGGGAGGATCAATTTCCTTTTGTGTAGTTTTCATACAACAATAGATATCACTCCACCACTATGATGACACCTTTCGAGGCTTTGTACGATCGAACTTGCAGATCGCCTTTGTGTTGGACTGACCCAAGGAAGTCAGCACTAGTGGGACCAAATATGGTACATGATTCCATGTAGAAGGTGCATATCATCTAGGAGTAGATGAAGACTGCACAGAGTAGGCAGAAGTCTTATGCCGACAGGAGACAAAGACTTCTATAGTTCGAGGATGGTGACCACGACTTCATACGGGTCTCACCCCGATGAGGTTTGCGGAGGTTTGGCCGGGGCTGAAAGTTATCTCTGAGGTTCATCAGACCCTTTCAGGTCCTCAATAGAGTTGGGGAGGCGGCTTACCACTTAGCTCTTCCACCTTAGTTACATCGGGTTCACGATGTCTTCCACGTATTCTAGCTAAGGAGATACATTCATGACCTATCTCACATCATCGACCATGGAAAGTTGGACATCGACGATGGGGCAACATTTATGGAGGTTCCAGTAGAGATTGAGGATTGACAGGAAAGGGTCCTTCATGGGCGGTCGATACCTCTTGTGCACATTCACTGGAATCACCAGAACCTCCAGGAGAGAACATCGGATCTAGAGGCCCAAATACATGCTCAGTACCCCAACTTGTTCCCTTAGTTTGAGTTGTGGATTACAGAAACGCAAAGCCCTAAGGTGGGGAGAATGTAAAGACCCAAATTTTCCATGTAATGTTTTTAAAATTATATATAATATTATGAGTCTGTAAAAATTTACGGCGTGTGATTCCGGGACCCGGTTTTCCCTGAATGAATTTCTGAAATTTGTTTCGGGTATGTTCAGTAAATGTGCGTGTGAGTTTTTGTAACTTTTTAACTGGTGCTCAGAATTGAAATTTGAGGGCACCGTTGAACTCACAACGTTGGTACTTGCTTAAAGAGACATTCACCTCGACCGTATTAGGTCGAGGGTAGAAGTTTGTTTTCCAATTTTTCTGTAGAGGAATAGAAAAATAAAAATATTTAAAATTTTTATTTTTCTTATAACCTTCTTAGGGGTTATGGAGGTAGGGACCACCCGAACTAAAAAGTCCCAATTTGAATTGAAAGTTGGGGACCACCCAACTCTTAAACTCCCCCTTTATTGGGAGGTAACTCTTGGACTCCCTCTACTTTAATTATGCCACACCAATTAATTAATTAATTATGCCAACTCTATATTTTCCACCAAATTAAAATTGATAAAAAAATTTATTGGGGTTGGCTCCACATTTTTCTAGGGAGAAATAGTTGGCGAAAGGGAGGCTTGGAGAGATCTCTTGGAGAAACTCATCCTCCAATGAAGAACACACTCTCCAATTAATAACACACTCTCCAATGAGGAACATCTTCACTGATAACGAACTGACATCTGTCCTTCCCTCCTTACTGACGTCAATAATCCTTCAAGGTAGGGGTGTGTTTTTGATTGATAATCGTTAATTTTTCTCTCACATTGAATCACCTTCCTTGAGCCACTTGCTAGCACTCTAACACGGAGGGTACGGGCCAAACGAACATGGCCCGACCTCACCACAAAACTTTGTGGTTCTTGGTGTGTTCTTCATGATGGAGGAGGATGGAAACCGACACCGTAGATGGGCCGCAACCCATTGGTCGCGGCAGATCAAGGGACACGGTTGACGGAGGTGGCCCACACGATGGGGGCGGCGGTGTGCATTTGTGCCGCCTAATGATAAAGGATCGAGGCTTTATGACAAGGTGGTGAAAGGAGGGCGGTCGGCTGAGCTGACCGTCGGTGAAGGCATGGAGCGTGACCGTACCATCAGAGTAAGTGGCCACGCCCGCCTGGCCGCGGCGAATGGTGGAAGGTGGCTGACGTTCGTCTGGCCACGGAGGGGCGGCGCACGATGCACCACCAGGAGGAGAAAGGGGCCGACCATTTTGGCCAGCCAAGCTGTACCGAGCAGGACCCACGGTGGGTCCTGCGTGCTGTCTGGCGACCGAACGACTCTGGCCATTCGGTGATTGAGGGCAGGGGGCACGCGACTCCCCCCCACATGCAGCCACGCTAGTATGCCCAACACGGGTGGGGTAAGACCTAGTGGGCCATGTCGGATTCCATGGGCTGGGACCGCCCGAGTCGGACTGGACCAGGACCAGTTTCGACCCTATAAATTCTTTTGGCCATATCTTGAGCTATGGGCATCCGTTTGACGAACCATTATGGAGCCTGGAACCTTAGAGAGAGATGGTCCTTTTGGTATATCCCACTTGAGATTTTGATAAAGTTGGGGTACGGCCAGGTTGGATCAAGCCCGAATCAAACCAGGCCCTTGGGACAAAAAGGCTAATAACTTACAGACTGGACGTCTGTTTGATGCACCATCTATTGAGTTGAGACCCCTATGACATGGTGGTCCTTCGGTATAATTCTTTGTGGGACTTTGTGGTAGTTGGAGTATAGACCAGTGGCTTGAAGAGCGTACCCTCCCGGAGACAAGAGAGCTTAGTTTGGGAACCCTGTAGCTGGCTGTAACATGAGAAAGAGATCCTATGTGGGTCTGATGATGTACTAGGATCCTGTGTGGGTCTGATGATGTACTTGGATCCTGTGTGGTTTTGATGATGTACTAGTATCTTGTGTGGGTTTGATGATGTACTAGGATCCTGTGTGGGTATGATGATGTACTAGGATCCTGTGTGGGTCTGATGATGTACTAGGATCCTGTGTGGGTCTGATAAGGATTTAGGATCCTACGTGGGTCTCCCTCTTAAAAGAGTAAGATGATTCAGTAGTTAAAACTAATCATCTTTTCTATTGTACCAATGTTATACCTGGTATGAGTTGAGTCCTTACCTTCATGGTGATACCTTTGTGATATTCTTCTGTGTGGCATACCTTTGTGGTACTTATCTTCATGGTGATACCTTTGTCGCATTCTTCTGTGTGGTGTACCTTTGTGTTAGTTACCTTCGTGATATTCCTTCTTTTGTGGAACAGTTGAGCTTTGGGATAATGAGTTAGGCCTTGTGTTTCCTCATGATTGAGATGGGTTTACCTGATAAATTAGGTATATGTATGGGAATATACCTAAGTAGGGTTTTCAGTTGTTTTCATGCTTTGTGGTTTATCCTTTGTGGATTTTGTGATACCTTGAGGGCCTCAGGGTCCCTACTGAGTATCTTTATACTCACCCCTGCATGGGCTATACCCGCACCGTGTTGTCTTTGGTGAAAACAATGGAAATCGTTGACTAAGGACATGGGTACTAGGACTGGAGGTAGCTTGAAGGTGGACCTTTGACGAGGCATACTGTAAAGGTGAACGTTTGAGAGCTGTACATACCCTTCAGGTAGGATCATTGGCAGGTGTTCATAGGAGCTATTTCAGTTTACTTCTAATTTTTAATTTCTTGTACTTTCTAGTTGGGCTTGTATTCTGGACCCTTTTACTTACTGTACTCACTCTATTTACTATTCAGTTTACTTGTATTCATATATTTTTGTGTGCTTGGTTGCGTGTATTTATAGGATATAAAGGCAACGCCTTCCCAGTTTTAGGGAATATTCCTTTAGGTTCTAGTCACCATCCCCTGGCCTATGGAAGGCGGGCTTGGGGTAGTCACGGCACGGGTCCCAGGGGACGGGTCGTGGAAATGTATGGATGAGGTAAGATCCCATTGGTTTTAAATATCATGATCCTTTTACTATATTTACTCATAGTAATCAACTCTATTGATCCAAAATAATAAACTAATTAATAAAATAATCAAAAAAATCTCTCCTATATTATAAGTACAACCGCTTAGCACCTCTTCTCCTAACACATTAAAAGTATTTAATCATGTCCAATTTTTCCCAATTTATCTCCCAAACCTCTTACCCATGTCTTGGATCTTCTTGTATCAATAAAATACCAAACATAGGTTCCTTAAAGAGGTTCTCATGGAGAATAAATCAAGAGGTAAAATCCCCTTTCGTTCTCTTTTAATTTATTTAATTTTTGTTATCTTCTCATTATCTCCTCTATAAAAAAATTCATGATAACTATAATATATTATATATAATTTAATGTTATTATGATATTGTAATTTCACTCATAAAAACCTATCTCCTCTCCCTTTTATTTTTGAAATGATAACATTATCTGTGATATGTCGATTTACCAGCATCGTGGATGATGCGTTTTCATTTTCCATTACCACCTTCAAAGATGGATATAAAATCATTATTGTGGTTAAAAAATATTTTATTAATCATATTAGAATTTATATAATGGCCTGTAACTAGTATTTATACATAATATTAATTAAAAAAACAAAACTAGTTTGTGATGATAAAAAAATGCCAAAATAATCTAAATGGTTATCATTAATGTTTTATCTAATGGATCATCCTCATATATGGAAAAAATGATATAAGAACATTTAATATTAAATAAGTTAATTAATAACATATAATTTATATTCTATATAAATATTCCCATTTTACATGATCTTTCATACTTGTATACAAGTGAACCAAACATGAAAACCAAGGTAATGAATACTCCTGAAAGATGAAATTGAATCTTATAACTCATCAAAAAGAAAATTAATAAAATTAATAAAATTATAATCAATATAAAACATGTTTAATAGGTTATTAATTAAATTATTAATGAATCTAATTTCATTATCGAGGATATTAATTTCTAGTGCAGAACACTTTTGGGCTTAAGGTAAGGGTTTCTCTCAAAACCCCTATTTTCCCATCAGGTTATGATCTCTCTCTCTTTTACCCAATTTAATTATTAATTATTCATATTAAATCCTTATAAATTATAGGTGTGTGATCCAAGAATATTTTCCTTTCTCAATTCTCTATTATTTGATGGGAAATACATGTTTTATAAGGTTCCCTCCTCAATTCCTCCTATTAAGAAAAACTAATTAATGGGAACTTCCCAATTTAATTACCATTTTCAATTACACTCCATAATATATATTAAGAAACCATTATTTTTCTAAAATAAATCATTTAATTTTGAAAAACTATCCAAGTTATTATCTTGTTTCATGTAAACAAATATTCCATTTCCTCTTGAATGTATCTTTAATATTTTCCCTTACACTACACTAAAGTGGTTCATTTATAAAGATTATTAAACACTCTTTTTATATTTTTTCACATCATTTAGACATAATTTATCTTGATATATTCCTATTTTACCTTATTAATGTCCAAGTATGATTATAATCCATTCTTTCATGGACACCATTATGATATCCTCTTTGGTTATGTATTATTCACCACTTATTCCCTGTGTGTGGTGTATGTTTACTTCAATTTTATTTAGGATCATAATTAATTGAATATTTAATTAAATACACATATTTCATGTATTATGGATATGAATATTATCTTTTTTATACCATTTTTATATATAGTGTTTTCTTTAAATGTTGTTTTAATTGGGGAAATAATGATAAATCTATATTTTCTACTCAATACGAATATTTTGATAAGTAATATTGTTCATGAATTAAATCTATGTATAAAGAATTATTTTTAATTTTAGTTATAGGTGGGACCCTGTTATAGATTTTCCCTCGATGCATCGACATGTATTATGACACAAACAGTTGGTGGAAAGCCCTTCATATTTGTTTCCATGAAGAATCAGATGGGTTTCTACCCACATACATAAAGTGTCTTGATGGTATAATGGTTCATGTCCAGATACATGAAATATAATAATTAATAATTTTATTCATTTAGTATTAATTGATTACATTACATGATATTTTCACTTTGAAAAAAATCTATGGATGCATTTTCATTCCAAGTTTATTGATGGCATGTGATTTTTAGTATTTACCCTGCCATAATGATTATAAATTATTGACTTCCCTTCACTTATTATTGATTCATGTAACCATTATTGAGAATTATATCTCACCCTATAATTTGTTTTCCTTACCCAGGTTATGAATATTAAGTCTTTGAAAATGGCCAAGGAAGCAGTTTATTTTTATTTGATATATTCTATGTTTAATTACCAATGTAATAATGGTACTATTTATATATATAGTTTTTCCATACTACTAAACTGATATATAATTGTTGAGGTGATCTCTTGTATCTCTATCATTTTAAGAAAATAATCACTAAATCTGGGCTACTAGGGTCAGGGTTGTTATAGTTGGTATCAGAGAAAGTTTAGTAGAAACCTTAGGAAATAGATGTTAAGAAAATAAGGAAATATAATAATTAATTATAGTGAATTTTTGGCTCAATAATCCGGATTATTATGAGATAAATTAGTGTGTGACATTATTTAGTGATGATTCTTAATGAAAGAAATGAAATCAATATCCATATAAAATATAGGGATTTCTCTACTAAGTTAGTCAATATAGTTTGTGTTAGAGATGAGAAGATCATGATCGTATTAGGATCACTTACTCGGGTTATGACTAGTAGCCATACAACACCTATGTTGGATCATTTCATATGAAATAATCCCCCATATTTTAGTGAGACTACAAATCTATTTGTAGCTGAGTAGTGGATAAAGCCCCTTGGAAATATATTTCTAGTATTAGGATGCAATGAAAATGAAAAGGTAGTAAAATAAGTATATTGTCTCAAAGGGGATACTGATCAATGGTGGTCATTGATTCAGAATACTAAATAAGAATATAAAATAAAATATAGGTAATTGAATAATTTTAAAGAAACATTCTTCAATAAACATTTACCTCATAATAAACTAACTAAAATGAGGATAAAATTCCTTATCTTAAATAAAAGTGAACAAGAGAGTGTTGTAGAGTATGAGGATACCTTCATAAGACTATACATGTATGCTATATATTACATGCATGATTTAGAAGACAAGATTGATAATTTATTGGAAGGTCTTAAGACAAGTCTCCAAAGGGCACTGGCTTCTCAAATATTTGCATCATATGTTGAGATAGAATTAAGTTCCATAAAGGCAGAGATAGTTTTTTCTAGATCCTATATGTTCAAGGGAAATAAAAATAATAATATGTATTCTAATAACCATGGTAAAGGTGAAGTGTCAAAGAATAATATGGGAACAAATAAATTCCAATTATGAAAAAATTATGGAAATAATCATCCTTGGAAATAATTGAATAGAATGGGAGTTTGTTATAAGTGTAGATAAAAGGGTCATCGAGCCAATGAATGTAATGGGAAGAAACAAAAAAAATTATGTTCAATGCTTCAAATGTAATGAAATGAGGAATTATTCAAATCAATATCACTAGAGTTAAGGTAATCTACCACAAAATTGTCCAATGGGAGATAACCAAGCTTATGCTATCACCACCACTAAATTTGAAGTACCCATTGATGTGGATATAGGTATAATAATCATATCTTCAAATTTAACCAATGATTTATTTGATTCTAGTTCATCACACTCTTTTATATCTAACTGATTTTGCAAGAAAATTAGATATTTTCATTTTTATTTAATAAGGGAGTTCCCAGTAAAAACCACAAAGGGAAGTCTCATTAGAACAAAAATTTATCAGGCAGTTCCAATTATGACAAATAAAAGTGATTTATTTGCTGACCTTATCATAATAACTATGGTCAACTTTTATAAAATCCTCGATATGGACAGGATTTTCAAATATGACGTGATAATTTATTTCAATAAGAAAGAAATTAAAATTTGTGAGGAATATATAGAATACCTTATCTTTAGATAAGAAACTTCACCATCTGATTCTAATCTAGATCTACCCCCAGTAGCTCTATTGAATGAAATTATTAGGGATAAATAGGAAAAAAAATATATAGATGAGTAAAGATATCTTAAAATGGAGGATGTATCAATTTTTTAAGAATACATTGATTTATTTCTTAAGGATTTAACTAGACACCCCTAGAGTGTGAAGTTGAGTTTACCATTGATTTAATCCGAAATTCAAGAACAATATCAAATAATCCTTATAAAATGGACACAATGGAAGTAGTGGAGATAAAGAAATAAATAGAGGAGTTGAGTAATAAGAGATTTATTTTCTCTAGTATTTCCCCATGAGGATCCACTATTCTCTTAATTAAGAAGAAAGATAGATCCTTGATCTTGTGCATTGACTATAGACAAATCAATGATATTAAAATTAATTAAAATTCTCATATACCTCACATTGATGATTTATTTTATCAAATTCACAGAGATCAATATTTTATAAAGATTTAACTTCGTTCTGGTAATTATCAATTATGAGAAAAGGAGGAATATTTTCTGAAGATAATTTTTTAGATGAGGTATGGACCTTAATAGTTTACAATAATGCCATTTTGGTTAACTAATTCACCCTATGTTTTCATAGATATAATGAACAAAGTATTCAAGGAATATATTGAATTTTTATAGTATTCATGGATTATATTATGGTGCATTCTAAAATCTATATAGACCATGAGAATCACATGCGAATCATTTTTAATACTCTCAGAAGGAAAGAATTATATGGAAAATTTAGCAAGTGTGAATTATAACTTTAAGAAATTTCTTTTATTGTCCATATTATCTTTAAGGATATAATCTTAGTTGATGTTGTGATGAAAAAGGAAATCCAATAATTTCCTATTCCAATGAACATAATTGAGGTATGTAGTTTCATTGGTTTAGTAGGTTACTATCAGTGTTGCATTCATAATTTTCCCCCATTGGATAAACTATTAACCAAGCTCACAGGTAATTGGGTTAAGTTCATATGGAAAAAATAATGTGAATAATGTTTTGAATAATTAAAGAGAAGATTAGTAAATTCTATGATTTTGACTCTACCATAAGGATATGATGGGTTTGTTATATACAATGATGCATCAAAGAAAAGAATAGTTTGTTTCGTTATAAAAGTATAAAGTTATCACATATTCATTAAGGAAGTTGAATATTCATAAAAAAAATTATCCAACACTTGATATTGAGATAGAAACCACAATATTTTCTTTGAAGATATGGAGGCACTATCTCTATAGTGAATAATGTTTGATATATACATATCAAAAGAGTTTGACATACATCTTTACATAAAATAACTCAACATGAGGCAAAGATGATGGCTCGAGTTACTCAAAGATTATGATTTTCTAAATACGCCACCACCTAGGAAAACCAAATAAGGTAGCATAAGCATTAAGTAGGAAATATCATAGAATTATAACCCAAATGAGGATTGGTAAAGTACCAATGTTAATGGATTTTTTAAAAATCAATATGGTGATTGTTAAGTAATGGGAAACATCAATCCCTTTTCAAATGATTTCTAAACCATCTTTACTAGAGAAGATAAAAATTTCTCAATATGATGATGATAATTTTCAAAAGAAATTTAAATTTTTTAAAGATGTAAGATTAGAATACTTTTTATATGAGGATGTAATTATGAAATTTTGAAAGAGGTTATGTGTTCCATAAATACCTAAGAAAAAAATGCAACTATTAGACGATGGTCATAACTCAAGTTTTTCTATACACCCATATAGTAATAAGATGTATAAAGATCTAAAGGAAAAATTTTTATGGGATAATATGAAGCAATAAAATTCAAAAAATGTGTTAAGATTCCTAGTCTTTAAATAAGTAAAATCTAAGGGACAGCATTCTAGAGGAGTCATGAAACCTATAGATATTCCTATGTGGAAGTGGGATGACATTACTATGGGAATGATATGATTTGGGTTATTCTTGACTACCTTACAAAATTGGATCAATTTTATGTTATAAGAGAATATTTACCTCTTGATAACCTAGAAAGACTCTATATCAATGAATTTGTAAGACTTCATGGTGAACCTATATCGATTGTGTCTGATTGAGATCCTCATTTTATATTAAAATTCTGGAAGAGACTTTAGAAGGATTTGGATAATGAGATTCATTTGAGTACTGGTTAACACCCTCAAAAAGATGGAAAATATAAAAGGACTATTAAAACCTTAAAATAAATTTTGAGATCATGCTCACTTGACTTTAATGGTATATGGGATTTGTATTTACTTGTGGTAGAATTTTCCTATAATAATAGTTTCTATTCTAGTATTCAAATGTCACTGTATGAAGCATTATATGGAAAGAGATGATGTAATTCAAATATTTGGGATGAAGTTGGTGAGATTAAACTTATAGGACCATGAATTTTTGATGAGACAATGAAAAAGTTAAAGATAATTTAGGCTCATATTAAAGAATTTCAAAGCAGGTAGAAGAGTTATGCAGACAACCAGAGAAAGGATTTAGAATTTCATGTGGGAGATCATGTCCTTCTAAAAGTATATACATTGAAGGGTTTCATAAGGTTCAATAAGAAAGGGAAAATGAGCCCCAGGTATATCAGACCATTTGAAATTTTGGAAATAATTGGAGCTTTATCTCACCGATTTGAAATGCTTCCAAGTCTCTCCAAAGTTCATTATGTGTTCCACATATAATTGTTAAATAAATACATATGAGACCCAATGAAAGTAATAATGTAGAGACCCGAAGCCTGACGTACATTGACATTACATTACTTTTGCGGAATACTTAGTACATAACAAAAACACACACACAAGGATCGTAATAGTTTAGTGTCTTTGGAAACTCGGAACGTAATCTTCTAATCGTGGTGAAAGATCTTTAATATCTCCCATAAAGATCTTCCCTTTTTTTACCTAAAACCTTTCTTTATATCCTGGGGAAAAGAAAACATAAAAGGGTGAGCTCAAATGCTCAGTAAGGGTAAACAAAAGAAAAAAATCAATCACATCATATTCATAAGAACATAACTTTTGGAAATCTTAACCTGCAAAAGAGAGCATAATTTCATAACATGGGATAAATCATAGTAGTGAAAAGAAATCCCAATAGTCATAACTTAAAACTTGAAACTTTTTGGCATACACACATAATCATAGAGAATCATTTCTTGTTAGTCAAGACTCATTGCCAAGACTATCTTAGTGGACAAAGTCCCTTTCTGAATCGAGTAACCCTCGTTTCAGTCCTGTTTCACTGAACCGGTATAACCTACCATTCCAGCCATGTCTATCTCATGAGATATAAAATCTTTACCCAATGCATTGGAGGGAGATATAGGTCCTACCCATCTCATAATGATACCATTCTTATGTGTGCCACAAAATCATAAACCATACATCATTTTATAACCCATGTAATAAAAATGGGATTCTTAAACAACATGACATCATAAAACAATTCATATAAGATAAAGGAATTAATAAAAATATTTCCATCACAACATAATCAAATCAATGTAATAATAGGGATAAAAACAGAACCCTTTATTATCTTAGATGGAAAATAAGTTTGACAAAACACTTGAAATGAATTCTTGAGGAAAATATCCTTTCTTCTTCAAAATCAATTTCTTTTCACAAAACGTCATGAAATTTTAAAAGAAAGAGATTTTATTGAAAATAGTCATGAAATCTTTTGAAGGAAGCTTCATGAAAATAAGGTTTTATAAAACCGTAAAAATCTGTTCGTGCCGTATAAGTTAAAAAAAACATTCTTCTTGTACTTTTGTCGGAAAAGTCAAAAAGTACCTCGTACGAAAAACGACAAAAGATTCCTTTCATATCTTTTACTAAAAACTCACCGAGGGGTAAAATTGGATTTAAACAATTGTAGGTGGATGGAAATAATATTAAATATTGAGGAAACATGGATGTGGATGATAAAATACACCCCAGTAAATACCAAAGTATAAACAATCTCGGATAAAAATGAGATTGTGATATTTCCCTTACCTTAGGTCCGATTTGCTTTATACGTGTCCGAATCTCCTGTATAATGGTTTAAATAATGTTATTGACTTATTCCAGAATCATACATATTGATATGATATCATATATGGTCATATTCTTAGCTTCTTAGTAGTAATATTTCATTGCTACTTGTTATTTGGGTGTTTATAACTTTTTGTTCTTATGCGTGTTTTGTCGAATAAATTCTTATTCTTTTCTTTAGGTTATAGATACCTCATTTCCAGAATGGTATTAGTTTAATATATATCATATTCATTTATTCAATTCATTTATATAATCAGTATGAAATGAAGATCATGTAGAACGAGTCGCATCACATCGTGGAGACGGTATTCCGTACGTACGCACGAGTGATGATATCGTTCCTATGATCGTGGAATTGTATTTAAGTGTATTTATACTATTTCAGTATCAATATCACTTTATAATAATCATATATAGTTACTCATTACACCATTATACCCATCCTTGTAAGGTGATGGTGGAAAATAGAGTACACCACGGCGTGGAGATGGTATTCCGTACGTACGCACGCGCGGTGATTTCATTTTTCCGTAGGATGGATAGAAGGTGAATTAGGGTTGTTTCATATTTATAATAACATATAAGTATGTAAGTAATACTGATGTTATTACTTTATCATGAAACAACTAAAGAAGAAGAAGTTGAAGAAGAAAGAAATTGAAAAGATCGGTAATGGATATTACCTCTTCTTTGGAACGCCTCTTTGAATCCTCCACTTAGGGAACTAAGATTGGTCTTTGAAGAAGACCAGGACCTCTAGGATTATTCTAGGGAATTTTAGAGGAGAAAATGGTAGGGGTTGGACGAGCTTGAGTGCTCAAATTGGTGTGAGGAGGAGGGGGAGGAGGTGCCCTTTTATAAGGGAGGAGAGGGGCACCTTAGGAATATCTCAAAATATTATTTTATATTAAAGTCAAAATCGGTTTATAATGGTTCCAAAGGGTCTTATTTCGAAGCTAAAGTGGGGATGGGTCAAAATCCTATCAACCAATAGGATTTAGACAAGTTTAGGTTATTATTTTAACCTTATCAATTAGATTTAACTATAAGTTAAATAATTTAACTTTTACCGTGTCTTTTTGTTTTCTTACACTATATGGTTAATACACTTACTATAACATGCCAAACTAACCCCAAATTGTTTATTATTAATATATATATATCCTTATCTAATTCATTTGGCCGAACCTTAGATTTTTAGGAATAAAATAACAATTAATAATATAATATTTGATTTAAAAACTATTTTTTGTCAATTTTGACACTATTTGATATATGATTTTTGTGAAAGTCATAACAGAATTATATGTTCGAACCAAGTTGATTATATCAACACTAATATATCATAGTAACCTAGAAAATTAGTGTAATTCATAAAAAGTCTCAAATTATATTTATTTGGGTATTTATAACATCAATTATGTCAATATTTCATTAATAAGATAATTACTGCATCATCGTTGTGTCATACATAAATTAAATTATTTAATGTCTAAAAATTACAAATAAAATAAAATTATGTAGGAAATCTTTTTAGCGTTCTAATGAATATTTATAGTAAAATTTATCTTATGTATAACCCCATATTAAAAATGTTTTAGTAAATAAACTTTGATTTTAACTCTTTTAACCCTTCTTTAAATAAATTAATAATAAATGTCCTAATCTAACCCAAGTGGGCCTAAATGGTCATATTTTATTCCTAAGTTTGTTTTTGGTCGAAATACACTTGTCCAATAGGATTAGGACATGTGTTAGGGTAATAGTAATATCATATTTACCCTTAGTTACCCTATTTACTATTTACCGTGGTAAAAAAAAGTAAAAAGTTACTATTCACCAAAAATTATTTTCATCTCATTGAACCACATTTTAGTCCTTAATATTAACCGTGTCTGTCGGATTTTTGAAATTCCGTTCACAGAAGCGGTAAAATTAAGTTTTATGCAAAATTCAGTTTTTAACCTACCACTTAGTGGTTTCACTATTCATCAAAAATTGAAAGTTTTCAGAAAAGTACCAAAATTTCACCCTAGGCTATAATTGATATTCCGAATTCAAAAATGATTTCTATTTTAAAAAATTCCCAACATATAAGTTGCATTAATTAATTTTATAATTAATTTCCGCTGTCACAACAAATAACGTGTTTTTAAGAGATGATAACTATCAAAAGATTGACACTTGTTTATAACTGGTTTAAATGTGAAATTAAATCCAATGTCCAACATTGTATTAAATTGTAATAATATATTCTAAATATACTTTAAAACCACTCAAATTAATAATTTATCACTATTAATTAATTCGATTAAAAAAGTTGTTTTTAATTAAAATTTAGTAATTTTCACTATTCA
Organism: Viscum album; assembly: GCA_963277665.1. Lineage (NCBI taxonomy): Eukaryota > Viridiplantae > Streptophyta > Magnoliopsida > Santalales > Viscaceae > Viscum > Viscum album. The sequence continues at coordinate 1,401,997,808 of OY728166.1, read as the reverse complement.
TCAAAATATGAAAGTTATCCGAAAATCACCAAAATTTCAACCTAAGCTAATTTCGATATTCCGAATCCATAAATGATGTCCATTTTGAAAAATAAAATTTACAAAATTTCAAAAAGTGGTTATTACTATTCATAACGGCTAGTTTTAATAATATCTTAATAGCATATCGTTGTTTAGCGAAACTTGGTGTTGCGTACAACACACGCTATCGTGGAAGGTCGCGATTGCGTGTAATAGAAGGAAAGTCAAGGATGCGTGTTGTGAAATCTTCTTTTGGTGTAGCGTACAACATAAGACATTAATGAAATTAAAATGAATATTTTTCATAAAATCTCGGGGTGTTACAAATCACCTATGAAGAGATAGAACTGGAACATGATTTGTTTTATTATGAAGATCTTATAAAGATTCTTGACACTAGAGATAAATTATTGTTGAATCAGATGACTCGGATGGTAAAAGTTATTTGGAGAAACCATAAAATGGAAGAAGAAATGTGGGAACCAGATGATGTTATGAAAAAGTACCACCCTTATCAGTTTAGAAGACAATATTAATGAAATATTTTGAGGAAAAAATTTCTAAAGGAGGTAATAATACAACACCCCATGATTTTATGGTATGTATATTCTTATATAAATTCAATTTATTCGATTTTTTACATTGCATCAACAAACAATGATATACTATTAAATATTAAAATGACCTTTAGAATAGTGATGTAACTATTAAGAATAGTAACGTGACCATTAGAATAATAAACTCACATATGAAATTGTAAATAAAATTTATATATCTCATAAATTATAATATGATATATTTATATCATGAAATAAGTAAATAAATGTATTAAAAATGAAAAATTAACTGGTGGTATTTCTTTGAAATGTAAAAGTTTATTTAAAAATTTACAAATAACATAAAAATTTAAAATTAAATTTATTTTCATAAAATAGATTCATAAATTAATATTTGTTTATCTTATTATTATAATGTAATTTTATAAGACATTAATTAATTTTTCAATGTTTCATAAAATTGATTATAATATTAAAATCAGTATTTTTTGAATAAATGTAGATTTTAATTAAAAAATAAAATTCTCATATGTATAAAATTATTTTCATAAAATATATTAAATCTTTTAATTATACATGTTAAAAAATTATTTGGGTAAAATTTTGGGTTTTTTTCTAAAATAGTTGAAATTTTGGTGAATAGTGAAATACTTTAATTTATGTTATTTAACAAATACATGAATTTTTAAGTCATGGATGATGTATTAATGAGGTAAGAATCCATTGTTTAGATATAACCAGATAATAATACTATATTTATCCATATTAATCAATGCTATTTATATTCTTGAGCCAAAATAATAAACTAATGAATAAAATAATAAAGAACACTGATCTCCTCTACTATAAATACCACCCGTCACCAACTATTCTACTCACACCTTAAAAGACATGAATCATGTCCAATTTCTACCAAATTATTCTCCCCAACCTCTTCCTCTCATCCAGGAGCTTCTGGTCTCAATAAAATATCAAACCTAAGTACCTTAAGGAGGTTCTCAAGGAGAAGAATTCAAGAGGTAAAATTCTCTTTCATTGTCTTTTAATTTCTTTTCTTTTATTATCCTCTACTTATATACTATATATAAACATGAATTATAACTATAGTATATTATATTTAATTTAATTTTATTATTTTAATGGAATATCCATCATCAAACCCCTTCTCATCTCCCTTTTACTCTAAAAAAGAAAATATTCTCCGTGATGTGACAATTTGCCGCCAACATGGATGATGCATTTTCATTTTCCATTACCGCCTTCAAGGTTGGTCATAAAACCATTATTATTCTTAAATAATATTTTTTATACATATTATAAGTTATATAATGGTCTATAACCAATATATATAAATAAAATTAATTAATAAAAAAACTTGTTTGTGATGATTGAAAAACACCAATATAATCAGAATGGTTATCATTAACATTTTATTGAATGGATAATCCTCATATATAGAAAAAATGATATATTAGACCAATTAATCTCTTATAGGTTCATTGATAAAATATAATTTCAATTGTTTTTAACTATTCCTATTTTACATGATATTTTATACATATATATAAGTGAACCAATCATGAAAACCAGGGAAACAAACACTCCAAAACGGCTACATTGAATCTTATAACTCATCAAAAAGGCCATAAATAAACTTAATAAAATTATCATAAATAAAATAAATTTTTAATATGTTCTAAATTAAATTATTAATTAATCTAATTTAATTATCTAGGACATTAATTACAAGTGAAAAATACTTTCGGGCTTAAGCTAAGGGTTTATCTCTAAACCCCCATTTTCCTTCAGGTTATGCTTTCTATCTATTTACCCCAATTTAATTTCTATTTATTATTATTTAATCATCCAAAATTATCTTTTTACGCTCCAATAATATTTTTCTAGATCAATTCTTCTTTCTTTTATGGTAAATACATGTTTTTATATGGTTTTCTCCTCAATTCATCCCATTAAGCAAACCTAAGTAAAGGGAACTTCCCAATTCCATACCCATTTTCAATACACTACATAGTCTATTTTAATACACCATTATTTTAATAAAATAACTCATTTCATCATGAAAAACTATCCTAGTTAATTTTTGATATTATGAAAATAAATATGCATTTTCCTATTTAGGGACACTTTAATATTTTCCCTTAAACTACACTAAAGTGGCTCATTTTTAAAGATTCTTATTCACTATTTTTACATGTTTTCTATTTATTTGGACATAATTTATCACGATATATTCATATTTTCACTTATTAATGTCCAAGTACTATTTAAATCCAATATTTAATGGACACGATTATGCTATTCCCTTTGGTTATGTCTTATTCACCAATTATTCCTTATATGTGGTGTATGTATACTTCCCTTTTATTTATGATCATCATTAATTAAAGATTTACTTAAATATAAATATTTATTATATCATGGATATTAATATTTTCTTAGTCATATAAATTTTTTACATATAATGTTTTCTTTGATTGTTCTTTTAACTAGGGAAATATTGATAAATCCATATTTCTATTCAATAATGATATTTTGATAAGTCGTATTGTTTATGAGTGAAATCTATGTAAAAATAATGATTTTTTACATGTAGTGATGAGTGAGTCCCATTTATATATATATCCTATATGCATCGATAGGTCTCATGATACAAAATAGTTGAAAAAAACCCTTCATGTTTGTTTCAAAGTTAAATCATACAAGTTTTTACCCAAAGACTTAAATTGTCTTAAAGGTATAATGGTTCATGTGCCAGATACATGACATCAAATAATTAAGATTTTTCTTTATTCAATATTTTGTTATTACTTTCCATTAAATATCAAATGTGAAAAAAATATATGGATGCATTTTTATTCTCTGTTTGTTGATGGCATTTGTTTTTTAGTACTTAACATACTATAATGATTATGACTTATTGAATTCACTCAACTTATTATTGATCCATGTAACCCTTAATGAGAATTTTATCTCACCCTTTAACTTGTTTCCCTTCCAAGGTAAGGAATATGAAATCATTGAATAAGTGTTAAGGAAAAAGATTATTTTAAATTGTTATGTTCTATGTTTAATTACCAATGTAATAAGGGTATCATGTATGTATCTATTTATTAAAGACTAATAAAATAATATATCATTGGTAATTTTATCTCTTATATCTATGTCATTGTAATAAAATAACCACAAACTCTGGGCTACTGAGGTAGGGATGTCATAGAACCACTTGGGCGTGCCCTCATTTGGGCGAACTACTTGGGTGAGATTTTTCGCATGTCATGATACATGGGATATAATTTACACCCACTAGTCCATACTATTGGGGATTAAACCCCACACCCCTCTCGAGATCCTTACTAGGATCTGGTCCAAGGCCTTTGACCTAGTCCTTTCCATACTGTCATTGCCCCCATAAAAATTGGAGAGTCACACAATGAACTTTTCTAGTCGGGTTGATGTTGTTTTTGGGTTGCAACACATACAACCCCACATCTCATTACAAATATCCATGATTTGAGATAACCCTCATGGTCCCAGAAATCTAGGCAGCCTACTAGGTGTAATCCCCAAACAATTCTCTAAATCACCATGAGTCGAGATCATCCTCAAGGTTCTAAAAACAACTGGAAACCCTAAAGAAGACTCGAAGCTCTTCTCATCCTAGTCCTTCACCCAGGAGCTAAAAAATGATTTGGGTTGAAATATAATCTTTGATAGAATATGAAATTAAGGGGGTAGTGGGATTAGAATTCCCTCCAATGTGTGAAACACCAAAAACCTGTATAAGGAAACACTTTACCCCTGGTCGACAAGTACTAGTATGAAGGTCCCCTTCCAAACCTAAGACCTGCAAAAGACCCTTCTGGGGATACCTAAGGAAACCCTAAGAGCCTAAATCAATGCCTCACCCAAATTTTGTTTCATATGTTTTACATCACACAAGGAATCTCTACAATAAATATACATACCCTATGTGATGCACTTACAATCCGTGCAACCCTGACTTATTCGAGCCATAATCACCTCATCTAGCCTTCACCTATGCGAGCCTTTGTTGAGCCGTATAATCATGCCAAAAATGGTAGGGAACCTGCATACATGGAGATACTATATGAGGTAAACCAAAAAAAACCTCCACCAAATCCTCTATATATTCATGGCCATGAAAAAAGACACACTAGTGTGCCTCTTATTTGGTTGTGCATTCCTTCAATAAGCGTTGTCTTGTACTTTTCCTACCTGATGGGTAGGGTCGTCATGGTGTGTATAGTTTTTAATCACTTTGTCAATGAGGAACCTAACCTTGGGGGTATCTCAATGTACCTACCATTATTAGACATAAGGTCTAGGGATTCCCCTTATAATCTCTAAGAATAGGGACCTCACATTTCAGATAGTGAGGGGCGGAGGCACTTGATTTTCCCTTTGACAAGGTTTAGTCCATTTTCCTCCTATATTATCTATAATAGGGACCAAATAATCCCTCCTAGAATATTTATCTAGTATTTATTATAGTAGGACAAATCCCTCCCATATTCCATCCAACATGTTACAAAAAAGTGGATATGGGCACATTAAGGATGTTTCTCTCTCCCATAGTGCCGACCTCATCCACCGGTGGATGGAGGAGATCTAGTGGTTTTTTAGATCTTTGAATTAATTTTTTTCTTATAACAATCATGATTCATGTGGTATTATAGGTTAGTAATGATAATGACATATGTATGATTAGATTCATGTCTCAGAAGAGAATCTTTTTCCAGATATTTCTCTTGCTTTACCTTCGCGAGGCCTTTATAAGTGTTGATCATCAAATCAATGAACCCATCTCAAAGTTTCATATACCTTGAAAGATATATCCTCAAAGTTACTCTATAATAGTGGGTCCTAAACTCTATACATCCATCTGAAAGGTCCATATTCCCTATGAGGGAGATCCTAAATGAGAAACATAAACATGTGTAATCCCTAAGAATTTGATCTATGCGGGATTTGATTGTTTTCCAAATAGAAAATGTAGGTAGCCTCTATAATGTTCAAACACAAAAACCCCAAATCAGACCTAATTTTCTCTATTCCAAATTCCTATTTGGGTCATATCCAACCAAGGAGGACACATTCCATCCAGGTTCCATGTGACACTTCAACATAAGTCCCACACCAAAACTACGACAAGGCATCTTTAACCTAGACATTATACATGTATGATGTTAAAATAAACAATTTTTGTCCTCATACCATGACCTTAAAAGGTATTATGTGTCTTTTTAACTAGCACCAAACTATATGGGTTTGAATTCCTTTCATTAGGATATGTAGGAATCCCATCTTATGGGACTAAACCTGACATCAAAATAACTCTTATCTCCATGGATGATGATAAATTCTAGAGCACCCTAATTTTTGACTTAATACTGGCATCAAAATTTTAAATGATCAAATAATCTTTAAACCATTCACTAAAGGTTACCATCGATGGAGAACCATGGATACGTATAGATTTCTTTATTGATGAAGAATGTCAGATGCATATAGATTACTCTAAAGTCCATAGATGCTAATAATTTATTGTTAATTCAAGGGTGAACCATGTAATATTTTTGATTTAATTATGGATTATTAAATATATATTAAATTATTAATAGAGTTTTGGAGTAGGAAATAATTCCATAAAAAGTGTGTGATGATCCTAGCCTCCCATCCTCTTGACCAATGTGATTCCCTAAGTGTCATTAGAGCAATTTCCCAATGACCACATGCCTTTGTAGGTTCATGAAACATCTCAAATAAGGGAACTGATGGGTGTTTTGGAATCCATGAACTAAAATAGTTGGAAGTCATTTAAAATGGTAAACCCAACATGGATGATTGTGAAACATTCAAACCCCCACAGTCAACCATCAATGGAATGAATGATTTTTTTCAGCATATAAAATCATATAGATAATGGCATAAAAAATAATAATTTTGAAAGACACAAAATATCTAGAACCAAATTCTTTTCTTATATAATAAAATTTGTGACATAATATTAATATACAAGTACCAACACCTCCTTCATGGTACAATAACAAGAATAAAACACTAATAGAAGACAATTTTGATACAAATTTTTATTGCTTATTAATTTTGAATATCATAACATAACCACTAAATTTATGGCACAAATATATTCATGTAATAAATATCTTAACACATATAATCATGGAAGTTTTATTATGTAATGAAACATACATCATGAAATAAAAAAAACATCACATATGGGAAGAAAATCATGATGTAATTTTTGACCAATATAGAATTGTTTCCCTTCTTCACCAAAAACTCCTCCAAAACCTTCTACACACTTATAAAAGGTACTTAAAATATATAGTACCATTTTAAAATGATTTTAAATTAATTATCACATTTTTTTAATAACCTAATTTATGTTTTGATGGATTTGATAAAAAATATGGTACTATTATCCCATAAAAAAGAACATTAATAAATTCCCCCAATAATATTACACTTTGTATTGAAAACTCCAAAGAATATTCACTATTAAAAATATTCATAGTATCAATAGATATATTGGTATTTTAAAATAATACTATTATTAAAATTGAAACATTATATTTTTTATAAGAAAATATGTTAGAATATAATGTTCAACTATTGAGCATAAGGATTAGGAATTCAAATATCACCATCTTTAAAACAAAATTTTTGAGTAGATTTTATCTCTATAAAAAAATTTAGAGGGATGATTTTAAAATATGGATACATAGATATGTTTTCATTTATATAAATATGTTATTAGAGTTATATACGCTGTAAAATTTTTAACAAGACCAACAAAAAGAAACAAACATCCATTATTCTAGGGTTTTTTGTATTAGATATGGTAAATAGTGATATCTATATTTTGTTTTGTTACTATTATTAAAGGAATTTTATGTTATAAAAAATATATTGTAACATCTTGGTCCTGGTACATTCCATGTTTAATTTTTACTAATCTATTATTTGTTTTTGAGTGGTGTCAAAGGTGATATGATGGTTTTCTAAAGGGCTTGGGATGAACACTAGATACAGGAGTCAGTTCACACCATGAATCATATATTCATGATGAGAATGTATTCTAGGTAAGTATTTATTATTTTAGATTCATGATGTAAAAAAGATTAATGATGTGAGATGATATTCATGTCTTGAATGTGGTTTTTAGAATTTTATGTTGAGGTGATCCATTTTTAGGCATATCATCCATTATAATGTTTTTCCTAAATTCATAATTAAAATCATGAATTATGTATATTACATTGAATTATTTTTTTTCATGAAAAAATCCTCTATTATTTTCACCTTTTTTTCAAAACCCTAGGTCCTCTATTAGTTCTATTTGGTTAATATAGATCATTAAGGATTTTCTAATTAGTGATTTGATCTCCAAATAAGTTGGTGTATCCTACTTTAGTAAGTTTAGTAATTCTCTTCTTATTACTTACATTTTAATGGATATTGGAATTTGTGTTTTGAATATTTTTATGGGATCTATTTATTATGTTATGATTCTTCTCCATTCTCTTCTAGATCTCCTATGTGATTATATTTCAGAAGCTAGTTATCCGGTTGGCTGTGGTGTGGTCCACGTCTATTGTTCTAACATTCATTTCCATCTGGTGTGTGTGGATCCTATCATGGTTGGTGTGAGACCCAAGTTTAAGGCACGTGGTTTGATCTATAGAATATATTATATAATCTATGAATACTATTGATTTTATATATGGTTTTATAAAATAATTTAAATTATTTCTAAATTTATTGAGATTCTTATGTCAAAGGTTTTTTGAGAAAAGTTTATTTTCACCTCATTTTGGTAATAGAGATGTGTTTTTCAAATAATTTTGAAATGGATTATGAAATTTATTTTCAAATAATGTTTTTTATGAAAATATATTATTTGGAAATTTTAATGAAATGTGATAAGTAAATTGAAATTTATTTTATATACTTTTCACATGGGAGCCTTGGGTACCTAGGTGGAGGGTATACTATTGACAATTGTCCATTAAAATTGTATGGGGGTTTACTTTCTAGGGAATTATTCCATTCACAGAACATAGATACATCAGCTATAAGAACTTGATTTCCATTATATGGGGTTAACCTTGTAGACCATTCCTCCAACCCAAGATTATGGTTGCATTGACTCTATGGACTTGGGTGTGCACTGGTTATTGATTTTTTATTTAGGAACAAGTGAGTAAGTTATCTAAATATTTGTCATCCTAGGGGTGTTTACCATTATTATTTGTATTTGTAATTTTTTTATCTGATATGATATAATTTATTCTGGATAAATATAAATGTTTTTTGGAAATTATGATTTTAAATTGTGCTACCTATTTTTATGAAAGATTTGAAAAAATAAGACATGTTTACCTTGATATTGATATAAAACTGTGTATCTTCTTATCATTCCATGTCTTCCTTTAAATTGATCATATTGAGATTATTGTACAAATAATTGTTATGAACCACCTAAGTGGGATAATACTAATATTTTTTTATCACACTCCCTTTGTGTGTGTTGACCTTGTTTTATCAGATATAAGAAATGAAAAAATAAATGTTGTGGGGGAAAAAAGTTTTTTTGGTTGGTTAAGGGTATCTAGTGATGCAATGGTGGGATGGTTCCCATGTATCACATGGATTAGAATTGGATACTTATTGGGTTTATTTTTTTTGGTTGTCTTGTGGACATGTACCCTAATTTTTATCTCACTACCATTTTCAATTTTATTTATAGAATATTTCTTTTTTTGTTGGTATTTTTTCATGTATATTCCATGAATCTTATTTCATGTTAGGATAAATAATTAAATTATGTCATTTTTATGTATGTATGCTTGTCTATATATGGTGGGTATCATGAATTCCCTTCGGGTCTTATTGTAGTCTAGTTTGGAGCCTATATGGATGTGTTTTCATGGCTGAGTCATGATAATGTTTTATCAAAGAATGGTTATGATCTTCCTTGATAAGTTGGTAGATTGTAGATAGTATAATTGATAATTGAGAGGTATGTTTTGGTGAGTTCCTAGATAGATATTTCCATGAATATCCTTAAGTAAGCATGGTTGGTATGTGTGTGTCATGTGTTGAGTTTTGACCTTAATATCAATTTCATCATATGATCTTCTAATTTAAATAGGTATTATCTTATTATTTTCTCACTTTCTTCTATTTCTAGTGTGTATTAACATTCCTCTAATATTTTTTCCATGGTTTCCTATAGAGGGTGTGGTTGGAGATAATCCTCATGGTAATTATAATATGGATCAGAATCTTTTAGAGGCCATCATATGGGATGTTCATTTCATGGACCAAAATGTGGCATTAGTTTAGAACCAAGATATTGAGGTAAAACCAGTTGTTATAGGAGATACATATTGAGCATGAGAGTTCCTAAATGAGAATCATCCATCTATTAAGGGTTTTAATAAACCCCTAGAGGAAAATAACCGAGAATAGAAGATCAATTAAGGTCTTTTGATTCCTAGAGACACATGAGTTTTCTAGGTGACAAACACAATGTTTAATATTAATGGACCTAGAAAGTTGTGCTGGGATTCCATGGTTCAGGAATACCATCACGTGGGATTAGAGTGGAAGGGATTCATGAACCATTTATTCAAGTAGTTCTTCCCAGAATCTCTAATGATATAGAAATCCAAGGGGTTCTTATATTTATATCAGGGAGAGATCTTGGTGTCAGAGTACACCAACCATTTTGTAGAGATGGTTCATTATTCTCTGGTGATGGTGTTGAATGATTAGATAAACGATTAAAAATACCTATAGGGTTAGTTATATAAATCTGACCACATGTATATATACTAAGCATTCCACCCATGAATATATTTACAACATGGCCATAATAGTGGAAATATACATAGAGGGAATGATTGGATACTTTACATATTCTCTTCCACCCAGTGGTAGTTTTAATGGTGCTTAGGGAAGGTTAATAAAGTGGCATGATAATCGCAAGGGTAGTGGTGGTGGTTCTCACTAATGGGCCTTATCTACACCATTAGTAGAATACAATAGCATGACCCTAACATGATTTAAGTGTTGCATGAAAGAAAAACACTGACAATATTTTCCCACACACATGAAGATTATAGTGCTTATGGCCACTAAGACCATTTGAAGAGGTTATTTCAAGGTATTTATATACCTAGTTATTGTCAAGTATCTTTAACTACAAAGGCTACTATGTAATTCAAAAAAATTCAAAATCTATATGAATAAAACCACATGCCTCAGAAGTGTGACCCCATCATGCGGTGGATGAGTTTATAAGGGATGCTGACATGAGTCTGACTATAGTGAGAGTTACACTATTTATTGTATCTTCTATAAAAAAGTCTTTTTTTATATAAGTTCCTTGCAATAATTTATATCTGCATGTTTTTTTTGATATGATTAAACTTAAAATAGATCTTATATACTTTTTTATAGAGCCAGTGATGCCTCCTGGAAAGAGGAAGTATCATGAGTTTCATTGTCTTATGCATTATCTATTGATAATTGAAGTGGAGATAGTCTAAGATTTTCAGGTTCTTTATCTAGATCAATTTGATGACATCATTAGGTTGTATTGGCCAGATTCTCATCATTATGAGATTTATTATTATCAGTGGCATGTTTTTTTTCTTTACAATAGATAATATCTCTCAATTATTTTAGGGAGAGGGGGACCTAAGGTCTAGTCATATAGGACCTTCCCACCCAGATATCAGGAGTCCATTATTTTTCAGTTAAGTTAAGCACAATGGTGCTCCCTCTCTTAGAGATATTCCCTTAGTTTTTTTTGGACTTATGAGATTTGTTTACATATTGATTTTTTTGTATTACTATAGAAAGAGCAGTAGAGTTCACGATTGATCTACTGTTAGGTATAAACCTTGTAACACCCCGACCCCAAATCCCAGAGTGGGTGCATTATTTTATTACATTATCATGATTATAAGGAATAAAATCCTAAAGTAAATATCAGTTTATCAGTATGGTAAATCCATATTACATACATGATACCCATAATACATTGAGAAATAGGAAATACAAACATGATACATAATAAAAATAAATAAATATCATCCTTGGACCCTTATTCAAAGATTTATTTATCATAACCTGGGGAAAGGAAACATAAAAATTGTGAGGTAAAATTCTCAATAAGGGTAAGTAAATTAGAATCAATAATGAATTATTGAGAATAAATCAACATGGAAAGGTAAATAACTGATAAAACATACCATTAAAATAAGTAGATAAGTCAAAATCAATATGGAAAGGTAAGAAACTAAAATACATTATATTTTATCAATAAACTAAAAATTAGAATGCATCCATGGATATGTTGATGCAAAATCTCATGTACAAGTAATAACTGAATCAAAATGAAGGAAATGATAAATTATTGGACATCATGTATAAGGTACATGAAAACCCATACCTTCAACACCATTAAAAAGATGTTTTAAAACTATGTATAGAAACTTATTTAATTTGGATAACTAATTCATCTCATGAGAACCTGTCTATGCCTTGAGGTGATATATAAATTTTGGGCCCCACCTATCATTACCTGTCTAAAGCATTCCTCATATCAAATAATAAAAATAAATAACATGACTTATGAAATATCCGTATTGAATAAAGAATATGATTTCATCAATATTTCCTTAGTATAGGACAAGTAATAATAAGGGGTTTTATGTTTTTAAATGGAAATACCCTTGAAATGTCATTAAAATATTCATGTGGAAAATAATCCTTAAACATTCTAAAGTGTACCATATCACTTTGAAACATTTTAAATCATATTAATCATGAAGGAATAACATAAAATTAATATAATATCACAATAATAAGAATATTCATGATATAACATGTCAATGGGTGTTATATACACTATCTAAAAGTGAATTGGTTCATAATGACAAATAAGTCTCATTGGAATTTGAATTGAGACAAAAATACATTACCTTAACCTTCCTTTTGTTGTGAGGTATTTATGCTACTGTATATTGGCTTAAAATATGTCAATAAATTATACCATAACCATAAATATGTTTATAATATCATATATTAACTTCTCACAATATTTTATTACCCATTTGTTAAAAATCTTTCATTATTTTATCTATTTCGGGTGTTAATTGCCTAGTTTTCTCAAGTACTTTTTGACTTGTCATTTGTTATTACTGTTAATTAGAACAAGATTTCATAATATCCATAATTTAAACCATGAATTTATTATCATATATATTTATAATATATTTATTTATATTGATTCTTAATATTTGGAGAGAAGAAATAAAGTGCACCGTTCATGGAGATGGTAGGCCGCACGTACGCATGAACGTTACTTCTGTTTCTTTGTTGAATTGAAATAATGAAATGTAAATGATACATATATATATATATATATATTATAATTAGAGTATAATATATATTCTATATAGGTTATATTGATTTATTAAAATAATCTTTAATACATTCCATATATAGTGTGAACGAATCACATCATTTTAAAGAGGCAGTAGTCCACACTTCCCCAAACAGTGTTATCATATTTAAAAAAATAGAATGTATAAATTTACACGTTATAAAAGAATTAAATAAGCAAAAATAAATTTTAAATATCATATATATAATATATAAATAGAGTGTCCATCATAATTTCAACCATGAGAGGCGGTAAAGGAAGAATGAACAATCATCGTTTCGTGAGGTGGTAGTTTACTGTACACATAAATAGTATGTTTATTACCCATTATATAAAAGTGTGTGTAATTTTAGGTCAAAAAATCAGAATAAAAACATTATAATATATATTTTTGATTCTATATTTATTATATAATCATGGAATAATAAGAGTTTTGTGGGTGGAGAATGGAAATAAAACTAAAGAGCTTAAGGAAAGATGTAACCTCTTAATCGAGTAACTACATTGGGTTTGTACCAAAGGAGTTACTTATTCTAATTTATACCCAAGGCTAAGCTACTAGGATTAAAGGAGGTATTTTGGGAGAATATGTTTTTAGAGTTTTTATGAGCCAAAATGGTTTTAGATGTGTGAGGAAGAGGTAGAGTTCTTTCCTTTTTATAGTGAGGGGGAAGCGACACACTTGTAAATACCAAAATGTATTCATTAATGGGAGGTATGAATTACCTAATGTGCCTCAAAATTAGAAAAATAACGGGTTAAAGTGTAATAATGGTTGATAAAAAACCCCAAAAAACAAAAATAGACGCGTTTTAATAATTTTGTTCCTTAACTTCTAAGATTACCCAATTTTATCATTTGGTTTTTGTTAAAGCATTTAGTTTTCTAACCTATGTAATTTAACCATTAAGAATAAAATAAAGATATATTTATTATAAAATATGTATCAAATGAATTATTAATATGATATATAATTTATAAAATAACAATCCTATGTATTTTGGAAATGAAGTTTAATACAAGCGCATGCGATGCACTAAAAAACAACTAAAACCCAGACAGTGTTAACAAGTTTCTACTGTATATGGGTCAATATTTTAGTCATAAAATATAAATTGGTCAACTAATATATCATATTTAATATTTATTAACACTTAAAAATAAATTTTCAGAATATATTATTTTTATTAATTTTAAATCATTTAATAAAATTCCATTTATTGTAAAATAACAATAATATTAATTTTGATATTATTTATTTAATTTTAATAATAAAATATCAAAACAAAATATGAATAAAAATATATTAATTTTACAGCTTTTTAACATGATATATTCATCTACAAAAATAATTATATACAATAATTTAATAAATATACTTCACTTTTGTTATTAATAGTATAATTTATTTTAGTTACTTATTAAATAAATAATCACTACGTTGGAATTCCATAGAACTTTTAAGTAACTAAATAATATTAAAAAATTAATGGTAAATTATTATGATAAAATTAACACATTTATATTTAAAAATGATATGTATAACAAAAAAATGATGTTTTTTACACATCTTAATGTTTTATAAATGTTAAAGGTAAGAAAATTTCACTTTTTGTCTATTTCTATTCATAACATTTTATATAGAGTACTTCCATTTAATAATATACCAATAACCAATAAAATTAAAACCAATTGGTAATGTGGTCAAACTATTGGAATACAATGGATTTTGGATAAGTTTCTAGGTCATTTTGGCCCTTAAGATTAAGGTTTAGTCCCATGTTAATCTTAATTTTACCTTAATCATTGTAATTATTTTCAATTACTTTTACTAATCTGTTTGGAAAAAATTAAGTTTATATTATTAGAATAAATATATTACACTTATTAAAACCATGTATGTATGTTTTTCAAAATTAAAATAAAAGAATTAGGAAAATTAACATTAACTATAATCTTGTAGATGTGGTAAAAAATGGGGTTTTAAAGTAAAAATGTTCAAAGGTTCAATAAGTTTGTATTTCCAATTTTTAATATAAAATGATTATAATGACCTAAATTGGGTTAATATATGTATAATTTATCTATTTTTACTTCAAAAAACAATTAAAAAATTAATTTAACATTAATAATTTTGTAAACGAAAAGCCAATTGTTAATTAAATGCAATATTTTACACTATTCATAAAAAATAAAAGTTCTTAGAAAAATACAAAATATTTACGATAAGCTAATTTTGATATTATGAATCCAAAAGTTATTTTTATTTTGAAAAAATAAAATTTATAAAACATTCAAAATTTATTTTTAAAAAAGGTGCGCCATTAAAAGGCGGTAAAACTAGATCGTGCATACAAGATCATCCAGTGTTTTGTATAACATTAGCATAACATGGTGTTGTGTATAAATAAATATAGAAACAAAATTAATTTTATTTTAAAATTAAAACATTTTATTGTCTTGGGGTGTTACATTATCCCTACCATATTTAAATTTCTTCCTCACAATTTGAACTTGATCACAGTAATGAAGGGATTGATATTTTAAAATAAGTTATTTTTGAAAACCCCCATCATAAATAGGGTTAATCACACATCTTCTTAATAAGATATAAAGGAAAGTATAATGGCCAGGTAACTAGTTTCCCTAGTAGTAGAACATTAGTGGTAAATCGGAACATGGATATAGAATAAAAATATAACAATTAAGTTATTATGGAGAGTGCTAGAGAACATGGTTAGGATAAAGTTACCAATCACAAGGCTATAAATCCCCAATGATATAAAGGGAAATTAGATTCATAAACAATGAAGGTAATGTGGTTTTTTTGATTTCAAGATCATTTTTCTTAGATTTTATGAATTATTCCACTCTCTAAGAATATAGTTAAATATACTTACTTGGTACATTTCTATAAGCACAATATTTTCCTTTGGTCATTACTTGAACTATTTTTACTTCATCTCTTAAAACAAGATTCATAGTATAGTGATGTAATATATCAACCACTAAAACCGCTTCCAAATTTCATCTTAAACCATTTCATAAATGATTAAATTTTCCAAAATATTATTATTTAACACTTTAGAAATAATGTCACTGAATTTTTAAAAATGAACTTATCATTAGCCTTAAATCAATATAAAGTATCTCTTTAACCATAACATACCGAAAATGTGAACAACTTAATCATGTATTCTCTTGAAATATGGTAATAAATTGAATTACCATAAAATCTCATTGGAAACACACATTCTTCTTTATTCCTTAAGTAAGACACATGTTATTGGATATTTTCCATAAATACAAAATTGTTGTAAACTACATCAATGATAGCATAGAACACTTGTAGAAAAGTTATTAATCAGTTCCCAGGTAGTCCACACCTTCAAATTTATTAATTTTTTATCATTATCTCAACATATTAAGGGTTTTATTTCCCTCAATCATGTTTATTCTGAAAATTTTAACTTTTTACAAAAATAAATTTTATTGGTACCATTTAGAATATGATCTCAAATATTTATTTAAAATTTACTACAGGAAAATCCTTAAATATTTCACAATTAATATGATGATAACATCATCAATTATATACTTTTACAACATATTTATTATATCCAAATATAGAAGAACATTGATGATTCCACTTTGGGCATGTCAATAACATATTCCTGACCTTGATCCCATAGATTATTCAGAGGTATATTCCCTTGATGATTGGGGAATTAATTTGAGTAGTGCCCCATATATTTATAGTTGTAACATTGAATGATAATGTTTTCCTTCTTTATGTTCTTCATTTTTCCTGGTGACCCTTTTACACATGCTTAAAACAAACTTCAAATCCTTTCAAGAATTTACTAGGGTGATTATTTCCATAGTTATCACATGTTGTAAAATCCTTCTTTCCCTTTATCTTTTTTGAATCATTCTATTTTTCATGGTGATCAGATGGAATCTTATTATCATGATTTCCCTAGAATATTTTTATTTTATAAAATTCATTCTCTATCTTTATAGAACATAAAACTATTTCATCATATGATGAAAAATTATGTAGGAATAGTGCCCTCTGAAGAGTTGGCTTAATACCTTTAAAGAAATGATCAATCCTGCACTATATGTTTCTTATATAATATGTAGCATACCTGGATAACTTTGTAAAGGTAGCTTAATAAACCAAAACACACTATTATTCCATTTTCTTTATGTTAAGAGACATTCTCATCATCTCAATTTTCTGATCATGAGGGAAGTATTTATAGAATAAGGTATCCTTAAATGTTATCCATTCCATGGGTTCTATTTATTCTTCCTTTCTAGTATTTTGGATCAAGTACCACTATTGATCAACATCACCTTAGAGACAATACATCATAAGTGTAACCTTTTCTATTTCACTACATCCCAAGGTTGTAAATATCTTCTTTAGAGACTTAAATCATTGCTCAGCTACAATTGGATTAGTATCCCCACTAAACGTTGTGGGCTCTTGTATCATAAAGTGATAGAGTATAAGAGATTATCTTTATGGAATAGGTTTCTCTATATGGGAAAGGTTATGTGTTATAATCTGATTAATCTTCCCTAATATATCCATAACTTGTTGTGTTTCGATACCAGATACATTGACATTCTCAATACGGAAACCTCTACCTTGACCACGAGTGTTGACACACTTATTACTTATAGATTCTATTTCTAAACAATGACATATACTAGATTATCTCATTAAAATATAAAATTTCTATAAATCTAAACATGGTATAGAACATCACATAAATTTATGAATCGTAAATATTATAATCATAAAATTTGGTTATTTTGGGGAAATCATTACTTTCAAATCTTTCATAATGTTAGGTAAAGAAAAAGTGAACTATTCTAATAATATCCACCAGGAGTGTAAAACCAGGTGCGTAGAAGGCCCATTTTAGGTTCAACACACCATGTTAGAGTTTTTACTCCTAGGTACATCTGTGTTAGAACCGTATCCACTTTTAGTATCCAGATAGGGATGTTTTACTAGGAATACCCAAATAATTTTTAACTTTCCAAAATTATAGTATGTTCTTCTATAATTATCCTCACAGTTTATCTTAGGGTTATGTTCCTTAATCTAAATTTTCTAAATGTAGTTTCCAAGGATACTGCTAAAATTCTTTTGATACTAACTATAACGCCCCGACCCTAGAATCCTGGAGCTGATGAATTATTTTATCACATTGGCAGGATTACAGGGAATCAAATCCTAAAGGATATATTAGTTTAATAATTTTGGAAATCTATATTATATACATGATATACATAATACATTAGAAAATAGAAAATAAAAACATGATACATAATAAATAGAAATAAACATCATCCTTGAATTCTTATATAAATATTTCTTCTTCATAACTTGGGGAAAGAAAACATAATAAGGGTAAGCTCAAATGCTCAGTAAGGGTAAATAAAGTGGAATCATAATGAATAAATGGAAATAAATCAACATGGAACTACAAAAAACTGATAACACATGCAATTAAAATAACTAAATAAGGTAAAATAAATATGAAAAGGTAATAAACTGAAACAAATTCCATTTAATCAATAAACTAAGAATTAGAGTGCATCTATAGATATGCAGACACGAAATCTCATGGATAAGTAATAATTGAATCAAAATGAAGGAAATGATTAATTATTGGACTTCATGTCTAAGACACATGAAAACCTATATCATCAATACCATTAATAAGATGATTTAAAACTATGGATAGATACCCATTTAATTTTTCAACTTATTCATCTCATGAGAAACTATTGAAGTATTTAAGGGCCATATAAAGTTTGGTCCCCACCTTTCATTACTAGTCTAAAGAATCCCTCATATCAATTAATGAAAATAAATAATATTCCTCATAAAATATCTATATTTAATAAAGAATTTGATTTGATCAATAATTACTTAGTTGAGGACATGTAATAAAAAGTTTTTTTTATATTGATGATGGAAATACCCCTGAAATATCATTAAAATAATCTTGAGGAAAATAATCATTAAACATTCAAAAGTGTCCTATACCACTTTGAAACACTTTAAATCATAAGCCTCATGAATGAATAAAATAAAATGAAACTTATATTCTCTTTATAATAAGTATATTCATGATATAACATGTCAAAGGGTAGTATATAAACCATCTAAAAGTGAATTGGTTCCTAATAAAAAATAAGACTCAATTGAATTTAAATTGAGACGAAAATACCTTACATTATCCTTAATTTTATTCTATGGTATTTATCCTCATGTATAGTGGTTTAAAATAAATTAATAACTTATTAAATAACCATAATAATGGTTATTATATCATATATTAACTTCTTACATTATTTTATTACCCGTTTGTTAACACTCTTTCATTATTTTAACTATTTTGGGTGTTAATTGCCTAGTTTTCTCAAGTATGTTTTGAATTATCAATTGTTGTTTCTATTAATTATATAATTATTTCATAATATATAGGATGTAAAAAATTACTTAATTATCATATAAATTATGTATTTATGTATTTATAATGATCCATAATATTTGATGATAAGAAATGAAGTGCACCGTTCATAAAGAGGGTAGGGCATACGTACGCATGAACACTACTTCAATTTCATTTTTGTAATTAAATAATGAAAAGTAAATGATACATATGTATATTATAATTATAGTATCACATATATGTTTTATATATTACATAGTTTTATGAAAATTATCTTTAATATATTCCATGTATATCCTGAATGAATCACCTTTCTTTAATGAGGTGATATTCATCATTTCCACAAACAATGTTATCGTATTTACAAAAAATGGAATTTATAGAGGTATGTGTTATAAAAGATTTAAAATTTCATAAATAAATTATAAATATCATATATATAATATATAATTATGGTTTCCATCATAATTTACAACATGAGAAGTGGTAAAGGAAGAATGAACTATCATTGTTTCGTGAGGCGGTTGTTCGCCTTATACGTAAACAGTATGTTCATTAGCCTTTATATGGATGTTTTTGTAAGTTTATATTGAAAAATTATAATAAAATATCCTATTATATTTAAGATACTATCGTTTTTATATAAACATGGAATAATAATAGTGTAGGGGGTGGAGAATGGAAATTAAACTAAAGAGCTTAAGGAAAGATGTTACCTATTAATCAGGTAACTCGTTTTGGTTTGTACCAAAGGGATTCCTTAGGTGTAATTTTTCCCAAAGGGAGTATTTTAGGTTTTTGGAGGTATTTTGGGAGACTATTTTTTTTTATATTTTGGATGATATAAAGTGTCTTTAGATTTTTGGGGAAGGGGTAGAATGATTTCCTTTTTATAGTGAGGGGGAGTGGTACTCTTGTAAATACTAAAAGGTATTCATTAACCGGAGGTATAAATTACCTAATGTGTCTCAAAAACTGAAAAATAATTTATTAAATAGTAATAATGTTCTATAAAATCTCCACCACAAAAAATATGTACATTTTAATAATTTGGTTCCTTAACTTCTAGGATTCCCCAGTTTTGTCATTTTGGTTTTTACTAAAGCGTCTAGTTTTCTAACCTGAGTAATTTAACGATTAAGAAAAAATAAAGTGATATTAATTACAAAATATATATCCAATGAATAATTAATATGATATATAATTTATAAAATAAAAATACCTTATTTTTTTGGAATTAATTTTAAAACAAGAGCATGTGATGTACTAAATCATTGCTTAAACCTAGACATTTTAATAATGTTTTTACAGTATATGAGTCAATATGTTAATTATAAAAGATTAATTATTTCATTAATAGAGAATATTTAAAATTCATTAACACTTAATTATAACTTTTCATAATATTTTTTTATTAATTTTAAATCATTTAATAAAATATCATTTATTATAAAATAACAATATTATCAATTTTACATTATCTATTAAATTTTATTTTTAAAATATCAAAACAACATTATAATTTAAATATATTAAGTTTAAAACTGTTTAAAATTATATATTAATCTAAATGATTAATTAAATCCAATAATTCAATCAATATACTTCACTTTTAATATTTATAGTATCATTTTTTTAAATTATTGACTAATAAATCAATACATTGGCATTTCTTAAACTTTTTAAGTAACTAAATCATATTTAAAAATTAATGATAAATTATTATGATAACATAAATGTAATGACCCGCCAATTCCCATTGGCTTGAGAGCTCAACGAGTCATTACTAGGCTTTAAGCGACATCCCCAAGGCGCCAAAGGCTGGCAATAAATGCCGAAGGGTTTCAAATACAAGTGGGGGACGATTTACCCTTTAAGAAATAAACCCATAAACCAACAATAACCAAAAATTCACTATATGATGCATGAAAAAATGAAAGACCGACCAAAAAAACTTCATTTTATGTCAAACCACATCAGAGTACACAACAGCGGAAGACCAAACCAAGTTTCAAAGTGTACAATAGACAAACAACTCAAGCCTCTCAAAAGATAGTAAGACTTCGTGCTCCACAAGCTCCAAGCTCCACAACATCTCTTAAGCATCACCACGATCCACTAGTAATAAGATGTTTTTCCTTTACCAGTGTCCCAGAACACGAAATCTACAAAAGCACAAATGTTCCAAAGCTGGGGTGAGTATAAAACTTAGTAGGTTTTCCCTAATGACTTCCCTACTTAAACCACTAAGATAGAAGAGTTAGAAACAATTATATAAAAATAGTTTATGTAAAACATTTTCTCAAGTAGTTTATAACTAAATATAAACAATTTTCCAATACAATTCGTAACCAAAAGCATCCAAGAGTAATTGAAACCAGTTTTCCAACAAGTCATTTTTCCAGAAAAATAACCAATCAAGCTTTAGAACCATTTCAAAAAATCCCTTTTTGGCATACCCAACCATTTCACAACCCGTGGAATCAACCATGATTGCTTCATTATGACATTTCCATAATCATGAGTGTTCTCCCGTCGATCTATGAAGTCGCCACAAGGTAATTGTTTCCCATGTCCCATTACACCTTTCGAACTGAGCACAAGGTCATATTTCAACCAAGCCTCATACATATAGTTATTGTTGTGCCATTAAACATTTGGCACCGAGTACATGGTCATATTTCAACCAAGCCTCATACATGAAACATGAACATGCACCACCTATTCCCATCAATCAAGCCAAACACCCTTTCAATAAAAACTCATTTTTATTGAAAACCATTTCCATTAAAACCATTTCATTACCAAACCATTTCAATTCCAAACCATTTCAATAAAACTCCCTTTTTATTGAAAACCAATTCCATCAAAACCATTTCAATCTCAAACCATTTCAATAAAATACTCTTTTTATTGAAAACCCATTTTTTATCAAACCATTTACAATGCCAGCAAATCCATAATTGAAAATCTACATTTTAAATTCAAGAAGTCAAATCACTTTTCACCACAATTCACCAAGATTTCACAATTTCATTAAAACCATAAATCATCACTAAAGAAGATTTATTCCATGCTTTGCACAATCAATTTCAGTCAAATAACCTAATTTAAAACTATTCCAATAAATTATAGCAAGAGGAGTAGAGAGCGAAGCCTCCAACCTTAAAGGTTTTGACGAAAACCCCAACGAACGAAGAACACACAAGAAAACCGGGTCGATTCTCAAATAATCCTCCTTATATATCTTCTCCTAAAAAAAAAGACCAATTATCATCATATTTGGAATCAAACCCTTATATCTACCCATAACGTGCATAGATCTATGAAACCGAGAGAAGAAGATAAGTAGATCTAAGTAGATCTAAGAAACTGATCAAGAACGATCACATACCTTAAGAATTTGGCTTCGATCTGCCAAGAGAAGCCTTCGGATTGCCTCTGGAATGATGGGATAACCCTCCTTGACCTTAGGAGAACCAAGATCCCAATTTAGGGCCACTTAAGAGCTTAAAATAGCCACTTAGAGGCAAAAACGCGTGAGATCTACCTTTATAGGATCTCATTTATGTGGTCGTACGATTAGTTCGCACGATTTGACAAATCGTGCGCTAACTGTGCGTTAGCTACTGCCTCGACCGCCCTTCTCACAAATTTTGGCTGCACGGTTAGACAAACTGCGTGCCAACAATGCAGAAGCTAATGCCTCCAAGGCCCACTGCGCAAGGTTTGGCCGCATGGTTTAGACAAACTTTGCACCGCCCATACGACTTCTCCTTTACCTCAAAACATCATTCCATGTTCTCCCGACTCTTCCATTAAACACCCTTAACTTTAAAACCATTAAAAGCATCAAGAAAGGTTACATACCAAAAACAAGGGGTACTAAATTCTCCCCACCATTGGTCTTTCCATCCTCAGAATGTAGAAAACCTTCAGCCAACTGAAAGCGTTCTGGCCACTGCTCTTTATTTCCTTTTCACGTTCCCAAGTCTCTTCCTGAATCTGACCATGCTGCCATAAAACCCACTCTAGACCGATGCTTTTTCCACGCAAGACTTTCTCTTGCCTATCAACAATCTGTACCGGGATATGTATCAATGAAGCATCCGCCTCTAGGTCAATGTGATCCCATCTGATCACATGGTCAGAATCAGGATGATACTTTTTCAACTGAGATACATGGAACACATTATACACCAAACTAAACCGTGGTGGTAATGGCAACCGATATTCCACCTCTCTAACCCATTCTAGTATCTCAAAAAGGCCAACGTATATAGGAGATAACTTTACCTACTTCCCAAAACCTTGATATCCAAGACTTGTAGAGATCCTCAAGAAGACATGACCACCCACAACGAACAACAACGGTCTTTGCTGAAGATCTTCATAATATTTCTGATGACTCTAATCCATCTCCATTCTCTTTCTAATGAACTGGATCTTCTCTATTGTCTCTTGGACAAGGCTTGGCCTGAATAGTGATGTTTCACCAGTTTCTACCCAACATAGTGGAGAACGACAAGGACGCCCATACAATGCTTCAAACAGATCCATGCGTATCTAGGATTGATAGCTGTTATTGTATGATAACTTCATTAAGGGTATATGCTCTTTCCATGAGACACCAAAATATATTACACAAGGTTGCAACATATCTTCCAAAGTTTTTATCGTCCGCTTGGATTGCCCATCCGTTTGAGGATGATACGCCGTGCTCAAAGTCAACTGAGTTCCGAGGGCTTGCTATAATGATTTCCAGAAACAAGATGTGAACCTCAGATCTCTATCTGAGAATAAATACACTGGTACACCATGCCTCTTTACTAATTCTAGGATATAGATTTTTGAAAGATCTTCTACCGTATGTGTTTCACGAATAGGGATGAAATGGGCCGACTTGGTTAGACGATCCACTATCACCCAAATGGCATCGTGTTTCTGAACCATTATTGGAATAGATATGAAAAAATCCATTGCTATTTGATCCCATTTACATATGGTATAGGTAATGATTGTAACATACCAAATGGTCTCTGATGCTCAGCTTTAACCTGCTGACAAGTTAAGCATCGCGAGACAAAAGTGGCCACCATCCTTTTCATATCGCTCCACCAAAACTGCGCCTTCAACGCCTTATACATTTTCGGTGTACCTGGGTGTATGACCCATCTTGAATGGTGGTAATCATGAAGGAGTTGTTCCTGAAAAACCATAGGTACAACTATCCAATCTCTGAAACACAAAACTGAACTAGCATCAATTTTCCAACCATCAATGGTCTCCCCACCATTAAGTTTTGAACTTACAACCAGACATTCTACATCAGATTTCTGTGATTTATTGATCATCCTTACCAAATCAAGAACAAGCGTAGATAAAAATAAAAATGAAACATCACCTCAGTTTTCATATTCCACATGCATGTCAGCTAATACCAACATCAACTACCATTCATCTAAAGCTACTTTCGCTAACTGAGCATATGAATTTCTACTCAATGAATCTGCCACCTAATTCCCGTTTCCTAGTGTGTACATAAAGTCAAAGTCAAACATCTAGAGATACTCCATCCACCTCCTTTGCCTCAGATTCAAATATAGCTATGAGAAAATGTGTTTCAAGCTTTTGTGATCCGTAAACACAGTAAATTTCTCACCAAAGAGATAATGTCTCCATGTTTTCAAAGAATGGATGACTACA
This sequence comes from Viscum album, assembly GCA_963277665.1. NCBI lineage: Eukaryota > Viridiplantae > Streptophyta > Magnoliopsida > Santalales > Viscaceae > Viscum > Viscum album. The sequence goes on along the minus strand of OY728166.1, from coordinate 1,401,972,519 downwards.
ACCAACTCCAAATCATGTGTTGGGTAATTTTTCTCATGCACCCTCAACTGACTTGAGCCATAAGAAACCAGATGGTCTCCTTGCATGAGAACAAAACCCAAACCTATTCTCAAAACATCAAAATACACCACATACCTCTGTCCCAATTCAGGCAAGATCAAGATGGGTGCTGTTGTAAGACGAACCTTCAGTTCCTGGAAAGACATCTGACATTCTTCTATCCATTGGAATGGAGTATTATTATTTGTCAAAGCTGTCATTGGTGACGCTAGTTGTGAGAAATCACGCACAAAGCGTCGGTAGTAACCAGGTAGACCAAGAAAACTTTGTATCTCAAATACATTCTTCGGTGGTTTCCAAGAGATAACAGCTTCTATCTTTTCAGGATCAACAAAAAATCCTTTCTCAGAAATGACATGGCCAAGGAAACGTAATTCCTGTATCCAAAAATCACACATTGATAATTTGGCATACATATGATGATCTCTCATGATTTGTAACACTGTTTCCAGGTGCACCTCATGATCAGCCCTTGTCTTTGAATACACCAAGATATCATCCATAAACACCACAAAAAAGAATCCAGATATCACTGAAATATCCAATTCATCAAAGTTATGAAGACCTCTGGTGCATTCGTTAGACCTAAAGGCATGAGGACATATTCGTAGTGGCCATATCTGCTTCTGAAATCTATCTTTGGAATATCCTCCTTCTGAACATGCAATTGGTGATATCCTGATCTCAAGTCAATCTTGGAGAACCACTGAGCTCCCCTTAATTGATTGAACAAATAATCAATGCGTGGAAGTGGATATCTATTATTTATTGTAACTTGGTTAAGCTTATGATAATCAACACACAACCGAAGAGTTCCATCTGCCTTCTTCACAAACAACACTGGTGCTGCCCATGGAGAAGTACTTGGTCGAATGAAACACTTTCTTTCTAGATCCTCTAACTACACATTAAATTCTCATAACTTTGTTGGTTCCATCCAATAAGACAGAAGGGAAATAGTACTGTTCCCCGTAAGGAGATCAATTGTAAACTCCACTTCCCTTAGAGGTGGTAACCCTGAGAAGTTATTGGGAAAGACATCTAGAAATTGATCCACAACGGCTGGAAAACTATTTTCCTCAATCTCTTCCATTGATTCCAAAGTCAACGCTGCCAGTTGGTAAGAGATCGTTCCCACCATTGGTTCCAACAAGCTCTTTGAACCTTTATTTACCATACACTCTCCTCTGAAGATATGGTCAATGTCATCCACAGTCGTGAAACTAACCGTTCTCCAATAACAGTCGATGTGAGCATTAAACATTATCAACCAATCCATACCAAGAATTACATCATAGATATCCATGTCCAACATCAAGGAGTTATATTTTAACTTAACTCCATTAATAGTTATAGCACATGCTCTACACACAAAGGCTTGACGTTCTCTTTCACCAAGAAGAGCTTTCAGTTTCAAAACAGAAGGCATCATTTCCAACTTTAAACATAGAAAGTCAACAACACTAGAAGAAATGAAGGAATGTGATGCACCAGTATCAAAGAGCACTTGCAGAAGGGTAGAATTAAAAATAATCATACCTATCACCGTAGATGGTCCATCCCGATCATTGACCATCATCTGCTCAGCTCCATATAATTGCTTCATCGCTGCACTACTTTCCTTGTTTCCTTGTTAAAATTTCCCTGGTTGAAGAGTCATGGTATTTCGATAATCACCATGGCTAGTTCTATTATGCTGATGAGACTAAATCTGTTGTCCTCTTCCTTTCGAAGCATACAATGCTTGTGATGCCTGAGAAGTGTCCCGAGCACCCGACCTAGGAGCACTGTGACAATAGCGCTGAATATGCCCCATCTTGTTGCAATTATGAAATGATCTAGGTTGTGCCATACACTCTGGATTTATGTGGTCAGTTGAACCACATTGAAAGAAACCTGATTTGCTCTGGGGTCATGGAAGAAGGTTCACTAATTCTGCCGTCTGGTTCTGATGTGTACTCGCACCATGGAAATAGGTATCCCTTTTCCTCTTGTTCGCAGCGATTGAGTTCCCACCGTTTCCTATAGGTATCATCATTCCTCCTCCCATCGATCTTGAGATATCATGTTCAGAAAAAGTCGCTCTGTTCACCATCTCTGTATAATCCGTAATACAAAGCACCGAAATCTTCAATCTAATCTCCAGCCTTAGCCCCGATTCAAAGATGCGTACCTTCAATGATGTACTTCACACAACCTATAGTGAAAAACGGACTAAGTTCATGAATTTAGCCTCATACTCTATGACAGAGAGACTGTCTTGTTTTAGGCTGAAGAAGTCTGTTGTTTTCTGGATCTTGAACGTGTGAGGATAGAATTATTTTTTGAAAAATTCTTCAAAATCCTCTCATGTAAGGGCTTCATCCAATTTATCATGCACCGCTAAATCCCACCACTGACATGCAAGATCCTTGAGAATATACGTCACCAACTTGACCTTGAGCTCTGATGGTGTGCCGATGAAATCGAAGATACGATTCATCCTACTTAGCCACACCTTTTCCTTTTCGGGTTTAGTATCACCCTGAAATTTCGGTGGATTTTGCTTCATGAACTGGATGGTATGATCCACATTTCGTGGGCCATTATGCTGGTTCCCCATATCCACAACTTGAAAATCTTGGACAATACTCTGAACCAGCTCTTGGTTCACCCATGGTTCAGGTGAAACCACATTCTCTGTAGCCTCTTTGGGTTGGTTCCACTGACGCCTACCTGGTGTCATCTTCTAAACCAACAACAAACTCTGTCAATCTCACTCTCTAGCAACTGATGGCTTAGAATTCAAATTCTATCACATCATCTATCACAACATTGTTTTTCCAAAAACAACATTTTTCCACGTTCATCCATTTCTGAAAACATTGAGCATGCTTTTTAAAAATCAAACCATTTTCAAAATACACCAACTACCCTATTTTCAAAATATTTCACTTGAAAACAATTTCTACATTTTTCAAAAATTTTCTCCTTGTGAAAAATCCTTACTCATTCCTCACAATGAGATATGAAATACTAGTGGGAAGTCATTCCTCTACAATGCATGTCATGCTCATCTCATTGGATAAACCCATGACAATAATATTCCCAACATTATATAAGTGTATCCAAAACACTTATGTACCCAAATCCCTGGTAACTTGAAGTTCATCATAAACGGGTTAGCTACGTCCTTTTCTGCTATACATTTCAAGTTCCGACAATCCTACTCCTATATAAGATTTTGACCCATGGAATAGACAAGAATGAATTTAAACTCCAAGACCAAGAACATTGATGACCACTTGTTAGGCGAGGACCAAACAAGCTGATACCATTTGTAATGACCCGCCAATTCCCATTAGCTTGAAAGCTCCACGAGTCATTACTAGGCCTTAAGTGACATCCCCAAGGTGCCAAAGGCTGGAAATAAATGCTGAAGGGCTTCAAATACAAGTGGGGGATGATTTAATCTTTAAGAAATAAAACCATAAACCAACCATTACCAAACATTTACTATATTATGCATGAAAAAATGAAAGACCAACCAAACAAACTTCATTTTATTTCAAACCACATTAAAGTACACAACAATGGAAGAACAAACCAAGTATCAAAGTTCACAATAGATAAACAACTCAATGCTCTCAAAAGACACTAAGACTCTGTGCTCCACAATCTCCAAGATCCACAACATCTCCCAAGCATCACCACGATCCACTAGCAAAAAGATGCTTTACCTTTACCAGTGTCCCGGAACATGACATCTGCAAAAGAAAAAACGTGCCAAATTAGGGGTGAGTATAAAACTCAGTAGGTTTTCCCACAATGAATTCCCTACTCATTCCACTAGGATAGAATATTTAGCAACAATTATATAAAAAAAGATTATATAAAACATTTTATCAAGCAGTTTATTACTAAATATAAACAAGTTTCTAAAACCATTCGTAACCAAAAGCATCCAAGAGTAATTGAAACCAGTTTTCCAACAGGTCATTTTTCCAGAAAAATAACCAATCAAGCATTAGAACCATTTCAAAAAATCCCTTTTTGGCATACGCAACCATTTCAAAACCCGTGAAATCAACCATGCATTGTTTGTTATGGCAGCTCCATACTCATGAGCGGTCTCTCATCGATCTACCAAGTCGTCACAAGGTAATTGTATCCCATGTGCCATTACACATTTGGCACTGAGCATAAGGTCATATTTCAACCAAGCCTCATACATGCAACATGAACACACACCACATATGCCCATAAATCAAGCTAAAACACCATTTCAATAAAAAAACCTTTTTATTGAAAACTATTTCCATCAAAACCATTTCAATACCAAACCATTTCAATTCTAAACCATTTCAATAATAATCCCTTTTTATTGAAAACCAATTCCATAAAAATCATTTCAATCTCAAACCATTTTAATAAAATGCCCTTTTTATTGAAAATCCATTTTTCATCAAACCATTTACAATTCCAGCAAATCAATAATTTAAATTCAACATTTTAAATTCAAGAAGCCAAATCACTTTGCACAACAATTCACTGAGATTTCACAATTTCATCAAAACCATAAATCATCACTAAAGAAGATTTATTCCACACTTTGCACAATAAATTTCATTCAAATAACTTAATTTGAAACTATGACAATCAATTCTAGAAAGGGGAGTCGAGATTGAAGCTTCCTTCCTCAAAGGTGTTGATGAAAACCCCAAAGAACGAAGAACGCACAAGAAAACCGGGTCAATTCTCCAAGAATCCTACACAAATCTCTTCTCCTAACACAACCAAGACCAGATCTCATAATATTTGGCATCCAAACCCTTATATATACCCATAACGTGCGTAGATCTAAAAAACCAAGAGAATAGAAGAAGTATATCTAAGTAGATCTAAGAAACCGATCAAGAACGATCACATACCTCAAGAATTCGGCTTCGATTTGCCAAGATAAGCCTTCAGATCGCCTCCGAAATGATGGGAGAACCCCCCATGACCTTAGGTGAACCAAAATCCAGAGTTAAGGCCACTTATGAGCTTAAAAAAGTCACTTAGAGGAAAAAACATGTGAGATCTACCATTATAGGATTTTGATTAAGTGGCTGCACGGTTAGTTCGCACGGTTTGAAAAACCGTGTGTTAGCTACTGCCTTGACCACCCTTCTCGCATGGTTTGGACGCACGGTTAGTCAGACCGTGTGCCGACCGTGTGGAAGCTACTACCTCAAAGACCCACTGTGCATGGTTTATACAAACCGTGCGCTGCCCGTGTGACTTCTCCTTTTCCTTAAAACATCATTCCATGTTCTCCTGACTCTCACATTCAACGCCCTTAACTTTAAAACCATTAAAAGAATCAAGAAAAGGGTTACATACCATAAACTGGGGGTACAACAATAAACCAATTTATATTTCAAAAAGATATGTATAACCTAAAATATGATGTTCTATATAGATCTCAATGTTTTATAAATGTTAAAGGTAAGGAAAGTTCCCCTTTTATCTATTTCCTTACTTAAAATTTTATATAGGGAACTTACATTTAATTATATAAAAATAACCCCTAAAATTAGATCCAAGGGGGGATATAGTAGAACTATTTGAATAAAATGGTTTTTGGACACGTTTCCAGTTTATTTTGGCCCTTAAGATTAAGGTTTAGTTCCTTGTTTTGCTTAATTTTACTTTAATAGCTGTACTTTATTTTAATCATTTTCACTGATATTTTTGGTATAAAATTCATTTTATATTATGAGACAAAAATTATTTTACTAATTACAACATTTGATGTCTATTTTTTAAAATTCAAATCATATAAGTGTGGAGTTTAAGATTAATGCTAATCTCACATATGTGTTAAGAAAGTAGGTTCTTAAAGTATAAACATTCAAAAGTTCAATAAGTTTTTATATCCAATTTTTAATATAAAAATGATTCAAATGAAATAAATTGGGTTAATATATATATAATTTATCTAAATTGACTTCAAAAACTAATTAAAAATATAATTTAACATTAATAATTATTTAAACAAAAAGGAAGTTCGTAACTAAAATCCAGTATTTTCACTGTTCATCAGAAAATAAAACTTCTCAAAAAAATACCAAAAGTTGAGCCAAATAAAATTTTTATATTCTGAATATAATAATAATTTCTATTTTGAAATTTTTTTTTATAAAATTGACAAAATTTATTTTTCAAAAATGAAATTCATTAAAAGGTTGTAAAACTCTGTCTTGCATGCAAGCTAAAACCATGTTTTGTATAACATAAACTTAATATAGTGGTGTGTATAAATAAAAATAGAAAAAAATTAATTTTATTCTAAATTAAAATATTTAAATGTCTTGGGGTGTTGCACAACTAATTTCAATACCCTCTTATCTCATGAAACTCACTGATCTAAAAGACGTCAAGTTCTCGTTGTATGATTTGATGGAGAAAGGCTCCATTATCCCAAGTATTTCAATATATGTAGCCCTCATTATCTTTTTCAAGAAGGTTGATGGTTATTTTAATCTATGTGTGTAATATCCTAGGATAAATCCAGTAAATATTAATATTAAGTACTAATTTCCCCATGTGGATGAACTATTTTAGCAGTAAAAGGTGGTGAAGTGGTTATCGAAAATTATTCTTCGATTGGGTTATCATCATCTCACGGATCCATGGTCTAATATTATGAAGACATATTTCTGGAGAAGTTATGAACATTATGAATATCCTAAGATTCCTTTTGGAATGGCTATAACAACTAAAAAATTTATGGATTTGACGATCCAAATATTCCATCGGTGTCTTGAAACTTTTTTCATGGTGTTGCTGGAATATTTCTAGGTTTATTCATGATCTAATAGTGAGAATGAGCACCATTTGAATCTAGTTTTGAAGATATTTAGGATTCACCAAATTTACTATAAAATATCAAAATTTAATTTATGGATCCATTAATTGAAGTTATGGGGTCTATAGATTTCAAAACATGTTTTCTCAATTGATCCTGATAAGGTGAAGGTTATCCTATCATGGGAGGAACCACATAACATATTTGAGATATGAAGCTTCCTTGGTATGGCTAGATACTATTAGAGGTTTATCAAGGATTTATCAATGAAATCATTACCTATGACTTATGTTAAAAGGAAAATGGTGAAATTCATTTGAGACTCTTAGTTTCAATCTTATTTTGAGGAATTTAAAATACTTCTAACATCATATCCTATTCTAATATTTTCAGAACCTAATAACGAAAATTTGGTATATTATTATTATTCTGGTGTCGGTCTAGGTTATGTTATCACATAGGAGTATCACATTGTGTCCTATTTCTCGCGTTATCTTTTTCCACAAGATAATAATTACCCCACTCATGATTTGGAGCTCATAATGTTTGGAATGTACTATGTAGCACCCTTGGTTTCAAGTTATTAACTCTTTCTTTATGATTTTTAAGTATTTAAAGTATATGGGTGAAGTTTGGAAGATTTGAGAGATCTTTTGGAATGTTTTTGGGATTTTATATAGGTGAATGATTAGTTCATGGTTTAGGAAAACCACAAAACATCTTTAGGAAACCATGAAAAATGATATATAAGCTAAGGAGAAGGCACACGAGCAGGCACATGGTTTTTCTAAATCATTGTAACACCTAAAAGAAACCATAAAATAGAAGATAATGGGAGTTGTAATGGTTGGCTCATGGTTTGAAAAAATTATGATCAAACCATGCAAAATTACTTCTTGGGAAAAAAGCTGGCACACTATTAGCAAATGGTTTCCCTAACCATGTAATTAACCATGCATGGTCAAAATTCTAGATCCTAAAAAGTGGATCTAGGTTATATTTGGGTTTTAATGCCTTATGTTTCCCCCAAAAGATCCCTAACTCTGTATTTTCCCTCTAGAAGGTTAGATAACCTCTCCCTCTTAAGTTGGAAGTGACTCGTAGATGTTTCTTGGTGAGTTGAAGCCCACCTATCATGGAAAGACCTCGTTATTGGTTGTTTTTTCATGGTTTTCCCTATATTTACATCTCTATATCTCTCTCTCAGTTTCTTATATATTCAACAATTGTGGATAAATATAAGATATTTCATGCCAAATATGATTAAATTTGGTCTTTCTGATGATAGGGGAAAAGATCTAGGGCAAGTTTGTGGAGATTTAACCCAATTTCATTAACTTTTGAGTGTCCTTCATTTTGGTCGTAAAACATTAGGTAGGAAGCTTCACTCTCAACTTCTATATTTAGAATTTTAAGTCTTGATTTCAAATTGATATTTTTGTGTGAAATTTATTGTGAATTTTCTATGTAATAATTTTTGAAAACCCACTTGGGTGACAGTTTTTTGAAACATAGAAATTATGTGTTTTGTAGATCGTGATTTGATTTTTGGTTTTAAAATGTTGATTTTAAAATGTATATTTTTCTGAAATTTTGGTAAATAGATTAATAAAAATGTTTTTAAAAAATGTATGTTCTATTGAAATAAATTTCAATGGTTGATTTGAATTGGTTTTATAGAAGGTTTTCAATATAAGAACTATTTTATTGAAATGGATGAAATAGTTGTTTTGGCATTGGTTTCTCATGATGTTAGTGTGTGTTTATGTGAATTCAAGATGGATAATGGTAATGAGGCTCCCCCATCATTATTGGGATGGGTAAGGGTCAGGACTCCCCCCTTCAAAATGGTTTATTATGTGACTACTTAGTGACAGGATGACTCACCAATCCCTAGTATAGGTAGGTCTTGATTTTTATGCATGGTTGGATTTGTGGATTAGTGATGTGGAATGGTTATGCCAAAATAGAATTTGTGAAGTGATCTTGGAAAATTTTTTAGTTTCTTTATTTAGAACTTGATGTTGTTTTGTGAAAATGGTTTCATTGTCACTTGTTTATATTTTGATATAAATAGTATTCGGTATTGTTTTATATAAAATGTTATTATATAAATGTTTCTAACATGTTTTATCCAAGTGGTGCGACTAGGGAATTCATTAGGTAAAATATACTAAGATTCATTACTCACCCCTTCTTTGGAACTTTGGCACTTTTGTAGATGTTTTTCACTGAGATATGTGAAAAGGCAAAGTATCACACATATTTAGTAGTAATTTTTGATACTTGGGATATTGGCGGAGTTGAATCATGAAGCATGTGGAGATTTAGATATTATTTATCTATCTTGAGTTTTGATAGTTTTGTCTTCCAATGTGTAATTTTATATTGTAGTATTCCCCTATGACACTCAGTTTTTGTTTGGTTTTGATGTAAATTAAATAGTTGATTTTTATTTCATTGTTTAATGCATCGTATAGTCTTTATTTGGTTATGGCATGTTTGGGTTGTTGTTTTATTCTTAATGGGAAAATCATCCTCTTTAGATATTGAAGCCCTTAGATATTTATTTCCATTCTTTTGAATCATGGGGATGTATCTAAAGTCCAAGTAAATTTCTAACGCCTTCTCAGGATAATGAAAAGAAGAGGGATGTTACAAGTGGTTTCTATTATTTTGATCCAAAATTAATTTGAGACAAGTGGTATCAACTGGTTCATCCTTTGTGGAACAAGTCGTCTAAGTCTTGGTTGGTCTTTGACTTGGTATTTGTTTTCAATCATGGAGTTGAATTCATTATGGTATATTCTTTGATTTGGGATAATAGAAATGATGAATATTGTAGGAAATTGAAATATAGAGCATAAAAAGACCTAGCTAACCAGTTTATACTAAACTTTATGATACCAAGGATTTGGGTACATATGTGTTTTGGAGACACTTATATGATTTTAATTATAATTGTCATTGGTTTATCCAATGATATGATAATCACATGCATTAGAAAAATTACTTATCTCTAGGTGTTCATATCTCATTTTCAGTAATGATTTGATGAAGTTTTTGGATTTTTGAAAAATGTCAATTTTTTATTCAAATTAAAGATTTTGAAAAAGATCATGGTTTTTCTATTTTGAAAGTAGTTTGATTTTCAAAAGAAAGTTGAAATTATTTCAAAAAGGTTTGAACATAGATAAACATGAATTTAGAAAGAATTTTTGTGCTAATTAAGATGTTTTAAAATTTGAAAGATTAAGGCTTTAGTTAATAGATAGAGATAATTATGGTGTTTTTTTTCATTTCTAGAAAATGGAACCCAGTAGGCATCATAGAAACCAACTCTAAGAAGCTGTTGAGAATGTTGTTTCACCTGAGCCACAGGTGAACCAACAACTGGTTTAGAGTATTTTTCAAGCATTTTAGGCTATGGTAAGTGGGAATAGGAGGGATGAGCCAAGGCAAGTGGATCATTCCATATAATTCTAGAAACAGATCCACCTATCATTCAGGGTGATTCTAAACCAAAGATTAAAGAGGTGTGGTTGAACAGGGTGAATTGGATCTTCAATTTCATCAGTACACTAGCAGAGTTGAAATTCAAACTGGAAACGTATATACTAGAGGATCTTACACGCAAGTGGTAGGATTTATCTGTGCAGGATAAATTTTTCCAAGTTCTTTCTTACAAAGATATTGAGGATTTATTCTACAAAAAAAATATATCCTCACACATTCAAAATTAAAATAGAAAAAAACTTCGTCAGAATAAATTAGAAAAACCTATCTATCAAAGGGTTTGTGATTAAATTACTGAATTTAGTGCTCTTTACACATGAATTTTCTACTAGTGTGTCCTTTAAGGAAAACATCTTTGAATTGGGGTAAAGGAAAAATATTTTCTCGAAGATTATTATGATTTTTGTTAAAGACTATACTAAGATGGTCAATAGTGAGACGATGGTTGAAAGAGAAATACCAAAAACTATGGGAGGAAGAAACATTTTTATACCCATGGGAAATGGTGGGAACTTTAAATATGGGGGAAAGTGGAAGAGGGACTCTTATTTCCAAGGTGGGAGCGTGAATCAAAATCAAATATATGTATCAATGAATCGTCCTCCAAATACAAATAGATGGTATGGATGTTTTTAATGTTTTTCATTTGATAACATGAAGAGATAGTGTACGACACCACCAAGATCATTCCACAACTACAATTAGATGGGGTATCTTCAGTGATATTATCACAGTGCTCTAAGGTCAGGTGCTCAGAACACTTCTCATGTATCATAGGCATTGTATGATTTGACAGGGTGAGGGAAACAAAATCAATCTCATCAGAAAAACAGAGATAACCATGGTGATTCTAGGAATACCAAGACTTCTCAAGCCATGAAATATCAACATGACAAAAAGGAGAAAAGTCCAGGGACAAAGAAATTATATAGAGCTGAACAAGTTATTGTGGATGAATAGTGTAGACCATCTACATTGTGAGGTACGATTTTTCTAAATTATAACCTTAGGAAAGTTTTGTTTGATACAGTTGGTTCATATTATTTTATATCTTATCATATTGTTTAATTTATAAGTTTAAAAGTTTATATGATTCCCTATGTTATAAAACATAAATCTCTTCTTGGTCATAGTGAATGTCGACCATTTTTGTGTAGAGAATGTTCTATAACCATTGATGGAACCAACCTAATATAGGATTTCTCTATGATGGAGATGGGTGCTTGTGATATAATATTGGGTATGGAGTAGTTAACAATGTTCAAGGCTCAAATCAACTATTATAGTAGAAAAATTATTCTTGAGACTAAGGACAATGTAGAACATCTTTTTATAGGAGAAAGGAATATAATGGTAGCTGCAATGGGCTTGTTGGCACTAGAAGTCTAAACAATCTCATACTAGTTGGAAACGTTAACTTTTTTATCGATGGAAGAGATAACAAATAGTAGTTTTCCAGTAGTTGTTAACAAATTCCTAGACATGTTTCCTAAGAATATCTCAGGGTTACCACTGGTAAGAGAAATGGAGTTTATGATTGATATCCTCCCAAGGAAAAGTCTAATCTCACTTCTGTTGTAATGACCCGCTTATCCTCATTGTCTTGAGAATACAAAAAGTAATTAATGTCCTTAAGTGACTTCCCCAAGGTTCCAAAGGATGGAAATAAATGCTGAAGGGTTTCAAAACAATTGGGGGATGATTTACTCTTTTTGAACATACCACAGAACCAACAACCACAACCAAACTAATCAACTAAATGATGCATGATAAAAACCAAGACAACTCAACCATTTATTATATCATAAACCAACCAAGAGTACCACAATGGAAACCAACACTAAATCAGAGTAAATAGTGGAATGAAAAACTAAAAGACTACAAGATGACAACCCAACTCCATGCTCCACAATCTCCAAGCTCCAATCATCACGAACCAGTCCAAGTATCACGAAGTAGTGCTATAAACATGGGACACTTTAACTTTTCCAACATCCCAGTAAATGACATCTGCAAGAGCACCAACATGCCAAAATAGGCAGTGAGTAATGAAACTCATTAGGTTATCCCCGATGAATTCCCAACCCATGCCTCTAGGATAAAACATGTTAGCACATTTATATAAAAAAATATATATAACACAATTCCAAAACACTTCACAATATAACAAGTTCCATGTCAAAACCATTTTCCAACAAAACCCATCTTTCTCAAGAAAAGAAACCAAGCAATGTTTCCAATCAAATTCACATTTCCATTTCATGAATCCCTTTTTGGCACACCCAACCATTTCACAACCCATGAAATCAACCATGAATTCTTAGATATGACAGTTCCATACTCCTGAGTGGTCTCTCATCGATCTACGAAGTCATCACAAGGTAATTATTCCCCATGTGCCATTACACTTTTGGCACCAGGCATAAGGTCATATTTCAACCAAGCCTCATAAATGCAATATGAACACACACACCAAGTATGCCCAAAAACCACACCATTCAAACCATGCCAAAACCATTTCAATAAATAAACCCTTTTATTGAAAACCTTTTTTCTGCAAACCATTTTACAAATCCAGCAAATCAAAATTTTAAATTTTATATTTTAAAATCAAGAAACCAAAACACTTTACGCAAACCATTCTTTCAATTTCCACAATTCCATCAAACCCATAATAATCACTAAAGAAGATTTATAACATGATTTTCACCACAAGTTCACAATCAAAACCAAGAAATTAAAACAATTTGAACTAAGACTTCAAGTTCTAAGAAAGAGGAATCAAGAGTGAAGCCACCTACCTCAACCAAATAGGGAAACCAACCAAGAACTAGGTCGAAACACCATGAAACCTCCTTAGATTCTTTCCCCTATCACCAACAAGACCAAAACCCGGCTTAAAAGTCATCCACTACCTTAGATCTACCCACCTTGGGCATAGATCTAAGGATCCATCAAGAGGGAAGAAGGATATCTAAGAAAACTAAATTAAATGAGACTTACCTCGATCAACCGGCCTCAAAACGCCAAGGAAAACCTCCAGATCGCTTCTAAAAATCTTGGTAAGTGTTCTCCCACCTTCACTAGAGAGAAATCCCGAGTTAGGGCCGTCTAGAAGCAAAAAGGAGTGGGTTAAATTATAAAACTAATTAGATCCTTAAAAATAAGATCTAAGTTGACTTCGCGCGTGGTTAGTTCGCACAGTTAGTCAAACCGTGCGCTAACAGTGCGGTAGTCACTGATTGGAATGAGCGCTCTGCATGACCTCCTTCCACGGTTTTCCCAAACCGTGTGCACACCCTGCGGTCTCCTCTGTCCAAGGTGAAACCACCTACACAGCTTTCACACGGTTTGGGAAACTCATGCGAAGCTCGTGCATCACAACCTTTTTTCCCTTTGACCCTTTAAAAGTATCCAAACTTTCCCAACCATTCCTCATATGCTTCATGAACATAAAAAGCATAAAACAAGGGTTACATACCATAAATCAGGGGGACTACATTCTACCCACAATTAGCCTTTCCATCCCCAAAAAGTAGAAAACCATCGCTTTCCTAAAAGAGTTCTGGCCACTGCTCTTTCATTTCTTTCTTGTGTTCCTAAGTCTCTTCCTAAATCTGACCATCTTGCCACAAGACCCACACTAGACCGATGCTTTTTCCACGCAAAAATTTCTCCTGCCTATCCAAAATCCGTACCGGGATATGTACCAATGAAGAATCTGGCTCTAGATCAACATGATCCCATCTGATCACATGGTCTAGAATAGGCTGATACTTCTTCAACTGAGATACATGGAACACATTATGCACTGCACTGAACCATGGTGGTAATGCCAACCGATACGCCACCTTGCCAACCCGTTCTAGTATCTCAAAAGGGCCTATATATCGAGGACATAATTTTCCCTGCTTCCCAAAATGACGATGTCCAAGCCTTGGAGAGATTCTCAAAAAGACATGATCACTCACCGCAAACGACAACGGTCATTGGTGATGATCCGCATAAGATTTCTAACGAATCTATGCCATCTCCATCCTCTTTTTTATCAATTGAATCTTCTCCGTTTTTTCTTAGAAAAGGCTTAGCCTAACTAGTGAAGTCTCACCTGTATCCACCCAACATAGTGGAGAATGACAAGGATGCCCATACAATGCTTCAAATGGAGCCATGTGTATCGAGGCCTGATAACTGTTGTTATATAAGAACTCCACTAAAGGAACGTGATCCTCCCATGAGCCACTAAAATCCATTACAGAAGTCCACAACATGTATTCCAATGTCTGTATCATCCTTTCAGATTGTCCATATATCTGAGGATGATACACCATACTCATATTCAACTGAGTTCCCAGGTCTTTCTGTAAGTATCACCAGAAAAGAGATGTGAAACTCGGATCTCTGTATAACATGATTGAAACTGGTATGCCATGTATTTGTACCACTTATCAGATATATATTTTTGAATGATCTTCCACCATATGAGTTTCATGAATAGGGATGAAATGGGACGACTTGGTTAGACGATCCACTATCACCCAAATGGCATCGTGTTTCCAGACCATTCTTGGAAGACCTGTAACAAAATCCATTGCTATCTGATCCCATTTCCACACTGGGATAGGTAAAGATTATAACATACTAGCTGTTTTCTGATGTTCTACTTTATCTTGCTGACAAGTTAAGCACCATGAGACGAACTCGACCACTTTCCTTTTCATGCTGCTCCACCAAAACTGCAACTTCAATACCTTATACATCTTCTGTGTACCTGGGTGTACAGACCATATTGAATGGTGGTAACCATGAAGGAGTTTTTCCTGAGCAGTTAAAGGTAAAACAATCTGATGAAACTACAAAAATGAACTCCCATCCAGCTTCCTTATCTTAATGGTCTCCCCACCATTGATATTTGAACTCATTTCAACACAGTATACATCGTATGTATGTGCCTCCTTTACTATCTCCACCAAGTCAGGAACAAACACAACTGGAAAGAAAACCACAACATCAGCTTAATCTTCACATTCCATATGCATGTCGTCTAGGACCGACATCAATTACCACTCATCTAATTCTTCTTTCACCAACTGATCATATGACTTTCTGCATAATGCATCGGCCACCGAATTTCCCTTAGCTGGTGTATACATCAAGTAAAAGTCGAACATTCAAAGATACTCCATCCATCTCCTCTACCTTAGATTCAAATATCATTGTGAGAAAATGTGTTTCAGGATTTTGTGATCCGTAAACATAGTGAATTTCTTACCAAAGAGATAATGTCTCCATGTTTTCAAAGCATTAATGACTCTAGCTAATTCCATATCATGTGTTGGGTAATGTTTCTCATGCACTCTCAACTGCCTTGAACCATAAGCAACCACATGATCTATTTTCATGAGAACACAACCCAACCCTGATCCTAAAGCGTTAAAATACACCACGTATCCCTGTCCTGATTCCAGCAAAATCAAGATGGGTGCTGATGTAAGGTGAACATTCAACTCTTGAAAAGATCTCTGACATTCCTTAGTCCATTGAAATACACTGTTCTTCTTTTTCAATGCTGTCATAGGCGAATCTTTTCATGATAAGTAACACACAAAGCATTGGTAATAACCAGCTAGACCAAGAAAACTTCGTATTTCAAAGACATTCTTCGGTGGTTTCCAAGAAAGAACAACTTCTATCTTTTTTGGATCCACTGAAACACCTTTCTCAGAAACAACATGGCCCAGAAAGCGTACCTCTTATATCTAAAAATCGCACTTTGATAATTTTTCATACAACTGATGGCATCTCAAGATTTCCAACACTATCACCAAGTGTTGCTCATTCTCAACCCTTGTTCTTGAATACACCAATATGTAATCCACAAACACCACAACAAAAGAATCCAAATATCTCTGAAATATCCAATTCATCAATGCCATAAAGACTGCTGGTGAATTAGTAAGACCAAAATGCATGACTACATATTCGTAGTGGCCATATCTGCTTCTGAAGTCTGTCTTCGGAATATTCTCCTTCTGAACTCGCAACTGGTGATATCCTGATCGTAAGTCAATATCAAAGAACCACTGAGATCCCCTCAATTTTTTAAACTACTCATCAATGTGTGGAAGTGGATATGTATTCTTTATCGTAACTTGGTTAAGTTTATGATAATCCACACATATTCTCAAATTTCCATCTGCTTTCTTTACAAAAAAACTGGTGCTGCCTAGGGAGACACATTTGGCCGAATAAAACCTTTTTTCCAGTTCTTCCAACTACACTTTCGATTCCTTTAACTTCGATGGTGCCATCCTATAAGATATAAGTGAGATAGGACTGGTCCCTGGAAGGAGATCAATCATAAACTCGACTTCTCTTATAGGTGGTAACCCTGAGGAGTTTTTAGAAAAAACATTAGGAAATTGATCCATGACTACTGGAAAAATATTATTCAAGATCTCATCCATAAATTCCAAGTTTAACATAGCTAACTAGTAAGAGATATTTTCCACTGCTGGTGCTGACAAGCCCATTGCACCTGCCTTCACCACTCTTTCTTCTCTAAAGAGATGCTCGACGCCATCCTTAGTTGTGAATCTGACTATTCTACTATAACAGTCGATGTGATCCTTAAAATCTATCAAAAAATCCATGCCCAAGATTATATCATAGAAATCCATCTTTAGCACAAAGAAATCCCATTTCATCTCAGCTCCAGCAACAGTTATAGAACATGCTCTACACACAAAGGCTCTACATTTTCTTTCACCAAGAGGAGTTTGAAGTTTTAACATAGAAGGCATAATTTCATGTTTTAAGTTCAGAAAATCATAAATAAAAGAAGCAAGAAAAGAATGCGATGTGCCAGTATCGAACAACACTTGCATGAGGGTAGAATTCAAAAGAATCGCACCTCTCACCGTAGATGGTCTAGACTGGTCATCCACAATCACCTGTTCCGCTCCATACAATTGCATTGTTGCTGCACTTTTCTCCTTATTGCCTTGTTGAGATTTCCCTGCTTGAGGAGTCATGGTATTCC
The DNA here is from genome assembly GCA_963277665.1 of Viscum album. Classification (NCBI taxonomy): domain Eukaryota; kingdom Viridiplantae; phylum Streptophyta; class Magnoliopsida; order Santalales; family Viscaceae; genus Viscum; species Viscum album. The sequence continues at coordinate 1,401,955,069 of OY728166.1, read as the reverse complement.
TGGAATCACCATGGCTAGCTCTATTCTCCTAGCTAGACTGGTTTTGCTATCCTCGCCCTGTCGAAGCATAAGATGCTTGCGACACCTGAGAAGTGTCACGAACACCCGACTGTGGAGCACTGCAACAATATCACTGAAGATTCCCCATCTTATTGAAATTGTGGAATGATTATGGTGGTGCTGTACATTCTTGTTTCGTGTGATCAATCACACCATATTGAAAACACCCAGTTTTCATCATGGGTTGTGGAGAAAGATTCACCAATATAGACGTCTAATTCTGATTCACACTCCCACCTTGGAAGTAGGTGTCCCTCTTCCGCTTGTTCCCAACATTAGAGTTCCTACCCATTCTCATGGGTATCATTATAATTCCACCTCCCATAACTCCTGAGATGTCTCTTTTAGCTACTGTTGCTCTATTTACCATCTCCATAAAATCCGTAATACAAAGCACAACTATCTTCGAGCGAATCTCCTATCGCAACCCTGATTCAAAGATGCGTTCCTTCAGCGACACACATGCAGCAACTTCTGGTGAAAAGTGAACTAAATTCATGAATTTAGATGCATACTATGTGATAGAGAGATTCTCCTGCTTCAGGATGAAAACTTTCATCATCCTATGGATCATGAACGTGTGAGGATAGAATTGTTTATTAATCAATTCCTCAAATTCCTCCCAGATCAGGCCTTAATCCACCTTAGCCTACAGCACTATCTCCCACCACTAGCATTCAAGATCCTCTAGCTCAAACGTTTCCAACTTGACTTTCAGTTTTGTTGGTGTGCCGATGAAATCAAAGATATGATTCATCCTACTCAACCACACCTCCACCCTTTCGGGTTTAGAATCACCCCGAAAGATGGGTGGATTCTGCTTTTGGAACTGGATGGAATGGTCTACATGCCTTGAATCATCCCTCTGATTCCCCGTGTCCAAAACCTGGAATGCTTGAACTATACTTTGGACTAGCTGCTGGTTCACCTGTGGCTCAGGTGCGACCACATTCTCTGCAGCCTCTTCCGTTTGGTTTCTACGATGCCTACCAGGTGCCATTTTCTATTCAAACAACGCACAACATTAGTCTCACTTCCTAGAAACTGAAGTCTTAGCATTTAAATTTTTATCACATCACTATCACAACATTGTTTTCCAAACATCCAGTTGTCCCCATTTACCCATTTATAAAAAATCTTTTATTTATTTTGAAAATAAATCCATTTTCAAAATACACCAACCATTCTCTTTTTGAAAGTCTTTCATTTTCAAACAAGTTTAAAATTTTCAGAAATCATGATTTTGCATCAAACCATAATGCATTTTTCAAAATGATATATGTACCCCCAGTGTAAAGTCATTCCTCTAATTCATGTCATGCTCATCTCATTGGATAAACCCATGATAATGAGATTTGTTATCCTATAAGTGTCTCCAAAACACTTATGTACCCAACTGTCTAGTAACTTGAAGTTCATCATAAAAAGGTTAGATACATATTTTTATGTGCTACATTCCAGGTTCTAGAAATCCTACTCCTTCCTAAGATGACCACCCAAGGAATAGACACGTAAGAATTCAATGCCAAGACCAACAAAACTGATGACTACTTGTTCCACAAAGAAAGGAATGATCTGATTGCATATTCCATAAGGACCGATCAAACTGATACCATTTGTAATGACCCACTTATCCTCATTGTCTTGAGAATACAGCAAGTCATTACTTGGCCTTAAGAGACATCCCCAAGGCACCAAAGGCTGGCAATAAACGTTGAAGGGTTTCAAAAACAATTGGGGGATGATTTAGCCTTTTTGAACATACCACAGAGCCAACAACCATAACCAAACTAATCAACTAAATGATGCATGATAAAAACCAAGACAACTCAACCATTTATTTTATCATAATCCAACCAAGAGTACTACAGCGGAAACCGACACTAAATCGGAGTAAATGGCCGAAAGAAAAACTAAAAGACTACAAGATGACAACCCAACTCCATGCTCTACAATCTCCAAGATCCAATCACCATGAACCAGTCCAAGTATCACAATGTAGTGCTATAAACATGTGACACATTACATTTTCCAACATACCAGTATATGACATCTACAAGAGCACCAACGTGCCAAAGTAGGGGGTGAGTAATGAAACTTAGTAGGTTTTCCCTGATGACTTCCCAACCCATGCCTCTAGGATAAAACATGTTAGCACATTTATATAAAACAATTTATATAACACAATTCCAAAATAGTTCACAATATAACAAGTTCCATGTCAAAACCATTTTCCAAAAAAACCCATCGTTCTCAAGAAAAGAAACCAACCAAAGTTTCCAATCAAATTCACATTTCCATTTCACGAATCCCTTTTTGGCACACCCAACCATTTAACAACCCATGAAATCAACCATGCATGCTTCATTATGATAGTTCCATATTCATGAGTGGTCTCTCGTCGATCTACCAAGTTGCACACAAGCTAATTATTCCCCATGTGCCATTACACTTTTGGCACCGAGAACAAGGTCATATTTCAACCAAGCCTTGTAAATGCAATATGAAAACACACACCAAGTATGCCCAAAAACCACACTATTCCGACCATGCCAAAACTATTTCAATAAAACAACCCATTTATTGAAAACATTTTTCCCACAAACCATTTTACAAATCCAGCAAATTCACATTTTAAAATTTCTATTTTAAAATCAAGAAACCAAAAATTTTGTGCAAACCATTCTTTCAATTTCCACAATTCCATCAAACCCACAAATCATCACTAAAGAAGATTTATAACATGATTTGCACCAGAAGTTCACATTCAAAACCAATCAATTAAAAAAATTTGAACTAATCCTTCAAGTTATAAGAAATAGGAATCGAGAGTGAAGCCACCTACCTCAACCAAATAGGAAAAACCAACCAAGAACCGGGTCAAAACACAACGAAACCTCCTTAGATTCCTTCCCCTATCACCAAAAAGACCAAAACATGACTTAAAAGTCATCCACTACCTTAGATCTACCCACCTTGGGTGTAGATCTAAGGATCCATCAAGAGGGAAGAAAGATATATAATAAAACTAAAGGAAATGAGACTTACCTCGATCAACCGGCCTCTAAATGCCAAGGAAAACCTCCAGATCGATTCCAAAATGCCCGGTATGTAACACCCCGAGATTTTATGAAAAATATTATTTTTAATTTCATTAATGTCTTTTGTTGTAAGCTACACCAAAAGGATCTTTCACAACACACATCTTTGAATTTCCTTGTATTAAACGCAATCACGACCTTCCTCGATAGCGTGTGTAGTACGCAATATCGAGTTTCACTAAACAACGATATGCTATTAAAATATTATTAAAACTAGCCGTTATGAATAGTAATAACCACTTTTTGAAATTTTGTAAATTTTATTTTTCGAAATGGACTTCATTTTTGGATTCAGAATATCAAAATTAGCTTAGGGTGAAATTTTGGTACATTTCGGATAACTTTCATTTTCTGATGAATAGTGAAAATTACTAAATTTTAATTAAAAACAACCTTTTTAATCGAAATAATTAATAGTGATAAATTATTAATTTGAGTGGTTTTAAAGTATATTTAGAATATATTTTTACAATTTAATACAATGCTGGTCATTGGATGTAATTCTACATTTAAACCAGACATAAACAAGTGTCAATCTTTTGATAGTTATTATCTCTTAAGAACACGCTATTTGTTTTGACGACGGGAATTAATTTTTAAATTAATTAATGCAACTGATATGTTTTGAATTTGGTAAAATAGACTTAATTTTTTAGTTCATAATATCAAATATAGATTAGGCCTAATTTTTGGTATTTTTCTGGAAACTTTCATTTTTTGATGAATAGTGAAACCACTAAGTGGTAGTTAAAAAAATGAATTTTTCATAAAACATAATTTTACCGCTTCTGTGAGTGGAATTTCAAAAATCCAAGAGACACGGTTGATGTTAGTAAGTAAAATGTGGTTCAATGAGATGAAAATCATTTTTGGTGAATAGTAACTTTTTACTTTTTTTTACCACGGTTAAAAGTAAATAGGGTAATTAAGGGTAAAAATGATATTATTATTACCCTAACACATGTCCTAATTCTATTGGATAAGTGTAACTCAACCAAAAACAACCTTAGGAATAAAATATGATCATTTAGGCCAACTTGGATTAGATTAGGACATTTATTATTAATTTATTTAAAGAAGGGTTAAAATAGTTAAAATCAAAGTGTAATAAGTAAATCATTTTTAATATAGGGTTATACATAAGATAAATTCGACTATAAATACTCATTAGAAAGATAAAAATATTTCCTACATAATTGTATTTTATTTATAATTTTTAGACATTAAATAATTTAATTTATTTATGACACAAAGATGATGCAGTAATTATCTTATTGATAAAATATTGACATAATTGATGTTATAAATACCCAAATAAATGTAATTTGAGACTTTTTATGAATTAAACTAATTTTATAGGTTAATATGACATGTTAGTATTGATTTAATTAACTTTTTTCGAACTAATAATTCTGTTATGAGTTTCACAAAAATCAATTACTAAATAGTGTCAAAATTGACATAAAATAGTTTTTAAAACAAATATTATATTATTAATTGTTATTTTATTCCTAAAAATATAAGGTTCGGCCAAATTAATTAGATAAGGTTATATATATTAATAATAAACAACTTGGGGTTCGTTTGGCTTGATATAGTAAGTTTATTAACCTTATAGTGTAAGAAAATAAGAAGACACGGTAAAAGTAAAATTATCTAACTTAAAGTTAAATATAAATGATAAGGTTAAAATAGGAACCTAAACTTGTCTAAATTCTATTTTATGAGAGAATTTCAATTCATACCCACCTTAGCATCTAAATAAATCAATTTGGAGCTATTTAAAACCGAATTTGGCTTTATAATAAAATAATATTTTTAGTTATTCCAAAGGTGCCCCTCTCCTCCCTTATAAAAGGGCACCCCCTCCCTCTCTTCCTCACACCACTTTGAGCCTTCAAGCTCGGCCAACCCCTGAAAAATTCTCTTCTACACTTCCCTAGAAACATCCTAGAGGTTCTGGTCTTCCTCAAAGACCAATGTTAGTGCCCTAAAATGAGATCGCAAAGAGGCGCTTCAAAGAAGAGGTAATGTCCGTTACCGATTCTTTAAACTTTATTTCTTCTTCCACTTCTTCTTCTTAGGTTGTTTCATTATGAAGTAATAACATCAGTATCAATAATATACTGATATGTTATTATAAGTATGAAACAACCCTATTTCACCATCTATCCATCCTACGGAAAACGAAATCACCGCGCGTGCGTACGTACGGAATACCGTCTCCACGCCGTGGTGAAATCTATTTTCCACCACCACCTTACTTGGATGGGTATAATGGTGTAAATAATAACTATATATGATTATTTTAAAGTGATATTTATTCTTAAATAGTATAAATACACTCCAATACAGTCCCACGATCATGAGAACGATATCATCGCTCGTGCGTACGTACGGACTACCGTCTCCACGACGCGATGGGATTCATTCTCCACTTTAACCATTCATGAATGATTATAAAGTATATATAATAATTAATAATGAAATATATGACATAATAATGATACTGTATTTATGTGTATATATATGTATGTCATCTACTTAATTCCATTCAACTCAATAAGGAAACGAAAACAGCGTTCATGCGTACGTACGACCTACCGTCTCCATGAACGGTGTATTTCTTTCCATTTACTGATTTATTATATATATGTATATTATGAATACATATTATATATAAATCATGTTTTATATTCTGGAATTAAGTAATCATGATCTAAGTAATCATATGAATAATTACAAGTCAAAACACGGACGACAAATGAAACAATTTTACCCAAAACGCTCTTTAACATGGAATTTACAAAAGAACGGGTAATATAAAGTCATAAGTGAACCATATATGATATCATAACAATGAGTATGATTCTGGAATAAGTCAATGACATTATTTAAAACATTATACAGGAGGTTCGGACACTTACGAAGCAAATCGGACCTAAGGTAAGGGAAATATCACAATCTCATTTTTATCCGAGATTGTTTATACTTTGGCATTTACTGGGTTGTATTTTATCATCCACATCCATGTTTCCTCAATATGTAATATTATTTCCATCCACCTAGAATTGTTTAAATCCAATTTTACCCTTCGGTGAGTTTTTAGTAAAGGATATGAAAGGAATCTTTTGTCGTTTTTCGTACGAGGTACTTTTTGACTTTTCTGACAAAAGTACGAAGAATGTTTTTTTAACTTATACGGCATGAATTGATTTTTAAATCATTATTTCCAAGAATATTACTTTACATGTTTTCAAGTTTATTTTTAATCAACTTCTTTTAGTTTATAATTGTATGACATGTTAAGAAAGGAAATGTGTTTTTAAAGTAGAAAGGATATTTTCCTCAAGAATGGAGTTCAAGTGTTTTATCAAAATTATTTTCCATATAAGATAATAAAGGGTTCTGTTTATATCCCTATTATTACATTGATTTGATTATGTTTTTATGGAATTATTTTTATGATTTCCTTTATCTTATATGAATTTTTTTTAATGATGTCACGATGTTTAAGATTCCCATTTTTATTACATTGGTTATGCTATGATGTATGGTTTATGATTTTGTGGCACACATAATAATGGTATCATTATGAGATGGGTGGGACCTATATCTCCCTCCAATGCATTGGGTAAAGATTTTATATCTCATGAGATAGACATGGCTGGAACGATAGGTTAAACCGATTTAGTAAAACAGGACTGAAACGAGGAGTGAACTCAGTTCAGAAATGGACTTTGTCCACTAAGATAGTCTTGGCAATGAGTCTTGACTAATAAAAAATGATTCTCTATGATTATGTTTGTATGCCACAATGTTTAATATTTTATGTTATGATTATTGGGATTACATTTCACTACTATGATTTATCCCATGTTATGATATTATGATCTCTTTTGCAGGTTAAGATTTCCAAAATGTTTTGTTCTTATGAATATGATGTGATTGATTTTTCTTTTGTTTACCCTTACTAAGAATTTGAGCTCACCCTTTTATGTTTTCTTTTCCCCAAGATATAAAGAAAGGTTTTAGGTAAGAAAAAAAAGGGAAGATCATTATGGTAGATGTTGAAGATCTTTCACCATGATTAGAATATTACGTTCCGAGTTTCCAAAGACACTAAACTATTACAGTCCTTGTGTGTGTGATTTTTTTATGTAATACGTATTCCGCAAAAGTAATGTAATGTCCTTATACGTCATGCTTTGGGTATCTACAATTGGTATCAGAGGAAAGGTTTAGTCAACCTTTGGAAACTAGGATGCAAGAACTTTAGTGAGATCCCTAGAGATATTTCTAAGGTATGTCTAGGGATGTCCCTAAGGTTAAGTATAAGTATAGGTTATAGTCCTAGAATTGCGCTAACTATCTTAGAATTAAAACTAAGATGTTATATATTGAAGGTACTCCCCCTTTATTATGTTTTTTTCCCTAGCCTGATTTTTTCCTCTCATACTATTCTCTTGGGGTTTTAGACGATGACTGGAACCCGAAGGAACCGTGTTGATGAATGCAATGGACAATGCAATGATTGTCCTCCTGAACAAACAAATGCTATGGGAGATGGAGTACAAAATCTTATTGATATACTTACACAGGCTATGAATCATTCTGGACTTCCAAATGAGCAGAGAAGGGAACAATATTTTATTGAGTCCTTCATGAGGCAACGTCCACCATCTTTCAGTGGGTCTTCTGATCCACTTGTTGCTGAACAATGGATCAGTACCACTGAAAAGATATTTTCAGTTCTTCAATGTTATGAACATGATAAATTCATCTTAGCAGTATATCGTTTGGAAGGTGAAGCTGATCAATGGTGGAATATTATCAAGAATACGAGGCAAAGAGATGAAATTGAGTCCATGGAATGGGACGAGTTCAAGAACTTATTTTTCAATAAGTACTTCACTCGTATTCTTCAAACAAAGATGGAGAAGGAGTTTCTTGAACTAAAGCAAAAGGATGATGAATCTATTGGTATATACGAAGCGAATTTTACAAGGCTTGCAAGGTATGCATCTGGATTTATCATCCAACCTGAAAGTAAAGTTTATCTATTCTTCAGTGGATTAAAACCAAATCTTCGAAGGGAATTAGCTATAACAGACTTCAGTAGTTATAAAGAAATTGTGCGTTGTGCTATTAAGGTATAAATGGAAGTTGGTGTTACTTATCCATCTCATAGTTTTGACAAGAAACGAAAGATGGAGTTCAAGGAGAAATCTCAGAATAATGGTGAAAAGAAGATGAATGTTTCCTTATGATCAAAGTGTGGAAAGAAGCATGGTGGAGATTGTCTTAAAGGGACAAGTAAATGTTTCAAATGTGGAAAGGAAGGTCATCGGGCATTTGAATGCCGCAATGATGGGAAGAAGATGTCTAATGATGAAAACAAATGAAGGGATACACAAAATGAACCTACTACACTTCAATGCTTCAAGTGCAAGGAAATGGGGAATTTTGCTAATAAATTCCCTAATCCAAGGGTTAGTGATGATCGAAATGAGCAACCACTTAAGGCAAAGGACAAAGGGAAGTCACATGTGATCACCATTGGCAATGTTGAATATGATAACTATGTGGTGGAATGATTAAGTGTTTATATAATGGGATTCCAAAATAATGTTGTATATAGTATCATGGAATATTGGAATATTTATGTATTGGTCTATTGTGGTTTTCAATAATTTTATGGTACTGGTAACCATGGAAAGTGATTGAGATATTTTTGGAAAAAAGATGATATGCGCATAATGAAGGGAAAACGAGAAAATGAAATATTTGACAGTATTCATGAGCTCATGATTGATATAAGGACTAAGTGATATCATGGTTTGAGTATATAGAATTTTGAGGATTTTGGTATGTGGAAAGTGTTAACTTTTAACTGAATTCATGTTTTCACTAAGGTTCAATGGGTATTCAAGAGAATACATGATTAAGGCCTTTGAATGTTTGGAATGTGACCAACAAGACATATCTTATGATATATGGGGATCAACGATGGTATTAAATCTCTGGTAATCATTTTCACTATATTATGAGAGTAGACTGCAGTATTATGGATAAGCCTAAAGATTGGAATGGATTATGTTGGACATAAGTTAGTATTGTTTAAGGATAGAATTTTTTTCGATATTATTGATGGGATGTTATAGTAATTTAGTTTTAGAAAAAGGACAACCTGCAGGACGAGCGACAAACCATCGCATCGGACAAGGCCGTGGGAATCGAACCCACAACCGAAGTGCGACTGGACTTTATTTCCTACCACTAGCCTACAGGAAGTACCTGTTTAGTAGAAACTAGTTTTATTATATTAAGCAGTATGATATATGAAGTATAAGTCCATTTTAGGAACCATATATCATTAATCTCACTATAGATGGACTTATGTATTTTTTTGATAACTTTTCTAACCTTTTGTTTGAGACAGATGAAATGACCCATCATTCTATCACATGATCTGCTAAAACATCAAGAATGACAAATTCAACTTCATTTATTTAAGAGATGAAGTGAAAATTGTCCATAGAACGACCAACGGTGAGACTATACCGAAATCATAAAAGTATTTCTTCTAATTCCAATTTCATCAACTTTAGGGAAAAGATCTTGAAAACCAAAAATGTTGTCCTAGTGCTCTTATATCTGATGAATCAGATGGTACCTTAGATCGTCACAAATTTATGGCTTTTTGATTGCTGGATTTTCCATAGCCATGTTCTCTACCACTCTCCATCAGAACATGATGGTTATATTTCTCTTCCATATCCATATTTTTACTTATGTGGAAACCTAGTGATTAGTTTATTTGGGTAACCATTACATTTCATACTTTTGTTTTTAAAGATTGGTTTTGGTATTCCTTTTTACGATGTGGGTTTCTATCAAAGAAACTTTCGAATAGTAAACCATTTATAACCCCGATGAATTTTGAGGGCGAAATTCATTTTAAGGGGGTAGAATGTAACACCCCGAGATTTTATGAAAAATATTATTTTTAATTTCATTAATTTTTTGTGTTGTACGCTAAACCAAAAGGAGCTTGCACAACACGCATCCTTGACTTGCCTTGCATTAAACGCAATCACAACCTTCATCGATAACGTGTGTAGTACGCAATACAGAGTTTCACTAAATAACGATATGCTATTAAAATATTATTAAAACTAGCCGTTATGAATAGTAATAACCACTTTTTGAAATTTCGTAAATTTTATTTTTCAAAATGGAATTCATTTTTGGATTCGGAATATCTAAATTAGATTAGGGTGAAATTTTGGTACATTTGGGATAACTTTCATTTTCTGATGAATAGTGAAAATTACTAAATTTTAATTAAAAACAACCTTTTTAATCGAAATAATTAATAGTGATAAATTATTAATTTGAGTGGTTTTAAATTATATTTAGAATATATTTTTACAATTTAATACAATGTTGGTCATTGTATGTAATTCTACATTTAAACCAGACATAAACAAATGTCAATCTTTTGATAGTTATTATCTCTTAAGAACACACTATTTGTTTTGACGACGAGAATTAATTTTTAAATTAATTAATGCAACTGATATGTTTTGAATTTGGTAAAATAGACATCATTTTTGAGTTTATAATATCAAATTTATCTTAGGCCTAATTTTTGGTATTTTTCTGGAAACTTTCATTTTTTGATGAATAGTGAAACCACTAAGTGGTAGTTAAAAAAAATGAATTTTTCATAAAACTTAATTTTACCGCTTCTGTGAGTGGAATTTCAAAAATCCAAGAGACACAGTTGATGTTATTAAGTAAAATGTGGTTCAATGAGATGAAAATAATTTTTGGTGAATAGTAACTTTTTACTTTTTTTTACCACGGTTAAAAGTAAATAGGGTAATTAAGGGTAAAAATGTTATTATTATTACCCTAACACATGTACTAATTCTATTGGATAAGTTTAATTCGACCAAAACCAACCTTAGGAATAAAATATGATCATTTAGGCCCACTTGGATTAGATTAGGACATTTATTATTAATTTATTTAAAGAAGGGTTAAAATAGTTAAAATCAAAGTTTAATAAGTAAATCATTTTTAATATATGGTTATACATAAGATAAATTCGACTATAAATACTCATTAGAAAGATAAAAAGATTTCATACATAATGGTATTTTATTTGTAATTTTTAGACATTAAATAATTTAATTTATTTATGACACAAAGATGATGCAGTAATTATCTTATTAATGAAATATTGACATAATTGATGTTATAAATACCCAAATAAATGTAATTTGAGACTTTTCATGAATTAAAATAATTTTCTAGGTTAATATGACATGTTAGTAATGATTTAATTAACTTTGTTCGAACTAATCATTCTGTTATGATTTTCAGAAAAATCAATTACTAAATAGTGTCAAAATTGACATAAAATAGTTTTTAAAACAAATATTATATTATTAATTGTTATTTTATTCCTAAAAATCTAAGGTTCGGCCAAATGACTTAGATACGGTTATATATATTAATAATAAACAACTTGGGGTTCGTTTGGCTTGATATAGTAAGTTTATTAACCTTATAGTGTAAGAAAACAAGAAGACACGGTAAAAGTAAAATTATCTAACTTAAAGTTAAATATAAATGATAAGGTTAAAATAGGAACCTAAACTTGTCTAAATTCTATTTTATGAGAGTATTTCGACGAATACCCACCTTAGAATAGAAATAAATCAATTTGGAGCTATTTAAAACCGAATTTGTCTTTATAATAAAATAATAGTTTTAGTTATTCCAAAGGTGCCCCTCTCCTCCCTTATAAAAGGGCACCCCTCCCTCTCTTACTCACAACACTTTGAGCCTTAAGGCTCAGCCAAACCCTGCCAAATTCTCTTCTCCACTTCCCTAGAAACATCCTAGATGTTCTGGTCTTCCTCAAAGACCAATTTTAGTGCCCTAAAAGGAGATCTCAAAGAGGCGCTTCAAAGAAGAGGTAATGTCCGTTACCGATTCTTTCAACTTTATTTCTTCTTCCACTTCTTCTTCTTAGGTTGTTTCATTATGAAGTAATAACATCAGTGTCAATCATATACTGATATGTTATTATAAGTATGAAACAACCCTATTTCACCATCTATCCATCCTACGGAAAACGAAATCACCGCGTGTGCGTACGTACGGAATACCGTCTACACGCCGTGGTGAAATCTATTTTCCACCACCACCTTACTTGGATGGGTATAATGGTGTAAATAATAACTATATATGATTATTTTAAAGTGATATTTATTCTTAAATAGTATACATACACTTCAATACAGTCCCACGATCATGAGAACGATATCATCGCTCGTGCGTACGTACGGACTACCGTCTCCACGACGCGATGAGATTCATTCTCCACTTTAACCATTCATGAATGATTATAAAGTATATATAATAATTAATAATGAAATATATGACATAATAATGATACTGGATTTATGTGTATATATATGTATGTCATCTACTTAATTCCATTCAACTCAATAATGAAACAAAAACAATGTTCATGCGTATGTACGGCCTACCGTCTCCATGAACGGTGTATTTCTTTCCATTTACTGATTTATTATATATATGTATATTATGAATACATATTATATATAAATAATGTTTTATATTCTGGAATTATGTAATCATGATCTAAGTAATCATATGAATAATTACAAGTCAAAACACGGACGACAAATGAAACAATTTTACCCAAAACGCTCTTTAACATGGAATTTACAAAAGAACGGGTAATATAAAGTCATAAGTGAACCATATATGATATCATAACAATGAGTATGATTATGGAATAAGTTAATGACATTATTTAAATCATTATACAGGAGGTTCGGAAACTTACGAAGAAAATCAGACCTAAGGTAAGGGAAATATCACAATCTCATTTTTATCCGAGATTGTTTATAATTTGGAATTTACTGGGGTGTATTTTATCATCCACATCCATGTTTCCTCAATATGTAATATTATTTACATCCACCTACAATTTTTTAAATCCAATTTTACCCTTCGGTGAGTTTTTAGTAAAGGATATGAAAGGAATCTTTTGTCGTTTTTCGTACGAGGTACTTTTTGACTTTTCTGACAAAAGTACGAAGAATGTTTTTTTAACTTATACGGCATGAATTGATTTTTAAATCATTATTTCCATGAAGCTTACTTTAAATGTTTTAAAGTATATTTTTAATCAACTTATTTTAGTTTATAATTGTATGACATGTTAATAAAGGAAATGTGTTTTTGAAGTAGAAAGGATATTTTCCTCAAGAATGGAGTTCAAGTGTTTTATCAAAATTATTTTCCATCTAAGATAATAAAGGGTTCTGTTTATATCCCTATTATTACATTGATTTGATTATGTTTTGATGGAATTATTTTTATGAATTCCTTTATCTTATATGAATTTTTTTTAATGATGTCACGATGTTTAAGATTCTCATTTTTATTACATGGGTTATGCTATGATGTATAGTTTATGATTTTGTGGCACACATAAAAATGGTATCATTATGAGATGGGTGGGACCTATATCTACCTCCAATGCATTGGGTAAAGATTTTATATCTCATGAGATAGACATGGCTGGAACGGCAGGTTAAACCGGTTCAGTGAAACATGACTCAAACGAGGGTGACTCGGTTCAGAAATGGACTTTATCCACTAAGATAGTCTTGGAAATGAGTCCTGACTAATAAGAAATGATTCTCTATGATTATGTGTGTATGCCACAAAGTTTCATATTTTATGTTATGATTATTGGGATTACATTTCTCTACTATGATTTATCCCATGTTATGATATTATGATCTCTTTTGCTGGTTAAGATTTCCAAAATGTTATGTTCTTATGAATATGATGTGATTGATTTTTCTTTTGTTTACCCTTACTAAGCATTTGAGCTCACCCTTTTATGTTTTCTTTTCCCCAAGATATAAAGAAAGGTTTTAGGTAAGAAAAAAAAGGAAGATCATTATGGGAGATGTTGAAGATCTTTCACCATGATTAGAGGATTACGTTCCGAGTTTCCAAAGACACTAAACTATTACGGTCCTTGTGTGTGTGTTTTTGTTATGTAATAAGTATTCCGAAAAAGTAATGTAATGTCCCTGTACGTCAAGCTTCGGGTCTCTACACAGTAAGTGTTCTCCCACCTTCACCAGAGAGAAATCCCGAGTTAGGGCCGTTTAAGAGAAATAACGAGTGGGTTAAATTATAAAATGGATTAGATCCTTAAAAATAGGATCTAAGTTGACTTCGGGAAAGGTTAGTCCGAACGGTTAGTCAAAATGTGCACTAACCATGCGATAGTCACTAATTGGAAGGGGAACTCTGCATGACCTCCTCGCATGGTTTTCCCAAACCGTGCACACACCGTGCGGTCTCCTCTATCCAAGGTGACACCACCTACACGGCATCCGCACGGTTTGGGAAACCTGTGCGAAGCCCGTGCATCACCACCTTTTTTCCCTTTGACCCTTTAAAAGTCTCCAAACTTTACCAAACATTCCTGTTATGCTTCATGTACTTAAAAAGCATAAAACAAGGGTTACGTACCAAAAACCGGGGGTACTACATCTGTATTATCTAATGGAACCAACGGAATTAAGGAAATTGATGGTGCATCTAGAGGATCTGGAAAGAAAATGTTTCATTTGGAAGAGACCATATCTATGGGAATCACTAGTTTTTTGGTCAAGAAGGTAGATGAAAATCTTCATGTTTGTGTATATTATCATAATCATAACAATGTTATGATAAAGAACTGGTATCCACTTACATGAATTAATGATCTATTCTATCAATTGAGGGGATCTCAGTGGTTATCCAAAATTAACTTGCGATTAGGGTATCCCCAATTAATTGTTCGGAAGAAGGATATTCCAAAGAGATATTTCAGAGGAAAATATATCCATTATGAGTATGTGATTATTCCTTTCGGTCATACAAATATCCTAGAAATATAAATGGAATTGATGAATCAGATATTTCAATGGAATCTTAACTTGCGATCAGGGTATCCCCAATTAATTGGGAATATTGAGGGATGATTGTTTATATTCCAAATTATCATAGTGTTATTTTTGGATAAAAGAGGTATGTTTCATTCGATATGTAATCTCTTAAAGAGGATTTTTTATGGATCTCAAAAATATAAAGGTTTTTATCTCTTTTAAACCACTAAATAATGTCTTGCAGATACAATTTTTTTTATCCTAACTGGTTATTACCGATGTTTTGTTCATGAATTTTTATAATTAGCTTTACCATTGACAACATTTAAAAAGAAAAATGCTCCATTCCAATTGGATAAGGAATTCCAGAAGCCTTTTCAAGAGCTAGAGGTTCACCTTACATCAGAACCAATATTGATTTTTCTTGAATCAGGACAAGGTTACATGATTTATTGGGATGATTCGAGATCTGGGTTGGGATGTATTCTCATATAGGGAGATAATGTTGTTGCATATGACTCAAGGTAGTTATGGGTTCATGAGATGAACTACCCAACACATGATTTGGATATAGCTGTCATAGTCCATGATTTGAATACATGGAATCATTACCTCTTTGGTGAGAAATTTACCATGTTCATGGATCATAAAATCTTTGAATTATTTTTCCCACAAATGGATTTTAAGTTAAGATAAAGAATATGGATGGAGTATCTCAAAATTTACAACTTTGACTTGATGTAAACACTAGTTAAAGGAAATTTGGTGGCAGATGAATTATGTATAAAGTCATATTCTATGTTGGAAAAAGAATCTTCAGATGAGTGGTAGTTGATGTCAGACCTAGCCAACATGTACTTAGAATGTGAATACTGAGTTGAAGATATAGCCTTATTTCCAGTCTCATTCATTCCCGATTTGGTAGAAATTGTTAAAGAGGCATAAGTATCCAATGAAAAAATCTTGTAATTGATGTCAAAACACAATGGTTGGGAGGCTATCAAGGGATGAAGGCTAGATGAGAATTCAGTGTTTTGGTTCATAAATTGGATGGTTTTACTTATGGACTATCTGGAACAACTTATTCATGATTACCACCACTCAAAATAGGATATTGATCCTAGAATAAAAAATATTTATAAGGAATTTAAGATATATTTTTGGGGGATCAACATGAAAAGAGAGGTGACTAAATCTGTTTTAATATACTTAATGCTTCAGAAAATTATAGAAGAGCATCAGTGGCTAGCAGGTATGTTGTAGTCTTTACCTATCCTTGTGTAGAAATGGGAGTAGATAACTATAGATATTTCAATAGGTCTCACAAGAATAGTTCAAAAACAATTATCCCATTTGGGTGATAGTGAATCATCTCACAAAGATGGATCATTTCATTACTATTATTGAATCTCATACACTGGAGGAATTCTTAAAAATATATATCTAATTAGTGGTATAGAGGCTCGTCATACCAGTTTTGATTGTATTAGATAAAGATCTAAGTATTACATCGTGTTTTTGGAGATCCTTACAGAAATCCCTTAGGACTCAGTTGAAAATGAGTACAACGTATCATCCGTAGATAGACAACCAATCTAAAAGGACGATACAGACCTTAGAGGAAATGTTTCAGGATTTTGTAGTGGATTTTTGTGGCTCATGGGAGGAACACATAACATTGGTGGAGTTCTCATATAAAAAAATATCATGCCTCAGTACATATGGATCTTTTTGAAGATTTATATGGTAATCCTTGTTTCATTCAACTTTTTTGGGTGGAAATAGCTAAGACTTCACTAATTGGGCTGAGACCTATCTAAGAAACAATAGAGAAGATTCAGATTATCGAGAAATGAATGGATACATACCAGAGTCTTCAAAAATTGTATGAAGATCATCATCGATGATCGGTTTCATTTTAGGCGAGTGATCATGTGTTCTTGAGGATCTCTCTAAAGATTGAACATAGTCATTTTGGGAATCAGGGAAAATTATATCCAAGATACATAGGTCCTTTTGAGATATTGGAACAGGTCTATGAGGTTGAATATCAGTTGGAATTACCACCATGGTTCAATGTGGTGCACAATTTGTTTCATGTATCTTAGTTGAAAAAGTACCAGCCTAATCATGACCATGTGATTCGATGGGAACATATTAAACTAAAGATGTATGATTTATTGGAACATATCCCAGTGCGGATTTTGGATAGGAAATAGAAAGTCTTGCATGTAAAAAGTATCAGTATAGTGTGTATTTTGTGGAAACATGGTGAGATTTAGGAAGAGACTTGAGAATTTGATAAAGAAACGAAAGAGAAATGTTCATAACTCTTTTATAGAAATAATGGTTTTCTACTTTTTGGGGACATAATGGCCAATGGTGGGGAGAATTTATCACCCATGGTTTGAATTAATTAACCATTTATTTATGACTTTTAAGTATGTAAATTATATGGGTGAAGTTTGGGAGAGTTTGAAGATCTTATGGAATGATTTTGGGGATTTCCTATAGGTGAATGGTTGGTGTACAATTTGAGAAAACCATAAAACATATACAGGAAACCATACATAATGGTACAGAGGCTAAGGAGAAGGTGCACAGGTAGGCATATAGTTTTTTCAAATCGTGCAGTTTCCTAGGAGAAACTATGTAATAGGAGATAGTGGTATTTGGCATGGTTAGTGTATGGTTTGGAAACCGTGCAAACCCAACATGTAAATTTCCTTCTTAGGATATATGCTAGAGGAAATTTAGTGCATAGTTTGCCTAACCGTGTGACTATCCATGCACATTAAAAAAATTAGATCTTAAAAAAGTCTATTTAGGTTGTATTTGGGTTTTAATGAATTTTCCCCAAAATATCCATAACTCGGGATTTTACCCTCTCAAAGGTTTGGGAACCTAACCCCATATAATTGGAATCAATCTAGAGGTGTTTCTTGGTGTGTTGTATCTCTGTTATCGTGGTACGACATCATTCTTGGTTGTTTTGCATAGTTTTCCTTAGACCAACCTATCTCTTTCTCTCTCTCTTAGTTTCTTAGATCTACTTCTGATGTGGTTATATCTAAGATAATTGATGTCAAATATGATTATATTTGGTCTTATTAATGATAGGGGAAGATATCCAAGGTGGTTTTTTGGAGATATAACCTCATTTCATTGACATTTGAGTTTCATTCTTTGTTTTCGTCATAAAACCTATGGTAGGTGGATTCAATATCAACTCCTCTATTTAGAATATTAAGGATTGATTTCAAATTGATTATTTTGTGTGAAATTGATTTTGAATTTTATGTGTAATGATTTTTGAAAACCCTTATGAATGACGGTTTTTGGAAACATAGAAATTGGGTGTTTTTATAAAATGCTCTTTGGTTCTTGGTTTTAAAATATTGATTTTAAAATATGTATTTTTTAGAATTGTGGTAAATAGATTAATATAAATGTTTTAATTAAAAGGGATGGTTTTTTGAAATTAATTGGATTGTTCGATTTGAATTTTTTTTGGATAGTTTTCAATGAAAGAATAATTTTATTAAAATGGATGGAATGGTTGTTTTTGAATTCATTTCGCATAATGGTTAGTGTGTTATTGTGCAATCTGTATGGATAAGGGTAAGGAGTCTCCCCTATCATAGTGTGATGGATAAGGCTTATGGATATACCTCATCTAAATGGTTCATTAAGTGTCTTCTTAGTGAAATAATGAATCACCGCTCGCAAGTATAGGGAGGCCTAGGTTTTCATGCATGGTTGGATGTGTGGATAAGTCATGTGGAATGGTTATACCAAAATAGAATTTTTGAAATGATTTTAGAAGATTTTTTTGGTTTCTTTATTTTGAACTTGATGTTGTTATGAGCAAACTTTTTCATTGGAACCTATTTATATTTTGATATAAACTATTTTTATATTAATATTTTTAACATGTTATATACTAGTGGCGTGAGTAGGGAAGTCATCGGGGAAAATATACCATGTTTCATTACTAACTCCATCTTTGGAACTTTGGTTCATTTTGATATATTTTTTTCCAAGATATGGGAAATGTTAAAGCATCACACATCTTAAGTAGTACTTCGTGATATTTGGGATGTTTTTAGTGTTGGAGCATGGAGCATGTAGAGCATGGGAGATTATTTGGTTGTATTGAGTTTTGTTAGTTTTGTCTTCCCTTGTGTACTTTGATATTGTAGTCTTCCACTCTGTCACTTGGTTTTAATTTTATTTTTATATAAATGAAATGGTTGAGTTTTCTTTCATTGTTTCATGCATCATATAATTTTTATTTGGTCATGGAATGTTTGAGTTATTTTTTTATTCTTAAAGTTAAAATCATTCCTCACACGTATTAAAGCCCTTCAGAATCTATTACCAACCTTTGAAATCGTGTGGATGCTTTTAGAGTCCAATTAATGTTATACCACCTTCTCAAGACAATGAGAAAAAGTGGGATGTTACATACTATCTCAATAATACTCTATGAATATTATTGATTTTGATGCTCGCAAATACCATTGTCTGTTTTACTAATAAAGTTACTTTGTATTTTTTTTCAGGAATATATTTTTTGATATATTTATCATATTTAGGGGTTAAAATATTTTTTTAATATATTATGGAAGTGTTTTAATGTATTCTAGAAACACTATTTATATCCAACATTTTTAAGCATAATGTTTGGTTTTGAAACCATACATTTGGAATGAAAATTATGGATCATGTACCCTACACTGTTGGAAATGTATTGATCAATAAACCTATGTTTAAAGGATTAAATATATGGTTCATAAACCCTACTT
The DNA here is from genome assembly GCA_963277665.1 of Viscum album. Taxonomy (NCBI): domain Eukaryota; kingdom Viridiplantae; phylum Streptophyta; class Magnoliopsida; order Santalales; family Viscaceae; genus Viscum; species Viscum album. The sequence goes on along the minus strand of OY728166.1, from coordinate 1,401,935,098 downwards.
CTGTAAATAGTCATAGGTTTTAAACCTTATATTTAGAGTTAATATTGATGTGAAGGAACCCAGGTTTGATATAGTCAATGATGGAATTTAAAATTAAAGATATTATCTTTATTTTCTACAATGATATTACAATAAGTAAATATCTCCTTAAATAAATTTTGTTACCAATTAAAAGTTTCATATTCATTGGATTAAATTGTACTTATTTCTATGGAAATTTTTGACTCTATGGAATGGTTTTCAATTCTAATGATTGCGATTTTTCAGGTGATATTATTTTATCTGTTTAACTGAAATAAAGGAAAATTTTTCTTATTAAATAACAATATTATTTTCATTTTTGATGTCATGTGAAATATATTTTTGAATATTGAACTATAGATAAAGAAGAAAGATTAAACTTCTATATTACTCTAAAGAGTCTAAAATTTGGATACATACATGTTTCAGTCTCATGTCAAGTAAAACTGTTACTTTTGTTACTACAATTATTTGTATATTGATGTTTTTATCAAAGATTATTCAGAACCAGGATATTTTTTAAGATGTTCATTCTCAAAGACATTTATTTTTGAAGGAGAAGATCCATTTTCTATCAGTTTATACTAAAAATGTGAACAACACTTTTTTTATTCAATCAAATCAATATCTATTGATTTTTTAGAGTTTTGACTACTCGGACTCAGTCATAGTGGAGTATTAGCTTCTCTAACTAAGATTTATATTTTTGGTTCCCTGTAAAATAACCAGAAGACTTTGTAAATGCCTTATTATAAAGATTTCACCTACTTATACTCAGTTGTTAAAGTTATTTTGATATGTGTATATGTTTAGTGAAAATCACCAAGCTTACTAAGAGAGAATTGGTGGAGTGGAATAGGAGATATTTTTGCCTTGAACTACTATAAAAATTGACATTTCATTCTTCTATATTTATATGATGCTCAACTTACTTAGGGAAGATAATGCTTCATATTATCATAAATCATAAAGAATGTTAAAAGTAATAATCTGTCTATGAATATTGAAAATACATAATTCACCACATCTTGTCTATCTTTGTATTATTCTCCATTAAGAATTTATATCAGATGAGTGATTTTTGAAGATAGTAGATAAGCTCTAGCAAGCTCAATATAAAAGTTCTATACAATGAAATATTTCAATGATAGAATGAAAAAGAAAATATGTTAATGATTCGTGATCCTTAATTCAATGGTGATAATCCTGTATGTTGAAAATATTTCATGATTATCTATTTGAAAAATATTGGATTCAAAGAATACATGAAGATCATAACTTCATATGATATCCCTAAAAAACCAAAAACATGGGATTCTACCAAAGAAGATAAGTATGATATCAATTCAAAAGAAATGAATGGTATTATTTATAGACTTGGTCTAAATGAATTCAACTGAGTATCTCAATTTTCTACTACCTATGAAATGTGAAAAAATATTGTTGTTTCCTATGACAGAACCAAAAATATCAGATAGTTAAGTTATGCTACTGTATATATGAAATTTTATACCTTCAGAATGTATTATGGTGAAATAGTCACCCAGATGAATGAGAGATAGACAGAGATAAACAATTATGCTTCATCCTTAAGAACCTCAATTTCACAATCAGATCTGGAATTTAAAGAAATCATATTTCACCCTCTAAATGGAATCTAATATTTACTTCTATATGAAAATCATCACCAGTAAAGATTTAACAATGAAATAATTGATCAAAACCATGATGATGTATAAATAATAAATACAAGAATAATATGAATACCAAAAAATGATAAAAATGAAATATACTACCCTTAAGTTACTTCTTAGAATCATCAAAGGAAAAAAAAATATTTAAATGATTCTTAGTGTCAGTATTATGGAATGGAGAAGGATCAATTAACCAGAATATTTAAAAAAAATTATAAGAAAAAGAGAGGTTTCCATAAGACCTACAAGAAAGATGAAAATGGATCTAAGGATGTAAGATACCATGAATTTAAATAGATTGTACATATCATACTAGATTAGACATAGTTAAAAGAAGAAAAGAGAAAGGTGGATTAAAAATAAAAGTAAAATCAGATGAGAAATAATTATGAGTGAAAAGTGAAGAAAGTTATGAAATCTACTTTGAGTGTATCTAAAGACTCCAATATTTCTTCTAAATCTGATATATAAAAAGAGAAAAAAATACAAAGGAAAATATTTTCTTTATTTTTAAGGAAAAAGATGACGTACAAACCTGATATTATTTAACTTCTGATTCTAAAATATGATCTAACATAAAATTATATTCTTATTACTCCATGTTTGATGAAATATATGATTTTTTTAGTAAAAATAATAATTCACTAAAGAATATTATTAATTGTTTTTGAAGAGAAAAAGATGTTATGTTAAAACAACATCAAAAAATAAAATAAAAATTTAACAAAACCACTTCAAAATGTATTGATCTTAAAAACAAAATAAAATAACTACAACATAAAGTAGAATCATTCAAAAGTTCTACTTTTATATTAACTAAAGGATCAATTAAATTCTTGGGAAAACTATTATTAAAAAGGAAAAATATGGAATATGAATCAAGGATAAAAAATCAAAATTATATAGAAATTATTTTAAACATTTTTCTAAAAAAAGAACATATCAAGATTTACTAGTTTTTATTATGGAATAAAAGAACATTAAACTAATGAATTATGTTTAAGAAATCAATAAATAATTGTAATTAAAAAGTAATTTATTTCTATAAATATTTTTGAATTATGTACCACACTTTTTGGAAAGATTAGGAAAAGCTGGCTTCTGAGATCTTTGCTTACTGACATGGCTGAACCCAAGAAAATTTGCGTACAAAAAAGCTATTGTTTAAATTATTTGTAGGGAAAATGCCACAAGAACCAAAATACAATTTGGTTTATTGATAGTGACATATTAAGACACATGAGTGTAGACTTCCAATTTTCATACACTAGAAAACATGGATGGAGGACTAATTTCCATTAGAGATAATTCTAAGGAGAAAATAATTGGATTTGGATATGTTGGATATCCTAAATCAATTTCAATATAAAAAATTACTATATGTTCAAGGGTTGAAGAAAAATTTGATATTTAATTCTCAAATCTATTATGATTGATTTTATGATGATTTTTCAAATAATTCCTTATTAGTTTTTAAAGAAAAATTGCATAAAATTAGAACACACATAACTAAAAATTTGTATACCTTGGATTTTAATTTCTTATGTAAACAAAACTTGAATTATTTAACTATTGAGACCAACGAATCTTGGATCTAGAATAAGCGACTTTGACATTTTAATGTGTTTAATTTCTATAAATTTTCAAAGAAACACTTAGTTTCTAATTTCCCTATTCTTAAGTTTGATATAGATAGATTTTATGATGCAAGTGTAATTGGAATGAAACAAAAGGAATCCTTTAAATTAATTGATAATGTTTCTACATACAAACCACTTGAACATATCTACATAGATTTTTTTGGACAATAAAGTGTATCATGTTTGGATAGAAAATTATATGATTTTATTTTAGTTGATGAATTTTCAAGATTTAAATGAGTTTATATTCTAAAATCTAAAAGTGTAGTTTTCTTTATTTTTGAAATCCATTGTAAAATTATTCAAAATGAAAAATAATTTTAAATAAGTTTTTTATCAAGTGATCAAGATGAATAATTTGAGAATAAAGAGTTTACTTCTCTTTTCTTATACATAGGTATTAAAAACATCTTCTCTACACCAATAACACCTCAAAAAATGGAATTCTAGAAAGATTAAATAGAATTATTCAATAAATGGAAGTAATTATGTTAAACAAATATAGTCCTCATACTAGTTTTTGGTAAGAAGTTATAAACACATATTTCTATATCATTAATAGAGTTTTAATAAGGTCCCATTTTAAAAAGTAACCCTTTTAACTATGGAATAACATAAAACCTAAAGTCAAGTACTTCAAAATATTCGGATGCAATGTGTATATCTCAAATACTATGGAGAACGTTGGTAAATTTTATCCAAAGGCTGATGACGGAATATTTTTAGGATATTCTACTACCTCAAAATCATATAGAGTGTATAATAAAAAATAAAGTATTTTTTAAGAATCCAATCAAATAAAGTTTGATAAAAGTGATAATTTTGATAAAATGAGAAAAATATAGATGATGTTTCTGATTCATTAGACTATATGAGACTTGAGTCACCGAAGATTGATTTTGAGAATAAAATAAGTGGAATTCAGTATAGTTCAGAAGAACATGAAATTGATGAACCTGAAATTGTCTTACCTACACAATCTACATCATTAAAGGATCACCTCTAAAATCTATTATAAGAGATCGAGATATTAGAGTAATAACTTGAAGGAATGTCAGAAACATAACTGAATTTTATGCCTTTATATCTTAATTAGAACCTAATACTGTAGAAGAAGCATGGGAAGATTAATAATGGATAATGGCTATGAAAAAAGAATATAACCAATTCAGTATAAATAATGTTTTGGAATTAGTTTATAGACCAACCCATTATCTATTAATAAGAACCAAATGGGTTTTTAAAAATATACAATATAGTCATGGAATAATCAATAGAAATAAAGCTAGAATAGTAGTTAAAGGATATAATCAAGAAGAATGAGTAAATTATAATGAAAAATTTGCACATATTTCAAGATTAAAAGCTATTAGAATCCTTCTAGATTATGCATCTAATATAAATTTTAAGTTATATCAGATGGATGTAAAATCACCTTTTTTAAATGGATATTTACTAGAGGATATTTATATTGAACAACCACTAGGTTTTGAAAATCCACATATACAAAATTATGTTTTTAAACTTACTAAATATCTTTATGGACTTGAAAAATCACATAGATCTTGGTATGGAAGAATATGCTATTTTATATTGGAAAATAGACTTTCTATAGGGTTAGTATATCCAAATATCTTTAAGAAGACAATTTTTTATAATATATTATTTGTCTAGATCCATGTAAATGATATTATTTTTGGTTCAAAAAAATAAAAAACTTTGTAATTATTTTTCAAAATTTATGGAAAAATAATGTGAAATAATTATGATTGTAGAATTGAATTTTTTTATTAGATTTCAAATCTATCATAAACATTATGAATTTTTTTTAAATCAAAGTAAATATATTATTGATTTATTGAAAAAATTTTAATTGAAAGTTATAAGACTTATATAAATCCCATGTGTGATAATTTAAAACTTGATTTGGATGAAGTTGGAAAAATAAATGAAAACATGATATACCGAGCTATGATTGGTCATTTACTATATCTTAATGTTTGAATACCAAAAACAATGTTTTCTTTTTGTCTATGGGTCAAAATTCAATCAAACACAAAATAATTACATCTTACTAATATTAAAATATATTTTTTATATTTAAGAGGATATATTTTCGAATCTCTACATTATCCAGAAAAATTATTCTAATTTAATTTAATATTTAGATGTTGATTTTTGGGGATGTAGATTAGATATAAAAAATAAATCAAGAACCTATTACTTTTTAGGAAAAGGTTTAATTTTATGGGCAAGTAAGAAAATATTAAGTCAATAAAGTTTCTTTATGACTTTTCTATTCCTCTATGTTTTGAAAATCACAAACACTTTATCTTAAGGAAAATTATTTTTGCCTATGGTTTATTTTCATAACTAAAATTTCCCTTCTCTAAAGAATTTTTTTATCCCTACCTCTATTTTCATTATTTCATTTTATAATATCTCTATATCAAAATCATTTTATTACTAAGTCTAAAATTCAGATTCTTATGAAAACCCTCAGAATCTTATAATTTCATGAATATAGAGTGTTTTGTATTCAGATTCTAAACTCTCTAAAAAAAAGATTATGAATTCCCTGAAATTCTGACTCTAAATTGCCTAAAATTCAAATCCAAATTCTCTGAAATTAAGACTCCCAATTCCATGAAATTAAGATTCCAAATTATATAAAATTAAGACTCTGAATTCTCTGAAATCCAGACTCCAAATTCCTCATAATTTGGACTCTGAATTCCTCAGAATTTAGACTCATAATTCCTCATAATTAAAACTTCGAATTCCTAAGAATTCCAACTTTGAATTCCTCAGAATTCATATTCCAAATTCATTGGAATTCAAACTCTAGAATCATTAGATTTCATATTTTCGATTGTTTGTAAAAAAAAATCTTAATTTTCATGTCTTATTGACTCTGAATGTTTATTTGGTTAGAATATGAATTTTATTTTTCCTTAGACTCCAAAAAAAATATTTGGTTAAGAAAAATCATTGTATTTCTATGAAATGATGTCATATAATCTATTTGAAACTAAACCTTTGTTGAGTGACATGTGTACAAGTCCATTTTAATTTTGAGGAAAAATATGACCATTGGAGGAGGGAGCTGAACATTGGAGTTATGACTATAAATAGGAGCTCATTTGAAAGAGCTAAAAAACGGTTTAATAAATCTAGAGATTACGTGCTGAGAAGTGATTTCTAGAGAGAGAGACTCTCATGCTTTGTGCATATCGAAACATATTTGTCAGTTTTCTTTGTGAGACTCTGATTTTTGTTGAGTAAAATCAAGGGATTTTGGAGATAGAAAGACAGAGGTGCTGACTACCTTAAAGATCGAGGGATTTTGGTGATAGTAAGACATATTATGATATTCCTATCAAGGGATTACTCTGGTGTTGGTAAGATAGACTTTATAGAATGTATAAATCGAGAGACCTTTATCCAAGGTTGTTGGATACCCTACTCTTTGGGTTAAAAGATTTACTAATTGTTAATTTTTTTTGTTTCAAGTTTTATTTCTATTATATTTTGATAAAGGAAGAAAGAATAACTTTCTTATAATTTCCTATACTTTTTCATACTCTGATACGTAAGATTCTATACGCTTTAAGGTTGGATCTTTTCCTTGTAAAATTTCCTAAAGTTTCATTTCTGGAACCATATTTCCAGAACATATGAAACTTTTTATATAACTATTTTAGGGTTTATGAATTTACCTTATTTAACATTATTAAACCTAGTTTTCCTTAAGGTTAAAAATGAATGTTTTTAAACTTACTATTCACCCCCTCTTATAATTGAGCATCTACATTCGTATTTTGATCCTATAATTGGTATTAGAGGAGGACTCTAAAATAATTATATTCACATATATGTTTTCTTGATAAATTTTTCCTTGTTCTAAATTTTATTTCTTAACTTTTCTTGCTTATGTTTTCTTATAGTTTTTTATTTTTTTACAAACATTTTCTATTAAATTTTTTTCTGGAATTATATTTTATTAACAACATAAATGAATATTGGTTCTATTGATAATATAAATCCTACTTTACCACCTATTTTTAATGTTAATTATTATGAGTACTTGAGAGATCGAATAAAGAATTTTGTTATTAACACTGGAGTAGACAATTGTTTCATGCATACTAGAGATTATAAAATTTCTGACTAGGAAGTTAAAATCATTACCAACCAAGAAAATTTAGAATATCAACTAAATTAAAAGGTAAACAATACTTTGTTGTGTTCTATAACTAGGAATATATATAGTCAAATTTCTTCTTGTGAAGCTGATAAATACATCTTGAAGAAAATTGAGGTTACTCATTTTGGGACTTCAAAAGTGATAGAGACTAGAAGAGCTATGCTTAGAGCATAATATCATGGATTTCTATTTTATTATGGAGAACTAGTTTGCAAAGTGAAACAAAGGTTTACGACCATTTTCAACAGTCTATAATCTATGGGAGAGAAAGGTCTTGATGATGAAGCTTTTGTGGACAAGATAATTGACACCAATCCTACTGAGTGGGAATAAAAAACGACTGCTATTGAGGATAATAGGAAAGTATCTCAAATTACTCATGATGAGATTTTTGGAACTCTTCTTTAATATGAAACTAGAATGAATAGAGACACTAATATGAATAAGAAGAATAATGAAAATGGAAGTGTAGCCTTTACTACTATAAAATTTAAGACTCTGGAAAGGGTTACAAGATCCAAGTCTTAGAAAAATCACTATTCTATCTGAATTTAGTGAAAGTGTGCTTTCTAAAAATGAACTTGCTAATCTTTCTCAAAGGATGAACAAGATAATGGGAAATAAAGACTTTCAGTATAGATACAAGAAGAAAGAAAGAAAAGATAAGAAATATTTTGAAGTAACCTATTATGAATGTAAAAGTGCTAGACACATCAGGCCATATTATACTATGTTTAAAAGAAAATATTGGAAGGAAAAGAATTATGAGAGAAATTGGAAGAAGAATTACAAGACTAAGGCTAAGAAATTTTTAAAAGAAAATTATACCTGGAGTTTCAGGGGTTTCGACTCATCTGATGAATCCTCAGAGATTGAATCTTCTAGTCAGAATAATCTTAGTCTTCAAGCCAAACTACCCATTGAAAATTATTGTTTTATGGCTATGGTACAAAATGAAGAATCTATTACTAATTTATCGTTGAATGAAAATTATAATGATGATAAATATTTTGAATCTTCCTCATCAGATGATAATATTTTACTTTCTTATGAAGAAGTTTCTAGATTTTCTTAAACTCCTTGAAAATGAAAATTGTAAAATTAAAAATAAATTAGAGAAATAAAATTATAGAATATATATTTTAACTAATGAGGCATCAAATCATTATAAGGATCTTGATTAGAAATGTTTTGATTTTTTAAGTGTTTCAAAAAACCTTGAGGAATTTAATTCTGAGAAGGATAAACATTCTAAGGATCTTGAAAATGTAATTTCTAAGAAAAATATTTTAGAGGAAAACTCTAGTTTTAAAACTAATGTTTTTTAAGATAAAAATTTTGTTATTAAACTAAAGATAGAAATTTTTTCCTTAAGGAAATGTCTATCAAACTTTACCTCTGGTAAGGAAAAAATTAGCAAGATGTATTCCCAAATTCATCCTTTAAGGAATCGTTCTGGATTTTGTTATACCTTTTCTAAACTAGTTTTTAGCAATAAATTTTTTTTCTCCAAAGTGATCCATTTATCACTAAATTCCTGTGTGGTGGACATTGGGAGATAAATTTTTCTTTAAAAAAAACCCAATATTTAGGTTTTTATAAAGAATATTTTTCCAAGAAAATGTGGATTCTTAAAATTATACTTTCTAAAATTTCTGGATCCAAGAATGTTTGGATTCTAAAAGTCTAACTCTTTTATTTTTATGAAAATAAAGAAAGTACAAACAAAAATACATCATACATGGATAGTGTAAGTTCCCAGCATATGACTGGTAACAAAAATTCCTTTGAAAATATTATCAAGATGAAAGGATGAGAAGTAATTTTTAGAGATAATGCTCAGGGAGAAATTGTTGGTATAGGTAATATTATCCTTCTTGGAAAAACATTGATTTCAACTTTTTTATTTATTAAAGGTGTTAAGAACAACCTCATTAGCATAATTCAATTATGTGATGAAGGTTACCTTATGAATTTTAGGAATGATAAATTCTTGGTACACAATTCCACAAAAGAGTTTATTCTTTCTTCCCATAGGTAAGAGAATGTATACACACTAAACATTGAAGACCTTAGGATCCAAGATATACCTTGACTAAGTGCAATGGAAGATCAATATTGGTTATGGAATATAAGTTTAGGACATTCTAACCTTAGGAACCTATGAAAGATCTTGAATAAAAGGCTCGTTAAATATATACCAGATATTAGATTTGATTCTTCAAAAGTTTGTGATCCTTATCAATATAGAAAGCAACATAAATCAAGATTTAAATCAATCAGTGAAGTATCAACTTCTGATGCATTAAATTTAGTTCATATGTATCTTTTAGGATAAACACAAGATAAAATTATAGAGGGAAAACATTTTGTATTTCCCTTAGTTGATGATTACACTAGATTTACGTGGGTCTATGATCTTGAAATGAAATTTGAAGCCTTTTCTTATTTCAAAACTTTTAGATCCCAAGTCAAAAATGAGAAAAACCATCCTTTGATAACTATTCATAGTTATCCTAGAGGAGAATTTCAAAATTCAGATTTTGAAATTTTTGTAGTAAGAAAGGCATTACTCATAACTTCTCATCACCAAGAACTCCTCAACAGAATGGTGTTGTTGAAATAAGAAATAGAATTATTCAAGAGATAACTAGAACCATGTTGAGTGAATATTCTATTACTAAGAACTTTTGGGATGAAGCTATTAGTAGCGCTTGTTATACTATAAATCGAGTCTTATTCAGACATTTTCATAATAAAAAACCTTACGAATTATGGAATGGTAGAAAACGAAGACTTTCTTAATTCAATGTATTTGGTTGAAAATTATTCATCCTGAATACTAAAGATAACTTACATAAGTTTTCACCCAAATATGATTAATTAATTTTCCTAGGCTACTCTACAACTTCTAAGGCTTATAGAGTTATTAATAAAAACACGTGTACTATTGAAGAAACAGTACATATTAAATTTAATGAAACTGATCCTTTTTTTTAAACAACCCCAACCTACATCTTCAGATGTGTTTTTAAAAACTGATTTTCAACCCATAATAAAAGATCCTTATAATAAAAAAATGTTCAAGAAAATATTTCTGAACCATTTAACCCAGAAGATTTCCTACCATATGTTGATGAATAGGTTTTAGAAAACCCAAATCAGTTGTTTCTTATGAATTATCCCAGTAATAGTATCATTGGTGATGTAAATCAACCTATTAGGACTAGAGGTTCCTTAAGAAATAAAGTATAAAATCTATAATTACTTTCCCAATTAGAACCAAAAAGCACTAATGAAGCTTTTGGTAATGATGATTGGATTAAATCCTTGTAAGATGAGTTAAATTAATTTGAAAGGAACAAAGTCTGGACATTGGTTGATAGACCTAAGGAAAATCCTGTAATTGGAGTAAAATTGGTCTTCGAAAATAAATGTGATGAAAATGGAATCATAGTAAGAAATAAATCTAGATTAGTTCCTAGACGCTATAATCAACAAGAAGGAATAGACATTGAAGAAACCTATGCTCCAGTAGTTAGACTTGAATCTATTCTTATTCTGTTTGCCTTTGCAGCATTATTTATATTCAAACTTTTTCAAATGGATGTAAAATGTGCTTTCATTAATGGATATATTTAATAGGATTTTTCTGCTGAACAACCTCTTGGTTTTGAAGACACAAAACATCCTATACATGTTTTCAAACTTACATGATTTTTGTTACAAAAAAATTATGTTAAGGGAACTGCTGATCCAATCATTTTTATAAGGAAATATAAGAATTTTTTTTTATTTTTAAAATTTATGTTGATGACATTATATTTGGTTCAACTCAGCAATATTTAACAAATTTGTCTGTGAATTTAATGAAATATGATTTTGAAATGAGTATGATGGGTGAGTTAACATTTTTCCTAGGTTTTAAAATATATCAAAAACCAGAAGGAACATATATATCTCTACATAATTATATTAAATATCTTCTCAAAAAGTATGGATTTGACAACACTAAAAGTATAATTACTCCAATAAGTACCTAAAATTCTCTTGATCTTGATGAAGTTGGGAAACCAGTAGATCAAACATCATTTTCAGGTATGATAGGAAATTTATAATACTTGACATATAGTCATCTAGACTTAATGATTTCAATATTCCTATGTTCTAGATATCAGTCTAATCCAAAGGAATCTCATTTAAAAGTAGTATAATGAATTTTTATTTATTTAAAGGGAACCATGGATTTGTGACTTTTCTATACTTTTGGAAATGTTTTTTTAAAATATTTTCAAATACTAATTTTGGTGGATTTAGAATTTATAGGAAAATTACATCTAGAACTTTTCATTTTTAGAAGATTCATTAGTTTCTTGGTCATGCAAGAAACAACATTCAGTAGCACTCTCCACTACTGAAGCTAAATATATAGCACCCGGATGTTTTTGTGATCAAGTTTTTTGGATGCAACACACACTCATAGACTGTGGCATGATTTTTCCCAAAACATGGATATTTTTTGTTAATACTAGTGCCATTTAACTAATTAAAAACACTACACATCACTCACTTTCAAAACACATAGAAATTGGGCATTACATTCTTAGGGATCACACACTTAAACGAGAAATCATTATTCAGTTTATCAAAATGCATGGTAAAATTGATGATATTTTTACAAAATATTTACCCTTATATATATTTGAATATATTAAAAAAAAGTTAGGAATGATTACCGCAAGGTAATCTTCCATATTAACTTTCTGTTGAAACCTATCTCCTAACATTAAGAAATTCCATTTCATAGGGGGAGTACATTTTCTTTCTTAATAAATTTTTTTTTCGTAATAAATTTTTTTCATAATCAATTTTTTTGTAATAAACATATTTTATAACCAAAAGTTTTTCAAAAATATTTTTGTAATTAAATTTTTTCCTTTTCAAAAATTTGGAATCAATTTTTTTTCTTTAAAAAATCCAGGATAAAAAATTTTCCTTCCTTAAAGAAAATTTTCCAGAATCTAATGTTCTTCAAGAAGAATTTTTCTCATTACTAGAAATTTTTCTATCAATCTGAATGGTAGGTTTCTTTACTTAAATTTGTTTAATAATTTTTTTTCTTGTTGGTATTTTCATTTTGTTTTAAGCATATATTTCTAATTCACTTTTCTTTAATCTAATTTTTTATCTTAAAAACCTCAAAAGATCAGAACCTACCAAATTATTTCTTTGGATTTGATCTCAACCGTGAGATCATATCGATCTTCTTTCAACTATTGGATTAATCTAGGAATAAGAACCGTCACTTAAATGCCTATATAAAGGCCCCAATTCTTTTTCCCAAATTTATTTTCACGCATCTGCATGATGAAGCTCTGCTTCTCTTCATAAGGTTCATTCCACATCTATGGTTTTCTTAACTCCGAATGTCTTTGGAAGAATCTATATATAATAAAATGTCCTCAGTTAAGGAAATTTTAGAATAGAAAATATATAGATAAATTTTATTATATCCGAAGTTCTTTTCCAAGTATGATTCTCTCATTACGAATAATATCAAGTTGATTGTTTGGGAGGGTCTATGTGTAGCCAAACCGAATGGACAAGATCCAATTTATCTAGAGATACTTGTTGAGTTCTATGAGTTTGTATGTTTTTTCAATGAAGGTGGGAGAGATACATTACTATTAAAAACTTATGTAAACCCATATTCTATTTCTTTCAGTAAGGTATCTAGTATCATTGGAATACCATATGAAAGATAATCCTTTTTCTATACCCACAAACTAGCAGATGAATCAGGAAATATGTAGAAGGAGAAGGCATTAAAGTGACTTTGAACCAAAGGAGTAAAAACAAAAAAGATAAACCATCTCTCAACAAACTTCAGGCTACTAGATTTATGGGTTCATGGTTTCCTAATTCCATGAAAAGGGGATAAAGACAACTTGATGAAGGTTTATATCTTCATTCTGGATTTTCTGGTGAACTTGAGGAAGATAAATTTAGTGGATTATATCTTGGTGATGATCATAAATATAAAAAATGGCACCCACAAATCAAAAATCATTATCTATCCAGCAATCCTATCCAAGATCATTTTCTTATATCTAGAATCTTTCAAAATACCCTATAGTTTAAACCCTATATCTTTTAAGGTTATGTTACTGAGTGATGATACCCTATGGAGAATGAAGGTTGGATTTAATAGAAAATCTATAGAATTATATGACTTATCTGAAAGTGTGATTGAAACCTTAGGAAAGAAGGTGGAATTATTAGAGACTTCAAAGAAGGGTTAAAAGAAGAGAAAGTAGAAGGAACCAGAAGTCATTGAAAAATCTACAGTTCAGGAAATTCAGTCTACACCCCCAAAGTCTAACAAGAAAAAAAAACTCTCCTGACGAAGTCATTGAAAAGTTTAGAGAAGAGAAGAAGAATAGTAATGAAGGAGATCCTAGATTTGGCCTAGATCCTTCTGAGGGAAAAGATTTGAAGAATAAGTCTACTGAGGAGTATGAAAAACCAAAAAATCAAAAGAAGAAAAGGAAGAAATTGTCTGAGGCTGAATTAGTTCAAGCTCTTCTCAAGGACATTGAGAAGAAGACTTTGGGAAAGAAGATGGTAATTCCGGAACCAGAAGAAGAGGAATAGATTGTTCAGGAAGAGGAAGTAGAAGAAGAAGAAGAGGAAGGAAGTGATGAAACTGATGATATGATAAGGAAAGTGTAAGAATATCATGAGAAGGAAAGACCTTATGAAAAGTTTTCGATCTGTACTTCTAGGGCCGAATGAACAAAACTTTCTTCCCTAGGAAAAGGTTATAAATGTCAAGAAGAAGTAAATAAACCATCTAATGATGAAAGTATAAATCATGACTTGATTCAACCATATGATATTAAGGTATATGATGAGAAGGAAAATGATGATGAAGATAAAATTTTTCAAGTCTCAGATAGTGAACAAGAATACCCAAAAGATGCAGAGGCCATTTCTAAAGTTGATAAAAGAAAATAGGCAGTACTTGATACACTTAAGAAAAATGTGGTAGCTAATAAAGTTGTTTGTGGTTCTTCAAAAATAAAGGCTATTGAGATAGATAAATAATCCTCACTAACAAGGAAATCTAATTCATAATCATCCCCCTTTGGACAGAACTTTTTAGTTCAATCGTTGAAAAAATTACTTGAATCCATTCCCTTGATTCTGAGTATTGACTCAAGGTTTCAGATGCTTTATCATTCATTCAATCAGAAATTGGATTATATTATCATGGTTATAGAGAAAATAATTAAGCTTGAGGCCGATTTAAAAACTTCTTATATCGAGTATGATGCTCACAGAAGGTCTTGTAAGGAAATCACTAAGTGGTCTAAGAAGATGATTGAAGACTTGAGAATTATTGACGACTTTCAAGACTCTATGAAATATTATTTTGATAGAGATGATATCAAGATGGAAGAGTTTAGGAAAATTTATTTATAAAAGCTTAACCTACAAAAAGAACCATGAAAGCATGAAGCAAAATATCTGAATGGGAAACTGAATTCAGTTGATATGAATTTAAATAAGGAAAGATGTCTCAGAATCGAGATTGAAGAGAAGTTTAGTAAGATTGAAGATCTTTTGAAATGTCAGGATGAAAATATCAAAGCTCTAGAGAATAAAAATGAGGATTAGGAATAAATCCTCAAGTGTTTTGAAGAAGATCATAAGGAGCTTAAGAAGTTGAAGACCATTGTGAAGAAGTTCATACCGAAGGAAAAAGAAAGATGATTTTTTTTTCAAATCTAATCTTGTGTTGTAACTTACACATATAAATAATTCCAATCATAATGAAAATTATTATTGTGATTCATTTTTTTGTTTTATTTGGTTCTAGTCTTTTAGGTACCATATTTTTTTCCATTATCTCTATTCCTTTTTGAAAATCACAAAGGGGGAGAGAGGAATGATAAAAAAGAATACTAAGTAAAGAAGAGAATGCCCTAAGTATGGGGGAGTCTATCTAAGGGGGGATTTTTCTGATAAAATATTTACTTATGAAAGAAAAAAAATATCTTTAACTAAGTCAAGAATACAATCCTTAGGGATTTCAAAACCTAAGGGGGAGTTAGTCGTATTCACCATGATTCATAAGTAAAGGGAGATAAGTTTTTATTTTAAGTTCTTAAAGAAAGATTCTTAGTCCTTATATTCTTTTTCGTAAGGATGTTTTTGCTTTCCAAAAAAGGGGATATTGTTAATTCAATAAAGTTTCCTTATGAATTTTCTATTCCTCTACATTTTGAAAATCACAAACACTTTATCTTAAGGAAAATTATTATTCCCTAAGGTTTATTTTCATAAGGAAAATTTCCCTTCTATAAGGAAATTTTTTATCTTTACCTCTATTTTCATTATTTCATTTTATAATCTCTATAAATAAAACTAATTTTCTTACTATGTATAAAATTTGGATTCTTATGTAAAACCTAAGAATATTATAATTCATTGGATATAGAGTGTTCTGTATTCAGATTCCAAATTATCTAAAAATTATATTCCAAATTCTCTGAAACTCAAACTTAAAATTCCTTATAATTCAAACTCCAAATTCCAAATAATTTAGACTCTGAATTCCTCAGATTTAAGACTTTTAATTCCTTAGAATTCAGACTCCTAATTCCTCGGAATTTAGACTCTGAATTCCTTTGAATTCAGACTCTGAATTCCACATAATTCAGACTCCTAATTCCTCAGAATTCAGATTCCGAATTCATTGGAATTAAAACTGTGGAATGTTTAGATTTTAGATTTTGAATTCATTGAAAAACAAAATCTGAATGTCCATGTATTATTTATTCTGAATGTTTATTTGGTTAGACTCCGAATTCTATTTTTCATTAGACTCCATAAAATAGATTTGGTTAAGAAACTTCATTGTATTTCTATGAAATGATGTCGTATAATATGTTACTAACTAGCCATTGCTTATGTGACGTGTATACAGGTCCCTCTAAAATTCAAGCAAAAACATGACCGTTGGAGGAGGGAGCTGACCGTTGGAGTTGTGCTTATAAATAGAATGTCATTTGAAAGAGTTAAAAAACTGTTCCATCAATCTAGATATTACATGCTGAGAAGTTATTTCTAGAGAGAGAGACTCTCATGTTTTGTGTAGATATGAACATCTTATTTAGTTTTCTTCATGCGACTCTGATTTTTGTTGAGTACAATCAAGGGATTCCGAGGA
The DNA here is from genome assembly GCA_963277665.1 of Viscum album. Taxonomy (NCBI): domain Eukaryota; kingdom Viridiplantae; phylum Streptophyta; class Magnoliopsida; order Santalales; family Viscaceae; genus Viscum; species Viscum album. Next base: position 1,401,918,301 of record OY728166.1, on the reverse strand, counting down.
TAGGAAGACAAAGGATTGACTACCTTAAAGATCAAAGGCTTATGGGGATTTCAAGACAGATTATGATATTTATATCGAGGTCTTACCTTGGTGTGGGTAAGACATACTCTCTTGAAAGTATAAATCAAGAGGTCTTCATCCAAGGTTTTTGGATACCCTACTCTTTGGGTTAAATTTTTTTTTTACTTGTTACCTATTTTTTTTCAAGTTTTATTTAAATTTTATTTTGATAAAGTAAGAAATTATAACTTTCTTATACTTTCTGGTAATTTTTTCATACTCTAATAAGTAAGATTCTATATGATTTAAGGTAATATATTTTCCTTGTAAACATTCCTTAAGTTTCATTTCAGAAACCATATTTCCGGAATGTATGAAAGTTTGATTTATAGAACTATTTTTTGGGTTTTTGAATTTAACATGTTTAAATTTATTAAACATAGTTTTCATTGAGGTTAAAAATGAAAGTGTTTAAAATTAAAATTCACCCCTCCTCTTGTAATTGAGCATCTATATTCATATTTTGATCATATAAAATTAACATTCAATTTATTTATCAATAGCTAAGGTAGAATATATATCTACTGGTAGTTTCTGTACATAAGTCTTGTGGATTAAACACACCTTATTGGACTTTGGATTTAATTTCAATAATATCCCTATTTTATAAGACCATAATGGTGAAATAAATATTTCAAAAAATCCTATATGTCTCTCAAGAACCAATGATATTGATATAATAAATCAGAAAAAGGATATATCTTTATAATTTTTAAATACCAAATATCAACTTGTTGATATTCTTACTAAACCACTCCCATTTCTAATTTTGATTTTATTAATGGAGAGTGAGGAATATTTAATTTTAAATAATTTTTTATTACTTTTTTTATTTAATGTTTTATTAATTGATTTAGTTACTTTGTTCAGATGTTATTTATTTATTTACTAATTGAATAAAAATAAAATACATTGTTCATTTTTGAAAAATCACGTATTTTCAAAATAAAATAAATAAATAATCATTACACAGATTAATTGTATCAAGAAACCAGAACTGAAATCACCAAAACAATTAGAAACTCTTTATCTCTATCTATTTCACTTTTACTCTTAGTAAATGAACCCTTTTGACATATATAACTCTTATATTTCCATAAAAAACCTAGAATATAATCCTTTAACCTTCATATTATTTTCAATGTTGATGATTAAGAGAATATATTAAGGTGGACCAAGAATATTGAATCATCAGCATATAACTTACATAAAAATTCTTTAAGGAAAGGTTTTATATTTTGAATGGCTCTATCAGATGAATCTGCTATCGAAGTAAGCTCTAGACTTTCAAGGTTTATAATTCATTTTCATTGAATAAAATACCAAATTTTTGTTTGATATAGAAGTAAAATAGTTTTCTAGAAATGTTCAGTTTTTCCTTGGTGACACAGAGGATGTTATTATTTCAAAGGTAAATAATGACTATTTGTTTGTTTATTATGTAGAAATTACATTTGATTTTCAGTCTCCCCATGAAGGATTTTTTTATTTTGATCTTCGTTCCATTGGAAAAAAAGAAAAAGAAAATAAAGTTTTTATGTATTTTTCATTTTGATCAACCCTGATTTGAAAAATGTTCATAAAGGATATTGAGGTTGGGCAGAAAGTGATGGTAAAATTCATTTAGTCAGAAATACTTATGAGAATTAATGAGTTAGAAATGATTATTTATCCCAATATGTATATAATTTTTTTGAGTGATATGATGCTTAATTTCCCGTGATATATGCTCTGATATATGCATCACTACTCTCAGACATAGAAAAGGATGTCTTTTTATCCATATAGAATGACTATTTATCTTTTATTATATTAATAAGGAAAGATTCAATATGTAAATATGCAAACTAGGTGTCATCATAGTAAAATTTGGATTGTTAAAACTTTGATAAAGATAAGTTTCATTAAGTGTACAACAAAAGAAATGCTTTTACCTATTGGTGTTGAGGATCAATAAGATTCTAGTGCTACTGCTCAGGGGGGAAAGAAATATAAAATTAGTTAGATAAGTACATATTTACAGAGAATAAGTAGGAGAATCTATAATAGAATATGTTATTCAAAAAAAGAGTTGAAGAATTAGATAATATGTCTCTGATCCAAATATTTCAAGATATATTCATTAATCTCTTGAAGAAAATTTGGAAGAAGCAAACAATGGGGCCCTAGTCATACAACCTAGAAAATTAAAATCTCCTAAAGTTACAGATCCATAAGCTATAATTGTTTGAACTTGTGAAGTTAACGAATAAATGTTTTTATGAGTTAAAACTACTATGATAAAATAGATATATAAGAATCATGAAGAAAATAGAAATAATAAAGACACCCATGAACAAGGTATTGTTGAGAAACTACTCAAGGAAATGAGAAATTACAACTTTTAGTAGTTGAACCTACTGGGTTACTTGATAATCCCATAGTTTATTATATATTCTTTGGAAAATTTTGTTTCTATATCTACTAAGAAGACTGAGTTTGTGACATCGTAACTTCCTCCTCCAATGAGAAATAAAAATGAAATTCTTTATCCTTGGTTGACAAAAGACAACCATATCAAGTTAAATAAAAGAAATCTTATTATTAATTTAATATAAAAATAGATAATTTTGTTTTCAACTATAATAAAATGATCGATGACAATAAAATCTAGTACAGTGAGCTGGAAATTTCAATGAAATATTTGGAAGATTTGAAAAATTCAAGAGTACCAAGAGATGAATTGGAATTAGTTAAATATCAACTACAAAATATCAAAGAAAATTACATTTAAAGATGATATTTTGATACATATTGAAGAGAAACATAATATTAGTTTAGAAAGTTGAAATAATATTCTATTTCAAAGATATATTTTAGTGATTTAAATAAGTATTTAGGAAATTAGTTCGAATCATTATGAACTAGTGTTAATCAGTCAAGAGCATCTGTTTCTACCCCTAAAACTTCTCTAGATTTAAAAAAAGGGTTTTAGTCAATTAATTTAGTTCTATATTATTTAAATGATAATATTTATTCAATTTAGTGTCACAGTGAAATTAAGAATGCCAAATTGGACAACCAGATATAAATTGTTGAGAAGTTAACATCAGAAGATCCTGGTATAAGAAACATTATCTATTAGTTAGGTGAAATTATATTATAGTTTGTTTGGTTAGAATATAATTTTCATGAGTTTTTGGAAGTGAATCTAATTTAATGTTTGAAGTAAGTTCAAGATTAAAATATTTTGATGAGATAGTTGGTTGATAACTTTAATTAATGTTTCATAGTTTTGTTGGCAGAGCTAAAGGATGTTAATCGTGTTGTCCGAGTTATTTAGGATTTGGAAACCTCTTCATAACTAGACATTTCACCCTCAACAAGTCCTATCATTTAAAATTTCCAAGTAAAATTCTTATTTTGATCAAAAACATATTTTCAATGAAACTTTATTATTTATGATATTTTTATATGTTAATTGATAATTATTTTAGTCCATTTCTACATCCAGAACCCATAAAAATTTGGTTTTAGAATATTATAAAATTCATTTATAGTTATGTGATATATTAAATGTGTTTTAAACCATTTTCAACAACTTTATTTTTGATATCACAAAAGGGGGAGGAAATTGGGTAAACCCAACATCCATAATTTCAAGATTATTTATTTTATTTCATAGATTTTTAATATAGAGAATAGTAATTTTAATATTTAATGTATAAATAAAATTTAAATATAAAATATAATTTCTATTGTATCTCTTTAAATATATTATTTAATTAGTTATAAAAATCTTATATTTACTATAAGTTATGTTTTATGGGTTTTGTGATCATCAAAAATGGGGAGATTGTTAGGAATTTATTTTTTCAACAATAATATATGAATATTATTGATTTTTATGTTCAAAAATACTCTTTTTTGTTTTACTAATAAAGTTACTTTAATTATTTTTTAGGAATATATATATTTATTAGTTTATCTTTTTTAAGGTTTAAAATATTTAATTAATGTATTTTGGATGTGTTTGAAAAATATTTATAAACATTGTTCATGTAATATGTTTGTAAGAATAACATATGGTTTGTAAACCCTATGTTTGGAATGAAATATATGGATCATGTACCCTACTCTCTTGGAGAAGTATGGATAAAAATCCCTATTATTTGGAAGAAACCCTACATTTATTGAAATAAAAGTATGGTTCATCGACCCTTCTTTTGTGAACAATACTAAGTTACCCACCCTACTTTTGGAGTTTATTGTTATAAAAAGGAACCCTACATTTGAATTGGTGAATGATAGAGTTTTAAATTTAGGATATTAACTGTTTTTCCTACAATGGTCTTTCCAAAATTAAATATCTAATTAAATATATTTTTGATCAATTTTAAAGAAACTATTCATTGAACTAAATTTTTTCTAATTCTAAAGAATGTTTTTACTCTCTGGAATGGTTTTAAATTCCAATAATAACAATTTGTTAGGTGATATTCTTGGATATGTTCAACTAAAATAAATAAAAGTTTCTTTTGTTAAATAACAAGAGTATTTTCAGTTTATATTTCATGTGATGTATCATATTTAATATAAAACTACTAAAAAAGAAAAAAATATCTAACATATCTATTATTTTAAAGAAGCTTCACTTTGGACACATTCATGTTTTAATATTTTGCCAAGTAAAACAAATGTTTTTTACTGCTGCTATTTTTATTAATGTTTTTATTGAATATTATTTACAAAGAGGATATCTTAAAAACTATCAATTATTTAAGGTATTTATCTTTGAAGGAAAATATAAAAAAAATCAGTTTCTACTAAAACTATAAAAAGAATCTTATTATTCAATCAAGACAATCTCTATTGATTTATTAGTGATTCATTTGCATGAACTGATTCGTGGTGGAGTATCATCTTATCAAACTAAGATGTGGATTTTCGATTCCCTATAAAATAACTAGAAGACACTGTAAAATCCTTATTGTAAAAGTGTCGAATTACTGTACTCAGTTGTTAAAGTTCATGTGATATGAGGCCTTGTTTAGTGAAAAATACTAAGATTGAAATGAGTGCATTGATAGATTGAACTAGGAGATCTTTGTGCTTTGAACCACTATAAAAATTGATTTCTTCTTCTACTATATTCATCCACTACTCAACTTACATAAAAAAGATAATACTACATATCTTGATAATTTATGAAAAAGGATAAAAGTCAGAATCTGTCCAAGATTATAGAAAATACACAATTCACTCCCTTATTGTATATCATTGTATTATTGAAACCTAACAAAAAAATGTTATGCAAGTTTTTACGTATGGGAGACATTATCTCATTGGGGATAGGTTCATGATATTTTCATATTATAAGAGTATAATCTATATATTTTCTTATAAGTAACTTTATATTAAGAATATTAAATGGGTGGAATACCTCTAGATGTTCAGCTTTAACAACACCTATACCACATGGAAGGGTAATGTAATTTTTGATACTCTTAGTATGAAAGTTCCATCTTAGGTTATAATGGAATCGAAGTACGAGTCAAAACCTATTGGGATTTTCACTTAGTTCCATTTGGATGTGTACGATGATCATTCAGATATAGTTATTATCAATGTTTAGTTTTCATCATCTCTCCTTGAGTCTATTCTAAAGTATTAGTAATAAGATGATGACATTATAAAAATTCGGGAAACCTTATATGGTGGGGAGACCATTTCTAGTTAGTGTCTCCATTGTGATATTATTATCCTCTTTAGGGATCCATTTTTGTCCCATCATATATCATGAATTTAGTGTTTCATGATTTTATATTTCATTGTGGGATATTCACCTAGCACTATGAAGGCATATTATGACATGAGATGGTGTTTTGGTGGCCGGGTATAATGTATGAAAATAATTATTATGTGTCCCATTATTACACCTACCAACAGATAAAGGAAGAAAACCTGAAGCAGTCTAATATTCCCAGGACTCTTTTAAGTTAGGTTTGTAAAAAAGACTAGGTGTCCATGGATTTCATTATTTAATTACCAATAAATCCCGAAGGAATGAATTATTTCTGGGTGGTGATTGATTGATTGATGAAATTATCTCATTTCATTATGATCAGGGAAATTATCAAGGTTGAAGATATGGGTAAATAGTATGATCATGATATTTTAAAGATTTATGGGGTCCCCTATGTTATTGTATTTGAAAGGGATCCCTATTTTACCTCCAGATTCTGGAAGTGTCTCTAAGTGGTGATGCGAACTCATTTCATAATATGTATAGTGACCCATCCATAGACGAATGGATAGAAAAAATGTGACATTTAAATCTTGGAGGATATGCTGGATTCCTTTAGCTTGGATTTTGGTGGATCAGGGGAAAACCAGCTAGGACTAGTCCAGTTAACTTATAATCACCATTACCAACCATTGATTAGAATGGAACCCTTCAAGGATTTGTATGGCCAACCATGATAGTCACCTCTTCATTGATCTAAGTGGGAAAGGGATCTCTCTTGGGACCAAGTATCATTATAGAGATTTAATAGAGGATTTAGGATATATTTCTATTATTTATTACTTATCAAAGTCTCTATAAATTATATGTTCATTTTTCACATCATCCATTTCTATTTTCTATTAATGAATATTTCTTTTTGAAGGTTTCTTCTCTGTTGGTCACTATCAACTTGGAAAATGGGGTAACTTGGCTTTGATATATGATGTACCATTTGAGGTCACTGATTAGGTTGGAAACTTTTCTTATCACTTTCCATTACCATCTCAATTGATATATATTCATGATTTTTCCACATATCTCATTTCAAGAATTTCCATCCTGATCCTTCACATATTTTGAGTTATAAAGAGACTATGTTGGATATTGATGTATTTTTTGTGGAGAAACTAGTGGAAATCATTGATTCTTGATGAAATTACTTCATTGGTAGTAAATTATATTGGTAAAAGTGTTGTGGAGGAATGGTTCAGATTCTCATGAGACATGGGGGTGTGATTTTTTAGTGAGGGAGTGGTGATATTACATATTTCTTGAGCATCCTTCTTCCATGTGACTTTTTGGAAAAAATTACAATAGTGGGTAGAATTTTAATATTCTATCCCTATAATATGCACTTTTAATTCAAAAAATACTATTTTTTGGTTTATGTGGTGTTAGTGGTGATATATGGGTTTTATAAAGTACTTATGATGAACGATGTCTACAGGAGTCAGTTCACACCATGAATCATATATTCATGCTATGAATGGATTCTTGGAATAATCACCTATTTTGGTTTTAAGAAAATAAAATCATTAAGAACATGAATTGAGAATCACATAATCAATGTGACTTTTAGGGTTTTAAGTTGATGTGATGTGTTTTTTGTAATATTCAAAATTCTAAAAGTTCATGTCTTTGATTTCTGATTTATACTAAAAATTAGTTTTGTTCTAGTGAATTAAAAATTTTCATCTACAAGTCCCCCCTCATTCATATTTCAACTTCTTCCCCAAAACTAAGGTTCTCTCAAGGATATTTTAGGTGAATCTCTCTCTTTTAGGCTTGTCTAATTGGTTCTTTAATCTCTAGGTTGGTTGGTTAATCCACTTTTTATAAGTTTTAACATTATATTCTCATTCATTCAATTTCTCTTGAAATTAGTAGTGGTGTTTGTTTCTGTTTCTAGGATCTATTGATCATTTTATGGTCTTTATTCAGTATCTTATATATCCCTTTTGTGATTGTATTCTAGAGGTAGGTTCTCTAGTTAGTTATGGGGTAATACATGTGTCTTTTGAGGTATGTATTGATCTAACTTCTCCAACCAACCTATTTTTTTTGGAAATATGATTCTAAGATGTGATAATTGATCTTAGGACCTCCATTAGTTTTTATTCTGTTCCTTTACTTTCAATGTGTGTGGATCCCGTCACAGTTATTGTGAAGCCTGACTTTGAGGTCGGTGGTTCCGTCTCTTGAATTTATTCTATTAATTGTTATTGATCTTAATTTCATAAAAAAATTTCTACGTAAATTGGAATGATTTGTGAATTCACTAGGATGTGTGTGTAATGTTATCTTTATAAAAGTTGGTTTTCAACATGTTTTGGTAAAATAAATGTTTTTTCAAAACATTATGAAATGTATTGTGAAATGGATATTCAATGCATGTTTTTAATGAAATGTGATTGTTTGGAATTGTTTGTGAAATGTGGTAAGAACATTGAAATTTATTTTATATGTTCCATTCATGGGAGACTTGGGTACCTATGTGTAGGGTTTAGTATTTGGATTTTTTCATTAAAATTATAAGGGGGTTCAGTTTCTAGGGTGTTATTCCATTCCAAGATAATATAAACATTGGTTCTAGGAAATTGATTAAAATTTTAGGGGGTTCACTTTTGGGGATATTCCTATATCCCTAGTGAATGAATGCATTAACTCTATAGATATGAGAGCACACTAGTTTTTGATTTTTTGTTGATGTATGAGTCCCTTAACTATCCCAATATTTTCTATCCTAGGGTTATTTACCAATGTTCTTTGGCTTTGTACTAGTTTGACTTTGATATGATATGATGCATACTTTAATTAATATAATTTTTTATTAAAATTATTATTTAAAATTATGCTAGCTGGTCTTATGAAAGATATGAAAAAAGGGAAACTGTTTACCATGATTTTGATATAAAACATTGCAACTATTTATCATTCCATGTTTTCTTTTTTAATTTAGAATATTGGTTTGTTGTATAGAGACTTGTTAAGGAACGCCTATAGGGTATAATTTATACAATTTATCTAACAATTTGTACACTCCCTTGGTGGTGTGTATACATTGTTTTATCTGATGTGGGAAAGGGAAAGGCAATGCAATGATGAAGTGAGGTTCTAAGGAATATGGTTATGGGTAGATGGTGATGAGATGGTAGGATTACTCCCACATATCACATGTAGTAGGGGTGGATATTTTTTGGGTGTCCTTTAATATGGATTATTTGTGCTCATCTACCCTGTTTTTATCTTAATTCCATCAAAACTATTATTTTTATAGAATATAACTTTTCTAGTTTTTTATTCAACGTGTATATATGCAATATATCTTGTTTTAGGATGAAAAATATTATTCTATATGGTTGTCATTTGATACTCGAGATATATTTGGAAACCCATGGGGATCGAGAAAACCCTTTGGATCTTCTCACTACCCACTTTAGAACCTTGATAGATAGGTATTTTTGGGATAGGTCATGTCATATATTAATATATATAAATAGAAACACTTCACTATTATTTATTAATGTGTGATACATATTTTATGTAATCAATTGATAATTAACCCCTCAATATAAGAATTTATTTTTTCTTAAATCTATGAATTTCAAAGAGATTTATTTATTATAATAACTTTTGAAGATTAAAGATTGTTAAGCCCTGTGTAGGGATACTATGTTTACCTCATAATGGAAAAATTGAGTTTTGTGAAATAGGTGAACCATTATATGTACTATAAATAATGCCATACATCTTTTCATTAGTATAATAGAGATGTATATTTCAGATAAATCCCTATTAGCATTGTTTAAAAAGTAATATTTCATGTGAAACATCATACTATGATACTATAATTATGATAGCCTTGTGGTTAAGCCATTTAGGTGGTGGTTTATAATGTTATTGGTCCTATGATATATTTTTATTAATCATAAAGGGCTCTATCCTTCCCTATGATAGATATGACATTTGGAACCTCAATAGAGAAATAATCAGTAAATATTAGACCATACATAGATAAGTGGCATGTGGTGTGATTTTATATTTATATGAGAGTCATGTGATTCAATCATACACTTAAATGAATTAAATAATATGTGCTCATAGATCTTATTTAGTTTTTAGTCAAGTAATTAAGTATATATGAGAGGCTATAAGAGATGAAATATTTTATGTATCATATTCACTCAATGATTTTAACAAATGGGTTATATGATTATATTTCATTTATATGGTTCATTTGATGTATGAAATTATGTAGATATATGTGTTTTATATAGATATTGTTCGATATATTTTTATCTTTGGTAGAATTGATTCTTTTCTAAAGTACACTTGATAAGAAAAAATTATATAAACATTTTGGATACATTTAATTAAGGTTTAACCACAATTTATTCGATATTTCACTAGATTTTTCTTTTTTTACATGAATTAGGAATTTACGACTCAAAGTAAGAATTGATTAAAATTTTAAAAAATGATTTACATACTGTGAAATAATTTCATGATGTGTATTTCTCATTCATAGTATACTTAAAAATGCAAAGCATAGCCTGGGAATCCTTACATTGTTTGAATATGTTAAAAAAAGTGTTCATAAATTACCCATCATGATATTTAAAAGAAATTACTATGAAATTACAAGACATTAATCAAATACATTATTTTCATAATTTACATGTTGTGAAATGTTGAAGATCTCATCCTGTTAAAGATACATGTGGTGGATTTTACAAGATCTAATTTTTTTAGAGAATATTGTGGATCTAAAATCCACAGTATGAAGGCCACATTCACATCATGTACAATTCAAGACAGTGGACACATAAATCCAATATATGATGTTTAGAAATTAAAAGTCATGTAATTTTTGATTCTATAAATATTTTAGCACCTACAACATAAATAGTGTGCTGGTGAGGAAATATTTTTATTATTTTATTTCCCATTTCTTATTTTTTTTCTTCCAAACTTAGTTGTAATACATTATTTTATCATTTTTCTCAATTTCGCATCTGTTACTTTTTGTTATTTATTTTTGTATTTTTCATGATCATTCTGTTCATGTTTCGACCATATTTTGCAACACTATTTTTCATTATTCATCAAAACTTTCGTGTTCTTTCATTTTTTATTCATCCAAGTGAGTTTTTGATTGATTCATGATTATTTTAGGTGTGTATTGGTTTAATATTTTTTTACTATTATGAAAATCATGTTTCCAAATTTCCTACATTCTTTTAAAACTATCATGCACATCTAATGCACATAGTGTTAGGGGTTGAGAGTAAGAGTGTGCTTAATCTTAATGAATCTATAAATAGAAAATTGGTAACTATGTGTCCGGTAATTAGGTTAACTAACAATTTTTAATCACATTCTTTTATATAATCTGGACCATGGGGTGTGTAATAGAATGAACTTGACCTAATTGGAGTTGCGAAGTCTATCACCATTATCATGTGATACTTTTTATCATAGAAGCTAAGCATACTACATCTATATTGTTAGCTATATCCAGACTAAGGAATAGTTTCCTCTTAGGTAGATCCAATCAGATTGACCATGAACAATTGGTGACTTTTTCAGTTCTTTGAAACCAAATTCATAGGTCTATCCCAAGTTAGATTTTGGATTATCCTTTTTCTTGAACTCAAAAATTGATCCTGAACCCTATTATCTTTACTGAATTTAAATCCAAGATACATAAGATTTTGAAAATCCAATCCTAAAGAGTGATCTTGAATAATACTACCCTAGGGTATGAATTGATATGTTTCCTGCCTACTAGTTTTCACTGTGGGTTAAACCCTACACATACACCTTACTATTCCTTTGTAGTCTATTTTAGATTGGGATATAAGTTTTTAACTATACCAATTCTTGTACATAATCAATGATGTTGTGCAGGCTGGTTATAATTTTAATGCTATTGTTAGGGACTATTATTACCTTAGAACAATATCCATTTAATCAAACCAAGTATTACCTCACCACCTTCCTTATTCTCCCTTTCTTTTTACAATTATCTTCTACAGATGCACCTGAATCCTCTCTCTTTGTCAGCAAGTTCAGGATCCAAGGTCCCCTGACTCATTCTAGGAGCCTAGATTCACAAGAACTACTTATTTTTAATCCCAATATCTATATAAATGTATTAGTACATTGAAGCCTTTTAATAGTTCAACATAGTGACCATGTGCTTCCTCATTAACCAAACCTCCAATATGCATTCCCTGAACATCAGAGGGAAACAACCATTACTATTATAGAACACCATCATGGATTAGGATTACCATCCATCAATGGTGTTATGACCATCATTATGCTACCTATAGTGAACCAATCTTAAGATACATGGAAATTACATCCTTTTAGATTAATGATCATCACATTACAAAAGTACATGCCTAAGGACCATAATAGTTTAACATATTTTGAAACATAGAACAAGTTCTTCTAAATTTATAAAAGATATTCAATGTTTCCCATAAAGATCTTCCCCTTTAGAACTCCTACTCAGAAACATTATTTATGACCAATTTAAAGGAACACAATAAAGGATTTTACCAGATTGGAAATGAGGGTAAAAAATGAGATACTTAAACCTAATCATGAGCATAAGGGCATGAGAACATAAACATTACATTAGAAAATCATACCCTTTATGTAAAAGAAAGTAATAAGTAATCAATGAATAAAGTAATGAATTACATAATACATGAATAATAAGGGAATCAAGAGCATAATCCGTAAAAGAAAAACATTGGAATAATACATTGAATTTTGGTAGACACGTAAGAGTCTAATTTTTTTCCATAGTATTCAAGGATTAATACCAAGTCTATCTTAGTGGAATGAGTTCACTCCCCAAACCATCATGGTATTCATGGTTCACACCCATTACCATAGTTTTAGTCAATATTCAATTTCAAGACCACATTGGTAATCATGGTTCACTCCCCATGATCATCTTATTAGTCAAGGTTCACTCCCAAGACCATCTGAACAATGTTCTTTACTGAACTGAGTTCACTCCCTGTTACATACACGAATATATCATGTGAAATAAATATTTACCAAATTAATTTGATCTAGATATAGGTACCACCCATCTCATAATGAAATCACACACACATATGCCATAATATCAAAAAACAATTATATCATAACACATTAAACTAAATGGGTATCATAAACATGTCATCATAAAATAACCTTTGAAAAAGGGATAAGTTTCATAACCATTTCATCAAAGAATTATCTTTGAAAGGAAATAGGTTTCATAAGAATATAACCTATGAAATAGAAATGGGTTTCATAAACATATAAACCATGAAATTGAAATAGTTTTCATAAACATATAACCCATGAAGGGGAAATAGGTTTCATAAACCTCATTCCATCAAAACATAAATCATTCAGAGAAAGAATATAAATGGAAACCATGGATAATATTCTTAAAAAAGGAATGAGTAATACTAAAATATGTATTCTTATATGGAAAATAATTTTGTAATATCTTTTTAAAATAATTTCTTGAATAAAATATACTTTTTTCTTTTAAAAAACACTTTTAAAAACATAAAACATTTTGAAAACGTTTTTATTTGAAACTAGATTTTAACATAGATAAAAAAGATTTGAAAAAAAACATCTATTTTTATAAAAAATTAGATTAAAATATCATTTTAAAAAAATTGAAAACATTTTTTAAAACATGGTTTTTGAATAAAATAGATTTCCAACCGAAGAGAGAAATATTGTCATATTTTCTTAAAATAACTTCCTTAATTATCTTAAGTACCGAAGAGTAAATGATGATTCAAATACATGAAGATATCATGAATAAAAATATTATAATAAATTTCATGAGTTTTTTTTTGAGATATGGATCATAATATTTCATCAATGGAAGTACAGTCGTAAACAATCCTGATAAACAATGAGATTATAGTAATGAACTATTACCACTTTGGAATCTTTGACTAATAATATAAATGAGTGAATAAAATTACATGATTATTAAAATATCATGAAATATTTATATTCATGATAAAAAATTTCAATGGTTAGTATATGCAACTCATAAAAGAATTTAGGTTCATAACATAACATATGTCCTAAGGAATGAAAATTGAGACAAAAATTACCGTACAGTTTAGTAATTTTAAACCATAAACCACATGAAATAAAGATCATAAAATAAATATGTAAATACCCATTAATATAAGTATAATAATCATATAATACATTCATGGCCATTTTATAAAACAAACAAAATAAACGATTGGTGAATATGGAATAAGTCTTATAGAAATAAATTGGAGACTAGATATCCCCTTTCCACTTGAGTGAATTATGAATCAAAATATCCATGAAAGAATAAAATAAATTGAAACTTTTCATATAATGAATTAAATTAAATTCATGACATAAAGATTCATAGGTCAGTATATACACCACACAATAATAATAATAAGTGGTGAATATAGCATATATGTCACAGAAATAAAAGTGAGATGGGAAAAACCTTACCCAAAGTCATTACATTCTTCATACATATTCAAAGCTCCAGTATAATAAATACATGTGTATTATAAATCTAAATATTTAAATATTATTATATATAATTCCATATATTAGTTTATTATAAATTTATATTACTTTTTTATTAACAATTTCACGGTGAAGTTACATTTAGGGTAATAACCACTTTGTATTTCATATATGTTTTGACTTGTTATTCTTGATCCACTAAAATATATCATGATTTACTTATTTAAATAATGTAAAACATGATTTAAATATAATATATATTCATTATATAATTATTTATAATAACCTATAAAATATATAAATATTAAATGGAGTACATCATTCATGGAGACGGTACGTCATACGTACGCATGAATGCTATTTCCGTTTTATTATCATATTGAAAGAAAGAAAGTAAATAATATATATATATATATATATATAAATTATAATTCTAGTAGAATCCTTATGTAATATATTTTATATATGTTTTATAAACCCATCCTTAATACATTTTATGTAAACAGTGAAGGAATCACATCACTTTGAGAAGGCGGTATTCGACACATCCACAAACAAAGTTATCATATTTACACAAACAAAATCATGAAGATATGTGTTATATAATAATTAAAAAGTTTAAATACATCCTAAAAATAATATATATCATATAAAATAATAATTCAATCATTATTCCTAACCTTTAAAGGTGGTAATGGAATAATGAACAATACTAGTTTGCAAGGTGGTAGTCCGCCGTACACACAAACAACGATTGTGTATCTCATTTGATGGAAGTGTGCGTGAGTGTGGGTAGAAACCTTAACATAAAAACATATAATTATATTGAGTATGCTTATTTTATTATATAATCTAGATATAAGAATAATATAGGGATTGGATAAATAAATAAAACAAAGTTCTTGTGGAAGGATGTTACCTCTTCTTTGAGTACCTCTTTTTGGTTTGCACCAAAGGGATTTCTTGGTTGGATTTATGAATAAATTCTGGCCTATAAGATGAACTGAGATAAGTTGGAAGGATATTTTATCCAGTTTTTTCTAAGAATAATGTCTTTAGTGGTGTGAATACGTGAAGGGGGATGAGTTATCTTTTATAGTGGAGGTGGAGTGACATTCTTCTAAATATAAAAAGGTAAACACTATTGAGAGGACTCCCTTGCATCATGTGAAAAATATAATGGTTACATTTTTATAAAAGGGAGGTTATGTTATAATTATGGATTTCTAATGGATTTTTTTTATGTTTTATAGTCTATTTTGACCCTTATGTTAATATTTAACCACTAAGCAAACTTGTTTTTACTCTCATCACTATAATTAATTTTATTTAATTTCACTAATATTTATGGTACAAATTAAAGTTGAATTTATTGAAAATATTAAATTATGTTTATTAAAAATATGGAATACATTTTTCCATTTTTAAACAATGAATTTATAGAAATTAGTATAAAATTAATCTCACATATGGGATGAGGCAACATGTTTTAAATTGAAAATGTTCAAAAGTTTGAAATTTCATTAAATCCAATTTAAATGTGAAATTAATTACAATGATCTAAATTGTATTAATATATGTACAATTTATCTAAATATACTTTAAAACAAAAATTAAAGTATAATTTAACAATATGAATAAATTATATTAAAATGAAGTTTTCAATGAAAATACAGTATTCTTCACTATTAATCAAAAAATGAAACTTCTCAAAAAAATACAAAAAATTTACCCTAAGTTAATTTTGAAATTATGATTTAAAATATAATATTTATTTTATAAAATATAATTTATAAAAGTGTAAAAAAAATTTAAAATGGAAGCTCTATTAAGAGGTATTTTAATTACCTTTTATAAAAATATATATCTTTATACATAAAATTGCTTCGATTATTTTCAATTGTCTAGAAAACATATAAGATAAATGTTAAATAGGTGATAATATATATATATATCATTAAAAACATTTATCAAAAGTGTTTAAGTAATTTATTGAGGTAAAATGTGTTTGATTTAATAAATATAGCTTTCTAGCAAAAGATTTCCTATATTTTTAAAAGTGTTTTATTTGAATTTATATGTAATTGGTTACCAAATAATTATTATTATATAATTTTTGAAACCATACTTTTGAAAATTAATTAAAATTATTCATAACATTCATTCAAATGACTAGGTGGAAACTATAATAATATTTAATAATAATATTAACAGTGCATTGTAGTTTTGTAAAACTAGGTCTTGCTTGTAACACAAGCTATCAAAGGAACTCAGAATTAAGTTTAAAGAAAACTAAACATAGTGTTTTTTATAACAAAGTCTAATATTTGTTTTATGTATAGTGAAATGATATCTTGGTTTTATGTGAAATTAAAACAAAACATAGTGCTTTCATATATCACAAGTTATATTCAGTGTTGTGAGAAATGAAAAATATTAATAAGTTTAAATTAATTCAAAAAACTATATTTCACAAAATATCAGTGTGTTTCATTTTACCATAATTAAAATGAATTTCACCCTCAAATTTCATTTTCATAATCTAATGTTTAATACCTAAAATTTCCTTTCATAGAAACCCACATCATAAAAATTAATACTAAAACATCCTTTAAAAAAGGAATGTTGGAAACATAACGGTTATCCAAATTAACTCATAAATAGGTTTCAACATAGGATAAAATAGGTATAAAGTGAAAAAATGGAAATAAAAGAGAAATATAACTGTCATGTTCGTATTGAGATTGATAAAGATCATGGTTAGGAGAAACTTAACAGCCACAATGCCATAACCCAAAGAGGCTTGAAAAAGATCATTGATATAATAAAAAATGATGGTAATAGAAAAAAAATTATTTCAAGAAACATTTCCTTATGTTGATGTATTTTCATGAGAATATATACTTTCTTGATTTCAGCACAATTTTACCCTTTGGGTTTTTCTAAACCAATTTCCAAATCATCTCTTACTCTAAAAATGAAAGTTAATTTTTTATGCCCAAAGTGCTAATAGATCATAAGATCCATACATATAATGATAAGTCATTCTATCTGTCTTTAGTTATCATCATCGACAAAAGTTATTATAGGTTATCTACTATGAATAAATCCTCATCTGTTAAGATAATACTTTAATCTCTAAAACCTCATCCAAAGTTTATCTTAAACCATTCCATAAATGGTCAACCTTGTAAGCCTTATAAAAGATTAAAATCCCAAAAACATAGAATTAAAGTCACTAGATCAGATGAAATTTGTTCCCCCATATATTATAAGTCATCTCATGGTTTTCGCATTCCAAACACGTGAATAAATTTATCATGTTCTCTCTTGAAAGATGGTAATAACCTGAATTACTATAAAACCTTATTGGAAAAATTCTTGCTATCTTACTAAAAATATTTTTGTATATATAACTTAAATAAAAAAACTTTTACACTTCATCCATGATAACATAGACCACTTTTCAAGAAATCAATAATCAGTTTCATGGTAATCAGTACTATTCAATTTACTTTATCCATAATAATCACATCTTTTTCCAAGTTAACACGATTTTCTCAACATTATGGAAATATTAAGGGTAACCTTACCTTATTAAAAATATCACATCTCAATTTAATCCCTTTTCTAGTTCATAAACTCCATTCAATATATTTTTCAAAATACTTTATGGAAAAAATATACTTCATGATTAATATAACATAACTCTTGAATTGCAATACATATACAATTTAATCATCCAACTTTATTCTTAAATAATTACTTAGGTTTCATCATATTATTCCATAATACCCCTTTCTTATAATTTGAAATATGAATTATTTTTTAATCTTCCTAAACCTCAATTTAATCATGCTTTTTAAGTTTATTTTAAAAAATTATGTTAGAACATCCCATACCTTTCACACATCATTTGTGGTATCTTTATCTTTAGTAGTGTAACCAATACTCATACCACCTTCCTTATTCCCTTGATGATATTTCCACTTAGGAAATCAATTTTTATAATTATCATACTTTCTATATATGAAAAATTCAACGTTAACCCAATTACTTCTAGTTTTTATTATTGAATAAGACCGGAAACTATAGTTTGGGAAACACTTATCATAACAGAAACCACATAATCAAGAAATATTACTTATTGGATGCATAAATCATGACACCTAATTTTAAATAAATAAAACCTTAGGAATATCCTTAGAGACATCTCTAGAAATATACTTATAAATATCCTTTTATATCTCACTAATGTTTTCTCATCCTAGTTTCTAAAGATTGAATAAACCATTCCTTTAATACGGACTATAAAAAAATCTTCTATTCTTTCTTTTAGAAACACCATTTTATTGAGGATAAATAATATGGACTATATAAAACCAGGATTAACATACATAGATATTACATCATTTTAGATAAATATTCACCACATTATAAAAGTACATTCCCAAGGACTATAATATTTTAGTATCTTTGGAAACTTAGAACACATTCTTCTAACTTAGTAAAAGATCTTAAACATTTCTTGCAAAGGTCTTCCCATTTAGTACTCCTAATCAAAACTATTCTTCATAGCATGAGAAAATGGGACATAAGAATGGGTGATCTTAGATGCTCAATAAGGGTAAATAAATGATATGTGTAAGACTAATAATGAATAGAAGGGTATTAGAATATAAACATAACATTGGGAAATCATAACTTCTATATCAAAGAACATAAAAATGAATCATGTAAATAAGGTTGGATGTTCATAATAGATGAATAAAGTGGGAATAAAGAGTATAATCCATGAAATAATAATATTAGAATAAGATAAGGAGTTGTGGTAGACACATAAGAATTTAAAAATTATTTCTAAGGCCATATTACTGGAATGGGTTCACTCCCCAAACCATGTTTGTAGTCAAGGTTCACTCTTATGACCATATTATTAGTCAATGTTTACTCCCAAAACCATATTGTTAGCCCTGGTTCAATCCCATGACCATCTTTGTAGTCAAGGTTCACTCCCAAGACCATTTTAGCAGATAAATTCATTTACTGAACCATGTTCACTCCTTGTTCCAACGATGTCTATCTCATGAGATAATAATTTTTACCCAATTCATTGGAGGTAGATATAAGTCCCACACATCTCATAATAAAATCATACATACATATTCCACAAGATCATAAACAATCATATCATAACCCATGAAATAAAAGGGGCATCACAAACATGTCATCGTATCATAATATGTGGAAAATTGATGGGTTTTATAGTCATTTCATCAATGAATTACCCACAAAAATAAGAGGGTTTCATAAGAATATATCCCTTGAAATAGAAATGGATTCCATAAACATATGTCCCATGAAATAGAAATGAGTTTTCTAAATATATAACCCATCAGAGGGAAATAGGTTTCGTAAACATCATGCTATCAAAACATAGATAATTCGAAGAAAGAATATGAATGGAACCCTTGGATAAAATTCTAATAAATTCATTATTAACACCAAAATAAGTCATATTAGATGGAAAATCATTTTGAAATATCTTTTTTAAAACATTTCTTCAGTAAAATATCCATTATTATTTGAAAAACACTTTTTAAAACATTAAACATTTCTAATAAACTTTTTATCTCAAAATAGTTTTTTGGAAATATAAAGAAGATTTGAAAACTATAAAAAAATAAAATTATTTTCTTGAGAATTTTCTTAAAATATCATTTAAAAAAATTAAAATATTTTTGAAAACATGGTTTTTGAATAAAATAGATTTGGAACTGAAGAGAGAAATATAGTCAGATTTTCATAAAATCACTTTCTTAATTATATTAAGTACCAATGAGTGGATAAATTGTAAAAATACATGAATATATCATGGATAACCAGATTATAATAAAATTCACAAGTTTTCTTGAGAGATCAATGATAATATTTCATCAATGTAAGAAAAATTGTAATCAATCCCTATAAACAATGATATTCTTGTAATAAACTATTACCAATTTAGTAACTTTGACCCATAATACACATGAGATAATAAAATTACATGAATATTAAAATATCATGAAATAAGTATATTCGTGATAAAAGATTTCAAATTTTAGTATATACACCTCGTAAAAGAATATAGGTGTACAACATAACATGTGTCTTAAAGAAAGAAAATTGAGAAAAAATTACCTTAAGATTTGGTAACTTTTGAACGATAAACCCCATGAAATAGAGATCATAAAATGGATATGTAAATACCCAAGAATTTAAGGATAATAATAATAGAATAAATTCATGCATAATATATACACCACAAAAAATAAACAATTGGTGAATAAGGAATAAATCTTATAAAATTAAAAGTGAGAATACAAATCCCCTTTTTACTTGAGTAACTTTTATATCATGAGATGCATGAAAGAATAAAATCAATAAAATCATGGAGTATCATAAAATAAATAAAATTTGTGATATAACATTTCATGGGTCATTATATACACTACATAATAAAAATAAGTTGTGAATATATCATATATCTCATAGAAATAAAGGTGAGATAAGAAAACCCTTACCTTTAGTCTTAACTTTATTCATGAACATTCAATCATCATGTATAATAAATATATGTTTATTATAAATCTACCAAAGAACCATATTATTATTTATTATACCATATATGACTTTATTATTACTTTATTTTACCTTTTTATTAACAATTTCATGTCAATGTTATATTATAGGTAATAATCGTTTGGTTTTTCTTATATGTTTTGACTTGTTATTTTTGATAGGATTACATAGATCATGATTTAATTATTTAAATATTGTAAAATTTAATTAAATATCATATATAATCATTCTCAAATTATTTATAATAATATATAATAGATACAACTATTAAATTTATTACACCGTTCATAGAGAGGGTAGGTCGTACGTATGCATGAACAATGTTTCCATTTTATTATCATATTAAAAGAAAGAAATTAAATGACATATATGTTTATATATGTTATAATTATAGAATAATTATTATTTAATATTTATAATATAATTTTACTAAACCCATCTTTTATATATTCTATATAAAGTGTGAACAAATCATATTTCTTTAAGGAGGAGATAGTCCACATGACCATGATCGAAGTTATCATATTACCAAGAAACCTAAAGCATGAAGGTAGGTGTTATATAATAATTCCATTATAATAAAAAAATAATAAATATCATATATATCATATAAAATAGTAATTCCATCAGTATTCCCAACCTTAAAATATGGTAATGGGAGAACAAACGACATTAATTCTCAAGGTGGTAGTCCATCGTACGCACGAATGATGATTGTGTATCCTATTTGATGGAAGTGTGTGTGAGTGTAGGTCAAACCCTTAACATACCAACATCTCACTATATTGAGGATACTGAGGTTCTTATATAATCTTATTATAATAATAATACAATGGGTGGAGAAAGAAATAAAACAAATGTTCTTGTGTAAGGATATTGCCTCTTGTTTGGGTAATTTGTTTTGGTTTTCACCAAATAGATTATTTGGTTGGATTTCTACCCAAATTTATGACTCTAGGATGAAGGGAGAAAAATTGGGAGGATATTTGTGCAGATTTTTTCTGATCCAAAGGGCTTTAAGGTTGTGAATAAGTGAGGTTTGGGTGTGATTTACCTTTTATAGTGGACAAGGAGTGATATTCAGGTAAAAATTAAAAGCTAAACAATATTTGGAGGTATCCCATACATCATGTGCCTAGAATAATGAATATTGTTTTATAAAAGGAAGGATATGGTCAAGATATGGAAATAAAATGGATTTTTTACGTGTATAGGTTGTTTGGACATAATAAATTATTCTAATTAAAAATATTAAATCCAATTTTTAAAATTCTAAATGAATAAGTGGAACAAATTAATTTAAAATTAATCTTGTATATGGGATGATGCATCGAGTTTTTAAAGTGAAAATGTTCAAAAAATTGAAATATTCTTATATCCAATTTCAATGTGAAATTGATTCCAATGACTTAAATTGTATTAATATATGTATGATTTTTCCAAATATACTTTATATCCAATTTAAAATATAATTTAACTATATTAATTAATGAGATAAAAATGAAGTTTCAAATTAAAATTCAATATTATAACAATTCATTAAAAAAATGAAACTTCCCAAAATAATATCAAATATTTAACATATGTTAATTTTGAGATTATATTTCAAAAATGATTTTTATTTTATCAAATATAATTTATAATAGTTTCAAAAATTATATTTAATATAGGAACTCTATTGAAAGGTAGTAAAATTACCTTTTAGGAAAATATATATCATTATGTGTTAAATTGGTTTTATTATTATCTCTTTTGTAGAAAACATAAAAGATGAACATCAAATTCTTGATAATATATGTATAAATATAATTAAATTAATTTTAAAAAGTTTTTTAATTAATTTATTAAGTTAAAACATGTTTAATTTTATAAATATAGTTTTCCAGTAAAATATTTCCTATATTTGTCAAAGGATTTAATTTTTATATGTAGTTAATTGGTCAAAATTTAATTATCCTTACATGTATGTGTAAACCATATTTTCATAATTAATTAATCTTATTCATAACATTCATTATAATGGGTAGGTGACAACTATAATAATATTTTAATAATAATTTTAATAGTGCATTGCAGTTTGGTAAAACTAGGTCTTGAGTGTAATGCATGATATATAAGGAACTCAACATTGTTGATAACACAAGCCAAACACGGTGTTTTTTATAATGAAATTAAATCTAAGTGTTACATGTAGTGTAATATTAACATTGGTTTGTGTGCAATGAAACCCAAATTTAGTTTTTTCATATAACAAAAAGCTGTATTTATTGTTGTGAGAAATGAAAAATATCAAAAAATTTAAATTACATCAAGAAAATTCACAGAATATTGTTGTGTTACATTCCCTCCTCTTCAGGTGAATTATTTTGAAATAAAAAATGGGCCCATCAAAATGACCTAGAACACGGGGAAATTTATTGGACTATAAATAGAGTAACCCCCTAAAGATATATCAAATTTCATAGTGGTATGAGATACCTTTTGAAATCAAGGTGTATCATAAGACACCCTTAGATCATTATTCATCCAATTATCCTTGCATTAAAGAGCCATGTATTGTATTAAAATTAAATCACTCTAGTCTATCATGACTTCATACAACCTTGTAAAGATGTTTTTATTTCATTTTTTCCCACTGATCCAAACCTGGAAGCCAAAGAATGAAATTCAAAATTTCAATCATGTGGACAGAGAATCATCTTGGGATACATGAGTCTGATTTGCGGAGCTGATTCAAAAATTCAAACATCACAAACTTGATGTATGTCTTCAACTCCAAAATTTATATCAAGGACTCTAAAATACATTCTAAACTATAATGGATGTCATTTTTGATGGTTGACTAATGATCAAAACACAAGAAATCAGAAAAGTGCTTCTTGAGGAGGTCTCCCATAATGTCAGTATGTGGAAGAGAGATCGAGGACCACCTCAATGTAGAATACTTCAAGTGGAAGAGAATACCCACCTTGTATCCCAAGAGGAGGATTTAATAATGTTGTTTGATTCATTTTAGATACATTCTCTAACACCACTAACTCCTACCCCTATGATGAAAATTCAGTCATGTGAAATGTATGGTGGCCCACACCCCTACTAGAACTATTGAGAAGGTGTAGAAGAGCCTCATAGTCAATATTGTAATTAAACTAATTAAAATTAGTATATAAATAGTTTTAAAATCCTTATAAATACTGGTAGTAGTATTATCAATAGAGCCCATCTCAACATCAAAAAAAACCCTCTCAACAGTATTATCAATATGGTAATAATCAAGCACCACTAAAGAATCAGGGACCACCTGAGTACCCACCGTATAATCTTGCTCCTCGACCACAGAAAGAAATACCTCAATAGTCTTTTCCACATAGAGCTCAGTAGAAAGGACTTAAATCTCTATAGATACCACCACTAAAATCCCACCTATGAGTTATAATATTGAAAACTTTCCCACCATTATTGTTCAAAATATAGATCAGTGCATGAAAAATTATGGCACTGAAATGAAAAACCAAATGGATTCCCTTCAAAACTCTGAGCACTAATTGGGAAAAATTTCAAAGGATTTATCAGATTGATTACTGGGTATGTTAACTGGTAATACCAAGACACAACCAAAATATGAGGTTAAGGGTATGGTTCTTAGTAGAATAAAAGTGATATATTTTCAGCATCCTTTAATAGTTGAGGAAAAGATGCTTAAAGAACCTAAGAAACCTGTGACAGTCATCAGCAAGGATGATGATGATAAAGAATTAAAAACTAATCAAGAAAAAAACTTGGATTCAAATATAACTAAATAATATCCTATATTGGGTAAACCAAAAAAATAAGTCATCTATGTTGAACCTTCAGCTTACAAACCCTATCACCTACCCAAGAAGAATGAGAAAGGGAATGATCAAGGGTAAATATAAGAAGTTTACAGAGATATTTAGGAAATTACACATCAACATCCCCTACACTAAATCCATAATTCGAATTCCTACCTATGAAAATTGTGAAAATACTTTTTTCCAATAAGAGGAAAATGGAAGACCTAGGATTCATCTCCATAAATGAATAATGTTCTAATACTGCTCAGTGAAAGATTCAACCTAATATGTGAGACTCTGGAATTTTCTTGATTTCATGCACTATGTAGGCATGCATCTTTAGAAAATACCTTTGTGGTGTGGGCATAATCATCAATATCATGTTGATGAGTGTATTAAATAAACTAGGGCACAAATAACTAAAACCAATGAGAGTAGAACTTCAACTGGATTATCGATCAATCATGTATCCTCGATGATGTATTAGTCAAATTTGGAAAATTCATCTTTCCTATGAATTTCCTCAAATTATACATGGAAGAAGAAGAATATGTTCATATTATCCTAGGATAACAATTTCTCACCACTGGTAAGGAACTAATTGATGTGAATCAAAGGAGGTTAATATTTAGTTTTGAAGAAAAACAAGTATTTTTTGAATTATTAAAGGTAGCTAAGAAAATTAAAGATGAGTTAGATTTTCAAGAAATATTTCTTACTAATGAGATAGATGATTTTATGACCATCGAGGATGGAAGAGATATAAAACCCCCCAATGAAGATTAATATAGTTAATATGAGGATTTAAATTATATTGATCATATAATTGGGGATTTTATCCTACCATTTATACCCTTGGTCATCAACCCACCAATTATGGAAGTAAAACCGCTTTTAAGAACCCTAAATTACTCATTCTTAGAGGTTTATGATATACTTATATTCATTATTAGCTCAGAACCAACTTTTATACAAGAAAAAGAACTCATTGAATTCCTAGAAAATAATGAAAATTCAATTTCCTTGGGAGTGGATGACATTAAATTGATTATACCCTCTAAATTCACCCATAAGATCTTATTAGAAGAAGGTATGAAGCCCAAACATCATCCCTAGAGTTGAATCGCCCCTTTAATGAAATAAGTAGTCAAAATGGAATTATTGAATCTTCTAAACACTATAAAAATTCTTTCAATCTCTAATAGTGAGTGGGTTCACCCACTCAAAGTCACCCCAAATAAAGTAGGCTTAACCGTTTTAAAAAACAATGGAGAGGAGTTAATATCAAATCAAACCGTCACTAGTTGGTGAGTATGCGTTGACTATAAAAATCTCGACATGGAAACCAAAATGGATAGTTTCCTATTACCTTTCATGGATAAAAATATGTAAAGACTATATGGGAATGAATTTTATTATTTCTTAGATTGATATTTCAGGTATAATCAAATCATAGTCGACCCAGAAGATTTCTCTAAAAATTATTTTACATGTCCTCTTGGTACCTTCACATATAGAAGAATGTCATTCAGAATTTTCAATGCACCAGTGACTTATCAACAATGTATGACACATATATTTTATGAAATGGAGGAGGAATTATCAGATATAATTATGGTTTATTTATCAATTGAAAAGATAATATTCAAAGTATGTATTAGCAGTTTGGATCTAGTCTTGCAATACTGTGAGGAACATTTCCTAGTATTAAACAGAAAAAATTCCACTTTATAGTACAAGGAGGAATATTCCTCATATAGAAAATATCAAAGAAATTCATGGATGTTTATCCAGTGAAAATTAAATCCATTAATGTCTTACATGACCCCACAACCATAAAAGGTATAAGGAGTTTTCTAATCCTTGTGGGATTCTATAACTGATTTGTAAAAGGCATTGTTAAAATAGCCCACCCATTGACCCAAATATTATCAAAGGATACTCTTTTCAGTTTCACTGAAGAGTTTCAATGGGTATTCAACACTTTAAAGAATATTATAGTGACCACTATGGTTATCATTGCACCAGATTAGGACAAGTACTTCAAGATGACGTGCGATGCTAGAAATTTCATTATAGGTGCTTTTTTAGGATAGTGAGTTGAAAAAATATTTTTTACCATTTATTATTCCAATTATATTCTTAATTAATCATAGAAAAATTTTGAAACCATTGAAAATAACCTTATGGTAGTAGTATATTCCTTTGAAAAGTTTCATTCAAACCTCATACTATCCAAGGTAGTTGTCTATACAAACCATGTAACATTAAAATATCTAATGAGTAAAAAGGATTCCATATCACAACTAATACTGTGGAACCTACTTCTGCCATAGTTTGATATAGGTATAAAGGACATAAAATGAATGTATAATTTCAATGATGAACACTTGTCTAGACTCATAGTACCCAACATTGAGGATGATGAAAATCTAAGCATAAACGATGGATTTCCTGATGATACTTTTTTAGAATAAATATGCACCCATGCCTGTTGTCTTCTGAAAATTAAAATTATATTTCCATGAGATCGCTCTACCCAAATTTATCTTATCAACAACGGAAGAAGTTATTAGTCGATGCTTAAAATTACTATTATGATGAGTCTCCACTATTCATGTATTATGATGGTGACCTAATGCAATGTTGTATCCTAGAAGATGAAATAAAAAGTTTTCTCGACATGTTTTACATGTTAATAGCCAGAAAAAATTATAGACCAGAACATACCCTGGAAAAAATCATTCAGAGTAAATTATTATGGCCTACACTCCATCATGATGCATGTGACTTTATTTAAAGCTATTATAGATGCCAATAAACATAAATCATTTGAAAAACAAATGAAATACCCCAAAATACTATCCTAGAAGTAGAACCTTCAATGTATATGCGATCAATTTTTTAGACCCATTCCCAAATTCCCATAGTGAATTTTATAATCTGGTCGGTGTGGACTATGTCGCTAAGTGGGTAGAAGTTGAGGCTACAACTCATGACTCAAATAAAGTGGTCATGAATTTTTTAAAGAAAAATATATTTTCAAGATTTATATCCAATTATATTCATTATTTACCAGAGAGTTCATTTTTTCAATAATTATGTAAAACTATTTCTCAGAGAATATGGAATCCGATATAATACAGGAAATTCCTTCCACCAGAAAACAAGCAGGCAAGTTGAACTGTCCAACATGGAGATTAAAAAAATTATTGAGAAGATAATGATCAAAAGTTTAAAGGACTAAAGTATTAAATTTGATTACACACTTTGGGAATATCAAAAAATGTATAAAATTCTCATCGACACTAATTTGTTCGTGTTTATATATGGAAATCCCTATCACATACCATTGGAATTAGAGCATTGCTCTTATAATCCATAAAAACTGAACATGGACACTCAAACAACTGAGGAAGTCATAATTATACATATAAATTAATTGGAATAAATTAAAAAGGAAGACTATTATAATTCAATAATCTATAACTAAAATAAAAAATAAATTGGATGAATAATGTATTTTGCACCAAATCTTCACACTAGAAGATAATGTTTTTCTATTCCATTAGGAATTTAAGTTATTCCCTAAAAATCTAAAATACAGATGGTTGGGTCCTTTTTAAGGCATTAATGTTTCTCCCTATGGGTCCATCAAAATCCAAAAAATAGAAAACCACCCTTTAAAGTATATGGACAAAGGTTAAATATTTAGGAAGAGTCATTCAATTGCAGTTTCCTTGTTAATTTAAAAATATTCTAAATAAAAGATTATATATCACCCAGTGATAAATGAAGTGAAGACTAGTTGGAAATCTAGGGTAGGTTTGATTAGAGTTTAAGAAATTTTATTAGTGCTTAGATCTTAAAAATAATCCCTCTAAAAAAGGACTAAAATAAAAAGTACACACCATGTAAAGTTTACACGGTTCCAAAATATCAGGTTCAAGAAATTTAAAATAAATCCCATGGATTATATTTTATGTGACTTGTAAAAGAAGTGAAATATATGGTATGTATTTAAAATTCATGAACCCTAGGTTCAGGGCTACATCACCCTCATATTTCTCTCCCATTCTCCACTTCACCTCTCATTAGCCTTCCTCCTCACAGGTTTTCCACCTCTAATCCTACCTCCTTCTTTCTCATCACCCCCATAATTCTCTAGTTCATCGATCATCCATCAAAATACTCAACCTTACTTTCTCATTTATCTCTTCTATAACGGCCAGAACAAAAAATCTAATGAATTATACTACAAACGCACACTTGAGTGCAATGAGCCACCTCCACCCAAGAATTGATTTCCAAATACTCCTACACTACCCATTAAGTCGACCATGTAAAACTCTGCCTCATCTTGTACCTTTGATTCTGCCTCTGAGGACTCATAGGCCTAATCCATTGGGTCATTGTGCACTACCTAACTCTAAAATCTACACCTCTTACAACATTTCTCAACACCCAAGCATCTGTTTAGGCTGGTCTATCTAAAGGTTAAGCCTATGAGGAACAACAATACATTAGAGCTCACCATGATTGAGAAGATCTAGGTTCATTAGGAGGTCTTGGACCTAATTGGATGGATGATCCTCTCCACCATCACCCAGGTGCACAAAGAGATCTACTAGGAGATCTTCATTCAGTTCCTAACCACCTTTGAGCATTTCATCACCCACGTAACCTTTCGGATTGGAGGCAGGCCATGGCAGATCACCCTCAGAGACTTTGGTGTTGGTATCAGCGTATACTTAGTCGATTTTGTATCAACCCCCATTTTACCAACCTTATAAATTGATCTATAAAATTAGGATGTAGAATGAAATTAGGTGTTGATTTCCAGGGATCCCCACAATTTTCACAACCCTCACATGATAAATATCACATGGATGCTGGGTTACGCCTTGTGTATCGTACTTCAGGATTTAGACTATGCTTGGATGGTCAAAGAAGATGCATAAGGGAGATTTATCCAATTTGAGGTGATAATCCTTAACTCAAACATGGGAAACCCAATTATCATCATAAAATTCTAGTTTTCTATTTATTATTAGTCCCAAGTATAGAGGACTAGAGTTATACTGATGGGAGGGACCTTAATCACCCACCTAGCGTGACATCTCAGCATCTTCAACACCGCCAAACCCCTCACTTCTCTCGGTCATATGGAGTCGATCAAAATACATATTCTCTACAAGATGGGGATACTAATTAAGGATGGGAGTATTGACTAGTGAGTTTTGGATTACCTAGAGGATGCAGATGAGGTACCCACCCATCAAGACCCAGCCCTACCCTCACATGATTATACCTCATCGACCACTCCCTCTACCAACACCCAGCCCCTACCCTTACTACTACTACATTGAATACCCATTCCTCTTAAACCAAACCCCTTCCCCCATCCACATCTATAGCATCCCCACCACTCCTTTCTAAAATCTGGTCAATTCACTAGTTCCTTCTAGAGAATCAAAAACAAATATATCACTTCACTGCATCCTATTCAACGAACCATCACTATTCACTACCCTCCCCTCCACTAGTCCCTTTATCTTACCACCCAACCCAACCTACTAACCTTGATTCTACATCTATCCCCACCCCACATCCTGCCCATCCAACCTACCTCCCAAGCTTACAAACCCTCCCCCCAATAGGATATTCTATCAGAATAGTTTTAACTGGACACAGGTCCCACCCTTCCATCAACCACTAAGGTGCCTCTGACCAATCTAGGTTCTAGACATATGACCTTATTACATAACATCACCCCACCTCCCATAATTAACCAATCCTACATCAATCACTATGAAACCTATTATGGTGGTCAACCCTATAGCCCATAAATCCATAGATTAGATAGATTTGGCTAAGCTAATCCAGACCCCCAATGTTTGGGAGGGGATATCTAATGTAGATATCAGTGATAATTCCCCCTAATATTTAGTCTTGTACATTTATCCCTCCCCTTATGTACACTAGTTTTGGGAACCAATTTTTTTCTATTCTCATTATATTCCATATTCCTTGAGGCACACTTTTTCATATCTATGGATGAGATGAACTGTTGACTACACTTATTTCCTTATTGTTTTTATTTTTAATTCTATATTAGTTTATCCATATCTAGATCTATTTTATCCTCCATGGGAATTGATGAGACATTAAAGACACTATCTAGCCTCCCACAAAACATGTCTCAACATCTAGATAAGATAGTAAGATAGTTTGAGGGGCTTCATCTCCAGATCCATTCTCAAAAGGAGCCACCTCCATGAATTGCATAGAATTTACTACTTCCAAATGTTTTTTTGGAGACCTATTTATGAGTTGATTAGTATCTACAAGACCTACCCCCTAATCTCTATAGTATATCCACTAGTTCTTACATGAGGTAGAGGAGATTTGATTAAATGTATGTCACTGATTGATTCTTTTTTCCATTTTTCTGGATGATGATGACATTATTTGATCATTATGGGAGGAATCTCATATTTTTTGTTTTCTTCATTTTCATCATGTTCTTAAGAAATTTTCCTTTTCAAGAAATTTGTATTACTTGGTCATCCCAAACTTATTTTTAATCCATTATTACAATTATCTATTCTTATTTCCCCTACTATTGGCTGTGCACCTACCCATTATTCTGCTTACATATTTGTTATCCTCTATGTACTAATGGTATATCTATTAAAAGAATTTTTTTTCTAAAAAATTATACAAGGACCACAATTTAAAATCAATATCCATCAAATTTCCCCATAACATTATTTTATTTTCAAAGAGCTCTCGAATCCCTAATTTCAATTCATAATTTTTATTTCATTTCTATCTATGTTATACTTTCTATCTATCCCATGTTATTAGCCCGAACAATGAAAAACTATCTCATTTTAAGTGTTGGGGAGTCTTTCTTATGCATTATAGTCAATACACCTGGATTATTACCATTTTTCACTATTTAATGAGTCATTTTTTATTAAAATAATACTTTAAATAAAAATATAATTCCATATATTTAAATAAATAAGAATACTGAGTTGGAGACTCTTCAAATCCGTTTTTTCCTGTAAATAATATTAGAATGATTGCTCAGTTGAGTAATTTAATTATAATTATATATTCTTATAATTTCTTTTGATTTTATTAATATTGGATACTATTCCCTGAGAGATTGCCAGTTAATTTTTATATACTCCAATTCTTGAGAGGGTTATTAACCTTCATTGTCATAGAATTGTTCTTGAGAGATATTTGGGACATGTAAACATATCATAACTTGTATTAATATATTATTGAGGCTATGATTAGAAGAATACACAGTTAAAAGGACTGGGGAAATCTTTGTTGAGACATTTTTTCTAAGATATAACTGTATATCTATCCTTATTTTTCACATAATATACAAGAATAACTTTATTAAGATATATCCTTTTCAAGATAATGATCTTGTCCTAACCTAATCTTACTATTATACATGATTTTCTTTTTGAACAAGTGTGGGGGATTTATTATCACATCCATACAAGGGATATTGAATATTGAGGAGACATACGATGGTATTTTCACAATATTGATAAGACATGGTTTATGATTACCTTCAGTGTTATCCTTTCATTCCCTATTATTTTGAAAAAAGAAATATAAAAAATGGGTTTTGTATTAGGAAGGTCAAAAATCACTATCACTAGACTTCTGAATCCATTGAAGGATCATATGTTTTTAGGTAATGGATGTGAGATCTGGCCTAGACATGATTAAAAAAAATGTTAAATTGAAAGGTATGTGGAACATTAATTATGTTTTCTTGACATATTCATGGACCCACTTTGTGTTTTTTTTGTAGAATGGAAACATTTTTTCTATGAGTTAATTCATTACACTATTCACAATTATCATGCATTATAATTTAGAGATTACCCACTTTTGGAGCATTATTTTTACTATCTTCTTACCTACCCTAAGCCTTAGAGACATTTTAACATTTTTTATTAATCCATCATGATTAATTTTTAATTTTTATTTATAAATTGGAGATGTTAAAACTAATGAAAAATTTGGGTTATGAAAATGTTTTCATGGTGTGAGTATAAATCTGGTTTTTTACCTTAAGTGATGAGAGAAATTTTATTATGAGGTAAACTGAAAAATGGGTATATCATATGAGAAATAGTTATGAAATAATAATTAAAGGAAGAAATAATTTAAATTAAGAACATGACTATGAGTCATGAATAATTTTATTTACATGATTGATTCAGGAGGACTTTCCTTTTTCACTTTAACATAATTTTATTTGTCTAGTTGTAATTCACATTTCTTTTTAAAAAATTGTTTGATTTGGAATCCCAGTTGAGCTATTTTTTTATTAAGGAAAATAAATTATTCAAGTGTGGGGGATTTCTATAAGCCAAATTTATATATACATTTTGGATATATTTATTTACGGTTTAACTGTGCTTTATTTGATATTACACTAGGTTTTGGTTGGTCTTTACTAGAAATATCAATTTAAGACTCAAAGGATGAAATGTTGAAAATTAAAGAAAAAATAGGATTTACACCTCATAAATAGAGTTCATGACATGTATTAATCATTAATAGAATACATACAGAGCTAAATGTTATCCTATAAATCCTTATGTGATGTAAACCAGTTACATGATGTGTACATATATTACATGTCTTTAGATTTTTCAAATTAGAATTCCAATAAAAGTTCAATACATAAATAAAACACATGATGTGTATAATTTACATGACATAAATTTTTTTAGAGCTCATCTTATCAAACATACAGGTCATGGATTTCACAAGATATAAGATTTTACATAAAATATTTTAGATTTTAAATACACAATATGAAGTCCACTTACACATCATGTATAAGTTGAGACAGAATCCACATCAAGCCGATACACAATGTTAAGACATTACAAATTGTGTACTTTTTGACTCTATATATATTTTATCACCACCACCACATATATTTAACTCGATCGATTATTTCTCTCTTGTTTTATTTCCCATTTATTCTCTGTTTCTCTTCCAAACTCAGTTTTAATCTATTACTTTTTAATTTTTATCAATTATTATAGTGTTACTTGTCATTATATGTTTTTGAACTGTTAATTATAATTATATTTTCATCTTCACCATTGTTTGTGATAATAATTTTTTTCATCATCAAAATTTTCTTTTTATTTCATTTTTTATTCATCCAAGCGAGTTTTTTATTGATTTTTTATTGTTTCAAATTAGGATTGTTTAACTATGAATTATTTTATTAGTATGGTTTTCTTAATTTCCCAAACGCTTTTATCAACATCATTTGTTACTATTTGGGGTAAGGGTTTGCGAGTAAGGGTGTTATTAATCTTAATGAATATATAAATAGAAACTTGGTTACCCTATATATAGTAATTAGGATAATCAACACTTTGTTATTTCATTATTTTATGAAACCCTGAACATGGAGTGTGTAATTGAATGAACCTAACCAAATTAAAGTTGGGTGGGATATGACCATTATCCTATGTCATTTTCTACCACATAATCTAAGCATACTTCATCTATGTTTATAACTATATCTAGACCAAGGAATAAATGTATCTTAGGTAGATCCAATTGGTTTGACCAAAACCAATTGGTGAACTTTTCACCACTTCATATCCTAATACATAGGTATACCCCATGTTAGATTTAGAATTGTCCTATTTAATAAACACTAAAATTGATCCTGAACCATAATCTATTTCATAAATTTAAATCTATGATATGTAAGATTTAGTAAAGAAAAACCCAAAGAAAGATCATGAGGAATCCTACCCTAGGATTTGGATCGACATGTTACCTATATGCCAGTTTTCCATGTTTGTTCAACACTTCAATACCATAATTAGTGCCAAAATTCCATCCAAAGGCACACATGGTAGACTTTTGGAAAACCAAATCCATTATCCAAATCAACAGACCACGACCGGAACACTAAGGGTGGTTCATGCAAGTTTCAATGCACTCACACAAGATTGAGATCCATATGAAAAATCATTGTGTACAAAATATGAATACATTTACCATTCCTCCTAAGAAGGTCACTTGATCTGACAACAAATCTCTGCACAAGATATCAACATTATGTGCAAGGGGCCCCATCTACATGAATGTCACTTTAATTCAAAAGGTGATGTAAAACAAATGCCTTCCATGGAAGGATGTCGCAACAAAGGATAAAGCTATATAGAAGATTTTTTCCAAGATTGGAATCTTTTATACCCATCATCGATGATTTTATTTATAATAGAATTTCACACCTTTTTCTGTGTAACTCTTTATAAGATGAACCATCAATATGCTACACATAAGATCAATCTTATATGACATCAAAAAATTATTGAACCCTCATGGTTGATAATCATGCATGATAGGTTCCATATGAATCCATGACTAACTATTCCCATAGTTGAGTAATCCTTAAAAATTCCTTTTGAACCCATTAATGTGCGTGCAATGTCTCATCCTATGCACAACCCCAACCTTGCGCACAACCCCCCAATATTGTGCCCACCCCTTATTTTATGCTAAATGAAAAAACCTTATGTTATAGAACCGTGCTCAATAACCCTTTGTGTGAAACACCCAAACCTTGCATGCAACTCTTTCATGAAACGCTCTAAAATTTCATGAAATGTTTTATAGTACCTTGCATGATGCCTCTTGTGCATTCTTTAAATTGCATCTTACTTCTTAGAGAATGTACACTAACTCTTGTTTCATCTCAGCATAGGCACGTTAACATAGACCTAGTGATTGACCACTAATCCCCATCATCGTACCTTGGAATTTATAAATCCATTCCCCTTCTAAGGGTTCATGAGCGGTAGTTGTGTTAGCCCAAGGGGTAAGGAGTGATTCCCCCATGTCCCAATTGCATAATATAAAACTTCATATTCCCAACATCTTCAACATATGAAATTAAAATATGAACATAAACTATGAATTAAGAACTGGATGCTCCTTTTGTTAGTGGAATAGGATGGTATATACACCGCCTACCCTCATAAAGAATGAGATACTCCTCAAAGGTAATGATATCCTCCTCACATGGAATGGCATCTTCCAAAGGTAGCTTACATGCATAAGCCCCACACCATATCTCCTTGGAACTTCTTTCATGAAATGATAATTGGGTCTACTACTTCCTATTTTTTCTCACAATGAGGGTGAATCATGTGGGATTAGTGGTTAGTATCTACCATGATATCCACCCAACCTCCAAACAAATAGATGTAAGCTCTGACCCCTATTCAAATGGTTAGCCATTATGCGTAAGACCCAAAAACATCCATAATCACCACATGCACCTCCTCTTTAGGTATCATTCCCATCCCATTCTAAACTATGTGGGATTTTATTCCAAACTAATTGGGATATGTAAGAATAATACCTAAGGTACAAACCCAACATCCGTCACGAACCAGGACGGGTCGCCATCCGACCCGGCGCCCGACCCTGTCCGCGACAAGGCCCGAAGGGCGTTCCTGATCCCCACTGGCTGGCACAAGTGCCTGGGTATCAAGATTAACAAGTGGGAACATTTTTACCCGAAATAAAAGATAGAAAAACAACCAATAAGATAAAAAAACTGAAACTGAAAACAGGCTACCAAACACACTTCTAAACTATAAACATGTTTAGGTCTACAACTCAGCTAAAAACCCAAAATTAACAACAACAAGAATATAGGACTAAACTCCAAAACCAACCTCATGCGACACGAGAAGTTGCATCCCCAATCTACCAACACCAACCTGCACATGAAGACCAACAGCAACCAGAACCCCCATCGCTGAGCACGAAGTCACAACCTGGAATGTAGAAGAAACAAAATCTACATACACCCAAGGTTTTATATAGGGTGTGAGCTAAAAGTCCAGTAGGATGCCACCAATAAAAAGGTTTCGCGCCTAATCATTAAAAGAAAAATACATTTTCAATTTAACAGAATAAAAAAATAAGTGTTTAAAGAATTTTTAATGAAAACGGTTTTTAAGGGGAAACTTCTCTAAAAGGAAAACAACTTAAATTAACTTACACACACGCACGCACACCCACACAAATGCACGCACACACATAGATGCACACACACACACACACGTACACATGCAGACACACTTTTCTTGGAAACCCCAATGTCACACCGTGTGCCGACGGTGAGCAGAAAGCATAGGAAGAGCACAATACATGGGATACCCTAAAGATACTAGCGAGAAGTGGGACCCTAGAACCTCATGTCTCGGTGAACCATATCACACATTCCCATGCACGAGCCACTGGTAGGGAAATACCTCCTACCATAGTGGTCTCCAGTCATCATCCAATGTTTAGTTAGTGTTGTAGGTGTCAATACCGCTAAGTGAAACTGGGCCGATGCCACTCCCATATCACTAGCACGCTAGTCTAGTCCACCCACCTAGTACCCTGGCTTCCCGTTTGTGCTCAAATAATTCAAAGTTCATGCCACATTTCATAGTCATACACTCAAACCCAATTAGATACTACACACGCCAAAACAACCATTTGCACACAAGAAAATCATTTGAAATAATACACTCTTTACAAATGTTTTCAAAACACGCTTCACACTATTGACATACTCTAATAAACCACTTAAAAAGTTTATAAAACAATAGAAAAGGAGTGTCACATGGTTTTACACGCACAAAGGTAACCACTTAGAAATCCAAAACACATTCCAACACTGCACGCACTCAAATAAAATAAAATGTGTGACCTGCACCCCCAAAAGGTTTGATAGAAAACCCTTACACCATATCAAAAACACCATTGTCTAAACCACATAGTTTAACATGCCAAAAAATAAATTCTTATAAAAAAATTTAGAAGAAATCAGTTAATGTTAACCACTAAGCTCACGCAAAAAATTCTTTTACGACCAAACGCACCCGATGCCATGTAAAAAAAATAGTTCGCACCACTTACACGACTTAATAAGATAACTGCACAATTCCAAAGTCACTAATAGAGTTCTCGGCAGAAAACACCCAATAATATGAACAATATACTAAACAATTTCAATGAAAATAAAACTTCAAATAAAACTTAATCCGCACAACAATAATTAATTAAAAATATGCAAAACAAAATAAACATTGCAAATTAATTCATCGGATAATAATTAGACGGGGAACCACCTACCTTGTCATAGCAGACTTCACAAATATGGTGCGCAAGAACCGCCGCACACCAACTACGACTGAAACAAAGTCCAAATAGAACCTAATAGAAAAAATGCATCGGACCAATTATACCAGAATTGAACCAAACTCGATTCAAAATTCTAACCGCACTCAACCATGATTAAACAACAAGGAAACACACTTACAATGGGGGTGTGGGAGGTCAGCTGGAGGCCGACGGAGGCTTACGGAGGTGCACGAGGTGCGGGCGGCTGTCCGGCGGCGCGAAGGAATGCGGGTGGCTGTCCGGCGGCTCGAAGGGGTGTGGGGCGGCCGGTGCGAGGCTGGACGGTCGGCGAGGCCGCCGGAAAAGGGGGAGGCGGTGCTGGAAAGGGTGCGGGGTAGCCGGTGTGAGGCTGGCCAGTCGGCAAGGTCACCGAAAAAAGGGGGAAGGCAGCGCCGGCAAGGGTGCGGGGCGGCCAGACCAGGGGGGTTCACCGGAGTGGGAGGCCAGCAAGGGCGACACCGGCTGGTAAGGAGGCCGGCGGTGGTACGTCGCTGGACGGAGCAGACCGGAACGACTTGGGGGGGGGGAGTCGCTGATGGTGGAGGGTGCTGGTCGGCCGAGGGGCATTCGGGCTTGGTGCGCGCAGTAGCAAGGAAGTGGGGAGAGTGCACCGGGCTGGGAGAGGGAGCAGGGGTCGACGCGGTGGAGTAGGAGGCGCCGGAAGGAGAAGGAGAGGGGAGTGCGAGTCCGACATCCAACCATGGAGGGGGGCGACAGCGCGACGGGAAGAAACCAGGGGGGTGTTGCGGCATGAAAGAAAAAAAGAAAAGAAGAGAAAGGGGGTCCAAACCCTACCCGAAAATAAATAAAAAAATACTAAACTAAATATAAAACAAAAGCTAACAATAATAATAATAATAATAATAATAATAACAAACATAAAAAATACAATTGTAAACCATTCGATAATCAACACAATAAAATGATAATAATTAAAATAATACTCTCAAATAAATTGTTATTCAAAACAAATGATAATTTTACTAATAATAATAATAATAATAATAATTAATATTTTCATTATAATTAAAAT
Organism: Viscum album; assembly: GCA_963277665.1. Taxonomy (NCBI): domain Eukaryota; kingdom Viridiplantae; phylum Streptophyta; class Magnoliopsida; order Santalales; family Viscaceae; genus Viscum; species Viscum album. Next base: position 1,401,879,177 of record OY728166.1, on the reverse strand, counting down.
TATTCTTTAAACTTTGAGTGATATTTTTTATTTTTAAAGAGTTGGGCAACTGCGAGGTTACCCCGCGCGACCTTTAATTTTTTTTAAAGAATGCTGCTGATAATGATGATAATAAACATAATAAAATTCTCTTCCTTAACACAACTTTTAATTTCAATAATTTATTGATCATTACACATAATTAATTAATTCATTAGCCATGAATCAGGAGGGTTGCATGGTAACCCAACCGAGTCCACCGCACGGCTTCAGTCGCGGTGCACTATATGCAATCAAGGCCATTACAAGCGTTTTAAAAAAACATTAAAATTTTAAGTTGGTCTGCAACCCAAACTACCCAAAGCCAATAAATTTAATAAAATAAACAAATTAGAAATGACGGGTGTGACAATTCTCCCCACCATAATGCTTTCCTTCCCCGGAAATCCACAACTAAGGCAGAAACCCAAACTAGGAAACGACACCCCACTTAGGATCAAATAGGACCCCCACAAACATCAAACAAAGAGAGAGGAAAAAAATCGTGCTCAGAGAAAGTGACTCAAAGACAAATTCATGAAATGAATCAACAGACATTCGCATATGTGTTGCCCGCCCCAAAGAGCTAGAATAATTCCAGTTGACTGATCGAGGAAAGGAACTCTTGCACCCACGGAAACCAGCTTCACAAGAAGAAACACCTCAAGCACCATTAAATGAAAACCAAGCCATATTTAAAAACAAAAGAAAAATATCAACATGGGGAGGCTCGAGGGGCTGCCCACCATCAGGAACTCACTTGTGCTCGAAATGAGACTGGGAAGCTAAAACGGGGAGGTTCGAGCAGATTCCTCTCTATTAAAGAAAAGTCCATCACTGGTTCATTCTAGAGATATTCCTGTGAGACCCAATGTGGGTCTACCCACCATTAAGGACCTACCAACGCCCAGGGAGAGACTAGAAAACATCCACATCCACTATGATTTCCTCCCGACCATATTTCTAGTAAGATCATTCCTCTCAAATGAGAGACCGCATCTTCTCCATACACCTTGGGTAGCTCAATACATAATCCCCACACAAACTCCAACCAAGATCAATCCTATTGTGAAGGGATACTTCAACACATATTCCCCACACCATCCCTTGTCAACACTCCCTTAATGACATAATCATCCTTACCACATGATAGTAAATTACATGGACCAGTCTATCACATGAACTTAAACTGTGGAATCAAACTATCTGGGTTTGATCCTTATCTTTTAAGAAAGGTACATATGATACCTCTCTAAGGTTCAATCCCAACCAATGGAAAAATAAGGTGCTTCCTCTAAGGTATGTACCTCTTTGATCCACCTACAAGGGTTTCCCAATGAACCTTTATGGTGTGATATCTTCCCTTTATGGGAAAAACCTTCGGGATTTTCTTTGACAGGGTGTTATAACCCATCCATCTGGTAAACATTCACTACACTCTCTCCTAGGGATGTACCTCTAAGGTGTGATGTCTTCCATTTATGGGAAATACCTTTTGGATTCACCTCTACAGGGTGTTATGATCTATTAATATGGTAAAACATCATGATGATCCCTCCTAGGCATGTACCATCTTAGTGTGAAAAATTCCATTTATGGGACACACATCCTGGATCCAACTCCACCATCATTCTGACCCATCTATTTGTAAAATATTCAGGTGCTCCCTCCTAGGGACAAATATCATTGATCCAAATCCTAAAGGTGTTATGATCAATCTCATTCCATCTTCACAAGATGTTATAATCATTCACCAATCTATATCAACAAGATGTTAAACTTATAAAAAAAATACCCTTTACAAAATAATGGTATTCCTGAGGTGAAGGCCTTAAAAAATTTCCTATGGTGCCAACTACCTAATTCAAAACATATGATGTCTGAGGTGAAATAATTGTAAGAAAACATCTTCAACATAAGGTACATCATGTCTGACATGGGATAGCTTGGGTTTTATGCCTAATATGCCTCTCTGAGATTCCCTCAAATGGAGAATAATATGGATTCACAACATTCCTAGAGCCCATGCATGCCAACAATGCCCAACGCGACTATTCTCCTAACCAAAGGTTGCATCCCTTTCAAGACCCAATTGAATGTCCATAAAGAAGAACTGTAATTAACTGGCATCCAATAACATATGGATCTGGGAATAATTTCCATGCAAAGGACATAACTATCGGAGGGAGATCCAAACTAGGGACAAGTTCCAAGGAGGAATCAATAGAAGGATGAACTGACATCATATCATCCCATTTTGATCAAGGAGTATAAATATACAATGAAATTTATGAAATATACCCACCTTTGGATATCAGAAATTTAGGGAAACAGGCATGTTGGTGCACATTTGTTGAGTCAATAAGGTTTTCCTTATGACATTTCCATTCCTTCATACTTGGGGGTGATTGTTAAGTCAATAAGGTTTCCTAATGATTTTACCATTCCTTCTTATTTTGAAATTCACAAACCCCTTATGTCAAGGAAAATCTCATATTTTTATGTGTTTTACTTCTATAAGTAAAATTTTCCTTCCCCAAGGAAATTTTTCCTTACCATGTTTTCATTATTCATATCAAAATTTTTCCAAGTGTAAAATTCGGTTTATAACCAAAACCTCGGAATCCTATAATTACCTAGATATGAAGCATTCTGTTTTAGGATTTGAATTCTCAGAATTCTGGTTACGAACACTTCTGAGTTCTGACTCTGTGTTCTCTAAATTCAGACTCCGAACTCTTCTGAGTTCTGACTATGAGTTATCTGAATTTAGACTCCGAACTCTTCTGTGTTTTGACTCTGAATTCTAAATACGAAGTCTGATTACAAAATCTTATGAATACTGACTCTGAATTCTTGTTACAAATTCTCTTGAGTTCTGAAACTGAATTCAGGTTACGAATTCCTATGAGTTCTAACTCCAAATTCTAATAAATCCAGACTCTGAGCTTTGTAAGTTTAGACTCCGAATTCTCATGAACTCTGACTCCAAACTTTGTATGTTCAGGTTTAGAATTCTTATGAACCTAGATTCTGAATTTCCTTGAAATTCAGACTCCGAAATTCTATAGAGTTTAGGTTCTGAATTCCTAGAAAACAGAATCCGAATATCCTTGTAATATATACTCTGAATTCATTTTTGGTTAGACTCTGAACTTTTATTTTCTTACATTCTAAAAATTGGATTTTAGTTATGTAACCATATTTTTTCTTACACATTTTTTTTATAAAACAATGTCGTGCATTAAGTTACTAACTAACCGTTGTTTGAGTGACATTTGTACATGTCCCTCCCAAATTCAAGGAAAAATATGACCGTTGGAGTTAGGCCTATAAATAAGAGCTCATTTGAAAAGATCTCAACACTGTTCTAAGACTCTGGAGATTACATGCTGTTGAAGTGATTTCTAAAGAGAGACTTTCATTGCTTTGTGTGTACTGAACTTATTTTTTAGTTTTTCTTTGTGCGACTCCGAATGTTTCTGAGTACATTCAAGGGCTTCTGAGGATAGGAAGACAGAGGTTCCATCTACCTTGAAGTTGAGGGCTTCCTTGCTGAGGAAGATAGAGGTTTTGACTACCTTGATGTTGAGGGCTTGCGGGGATAGCAAGATAGACTCTAATCTTCATATCGAGGGCTTACCTTGGTGTGGGTTAGACATATGTTCTTGAAAGTTTAAATCAAGGTATCTTTATCCAAGGTTGTTGGATACCCTTCTCTTTTGGTTAAAATACTTACTACTTGTTACTTGTTTGTTTCAAGTTTTCCGCTGCTTTTTTATTTGTTAAGGATAGTATAACTATCTTATACTTCCTTATTATCATACTCTGATTTAGTGAGATTCTATATGCTTTAAGGTAGAATCTTTATCATTGTAAACATTCATTAAGTTTCATTTTTCGAAACCACCTTTTTAGATTCATTTTCTCAGAATCATATTTCTGGAATCGAGAAAGTGTGTAGAACTAGAGGTTTTGTGAATTCCCTTTTTTAACCTTGTTAAACATAACCACCTTTAAAAGATCCAAAGGAATTTTTTAAAGTGTACAATTCAGCCCCTCTTGTATATTGAGCATCACTAGATACTACATATAATATCTATATTATTTCAACACTAAATTTGGTATTATAGAGTATATCATACTCACATACCATCTCAAAAATTGGTATCAGAGGAGGTCTATAAAATACTTATATTTATATATAAGTTTTCCTTGCTCAAGTTTTTCATTGTTTAGAAGAAAGGTAAAATCTGAATTAATCTCACGATTAGATTCAGAGGAGAAATGTTCTTCTTCTATTTTTTGGAATCATATTTTCAGACTCATTATGTTTGGATTCATATTTTTCCTAGAAATACTCTTGTTCTATATTTTTCTTGCTGGGTAATATTTTCCTTGTTTACGAACATTTTTTATTAACAAGTTTTTGTGGAAAGATTTTCTTTATGGAAGGAATCAATGATGGTTCTATTGAAAACATAAATCCATCAAGACCACCTGTTTTTTATGGGAATGATTAAGAATATTGGAGAGATCATATGAAGACTTTTATTATTAATACTGGAGTTGATAATTATGTTATGCTTACGAGAGGATATAAAATCACTGACAAAGAAGTTAATACCTTTACCAATCAAGAAAAGCATGAATATCAACGAAATTATAAGGTATGAAATAATTTTATTTGTTCCATGACTAGAAATATATATAGCCAAATTTCTTCTTGTGAAGCATCAAATTTTATTTGGAAGAAACTTCAAGTTACTCACTTTGGAAATTCCAAAGTTATTGAAACTAGAAGAGCCGTGATCAGAGCTGAATATCATGGTTTCTTCTTTCCTTAGAGATAAACCATATGTAAGGTGCAACAAATATTCATGACTATTGTTAATAGTTTACAATCCATGGGTGAGAAAGGATTAGATGATGAAGCTCTTGTGGACAAGATCATAGACATCGTGCCCAATGAATGAGAATCCAAGAGAATAGCTGTTGATGAGAACAGAAAGGTTACTCAGATTTCTCTTGATGAACTTTTTGGAACTCTTCTTCAACATGAAACCAGAATGAAGAGATATTCTGATAACATAAAGAAGAAGAATGGGAATAGTAGTGTTGCTTTTACTACAACTTCAAATCATACGAAAGACAAGACTCCTGAAAGTGTTACTAGATCCAATCTAAGAAGGTTGTTATTCAATCAGAATCTAGTGAATGTGAATCTTCAGGAAATGCGTTTTCTAATATTTCTCAAAGGATGAATAAGATTTTAGGATAGAATAACTTTCAATCTAGATATAAGAAAAATTAAGGGAAAGATAAGAAAGATTCACAATTCACTTATTATGAATGCAAGACAGCTGGACATATAAGACCTGATTGTCCTCTCCTTAAAAGAAAATAAAGAAAGGAAAATCATTCTGAAAGAAATAAAAAGATGTTCTACAAATATAATGCGAAGAAATTCTTGAAATCTAATGACACATGGAGTTCTAGTGATGGTGACTCTTCAGATGTATCTTCAAATTACGAATCATCCGGACAGAAGAATCTTGGTCTAACAGCCAGAATACCTATTGAAAATCATTGTTTGATGGCTAAGGTACACAATGCTGAATCAATGAACAATGTTACATCAAATGAAAATTATAGTAATGATAAATATTATGAATCTTTAGATGAATAATCTTCTTCTAATAAAGATAATACTTTACCTTCCTATAAATAAGTTTCTAGGTTTTCTAAACTCCTTGAAATTGAGAATTCAAAACTCATGAAAAAACTTGATAAGGAAAATTCTAGGAATACTATTCTTACTAATGAAATATCAGATCTTTCTAAAGATCTTGATAAGAAAATTGTTGATTTTTAAAATATTTCCAAAAATCTTGAGGAAGTAAATTCTTAGAAGAATAAACTTTTTTAACGATCTGGAAAACATAATTTCTAAGAAAAATGTTTCTAAGCCTAACTCTAGTTCCAAATCATATGTTTTAGAAGACATGAACTTAGTTGTCAAACTAAAATCCAAAAAACTTTCCTTGAGGAAGTGTTTTTCAAACTTTACCTTAGGTAAAGAAAATTTTGATAAAATTTATTCTCAAATATGACCTCTAAGAAATAGTTCTAGTTTTGGTTATACTAGTTCTAAACCAATTTTTAGTAATAATTATTTTGTTCCTAAAAGTGCTCCATTATACACTAAGTGTCAGTGTGGTGGGAACTGGGAAAAAAATTGTTCATTAAACAAAACCCACTCTTTATTATTTCATAAAACATATTTTTCTAAGAAAATGTGGATACCTAAAATTTTTCTTTCTGAAATTTTCAGATCCAAGAAATTTTGGATTCTGAAAGTCTAACTCTTTTTATTTTAGGTAAATAGAGAGAGTACCAACAAAAATACTTGGTACACGGATATTGTATGTTCTCATCATATGACTGGTAACAAAAACTACTTTGAAAAGATTATCAAGAAGAAAGGAGGAAAATTAAATTTCAGAGATAATGCTTAGGGAGAAATTATTTGTATAGGTAACATCTTTTTTCTTGTAAAAACTTTGATTTCAAATGTTTTATTTGTTAAGGGTCTTAATAATAACCTCATTAGCATAACCCAATTATGTGATGAAGGTTACCTTGTGAATTTTAGGAATGACAAGTGCTTAATACACAATTCGAAGTAAGAGTTTATTCTTTCTTCCCAAAGGAAAGAGAATGTATACACACTAAACTTAGAAGACCTTAGGAGCCATGATCTACCTTGACTTAGTGAAATGTAAGATCATTCTTGGTTATGGAAAAGAAGGTTAGGTCACTGTAACCTTAGGAACGTATGTAATATTTCTAAGAAAGGACTAGTTAAGGACCTACCAGAGCTTATATTTGATTCTTCAAAAGTTTCTAACCCTTGTCAATATAGCAAGAAATATAAATAAAGTTTTAAATAAATCGGTAAAGTCTCAACTACTGATTCATTACAGTTAGTGCACATGGATCTCTTTGGTCCTACACAAACTAGAAGCACTGGAGGCAAGTATTATGTATTTGTTTTAGTTAATGATTATACTAGATTTACGTGGGTCTATTTTCTAAAAAATACGTCTGAAGCCTTCTCACATTTTAAAAGTTTTAGAGCCTATGTTAAAAATGAGAAAAACCTTCTAGTGAAAAATATTCATAGTGATCATGGTGGATAATTTCAAAATTCTGGTTTTGAAACCTTTTGTAGTAGAAAATGCATTACTGAAAATTTATCAACACCAATAACTCATCAACAGAATGGTGTTTCTGAAAGAAGAAATAAAATTCTTCAAGAAATAACAAGAACCGTGTTGAGAGAATATTCTATAGCCAAACATTTTTGAGCTGAAGCTCTAAGTACATCTTGTTATACTATAAATTGTGTTTTCATAAGACCTTTTCTTAATAAAACTCCTTATGAGTTATGGAATGGTAGAAAACATAGACTTTCTTACTTCAGGGTTTTGGGTTTCAAAGTATTCAATCTGAATACTAAAGATAATCTACACAAATTCGCACCAAAATATGATGAAGGAATTTTCTTCGGCTACTCTACAACTTCTGAGGCTTATAGAGTTTTCAATTAAAACACTTGTACTATTGAAGAGATAGTACATGTAAAATTAGATGAAATTGGTCCTTTTGTTTTTTAACAACCCCAACCTACATCTTTGGATGTGTTTTCAAAAACTGATTATCAACATTTATTAGAAGATCCTTCTGATAAGGAAAATGTCCAAGAAGTTGTTTCTGAGGAATTTAACCTAGAATACTTTCTACCTTATGTTGATGAACAGGTTTTACAAAACCCAAATCAGTTGTTTCTTAAGAATCATCATAGTGATAGTATCATTAGTGATGTAAATCAACCGGTAAGGACTAGATGTTCTTTAAGGAATGAAGTAGAACATATAGTATTTATTTCCCAATTAAGACAAAAATCATTGATGAGGCTTTAGGTGATGATGATTGGATTAAATCCATGCAAGATGAGCTAAATGAATTCGAAAGGAATAAAGTCTGGAAGTTGGTTGAAAGACCTAAGGGAACTTCTGTTATTGGAGTAAATTGGGTTTTCAGAAATAAGTGTGAAGAAAATGGAATCATAGTTAGAAATAAAGCTTAATTAGTTGTTAAAAGCTATAATCAACAAGAGGGAATAGACCATGAAGAAACCTATGCTCCAATAGCTAGACTTGAATATATTTATATTTTACTTGTCTTTGCAACATTCTTCAATTTCAAACTTTTTCAAATGGATGTGAAATGAGCTTTCCTTAACGGTTATCTTGGAGAAGAAGTTTTTTTGAGCAACCTCCTGGTTTTGAAGATACAAAACATTATGATCATGTTTTTAGTCTTACCAAAGCCTTGTATGTACTTAATCAAGCCCCAAGAGCTTAGTATGATAGAATTACATGATTTTTTAATCAAAATAATTATGTTAAGGGAAATTCATATCCAACACTTTTTATAATGAAAGATAAGAAAAACATTTTGATTGTTCAAATTTATGTTAATGACGTTATATTTGGTTCAACTTAGCAATACTTAACTGATTCCTTTGTGGATCTAATGAAATATGTGTTTGAAATGAGTATAATGGGTGAGTTAACAATTTTCCTTGGTTTTAAAATTTCTCAAAAACCAGAAGTAATCTATATATCCCAACATAAGTATATTAAAGATTTTCTTAAAAAGTATGGATATGACAACACTAATAGTATAAGTACTCTTAGTGGTACCTCAAATATACTTGATCTTGATGAAGCTGGGAAACCAGTAGATCAAACATCTTTTAGATGTATGATATGAAGTTTAATTTAATTGACAACTAGTCATCCGGACTTAATGTTTTCAATATGCTTATGGACAAGATATCAATCCAATCCTAAGGAATCTCATTTAAATGCAGTGAAAAGAATATTTCGCCACTTAAATGGAACCAAAGATTTAGGACTCTTTTATACTTCTAGAAATGATTTTGTTCTAAATTTTTTTTCAGATGTTGACTTTGGTGGATGTAGAATGGATAGAAAGAGTACATATAGAACTTATCATTTATTAGGAGATTCATTAGTTTCTTGGTCATGCAAGAAGCAACACTCAGTAGCACTTTCCACTACTGAATCTGAATATGTAGCAGCTGGAAGTTTCTGTGCTCAAGTGTTGTGGATGCAACACACACTCACAGACTATGGTATGAGTTTTACCAAAACCCAAATTTTCTGTGACAATAAAAGTTCCATTTCCCTTAGTAAAAACTTTTCACATCACTCTCATGCAAAACACATAGATATTAGGCATCACTTTCTTAGGGATCACACACAAAAAGAAGATATCATTCTTCAATTTATCGGAATGCAAGATCAACTTGCTGATATTTTCACAAAATCATTACCTTCCAATAGATTTGAATACATTAAACAGAAGTTAGGAATGATAACCATAAGGTAATTTTCCTTGTTAACTTTTTGTTGAAATCAATTTCCTTATAGTAATAAACTCTTTTTCATAGGGGGAGTACTTTTTATTGTTAGTTTTCAAAAAATTTCATAATGATATTTTCAAAAAATTTCGTAATGTTGTTTTCAAAATTTTTCCTAATGATGTTTTCATAATTTTCATACTCAAATTTTCATAATGAGAATTTTCGTAGAAAAATTTGTTTTCGTAATAATTTTTTTCTTTTCGTAATCAAATTTTTCGGAATCTAAAGTTCTTCAAGTAGAATATTACCTATTACGAATAATCTTCCTAGCAATCCAAAATGTATGTTCTCTTTCTTAAGTTTTCATAGTCTTCATTTAATTACTGGTATTTTCTTTTGTGTTTTAATTTTTTTGGATTCTAGTTTCCTTAAATCTGAATGTTTTCTTTTAAAAACCTCAAAAGATCTGATCGTACCAAATTTTCATTGCAGGTATCATTTCAACCGTCAGATCTGATTAAAAGGTTTCTCAACTATTGGATTGAGATGGTAATATGAATAATCACATCAAACACGTATATAAAGGACCCTCGAAGGGTTATCCCACATCGATTTCAAGCCTCTTCACGTCGAAACTCTGCCCCCATAAAAAGGCCGTTCCAAACTTCTCAGAGTTTTCCTAAGTCCGAATGTCTATAAAATAATCCTCTAAAAAAGATATGTCTACTATCAAGACGATTCCAGAGTGGAAATTATATAATGAAAGGTTGGTGCATCCGAATTTCTTCAATAGATGTGATTCTATAATCTCTAAGAACATCAAGATTAATGGATGGGAGAGTGTCTGCATATCAAATCCAGGTGCTCAAGACTTAGTGTATCAGGATCTGCTTATCGAGTTTTATGAGTCAGTTAGTTTCTTTATAGAAGAAGGAAGAGAAAAGTTTTCATTCAAAAGATATGGAAATACATAAACTTTATCTTATACAAAGGCAACTAGTTTTGTTAGAGTTCCATTCGAAGGGGAAGCTGGATTTTCTTCCCATAAGTTGTTGGATGTTCAAGGAAGTTTTCTCAAGGTAAAATCTATGGAGTGTCTTGGAATTACAGATGTCAAAACTGCAAAGATTTCTCACCTAACCATAAATAATCAGATCCTCAAATTATGGGTTCAGGGATTTATCATTCCAAGAAAATGAGATAATGGCACATTGAAAAAAAGTGACATGTTCATCCAAGATTTCCTAGTGAATCCGAGGAAGATAAACTTGATGAAGCATATTCTCATTACGATAGAGAATATTAAGAATGAGAATTTAAAAGAACAGATTATCATGTACCCAACCATCCTTTCCAAACTTTTTGTTCGGTGCTTGGAGTCTTTCAAAATTCCTTACAATTCTAAGATGAGGAATTGCAAAGTCATGTTGATCAGTGATGATACTCTCAAGAGGATAAGAGTTGGTTTTTCTAAGGATTCAGGATAATTCTATGACTTAGAAGAGAAGGAAGTTGAAGCTATTACAAAGGAACAAGATGTTCCTGAACCATCAAAGAAAGGAGGAAAGAAGAGGAATTTGAAGGAAGTGGAAGAAGAAGAGAAAACCTCTAAATCTAAAGAAACTCAATCCGCACCTCCAAAGCCCAAGAAGATGAAAGCTTATCTGGATGATGTGGTTTCTATGTTGAGGGAAGAAAAAAATAATCTGAAGGAAGGAGAGCCACAGTTTGGCTTGGATCCTGCAGAGGCCAAGGCCTTGAAAGAGAAGATCGCTGATGAGCTTAAGAAGTAAGCCAAAAAAAAGAATCAAAATAAGAAGATGTTAGAATTTGAGATTGTGCAATCCCTTATGAGGGATACTAAAATCACATCTTAGAATATCCCCGTACCAAAATCCTTTGTGGAAGAACCCTTACCTGAGACTCCGAGGAAAAAGTACATGACTCTGGAAAAATCCCAAGAGAAAGTTGTTGAAGAGAAGGAAGTTGTGGAAGAAGTGAAAGAAAAGTAAAGTGGTGAAAACACAAAATACCTCATACAGAAAGTTGAAGACTTTCATGAGAAAGAAAGTGCTTCCAAGAAATTATCAATCCATACTTCTAAAGCTAAATCTTCTAAGCTTTCTACTCCTGGGGATGATGAAAAAGCTGAAGATGAAGTGAGTAAGATCTCTGAGTAAGGGAGTTACAATCAACATTTCATTAACCCTGAAGATGCTGAGGAAGGAGCTAAGAATGAGAAGATAGATGAAGATAAAGTTGTTCTACCCTCTGACAGCGAACATGAGTCTTCGGATAAAGAAGATGTTCTGCGAACTGATAAGGGGAAACATGTGGCTGAGGATACACCTACTAAAGTTGTTTTGAGGAAGAAGGAAGTTAGTGAATCTTTTAAGAGGAAGATTTTCGAGCTAGAGAAATATTCCTCACTAAGAAAAATCTCATATTTGAAATCATCTTCCCTAAGACATGATTTTGTCATTCAATCTCTAAAAAATCTTGTTGACACCATTCCGATCTTTCCAAGCATTGACTCTAGATGTCAGATGCTTCAACACAACATGAATAAAAAATCAGATTTAGTGTCCATGGTAATGGACAAGTATATATATATTGACGTTGATTATAAGAAATTCCTCATCAAATATGATGCCCACAAAAAATCTTGTAAGAAAATGGTCAGCTGGTCAAAGAAAATAGTTGATGATTTGAGAGAGCTTGATGAATTTAAACATGAAGTTAAATAATCTTTTGATACTGAAGATAGAAAAATCAAGGATCTCACAAATAGCTTTGAGGAAAATCTAAATCTTGAGCAGAATACTTGGATTCAGGAGTTGAAGGATCTGAATGGGAAGTTGTACTCTGTTTCTTAAAGCTGGAAAAGAGAAAGGGATCTCCAGATCTCGATTGAAGAGAAGCTAGTAAAGCAAGATGACTTGTTGAATACTCAGGTAGAGGCTCTGAATGATTAGGAAGAAAAGATCAAAGCCTTAGAGAAGAAAATAGAGGAAGGCCACAAGGATATAATAGTCTAAAAACCATAGTGAATAAATGATACCCAAGGAGAAGGAAGGAAAATCAATATAATATGATCTTTTGTTGTATTTTCTTCCTTGTAAACATTCTTCCTATATTAATGAAATTTTGGTTGCTCATTTCTATTTTCATGCTTTGTACTAATATTTCAGGGAAATTAATTTCTTTTCCATTCCATCAAATTCATTTTTTAAATCACAAAGTGGGAGAAAGGAAAAAGAATACTAAGAAAATAATAAATATCCCTAAGTAAGGGGGAGTTTATCTAGGGGGGGGGTTCATTACGAAGATTTCCGTACTCAATATAATGGAAAACCTCATTCTGGAAATCTATAATACGATACTTAGAGTTCCAAATACTAAGGGGGAGTTAATCATATTCATCATTATCCATGTTTAAAGGGAGATACGTTTTACTTTCAAAGTCTTGAAAAATATTTTCTAAGACCTTTTATTATTTTTCATAAGCATGTTTGTGCTTTCCAAAAAGGGGGATATTGTTGAGTCAATAAGGTTTTCCTTATGACTTTTCCATTCCTTCATACTTGGGGGATATTGTTAAGTCAATAATGTTTCCTTATGAATTTACCATTTCTTCTTGTTTTAAAAATCACAAACACCTTATCTCAAGGAAAATCTCATTTTTTCCATGTGTTTTACTTCTATAAGGAAAATGTTCCTTCCCCAAGGAAATTTTTCCTTACCATGTTTTCATTATTCATATCATAATTTTTCTAAGTGTAAAATTCAATTTGTAACCAAAACCTCAGAATCCTATAATTACCTAGATATGAAGCATTCTGTTTTAGGATCCGAATTCTCAGAATTATGGTTACGAACTCTTCTGAGTTTTGACTCCAAGTTCTCTGAATTCTGACTCCAAACTCTTCTGAGTTCAAACTCCAAGTTCTCTAAATTCAGACTCCGAACTCTTCTGAGTTCTGACTCTAAATTCTGAATATGAAGACTCATTATAAACTCTTATGAATACTGACTCATAATTCTTGTTATGAATTCTTCTATGTTCTGACATCGAATTCAAGTTATGAATTCCTATGAGTTCTGAATCCGAATTCTAATAAATTCAGACTCTGAACATTGTATGTTCAGACTCCAAATTCTCATGAACTCTGACTCCGAACTTTGTATGTTCAGGTTCCTAATTATTGTGAATCCAGATTCCGAATTTCCTTGATACTCAGACTCCAAAATTCTATAGAGTTCAGGTTCTAAATTCCTAGAAAAAAGAATCTGAATATCCTTGTACTATAGACTCCGAATTCATTTTTGGTTAGACTTTGAAATTTTATTTGCTTACATTCTGAATATTGGATTTTATTTATGTTACCATATTTTGGCTTACACTTGTTTTTGTTATAAAACAATTACGTGCATTCAGTTACCAACTAACTGTTATTTGAGTGACACCTGTATAGGTCCCTCTAAAATTCAAGGAAAAATATGACCGTTGGATGAGGGAGCCGATCGTTGGTGTTCTGAATATAAATATAAGGTCATTTGAAAAGAGCTCAACACTGTTCAAATACTTTATATATTATGTGCTGTTGAAGTGATTTCTAGAGATATACTTTCATTACTTCATGTGTACTGAACATCTTGTTTAGTTTTGCTTTGCGCGACTCTGAATGTTGCTGAGTACATTCGAGGGCTTCTGGGGATAGGAAGATAGAGATGCTGACTACCTTGAAGTTTAGGGCTTCCTTGCTGAGAAAGATAGAGGTGTTGACTACCTCGAAGTTGAGGGCTTACGGGGATAGTAAGACAGACTCCGATCTTCATATCAAGGGATTACCCTAGTGTGGGTAAGACATACTTTATTGAAAGTATAAATCAAGGGACATTTATCCAAGTTTTTTGGATACCCTTATCTTTGGGTTAAAAGACTTACTACTTGTTACTTGTTTTTTTCAAGTTTTCTGCTCAATTTTTATTTGTTGAGGAAAGTATAACTATCTTATACTTCCTTATTCTTGTACTATGATTTAGTGAGATTATATATGCTTTACGGTAGAATCTTTATCATTGTAAACTTTCATTAAGTTTCATTTTCCGGAACCACCTTTTCAGATTCACATTCTCAGAATCATATTTTTGGAATCGAGAAAGTGTGTAGAACTATAGATTTTGTGAATTCCCTTGTTTAACCTTGTTAAACATAACAATCTTTAAAAGTTCCAAAAGAATTTTTTAAGGTGTACAATTCACCCCCCTCTTGTATATTAAGCATCACTAGATACTACATACTGTATCTATATTATTTCAATCCTACATTTGGTATTATAGAGTATATCATCCTCACATACCATCTCAACAGCATTCACATGAAAGGTGGCGGAATTGGATAAATCATCAGAAACAACTACTTTACTATACCTTTTTAATTCAGCATAGTTTGGGATATAAATTTGTAATCTAATCAATAGGCAAGTGTAATCAATTATGCTACATGGGTTTTTCACCACTCCTTGATTACAATGTTATATTATATAATTTATTATTTTTATCAACTTTATAATGGTATATGGGGTCACACTTTGTGGTTATATAAATGTGGATACGTTTTTTAAAATGTTTGTGAAAACAATTGAGGGAATGATAACTTATAAAAAATGAGTTTTGTAGAATAAATAAACCAAATTTTGGATACGGTTTTACAAGTTATAAAATATAAAGTGACATAAGATGAATTTATACTAAGTGTAAATCAAATTAATGTGAGTGTGATATTGATAAAAATATTCTGAAGAAAAACCATGATGTGTAGGTATTAACCATGGTGTGTTTTGGGCTAGAGTAAACCATGCCCCAATGAATGTTACTACACCATGGTTTTGTTAATGTAAATTTTTTGAGGATACCCATGAGATCAATGAAATGATTTTGAGGGGAAATTAAATTAGTGGTTAATAATTTATTTTATTTTTTATTCTTTCAAATAACCTTATTTATTTGTTAGAGTAAAATGATATTGTTTTTAAACACACACACATGCATACATAGACATGGGAAAAAATATTTTTAAGGTTCACTACTCAATAAGTGTATATAGTACTTGGATTGATTAGGAAGAAATTATAGATAAAATAGTCAACTAAAAAAATTATTTTTATTATAATGAGTAATGGATAACCATAAACTTGAGGAACACCATTGTCTCCCAAAAATGGAAATTATTCTAGAACAATAATGATAATTTAGAGATTTTAAAAACAATAATAAATTATCTCACAAGTTAAAAATTTGATTGTGTTGGAACTATTCCTATTCCATATTCATGAATCACTCTACTGAAATTTTCCTTTTCACCATCTTCAATCTATTTCATAGTAGTAAAAATGAGAAACTTCTTATTCTTCCTCTTTGAACTTCTTTCTTTTTAGATACACATGAAATACTATATTATGTTTCAATTGTATCATTAATAGACCCATTTTCTCTCCTACACACTCACACACAGATATATTTATATATATTCATTTAATAATATCAAGAATATCATTTACATAATTTTTATGGAAACTTTGTGAATACAGGTGGTGAAAAAACCTCATTATCAAACTCATTCAACAACCTTTAAATTGATTCAAGTCTTGTATTTAAATGTACTTAAGATTATACCTTTAAATTTTCACAAGATATATAAATATTTTTGTTTAAATATTATTCAAAAGTATCCAAAATAATCTAGATAAATTCTATATTAAAATGATAAAAAATATGCATTTAAAATTCATTTTAAATCCCCACGTACGTGGTATCATACATCAATTCCATATAGTCCTCCATACTGTAGTGTGAAATTAATCTCTTCTTCCTTTATCTAATAAGTAAAATATTCCATATAATAATTATCAATAACCTTGGATACTCCTATATAGGTTAATTATTACATGTGTTTGTAAATTTATCTTATTAGAACACAAATATATTATCTTTTCTCATATATCTTACCCGTTCTCAAATAAATTATGAGCCTGAAATTATATTATACACTCTAAGATATCATATATGTTTTAAAATATATTACATGTTATAAAATATATAATTCACATAAGATGAATTTTGTTTCTAAAAAGCAAACACTTCCCCTAGGTTAACTAATATAATTTTCTTATGTGGCATAGTAGAAATAAAATTATAGTGGCTATATTTTCATAATTATTCATGAATCACGATATAACTCCTTATGATTTTTTTCATTAGAGATCATCACACCTAGAATCATATAGTTATAAATTATTCATAACATATGAATTTTGAAAACTCAATTCATTACATAGTAGATTAATAAAAAAATTATCTAAGACTACATCGATCATATGAAGGTTCCATGATGGGATCAACTGCATGCCTCGGTCTAAATCAATAACATAAAAAATACAATTTAACACATGACCAACCATCAATAAACCATGAGTAATAATTCTCTATTTTTTCTCCATGGGTTAGAATGACTACATGAGTAATTTCAATCTTCCAAAAATTAAAATCTAGCTTGAATTCGCATATGGATTGACTGTGTGAATCAATCAAATCAAGCACATATTGAATGTATGAAAAAAAATGAAACCATCAGTACAAATACATAGTTAATGGATCAACCGTGTGAAAAAATTAAATCAAATGTGATTTTCTATGTCTGGATTTTTTTTGACTTCACTCAAATCCATCCAGATCCCCCTCAAATTGGATGAAAAATAGGAGAAAAATCACCGATTGGTCATTTTGGGATCTTAAAATGGTGGTGATTATCTATTTTTAATATCATTAATTAAAATTCTATTTTATGTTTCTAAAATATTATTCATGTATCAAATATTATTTAATTTAATAAATCCATTTCTAAAATCATAAATGTAATGTAGTACCAGTTAATTCACAACATCATCCATATATATGGTTATAAGATACCATTGAAGCAAAAATGTTATAAACAACTATAGAATCAATTTTAGTGGATCATATAATTAACTAATATTATAGAATAAATATATATTTAATTTAATTATTGAATAATGATTTAATAAATTTATATAGGATGATGATGAAAAAAATTAAATGGAATTGAAAGTGATTAAGTTAAAACTCATACCTTCATTATTGGATAGGATTTTTAGGATTTCACCCTACAACATCATTGAATGAAATTTTTATTATAAAAGGTCATAAAAAGTGTGAATTAGAGGGGATGATTGTAGATTCATTCTTTACGGTGTGATGAACTATATTTGGTGAGGTATGATTCATTTTTTTCTATTACATCACTCTCATATATATATATATATCCCTCAATTTCATTTGGTGTAAGAAAATTACACCTCATTTATGCATTGAAACCATACTTTTATTTGATAAATTTCTTAGGGTGATGTGTTGTGTGAATAATTCATGTCTCATTATGTTTAAAAAAAGTGTGACTTGAAGGGGTTGTGGATATATATTGGTAGAACACTATCAAAGTAATATTTTTTTGAAGTGATTCAAAATGGGTGAAAGAGATGTGTAGATGAATTTAAAAGTTTAGGGGGTATTTTTTAAATAAAAAATCAATTATTTTATTAATTTGTTCAAATATATGAATAATATATATTCTTGTGAGTACATATAGTAATCGATCCGTGTGAGCTTGGGATAATAATTTCTTAAAAAATTCGATGTAATTAATATTGTATTAAACTTATGATGAAAAACATTCTATGTTACTTTAACATCCCAAAATGTTATAGTACTTTTTGTTTTTAAATAAATTTAATAGCTTGTGTTGTATAGAAAACCTTGTTCAAATGGACCATGATCTATTAATTAGTGAATGTTATAACCTAGATACTAAAATGACATGAATTAATATTATTAATTTTTTTTTGAAATTTATATATTATATTTTTAATCAAATGTTTTTAAATTTATCCTAATGATTTTATTGTCATATGATAAGAAAGAATTCAATTTTATGCATTAAAATGATATATTTTTCAAAATTCTGTTATACCACCTTTTGGTGGCACACTTATTTTAAATATAGTTTTTGAATGTTTTATAAAATTTAATTGAAAAAATAAACTTCTTCTATGAAATTTGAATATCCAAATTTTATTTGGTATAATTGTTCATATTTTTCTAATAAGTTTCATGTTTTTATGAATATTGATAAAATATTGAATTTTAGTTGAAAAAAACTTTTTCATTTAAATACTTTATAGTGTTAAATTATATTTTTAATTAGTTTTAAAGTATAATAGTTCAATTTTTATAATTTAATCTAATTTAGGTCATTTTAAGTAATTTCACATTAAATTTTATTATAAAAACATTTTAATCTTTTGAAAGTTTTCACTTTAAAAACTAATTTTTTCATTCCATCAATGAGATTAATTTTTAATTAATTTTAATTAATTCTATGTTTTGAATTTTGAAAAATAGATTCCATATTTGTAATAATGACTTACATATTTATAAAATGTTTCCATTTTATTTTTGGAAAAAATGAATAGAAATTTTATTAATTTTTATTTCCACAATTAAGAGTAAATCAGGTAATTAAGAGGAAAATAATATTATAAATATTACAAGATAACCATAAAACTTTTTTGGATTTTATTTGATGAGTTATTGTCAAACAAAATCATCTTTGGTCTGATTTTATGGCATCATGAAGCCAACTATTTCACTTTAATCATTTTATAGCATTTTATTTTAAGGAAATTCAAATATGTTATACTCATGTTTTTAATAAGTATTACATTTTTATATGTGGTTATTCAAAATATATCCGTGACGACAAATAGTAATTTGAAAAATAAATTTTTATCTTCATAATGATAAATTAATTTAAATTTTTAAGAAATAAATAATTACATTAATGTATTACACAATGATGATGCAATAATTATTTAATTAATAGAAATATCAAATAAATAATACTAAAAATATTTTATAAAATATGATTTGAGATAATTAATTTCATAAATTAATTTCATAGATACCTTAGAAATGTTAGTGATAATTTAGAATTCTTTTATCAAATATATATTGTTTAATTGATTTTTTTAAAAGTCAAATTAATCAATAGTACCAAAATCGTCATTAATTTTATATTAAAATAAAAAATATTTTATTAAATGATATAAAATTCATAAAAATCAAAAATTTATAAAAATAATTGGGATAAAGTTTTAAATTCATACATGACTCATTTATGGTTCATTTGGAATTTTATAGTAACTATATTTACCTTCAAAGAGTAAAAACACATGTTGTCACGGTAAGAGTTAAAGAGATTAATTAAGGATTAAAATCAAACAAAATGGGTAAGAATGTGAGATAATATATTATAAAAAGTATTTTATTAGATTATTTTTACCCATAATCATATTATGTTTTAAATTACACACTTTTAAGACATTTTGAATTAAAAATTAATTTATATTAATTTAATATTTTGAGAGTTTTTAAAAGTGTCTCTCACCTCAATTATTAAAGGGCACATCCCCCCTCACTTATTCACACCACTTTGAGCATTATATACTAAAAAAAACATCCCATTTATCCTCTAAACATCATTATACAAGTTCTTTTTGTTACTATTATTCTAAATAGACAAACCCTAGATCCCTTAAGGAGAGATCTAAATGAAGTTTTCTGAAGAAGAGGAAATCATTTTTACCAACTCATCCAAGGTCATTTATTCTTCTACATATTATTATTATTATTTCAATGATAAAGTAATAAATATAGTATAATATATATTATGAGATATTATTATGATTATGGTAAAACCATATTCCATCTTTTATCCATCATATAAAAAACAAAAACATCACTCGTGTATACGTATGGATTACCATCTCCACACCGTGATGTAATCTATTTTTCATCACCACTTTACATGGATGAGTATAATGATGGAAATACTGAATATATATTATAATTATGATATTTTATATATTCTTTAAAAATAAATATATCATCCACTTACTCACTCTTTCATCATTAAGGGAATGATACTGTCGCTCGTGCGTATGTACGACCTACTATCTCCACAACTTGTTATGATTCATTTTCTATGTTAACCATTAAATAATGAATATAAAAATATATTTAATGATGAAATATGATATTTATGACATTAATATTAATTTTTAAATGTTATATATATATATAATTTTAGAGAGTTGGGACTTTCAAGAAAAAACAACAATGAGAAAACATAAAAAATAACACCTAAAATTGTAAAATGAATAAAATATTATTAATAAACGTGATAAAATATTATAATGGAATCATATATGATATTATAAATATTATTATGATTATTTTATAATTTAATAATATTTTTAGAACTACTATACAAGAGTTTCAGACATATACGGTGGAAATCAAACCTAAGGTAAGAGTTTAATTCACAATCTCATCATTAATTGAGATTGTTTCTATTTAAGTCTCCACTGAGGAATATTTCTATTATATGTTAGTTTTCTATAAAAAAAATCAATTTTTTTACTATCTTATGAAAATTTATCATCGTTTTAACCATGATTGAATTTTTATAAAAAGTTTCAAAAGGAATCTTTTAATCATTTTACAAATGAGGTATTTTATGACATTTTCGTCAAAACTATAGAAGAAATGTTTTCTTAAGTTATACAGAATGAGAAGAATTTCCCACAGTCATGATGACTTAATGTTTTGAATCTTCATTTACAAGTCTTCAAGGTTATTTTCAAAGAAAAGTTTTTCTATTATAGTTGCATGAATTTTAAATAAATTATTTCAAAGTAAAAAAACTATTTATCTCAATTTTTTTAATGATTTTATTAGTGCATTTTCATCTATGTTAACATCCGTTATTAGATCTTATTATTGATTGATGTTTTTCTCTTATGATAATATATAATATATTTTTCTGAAGGGTTTATGATCAGTTTGATAGTGGATGTAATATTTTGTCACCATTCATGGTTTATGGTTAATGTATTTGTATTTCATATGCTAGTTTATCAATATGAATATTTAAGTTGTTTATGTTTCACCCTTTTTATATGAGAAAGAAATTTGAATTAGTAATTTATGGATGGGGTCTCATATATCCCCTCGATTCCTTGGTAGGTCTAATTAGACAAACTAATATGGGTATTGGTTAAGGCCTTACCCGTTTATATATGGTGTCATAGCCGAATCCTTAAAAGTATGTTTATGATGTCCGAAATTATGTATTACATCATTATGAGATTAGTTATTGATATTACCTGTTATTGTCTGACTATTAGAGTATAAATTTTTAAGTTTCATTCTCATGTGATTATTTATATGGTAGTACTTGATCATCTCTAATTCATGTCATATTTTTATCGGGTTATTGATTAAATGACATGTGTTTTAGTAAATCACATTACCATAATAGTTTATTCCTGATAATAATATATTATTATATATGTATACCCTTACTGGTAATCATAGAACACCACTTTCATATGTTTCATCATTCTCCAGGATTCTAAGAAGTATATTATTACTGATGTACATGGTTACATAAAGGAGATTAATAGTGTTGTCTAAGAAAATTCATCTTTTAATATATGCTTAAAATGAAATTTAAATTTAAAATATGTATGTAGTTTAACAAGATTAATAAAATATTCATTCCTTTGGGATACAATTCCTTATATCTTATTACAATATAATAAATAAAGGCACCGACTCTGGACTACCAGGGTTCGGGTCTTTACAGTTGGTATCAAAGAAAGTTTAGTAAAAACATTAGGAACTAGATTTAATAAATCTTATATTAGGGAACATAAATGATATACATTGAGGATATGTAGTGAGTAAATTCCCAATTATTTGTGATTATACATTATTATATGATCTAATCTAGTGCATTTCTTCATTTTGGAATGACACCTAGAATAAAGAATGTAAACCTCACCAATGCACGTGATCTGATGAATAATAATGATAATGTCTTTTCTGAGCATAAGAAAATATTTTTAAGGGAACTAGTCTAATAAAAATTCTCATCATACAAGGAATTAATATCCTATTATAATAATAAAGAGAAGTAATTTTCTAAGTATTATGACTTTGGAACAAATCACGAGAATAAGAGGATGAAAAGGAACAAGATGGATTAATGGAAGATCTGAAACAAGTTTCTTCCCACATGTGATAATTGTGGAAGGAAAATCCATGGTATATTCATAAGAGGAAAAGTATTTTTCTTTATGTTTGGTTAATAATGACATCATGCTCATGATTTCAAGGGAAAGAAGTAATTTTCCAATGTTTAATGCTTCAACTGTAAGGATATGGGGAACTACAGAAGAGAATTCCCCAAGTCTCAATGGAATATGTATCAAAAGATGCTAATGAATCATGTTCATGATTATGATCTTACTATAGATGAAGAAGAATGATTAATGTAATTATGATTAGATTAAATAATTATTCTATTTGAGTAATTTACCAATGATGTAGTAGTAATAAGAATTAATTAATAAATTAGGATTTTACTATAGTACTTCATCTATAATAATTTGTAAGAATGAAAGTTTTCATTAAGGTTTTTAAGGTGATGAAATATTTGTTATATGATAATAAGAGATATATTATGTTTTTTGGAGAATATAACATTAAGTTTATTTTGTAAACTTAGTAACCTTTTTTTAAAGTTTTGTATCTTGATACGTTGGATGATTCATAAGGATAAAAAATTATTAAATGGTTTAAGTTAAACTTTAGATAAGGTTTAAATATTAAGGTGTTTATTGATAATGGATAACGTTTACCAACCATATTGGTTTTGGAAAATAATTGAGACATAAGGAATGAATTTTGGATCTTTATTGATCTTAATATCCATTAAAAGTTAATATTGGTGCTTTAAGCATAAAAGAAATTCCTTTTTGGATATCCATTTATTGGATATAAGGGATGAAATTACTATGTACTTTTTCACTGATTTATCACAGACTTCAAGAATGAATGATGCAATATGATAATACAAAACAGAACTTACGAGATAAATTTGAGGTTAGAAATTTGTTTAATTTTAATTATATTAAGGTTATTTTTTTTAAATTTTATTGATTATAATAATATAGTTTTAGAAAAAGTACAACCCATAGGTTGGGTGAGAACCCGTCGCATATGATAAGTTCATAAGACTTGAACCTGAAACCAAAGGACGACAAGGGTAAATCACCTACCACTAGACTATATGATGTGATGATTAGTATGAAATTGTTTTATTTATTTAAACGGTATGACATATAAATTATAAGTTCATTTTTGGAACCCTTTATGATTAAGATAAAAGGAATATTTTTTAATTTTATTATATTTTGGAGAGAAAGATGAGTTTGTGGTGAAAATTATTTAAAGGATGAAACTATGCCTATCTCGTAAGTATATTTATACATAGAAGTAAAATGATTCCTCTAATCTAATAAAATGATTTTCTAATGAAATTTAATTCATTTAATTTTCTTTTTTAGAAATCCATGGACTTTTTAGCACATAACCAATTTATGTTTTTTTGGTGGTAGACTTTCTAATGACCATGTTCTCTATGAAAATCTGTCAGAACTTGATATTTATATTTCACTTCCATACCCAGGTTCTCAATTCCTTCAAATTTTATCCTATTCAAAAGCCTAATTTTGTGATGACCTTCATGTTTCATTTTCCATATTTTTAATGAAATGTTTTATTTACCCTCTTTCTGATGTGTGTTTCCCATAAAACAATTATCTAGTATAAACTATTGATTTTTGAAGTGAAATTTCTAATTGCGTGCACACAATTTATTGAAGGGGGGATAATTTAAAACCCCAATATTTTATGGTATGCTATATTTTTAAATCAATTTAATATCTTGCGTTGCACCCAATGTTGAGTTCAAATAGACTGTGATCTATTAATATGTGACTGTTATAACCTAGCCATTAAAATGGAAGGAATGGATATTATTAGCCACATTATCAAATTTAAATATTTTATATTAAATAAAATATTTTTAAATTTATCCAAATCATTTTGTAGGTGTAAAATAATAATGAATTCAATTTTATGCATTAAAAGCTATATTTTTCTAAAGGTAGTTCTATAGCCTTTCAATGGTAAAATTATTTTAAATATAGTTTTTGACACTTTCAAAAATTTTAGATGAATAAATAAACTTCTTATTTTAAAAAGGAATATAAAAATTTACTTTGGTTTAAATTTTGGTATTTTTTTGATAAGTTTCTGGTTTTGAGGAATAACAATAAAAAATTGCATTTTAATTAAAAACAACATTTTTATAAATAATTTATAGTGTTAAATTATATTTTTAATTGGTTTTAAAGTATAAATAGTTACATTTTTATCAATTAATCCTATTTAGTACATTTTAATAAATTTAATATTGAATTTGGATATAAAAACATTATAATAATTTGAATGTTTTCACCTTATAAACCCATTTTCTCGTTCTGTCAATGATATTAATTTTAAATTAACTTCATCTATTTATTTTAAATTTTGAAAAATAGATTCCATATTTTGAATTAGAAGGTCCCAATTTAGTAAATAGGGAATTTCTATTTTTTCACAAAATGAATAGTAGCTTTAGTAATTTTTATTACCACGGTTAAGGGTATTCAGGTAATTAAGGGTAAAAAATTATTATAAATACTATAAAATTACCCTAATACATGCCCTTATTTTATTTTATGAGTTTTTTTGACCAAAATAATACCTGGGTCGATTTTATGGCCTCTTGGAGCCACTTGTATGAATTTAATCCTTTTATAGTATTTTATTTCAAGAAATTTCAAATATATCATAGCCATGTTTTTAATAAGTATTATATTTTTTATATATGGTTATTCAAAAGATATATTAAACTATAAATAATAAATTTAAATCTAAAATTTTTATGTTTATCGTGATATTTTTTTTTAATTTTTATGAAATAAATAATTACCTTAAAGGTTTACACAATGATGATCCAATATTTAATTAATTAATGGAGATATTAAATAAATGATTTTAAAAATATTAAAATAAATATAATTTGAGATAATTAATGTCATACAAAAATTTTATAGAAACCTTTTACATGTTATTGATATTTCATAAGTTTTTTTTGAAGATATCTTGTTTTATTGATTTTTGTAAAAGTTAATGTAATGAATAGTATCAAAATTGTCATTAATGTTATATTTTAAAAAAATAATATTTTATTAAATGCTATAAAACTCATAAAAATCAAACATTCATACCAATTATTTGTATAAGGTTTAGAATATCATAAATGACTCATTTGTTTTCAGTTTTTAATTTTTTATTAAATATATTATCATTTAAAGAGTAAAACACATGTTGTTACGGTAAGATTTAAATGGATTAAGTAAGAGTTAAAATCCAATGATAAGGGTAATAATATGAACTAATTTTTATAATTTTTTTGTATAAGATTAATTTGATCCATCCACCTATTATATTATACATAACTCATTTTGTATCCATTCAAAATTGAAAATTAATTTATATTAATTTAATATTTTGAGAGTTTCCAATTGTGCTACTCTCTGAAGTTATAAAAGGATGCCTCCTATTTCACTTATTACCACTAATTTGATACTTTTAGATTAACCAAACTATGAAAATATATCCTCCTAACATCATTACACAAATTCTGGAGGTCCTGGTATTCCAAATATACCATCCTTATATCACTTAAGTAATAACTAAAGGAAGTCTGCCGAAGAAGACGTAATCATTTTTACCAACTCATCCATGTTCATTTATTCTTCTAATAACTATTAATGTTTTGTTTACATGATAAATTAATAAATATAGTATTATATATACTTATTTATGTTATTATTGTTATGATAAAACCATATTCCACCTTTTATCCTTCCTACAAAAAATTCAAACACTACGCATGCGTATGTATGACTTACCGTCTCCACGCCATGGTGTAATATTGTTTTACTAAAAACATTAATTGGATGGATATAATGATATAAATAATGAATATATATGATAATTATGACATGATATTCTAAAAAAATTAATATACCATCCACTTCCTTACTCTTTCAACATTAAGGGAATGATATTGTCGCTCGTCCGTACGTATGACTTATCATCTCCACGGAGAGATGTGATTTATTTTCTAGGTTAACAATAAATAATTATTATAAAAGTGTATTTAATAATTTAATATTATATTTTTGACATTATTATCATTCTAGATAATTTTGATATATATCCTATGAAAGAGAATTGGGAGTTTCAATACAAAATAATCATGAGAAAACATGGAAATTAACAACAGAAAAAGTAAAATGAATAAAATATTAATAACAAAAGAGTTGTAAAATACTATAAGGGGATAATATATGATATTATAAATACTTTTATGAGTATTTTATAAGTTAATAATAATATTAAAACCACTATAGAGTAGTTTCATACACGTATAGAAGAAATCAGACCTCAGGTAAGGGTTTAAATCACAATTTCATCATTAAATGAGATTATTTCCCTTTTATATCTCTAATGGAGAATATTTCTCTTCCATGTTAGTGTTTTATAATAATGTTCTAAATTTTTTATTATCCTATCAATTTTTAATGTCTTTTTTCCCATTTTTTACTTTTTATAAAATGGCTTGAAAGGAATCCTTTTTCCATTTTCCAAATGAGGTACTTTATGACTTTTTTGACAAAACTATGAAAGGAATGTTTTTAAACTTATATATAATGAGAAAATGTTTCTACAGTAATCATGACATAATCTTTTAAATATTTTATTTTTATTTTTACAAGGCCATTTTCATTGAAAATGTTTTCTTTTAAAGTTACAAGCCCTTTAAATAAATTATTTCAAGTAAAAAATATGTATTTATCTCAATAAAATTTTAATGATTTTATTTGATTATTTTAATATATGTCAACATAATTTACAGGATATTATGATTTATTGGGTTTTATATCTTATGATACCATATTTCATTTTTATTGATGGTTTTATGATCAGTTTGATGGTGGATGTACTATTTTGATACTATTCATGGTTTATGGTTAAAGTATTCACATTTCCTATGACAGTTTATCAATACATGTGTTTATATTCCATCTTTTTCATATTAGGAATGAATTGGAATAACTAAGTGACAAGATATGGTTTCACCAAAATTTATCCTTCAAGTATATGACGTTGTTGTAGTACAGGTAAGGATCAAATCCACAAGTACTGAATAGAAAACCTTGAGACACTAAGATTTGTTGGAGGTTGGGTTGTGAAGTGGCCAACATGGGTCAATTTAAATTGTGAAAATAATATAATAAAGTATATAAAAAATTGTTTTGTATTTAAGAATGAAACGCCTAATTTTTTTAATGGGAAATATTAATATATATTGGTTGATTTGAGGTTGTTGTATGGGATAAAATACATGTAATTATTTTTCTTTGGATTTTTCATTCACTAGTTCAAGAGGTTTCCAATCAATTAGATAACTTCCCAATATAATTCTCTAATTTAATACATACAAAATTTCATGTCCACTCACCAATTAACTTTGAGGATCACTTTCATTATCACTCCAAGGAATTGGATCGTACTAGGACTCAAAATGTATCGTCATTTAACTCGGTGAATACAATTAAGGAAATAAGTCAAAGAGTGTAACTCTCAAACCATAGAACTAATTTTATAATTTAAGAAAATAAAATAATATACAATATAAACCTAATAAACTCCTTAAAATATAACCACAAATGGGATAGCTTTCCATTGATGAAAAGATATCAATGGAATATGGAAGTTGACTTAATGAAGCAAGATTGACGAAGAAAAAAAATCAAAATAATGAACACTCTGACATTGTGTTAGGAATTTCACAAAATATGATGAGAATAAAATCACTAACAATGGTAAAGGTATCAATATGATATTGAAAATCATAAAATAATAGAATAATAAGAATAAAGTTTATTAAGAAATGAACATGAATTAAAAAAGAAACATGAAAAAAATGAAGGTGCGATTAAAAAATGAAAGTAGGAAATTATAATTGAAATAAAAACATTAATGATAATCCTCTCACAACAAGATCATTATATTGGTATATTAGGATCTTTGTTTCACCCCCAAATAATCAATTCCCTCCCCATTAATTAGGTGAGTCAAAAGGTGGGTGATAATAAATTATATTTTATGTTTCAAACTTGACCACAAAAATATGAACAGATTCATCCTCTCTTTTTTCATGAAAATAAATCATTGTATATGGCCAAATAAATGATGGTTATATAAGATTAATGTCTTATTATAGGTTTAATTTATCATATTTAAAAATGTCATGAAAATGGTTTCATCTATTTGGATGTTATGCTCAGAATGATGGGTTAAATTTATCGGCATTTAGATCTGGTGATAAATTTAATCTTCATCTTTGACCACCTAGATGATCATAAAAAATTCATAATTAGATCCAAAATAGTTTAATTATAAAATACCCATAATTTTATCTTTATACAGTTAAAATCTAAGCTTCATTGGGCATGAATTGTGGGCCCCATATTTGGTTAATGGGCCTAAGGCCCATTATGCTTTGTCCAGAATTTTTTGCATTCATTTAAAAAAATCTCCTTAATAATTTAAGATTCATTTGTGGATCCTGAAGGAAATAATATTCCATCAAATTTGATTAATAATATCCCAAAATATCAAACTTAAATACTGAAAAAAAATATTCCATAAGGAGATGATTTATTGGGACAAAATTTTCACTTTAAACATGGATTTCACAAATGATGTGAAATGAATTTTAATTAATAAAATTCATTAAAATTGATGTTTATATACTTTTAAAAACTTTAATATGAAAATATAGTCAATGCATATTATCCTCTTTCAGTGTCTAATCACACCCTAACTTGAGTTTTTCTAGTCCTGATAAAAATGTCTTTAAAAAATATGAAATTGAATTCCTTTTTTCAAAACATTTTAACATAAAATTCTCACAAAAGTCATACTACCAGAAAAAACCCTAAAACCTATCAAAATAATTTCCTACATTCTAGGTTTACAAGAATATCATGATCCCAAGCCTATTCTTTTTTTCAAAGTCATCATCACAATTCATCCAATTTCAATTAAGCATGATAATTTTTTGTGTATCTTAAAATACATCGGGATTGTTTTCTAGTTCAATAGGGAAAGAATCAAATCACAAGGTGAGAATCACACTAAATCTTAAGAAGAGTATACATTTTTTCTGTTTTTTTCATTTGTTTTGTTTTTTTGAACCACAATAAAGATGAAAAGACTAACTCTTAGAAAAAAACAATGGTGTCATGATACCCAAGTGCCTAACACCACACATTTTGTCAATTCCATACACTACAATTGAGATAACATCATAACTTTGGGAAAGAAAATTATGGAGTTTTGATCCACAATTTTAAGATGTGACACATTTGGAAAAAATATTTCTCTATGTGGACTTTATCATTTTTTGTTGGATACTCAAATTAAACTAAAAGTGACCCCAAACACCATGATATGATGAAATAGGACCAAGAACTGAAAATTACACCCAAAATCCAATGTACGTTCATTGTGGCATTTTGATTAAGAGTATGAAAATATAAACATTGAAAAATCACATCATACAACCGCACTTTCCAAAAACTTTCCTCATGAACATAAGGATATATTAAATTCATAATCAAGGAATTCAAAATAATTTAAAATTGTGTTTCCTTGTTTCAAAATATAAATTAATGCATGAATGGATAATTAATTGAAATTTTTCATTGATTATAATTTTTATAATTAAAGAATTTTTTTTTGTTTCAAAATCCTAGATTTTCACTCCCCCCAATATAGAATAAAAGTGACCTTAGTTTTGAACGAGAATTGAAGAGAGAGATTATAATTGGGAAGAAAGAGGGGGACATGGGATTCGAAATTAAAGAATGGAACAAAACCACCTAGTCTGTTGTTGATGACCTATTAATAATAAATTGATCACCTTATATTCAAGTCATACATAGACTCTTCAGGGATGGTTGATGGTTGGGTTTGAACATTAGAATCCAGGGGTTTTATTTGAAAATATAAAAATACTTCAACAGATAAAAATCAAACACACAATACATTAGATCACATTATATACTCCAAGGGGTTTACCTTAATAGAAACACAAAAAATGAAATAAAATAAAATAATAAAAAATATAATTTGCCTCCCAAAAAGTGCTTAATTTAGTGTATTTAGATTTACATGGACACCCCCAACATACCCAATACCAACTTTCAACATTTTAATGGCACCATATTTCTCTACATCAGCTTGATTGATATCAAGTATTTTTTTAATTAATTTCACGTACAATATTATTTTCTAAAATGATTGGGAAAATCCATGGAATATAAGAAATGTTTGATCTTTTTTCTTTTGTATTATTTCCTAATACATTAAGGATCAACCCCATTTTGTGGGTTTTATGAGATGAATGACTAAAACCTAATTTATTTGTTATCACTTATAAATGGATACCCAAGTGGGGATAGAAGGACAAAAATTTTGAGTTTGTTTTGATTGAATTTTCTATAAGCAGATTGAAAATTTGAATCAAAATCAGTTTATTATACAGTTTTTTAGAAAGAATTAGTTCATTATAAAAATATGATTCATTCACAAAAGTATCCCGTTGAATTTCAAGAGGGGGTATAGAATAATTTTATGTGATCTCTTCCAATGGTTTAGTGATTGGTGTTTCTTAATATTTATCAATGATGTTATATTCAGGAAACTCAATCCATAATGTAAAATTTTCCTCTTTTGAATAAAAAAATCAATCTCCTCTTGATTTCAACACCATTCATTGTTTCCATAATCATCTTCACTTATCCCATATCCAAAGGTTAGTTATTTTTCAAATTAATTAGAGGTTTTGGGATATAATATTATTCTATTAATGATGAATAAAGGACATCTAGAGTGGTAATGGGTTCTATTACCATTTCATTGCTTTGTAGTTCCAATTTTAGTGATGAAACTTCCAAATTCATTTTGTCAATTTTTTCACACAATTGTTCAAGAATGTTTTAGGTATTGTTCTGGATAAGAGTTTCGAAATCATGGACTTTATTAAGTTTTATCTCATTAACTATCCTTAAATGTGATGAAAAATTATCCCTTAAGAATTCAACATCCAATTGATTACACATCTCATCGGGAGTTGGGTAATAATTCCAAGGTTGATCAAATAAATTCGTTATGTGAGGGGATTCCCAATGTGTTTTTTTCATTTGATTCTAGCCCGAGATTATGATGGGGTAATATTGATGATACTCCAGTGGTGTAGATATAGATTTGGATTTTATATTTTTAGGATGCACACAAATAGAATGGGGAACAAAGAAGAGAAATTGGGATGAGAATAAAGAGTTTAGGGTGATAAAAGAAGGTGAGTGTCTAAGGTACTTACTTGGGTCCCCAAATATGTTGCTAAAATTAGGTTACACCCAAATTTACCCTACAGCTTTATTATATTTTTATAGTATAGATAGGAATCGAATCCATAGGGACCGAAGAAGAAACCTCGAGACACTAGGATTTTGGAGGTTGTATTGTGAAGTGGCCAACATGGGTCGATTTAAATTGTGAAAAAAATATAAATTAATTAAGAAAATGATTTTTATTTGATAATGAACCAAATAATTATTTTAATGAAAAATAATAATGTATATGGGCTGATCCTAGGTTGTTGTTTAGGCTAGAATAGATGTAATTGTTTTTCTTTGGATTTGTAGTTCACTAGTTCAAAGGGTATCCAATCAATGAGATAACTACCCAATATCATTCTATGAATTAATCCATAGAAA
Source organism: Viscum album (assembly GCA_963277665.1). NCBI lineage: Eukaryota > Viridiplantae > Streptophyta > Magnoliopsida > Santalales > Viscaceae > Viscum > Viscum album. The sequence continues at coordinate 1,401,846,750 of OY728166.1, read as the reverse complement.
ATTTCACATAAAATCACTAATGAACTTAGAGGATCACATTTATAATCACTCTAAGGAATTGGATCGTTCTATCACTCAAAATGTGTCGCCATTAAAGCCGGTGAAGACAATATATAAAATAAGTCAAAAAGTGGAACTCTAAAACCATAGATATAATTTTTTAATTTAATAACATAAAATAACATCTGATATATCCCCAAGAAACTCCCTAAAATCAAAACACAAAATGGTTTATCCTTTCATTGATGAAAATCTCTTATTGGAATACAGAAGTTGTCTTAATAAAGCGTGATTTACGAAGAAAAACATTGAAATAATAATCACTCCACCTTGTGTGAGGAATTTAAAAAAAGATGATGTGAATAACCTAAATCCACAAGGAAACAGTATAAATTTTAAATTGAAAATAATAAAATAATACAACAATAAGAATAAATTTTATTAATAAATAAACATGATAGAAAACTTACATGGATAAAAATGAAGGTGCGATCACAAAATGAATGTAGGAAATTAAAATTGAAATAAAAACATGGATGATAATTCCATTCACTAATAGATCCTTATATAAGAATATTATGAGACTTAGGTAGACCCCCCAACAATATATTCCCTCCCCATTAATAAGGATAGTCAAAAGGATGGTGAGAGAAAAAAAATTTGACGTTTCAAAGTTGACCACAAAAAATAAGATCAGATTCACCCCCCATCTTGTCGTGAAAATAATTCATTGAAAATATCTAAATTATTAAAGGTAATATAATAGGAATATATTATTATAGTTTCCTCTATCATATGTAAAAATTTCATGAGAATTGGTTCATCCATTTGGATTTCATTCTTGAAATGGTGGGATGAATTTATAGGCGTTCAGATCTAGCAATAAATTTAATCTTCTGCATTTACCATCGGTATCTTCATGAAAACTTCATAATTAGATCCAAAAATAGTTTACATAAAGATCCCCATAATTCTATATTTCTACAGTCAAAATTTCAACTTCATTGGGCTTGAATTTAGGGCCCCAAATTTGGCTGATGGGCCTAAGGAGCATTATTCATTGTCCAAACATTTCTACATTCATTGCCAAAAAAATCCCTCTTTCATTGGGATTCATCTATACATCCTAAAAGAAAAGAAATTCCAATAAATGTGATAAATAATTTCCCAAAATATAAAATTTAAATAATGAAAAAAAATTATTCCATAAGTAGATGATTTATTTGGCCCAAATATTCACTTTAAACATGAATTGCACAAATGATGTGAAATGAAGTTCAATTAATAAAATTCACTAAAATTGATGTTTTTAAACTTTGAAAAAAATTAATATTAAAATATAATCATTGAATATTATCCTTTTTTAGTGGATACTTACCCCCACTAACTTTATTATTTATATTCCTATAAATATGCGACCCCAGTTTCCCAGAGCTGGTGCCTTATTTTATAACATTGACATATAAACAAGGAATATGAATCCTGAAGGTTCAAGTAGTTCTATATCATTAGAAACATGATATATACAGAAATTTATCATTATAACTTGGAAGTAAATATAACACATGAGTTTTATTGGGAACATCCACAATTATAAGTTTATCCCTGCAGGTCATTCATAAAAAACATCTTCATGTCCTGAGAAAGTGAAGAATAAGAAAGGGGTGATCTCAAATGCTCAAGAAGGGAATTAAATATAGAGGAATTTATAATAAACATCAACCGGAGGCATGGTGAATAACTACAAACACTTTCCTTTAAAAAATAAACTTGATCATACTATGATAGGATTAAGAGATGAATAAATAATTCCATAATAAAACATAATCATGGGTATTCTAATAGTCAAATAACTACATGAACTATCAATAATAGTTTATAATTAGATAATAAATAATGAGGGACATCATAACAATACCATCAAGGCCTCATTCCGAGACCATAAATATTAATTTTTGTCAAGGCCTCATGCCAAGACCATAGTTTGTCTCATGAGACCTACAGATGCACCGAGGGGCTATAACAGCCCCCACTTGACACTTACTATAAGGACCTGGCCTTAAACATTACATAATATTTAATTATGTCAAGAATTCACATTGAGGATATTTCCAAGTTTAGAGTTTTAGATAATTATGCCAGAACTATTACATAACAACTTGAATATTACATGTACACACTACTACTCAGTATCCATTTTACAAAAAATAAAAACTCTTAAAAATAAACATGTCTAGTTCTATGTTTTAGACATCATGAATTTTCATTGATCCCATCCTTGACCCTATTCATCTTTATGTCCTATGGAAAACATTTAAAAAAATCGTATGAGCATACAAATCTCAATAAGGGTTTCAAAATAAGGAAAGGAAACATTAAACCATCAATAAATACAAATAAATGAAACCATACTTTTCGATCATAACATACCTCATGAAATCATAATATTTATTAATAACACATAGAAATCATAGGAAAAAAAGGTAACTTATATAACATAATTACATTGTATCAATCACAGCTACATAGGGAGTCACATTTGGAATACCAATCACAGTATATTCCCTAAATCGCTTAGGATAAACATTAACGTTTACCTCTGTCACGTTACTCAATGAATTGGAGAGCTATCTCGGGCTCACCCGCCCTAGGTTTATCACAGAACAACCCATATAAGTAAACAATTTTCAATAAACATAACATATTCATAACACGTAAAACAAGCGTAAAGGAAAGATGATAATATTTCCATATTTCAATCACTATATATCATTTCAAGATATTGACATAATTAATGCTTTATAAAACCATTTTTAAAACCATTTAAAACATTTAATAAAGAGATTTTTGAATCAAAGTGTCCCATAAAAATTTGAAAAATTTAAATAAATTATCATTTGAGAACATTAATGTCCATATAAATAAATCCTTAAATAAATTTTTAAAACATGGACATTAATGATAAATATTTAGAATGATAAATCCTTAAAATTTTTAAAACAATATTTTAGTTAAAGTGTTTTTAACAAAATGAGAGACTCTTGAATACAAATAATTGAGGAATAACATTGAATCAGAACTCTTAAATATCATGAGAATAAATATATTCATGATATAATATTCCAAAGGACAATATATGAACCATATAAGTGTGAATTGGTGCATAACAACAATGACGTCTCAATAGAATGTAAATTGAGACGAAATCCATTATAAAAATTGTATCCTTAGATTAAGGATAAATCAATTACATAACAATGTGTGAAAAATATAAATAAACTAAATATGATTGTATATTCAATGTAAATAAATCAAATAACATTCAAACATATTATTTTTAAGACAAAACCAATGACTTGGATGTTTAACTCAATGAATTGAAATTGAGTTAAAATTACTCTTATCAAGTTCATATCGATGACTTGAGAATTTATCAATGGAGTGATTATGAGTATAAAAAGTATATCCACACAAAGGGGAGTGGAAATTACAACATAAATAATTAAATAGTTATTCCACACATTATAATAGCATGATATAATTAAGAATTAAAAGATTAACCCAAGTAATGGATATTGGGTTAAAATGTTCCTTTACCGATTTGGTAACTTATGAAACATACAACCCATGAAAGAAGGATCATAAATTGAAGATGTAAATACCCATAAATTGAAGTATATTACACAATTAATGTAATCATGGGAAGTACATGAACCACACAAAATGAAATAGTGGAAAATATAGCATTAATCTCATGAGAATAAAAAGTGAGATGAAAATATGATACCACGTTGTAATCAATCGAGTTGTATGACCAAAAGTTAATAAACACCAAATTATTCACAGAATAACATAAATATAAATAGAATCATGATATTATATATCAAATTTAAGTACACAATACACCACATGAAATAAATTAGTGGTGACCAATGGAAATCTCACAGAATTAAAAGTGGGATAAGAAACCCCTTGACTCGTGTCTTACTTGACTTGTTTGTTACTTGTTCTACCTGAATAATAAACATAAGTTAATTTACACTTGATTAAGAATTTTTTTTCATTTTTATTATTCCTTTTATATCACTTATCACCATATTATAAACATTATGTAATCATTTAAGTTAATAAGGATCATTTTGTTGAAATTTAGAACTTGAGTAAAAAATGAACTTCTTATATTTACATGTTTTCTATGTGGTAAAAACTACATTTTATACAGAATGATTTTAATGATTTAGATATCATATATATCATATATATTCAGTATATAAATGTATTTATAATAGTATGTATCATTTTTAGATAAGAAATGAAATGCAAAGTTCTTGGAGACGGTAAGACATACGTACAAATGGACGCTACTTTAATTTCTATTTCGTATTTTAATGGAATTAAAACATAATGTTACATAGGTATATTATAATTACAGTATAATTTCATATATAATATCATTAAATACATCCTTTATATGTCCCATATATGGCATTAACGAGTCATATCACTTTGAGGGGGCGATAGTCCGCACTTCCTCAAATAAAATTATCATGTTTACCCATAATGGAAACCATAAAGGTATGCTATAAAGGGAAAATAAATAAGAATAAAGAAAGAATAAACCTAATATATATCATATATAAATACATTTCATTAAAATGGCCACCATGAGAGGTGGTAGGAGATAATTGAACAATCATCGTTTTGTGAGGTGTTAGTTTTCCATCCACAGAAATAGTATGTTCTTTACCCATTAGATGGAGGTGTTTAAAAGTGTAGTTCAAATAATTCTCATAAAAACAGCCTAGTATATTTATGATACTGGTGTTGTTATAAAATAAAGTAATAAAAAGAGTTTAGGGGTTAGAGAAGTAAAATAAAAGAAAATAATTAAAGAGAAACTGTTACATTTAATTCGGGTAACTCCCTTTGGTTCGAACCAAAAGGAATTCTTGAAATTCCTTATGCCTAAGTTAAGGCTTGTAGGTGGAATAGAGAGATATTTAGAGATTATTTGGGAAGATTTTGGATGATCCAAGGGGCTAGAGAGTTTTGAGTAATGGGTTAGAGGTGAGGGATTTTTATGAGGGGGGATGAGATCTTTAAGAAAGTGTGAAAATATTATTTTATTATATAATGATTTTCGGTTTCTAAAGGTCCAAAACTTATTAAAGTATAATATAAGATGACTCAAGGTCTAAATAAAACCATCCAATAATAATTGGACTAGTTTTGGATATTATTTTAATCAATATAATCTTATTTATTTAAATCATTTATTAATGAGGTAAACATTACATCATTATTGTGTCAGGAATAATTTTATTTATTTGATGTCTAAAAATTATAAAACAAAATACCATGATGTAGGAAATATTTTTATATTTCCAAAGAATATTTATAGTCGAAAATATAACTTCTATAACCCTATGTGAAAATAAATTTACTAAAAGATATTTGTTTATGTCATTTTTGTATTTACTTTGAATTAATTAATATAAAGTGTCATTATCACTCCCAAGTGGCTCCATGGGGTCAAAAAATCAACCCAAGGATGAAAATGGTCAGATATGTATCAACCAATATGAATGGAACACATGTTAGGGTAATTTTATATTATTATAATAATATTTGTTTACCCTTATTTACCAGATTTACCCTTTAACCATGGTAAATAAAATATTTACTAAAGTAAATATTTAAAATGTATAAAAATAAAAGATACATATTTAAACAATTTGGACCTCATGATTAAAAATATGAAATCCATTTTTCCAAATTCAAAACAAAGAAGTGGCAGAAATTAATTTACAATTAATTTCTGTTGTCAAAACAAAAATCGTGTTTTTAAGAAATAATAACTATCAAAAGATTGACACTTGTTTATGTCAAATTTCAAAGTTTAGTTACATCCAATGAACAATATTGGATTAAATAGTAAAAACATAATCTAATTATAGTTTAAAACTAATTAAAATGATAATTTAACCAAATAAATAAATTATATTAAAAGGCAGTTTTGAATTAAAATATAGTATTTTTCACTATTCATTAAGAAATGAATTTTATCATAAAAATACCAAAATTTCATCCAAATTATATTTTGATGTCTCTATTATAAATAATAACATTTTTTTCAAATAAAACATATAAAAGTGACAAAAACTAGATTTAAACAGGGTTCTCTATCAAAAGGTGTAAATCGACCTTTTAAAAAATATTAGAGTATATGTGTTTAAAATTGGATTCATTCACATTTTAAGCCTATAAATTTCATTGGATAAATGTAAAAACATTTAAAAAACATGTATAATAATATTTTATTCAGAACTATTCATTCTCTCGATAATAATGGCTAGGAGTTAACTACCATTTAAAGTAATATTATATTATTATTTTTTAGTATGACTCAGTATTGTGTGCAACATAAGATTTCAAATAAACCCATTGTTGCGTATAGGGTACTACATTGAACATAACATCTCTTTTAAAGTAAAATTAATATTTAATTCACAAATTTTAATAAATATAAAAAATGTTATTTTCTTTATTTACCTGTGATGTTACACTTACTAAGTCCAATTAATTCCTCATATTAACGATGATAAACATAAATAACATATAAATTCATATTTAAACTAACATATGAAATGATAATAACTTTCCCTAAATATTAAGCACAAACACTAACCATTCGAAGTAAATTAGTGAATGTTTTTAAGATAGCACATCCACAGTAAACACCTAGTGGATGATATCATTAACAATTAACCCCATTTAAATATAATAATCAATAAGAGTGTGGAAATTTGTGAAAATACTCTTTTAAAATCATCTTGTAATTCTTATTATAAAAACCCTTTTACTTGAAAAAAAGAGTTCTTTTGGAGAAATATTTGTATAAAACCAGAATTAATTTCAGGTAGTTTTCTAATAAATAAAATATTTATTTTATGATAATAATGATTTTTAAAAACATATTATTGAGTACTCTGTAAAATAGGCAATAATTGAGAAATTCCCGTGAATCGGGCTTGTATTTCAGGAAGAATTTTTGAAAGTTCCTTTTAAAACGTGTAACTCCCCATAAAATAAAAAAGTTTTCTGGTCGGTAAACATATATAGAAAAATAATACAGAATTTATGAGGGGTAAATAATAGTAAATAATAGTTTCACTAAGGTAAGTATACAATAAAAGTAACCCAAATGAAAATGGAGGTTCAGGTGGAAAACCCATACCTTAAGTGTGAAGGTGTTCCTCACTTGATCTTAATGACCTGAATAATCAAATTTAGGTTCATATGTTAATGATCCCAGAAACTCCTCTACATGTAATTGATTTATTCTAACCTTTTTAGGTTCATTAATGTCCTTTATATGCATTAAGAGATTCAATTTCATTGTTTAGGAGTGTTTTCTTCCTTGGGTTTCATGATCTGTTTACTTATATTCATGTACAGAGAAACATTTAGAATGGGAATGGTTGTACAGAATAGAAGTTTTATGTTATTAGTGAACATATAGAGTATTAATTGGTTATAAAATTTGTTTGGTTTTTGGGAGTGAAGATGAATCATTATATAAAACATTAATGATAATTGTTTGGGTTTATTTGCGATTTTTGATCACAACAAACTCATTTTGACATAGGAATTAATATCATGTGTTAAAAAGTTTCCATAACCTTTAATAAGTTATAATACATATATTATATTCTTGTTAAACTATCAAAATGTTTTCATGACCACAATCTAATATGGTAATAGAAATTGAAAACCTTTTATCCTTAAATGTGATAAGTTAACACATCTCAGATGGTGTTTTAATTTCTAGTATAAAAGAATAGGAAATGAGAGATGATGAAGAATTATTACATTATCACAAAAAAACTATTAAATGTAAGGGATAGGAGTTATCATAATATTTATATGAAATTAGGAAAGGAAATAAAAAAATGAAAAAGAAAGGAACACGAAATAAAAGAAAATTTGAGAAATCCATTATGAAAATTCAGTAGCCTAATAGCGTCGCTTAAAAATTCATAAAATATTTTGATGATAGATAAGGGGTATATAATAATTAATAAATAATATGAACAGTAATGGGATATGGAATGACATATCCCAACATAATATAAAATAAATTAAAAGAGAATAATATAAAAAGAGTGCTTGAAAAAGAGAAGGGTTGTAGATTCCCTTATCTTGTAGAGTAACTCCTAAAACATGAATGTTGGGACCTTGGGGGATTGAGGAAAACATGGAAGGACTCCTTGGGAGGTAAAACTAACATATATTCTAGGATTATGAGTTTTTAATGGAATAAAATTATTGAATGGGTGGGTATTTATAGTAAAAGAGAGGGAGTTTTTTTTATTAATTTCAAAGGACACCTCATTAGTGGTTTTTGCAAAACCATGGGCTTTACCATGGCATTTTTCCATTGTATTTGGAAACATGGGACACCTAATATCATATTTTAATGTAAAAAATTCAACAATCATTTTATATTTATTATTACATAATTATGATGTCATTAAGCATACCAAAAACTCAAAACAATATTTTTACTATTCACAAAAATACAAGTATTTTAGAAAAATCCCAAAAAATCACCCCAACCATTTTTCGATGTATATAATTAAAAAATTAAATCCATTTTTTGAAAATAAGTTTCTAAATATTGTTAATTTAATTTTTTTATAAAATCACAATTTATTAACAAAAAAAACAAGTTTAAAATTATAGCTTGTTTTATAACACCTTCAGAAATTAATCAAGGTCCGATAAAATTATCATATAACCATAAATAAAATAAACTTACAATTTATGATTAAATTTTATGAAAATTAATTTTCATTTTAAATTATTAAATTAATCATAAAATTTAGTTTAAAATATTTATGACATAAAAATACCAATACTTATACTATGATCATGTCATCACTTATATGATGTAGAAATTGTATTTATACATTCATGGGTGAAGTTTATATTTTTTTTGTCTGATTTACTATTCAATACTATTAATAAGGGTATGTTACTGTTCATAAGGGTATGTTATAGTTAATCAAAAACTATGTTTATTCTATTAGACTCTAAATATCTTACTGAACGCAACTGTGTATGTCAGTTTTTCAAAATTAAAATCATAAAGGTATGAAAATTATGTTTACTGGATAGGTTATAATAATGTGGTGTATGTAGAGACTCAGTGTTTAATGCATTCAATATTACATTTATTTTCAAAATCTTGGGGTGTTACAATTCCTGAGAAAAAAGTTCCTTAAAAATATGAAATTGAATTTCTTTTCTAGAAATATCTTAACATAAAATTCTCAAAAATAGAAATCATGCAAAAAAACCCTAAAAACTATCAAAATCATTTCACACATGCTAGGTTCATAAGCATATACCAATCCCAAGCCCATTCGTTTGTTCAAATTCACCATCACATTTCATCCAATTTCAATTAAGCATGATGATGTGTTGTGTATCTAAAAACACATGGGGCTCATTTTCTTGTTCAAGGGGATACAAATGGAATCACTTGGTGGGAACCACATTAAAAATTAAGATGCATATCCATTTTTTTGTTTGTTTCTAATTTTTTAACTTTATTTTTGTTTTTTAACCGAAATAGAGATGAAAATACCAATTGGTGAAAAAAGTTATGGAGTCATGATCTACAAGTGTCGAACCCCACACATTTTTTCAATTCCAGGAAATAAAATAGAAATATATAGCCCAAATTTTTGAAATAGAACCATGGAGTCATGATCCCCAAGTGTCAGACACCACACATTTCAACAAAAAAAATTATCTATGTAGTCTTTTTAATTTTTTTTAATTTTTTTTAGATACTCAAATTAAACTAAAAGTATCCCCAAACACCAAGTTATGATGAAAGGGGACCAAAAAATCAAAATTACACCCAACATCCAATGGATGTGCATTGTGGAATTTTGATTAAGAGGATGAAAATATAAATTCTAAAAAATTACATCAGACTACAACACTTTCCAAAAAAAATATTCTCAAGAACATGAACATTAAAATGTAATAAAATCATAATCATGGAATTAAAAATCATTTGAAATTATATTTCCATGTTTTAAATTGTACATTAATGCATAAATGGAAAATAAATTGAACTTTTGCACTTATTTTAATTTATATAATAAAGGTTCTTTTTTTTTGCTTTAAAATCCCAAATTTTCACTCCCTCCAACATAAAATGAAACTACCCTTAGTTTTGAAAGAGAAGAGAACATAGATTTTAGAATTGGGAATAATGATGGGGAGATGTGATTTGAAATTAAACCGTGAAATAAAACCACCTGTTTTGCAGTTGATGAACCATTAATAAGAAAATGATCACTTTGGCATCATGTCATATGTAGACTCCCCTAGGTTTATTGATGTTGGGTTTGAATGTTAGAATCCATTAGTTTTATTTGGAAATATATAAAAAAATAATTTTCTAAAAATCGCACACAGAAGATGTTAGATAAAATTAGAAACTCCAAGGGGGTTTCCTTAATAAAAAAACACAGAATAAAATAAAATAAAAACAATGAAAAAGATTATTTGCCTCTTGGAAAGTGCTTAATTTATAGCCCTTATCTAGACATGGACCCCCAACTTGACCAATACCAACTTTCAAAATTTTAATGACCCTATATTTCTCCACTTCAACTTTATTGAGATTGAGTCTTTGTTTTGAATTTGTTTCATGTACAATTCTATTTTCTAAAATGAATGAAAAAATCAAAGGAATATCAAAAATAATTGATATGTTTACTTTTATAGTCTTTTATAATACATCAAAGATCAACCCCTTTTTTGGTTTCATGAGATGAATGAATGAAAAGTCTAAGAACATGCACCTTAGCTCAGATGGTGAGGACTCCTTAAGTGCATCCTGGCAACCCGGGATCGAATTCAGGAGGAGGCATATTTCGGGGTACTGTAGAAGTAATGTAGTAGGCAATGTATCTGGCACAATTGCGGGAACTATAGTATTACTGTAGCGGTAACTGTAATGGAACTATAGAAGGTACTATTTGGTAGTTTGGAAGATGGGAATATTCCCCAGTTTGGGCCTTCGGGCCACCGATTTGGTCCCTGATTATTTTAAGGCCTTCGATCCACCCTGGCCTTCAGGTCAGTAAAGCCTTCAGGCGACATCAAGGCCTTCGGGCTAGCTTAAGTATAGATGAAAAACAACCAACCTAAAAGGAACAAGCTCTAGAAGTAGGATGAGAAATGATCTTTCACCATAGCAGAAGCTAAACTAATTGAAATAATGATAGGGTACGACACCTACCATCGGGACAAGCATGTGCATGCATGGGACAACCTAGTCGAACAACCATGCAAAGGTGTAGAGATGATATCATGATGAAGATGTTGGGGAGGAGTAGTTACAAGTATTTAGTCTGGGTTTCATGTAATGTTTGAATCCTACGGGCAATGAATTCATCTAAGGCCTATTGGCCATGTAATATTTATGCCTACAAGCCATGTAAGAGTTCCACCTTACCCCTTGATAGTTGTATTATCCAAATCAATAAAAAAAAATGAAGGCCTTCGGTCCATTGATGGAGGAATGAATGAAATATCCAGGGTCTTTGTTATCAACTATAAGGGTATACTCAAGTGGGGAAGGAAGGAAATAAAATTTGATTTTGGGTAGATTGAATTTTCTTAAAGAATATTTTCAATTTAAATGAAATCGGTGTCTTCTCCAAAAAATTAGAAATAATTGGTTCCTTATAAAAATATTAACCATCCCCAAATGTATCTAGTTAAATTTTAGGAGTTGGTATGGAGTTAATATTTATGATATCTACCATTGGTTTAGTGATTGGTGTTTCTGAAAAGTTATTAATGGAGTTATATTCAAGAAACTCAATCCATGATGTCAACGTTTCCTCTTTTGTATCCAAAAAATTAATTTCCTATTGATTTAAATACCCTTCAACATTTCTGGTATCTTCTTCATTTATCACATATCCAAATGTTAGTTCTTTTTTATATTCATGAGAGGTTTGTGGGATAAACTATTCTTCTATCAATGACATCAAAAGGGAATCCTGAGTGGGAATGGGTTCCATAACTGTTTCAATTCTTTTTAGTTCAAATTTTTGTGATGAAACTTATGAATTCATTTTTTCCATTTATTCATGAAATTGTTCTATAATATTTGGGGGATTGGGATGGAAAATATTTTAGAAATTTTCGACTTCATTAAGTTTGATATCATTAACCATCCTTAAAATGTTTGTAAATTAATCCCTTAAGCATTCATCATCCCATTGATTATAAATCTCATCGGGTGTGTGATAATCATTCCAAGGTTGATCAAAGAAATTCCCTATGTGTGGGGTTTCCCAATGTGGATTTGTCATTTGATCCCACCTTGAGTTTATAGTGGGGGTAATATTTATGGTACTTTATTAGAGTGGATATTTATTTCGATTTGTGATTTTTAGGATGTACACTAATAGAAATGGGAAGAGAGAAGAGAAATTGGGTTGAGAATAGAGAATTTGGAGTGGGAAAAGAAGGTTATGGTCTAAGGTACTGACTTGGCTCCCCATAAATGGAGCCAAAATTTTATTGTGACTAAAATTACCTTACAGGTATATAAGGTTGTTTTAGTAAAGGTAGGGATAAAATCCATAGGTATTGAAGAAGAAACCTTGAGGCACTAAGATTTGTTAGAGTTTGGGATGTGAAGTAGACAACATGGGTTGATTTCAATTTTGAAACTAAAATAATAAAGTACCAAAGAAAATGGTTTTTATTTGAGAATGAAACAAAAAATTATTATAATATAAAATATTAATGGAGATGGGTTGATCCTATTTTGTTTTTAGGTATAAATAGATGTAATTTTTTTCTTTGGACTTTTCGTTCACTAGTTTAAGAGGTATCAATTAAATATGATAACTCCCAAATATCATTCTCTGATATAATCCATAAACAATTTCAAGGACAATCACCAATTCACTTATATTATCAATTTCATGATCACTCCATGGAATTGGATCGCAATATAACTAAAAATGATTCATTATTAATGTTGGTGAAGAAAATAAAGAAAATATGTCAAAGAGTTAAACTCTAAAATCATATTACTAATTTTAGAATTTAAGAACATAAAATAAAATCTAATATATCACCAAAAAGTCACTAAAATATAACCACAAATGGGTTATTATTTCATTTATTGAAGGTTCTAAATAAAATATAGAATTTGACTTAATGAAGTGACAGTGATGAAGAAAAACATCAAAATAACGACCACTCCATCGTTGTGTGAGGAATTTCACAAAATATGATGTAAATAAGCTCACTTTATAAGTAAATGTTATAAATATGATATTTAAAATAATAAAATAATAAAATAATAAGAACAACTATTATTAAGAGATGAACCTTAATGAAAAAACATACATGAAAAAAATGAATGTGTGATAACAAAATGAAATTGTGAAATTAAAATTAAAAGAAAAACTTTAATGATAATTAACTTCAATACCAGCTTCTTATATAGTCATATTAGGAGCCTTAGTTTTACCCCCAAACAATAAATTATTGACCCATTAATTAGGATAGTCAAAAAGTGGGTGAGAATAAACGAAATTTGACATTTCAAAGATGACCAAAAAAATATTTCTAGATTTCTACCCCCTCTTATCATGAAAATATATCATTGTATATGGTCTAATAATTGATGTTAGTATAAGAGTAATATCTTATTCCAAGTTTCATATATCATATTTCAAAATTTCATGATAATTTGTTCAACTATTTGGATGTTATGGTCACAATGGTGGGTTGACTTTATGGGCGTTCAGATCTGGCGATAAATTTAATATTCAGCTTTGACCGCTTGGATAATTATGAAAAATGAAGAATTATCTCAGGAAACAGTTGAATTACCCATAATTTTTTACTCGTATAGTTAAAATTTGAGCTTCATTGGGATTGGATTGTGGGCCCCACATTTGGTTGATGGGACTAAGGTCCATTTTTCTTTGTCTAGAAATTAATGTGTTCATTGCAAAAAATATAAATTTTCCATTATGATTAATACATTTATCCTAAAATAAAAAGTATTCCAATCAACATGATCAATAATATCACAAAATATAAAATTTAAATAATAAAAAAATTATTCCATAAGAAGATGATTTCTTGGCCCAAATGTTCACTTTAAACACGAATTGCACAAATGATGTGAAATTAAGTTCAATTAACAAAATGCACTAAAATTAATTTTTATGGACTTTGAAAAACTTGAATATTAATATATAATAAATTAATATTATCCTATTTTAGTGGCTAATCAACTGGGGACCACATTTCTTCATAGATGCACCAGTAAGTTTAATGTGGCAAACTTGTTTGGGTATTGGTTGATGCCTTAACCATTTATATATAGTGTCTTGGGATAATACTTGATGGTATGTTTATGATGTCAGAAATTATGCTTTATATTATTATGAGATTATTTATTTATATTCCATGTGATTATGAAACTATTAGAATATTTATGTTTGAGTTTCATTATCATGTGATTATTTATATGTAATTTTTTATTATATTTCATTCAATAAATATTATGCTCAGGTTATTGATTAAATAACACGTATTTTAGTTAATCAATTTTCCACAATCTTTTATGAATATTTATGATATGTTCTATTTTATTTATAACCTTACTGAGAATCTGAGATCACCCCTTTCTTATGTTTCAACTTTACACAAGATACTAAGATGTATGTTTTGATTGATGTGCAATTTTACCCAAAGGGAAATAATGGTGTTCTTAAAGAAAATATTTTTTGTAATATTTACTTAAAATGTAATTTGAATTTAAAATTTGTATCTAGTTTACCAATAATACTAAAATATTTTTTCATTTGGGAAGTGTTTCCTTGTATCTTATGCTAATGTAATAAAGTAACACACTGACTATGGACTACCGGGGTCTTGGTATTTACATTTACCATATTTCACTGCTCACCTATGGATTTTACTATTTATCTATGTTAAAAAAACATCACCCACAATATAATTCTAATATTTTAAATCTAAATATTACATCCATTTAAAAAAATAGATTTATAAATTAGGTTATTTTAATAAATAATTCTAGTATAAAATTTATTATATTAAATATTATAAAACATGTTTTACTAAAAATAAATAATTATACTTATGTTACATTACCCTGACTTAGTGATTATTTTATATTATTTTGACAATTATTTTTACTTATTTTATCCTCAGTAAACATTACATGTATGGTTACTAAATTCATTACCATATTAACCATTTTACCATTCGAATAAATAGGTTACAATTATAATAGTTAGGCTAATATTATAATAGATATGTTGTTATTCGGATGCTCTGATAAATATTCAAATAATTATATTTCAAATGGTTATATAAATTAAATTATTACATGAATATGTATTATTTAAATAATTCAAAATTTACTCAATTATCTCAAAGTTCTCTATGCTTCATTTAAAAAATATCAATAATAATTATAATATTTGTTTCCTATTCATAGTGATTTTTACAAGTGTAATATTTCTAGGAGAGCACCAACCTATAGAATTAAACATTAATGAAATATTTTTTTATTTTCCTATTATACTATTTTTTAATTTTATGGAGTGTATTTATTCTTTATATTTAGTGCACCATATTGAAAAAATAAAAACATATTCATTTGTATCATGGGGTTTAGGTGTTGTATTTACACTATATATTAAAATATAATAGACATGTAAATTAAGAAGTAGGTTTTAATCTATAAATGGTATAGGTTGTTACATTCATTTTATATTTTTAAAATTTTCATCAAAATTTAAATTCATAATATAAGATAAAAAACATATTAGGGCGCTTCTGTTTCATTACATTCTTAGGTTCATTTGTCTTTTCTTCGTACTTATGATTTTTTTTTCAAATTACTTTGAGAGGGTTAGATGTCTTGATATGTGGTACTTTTTCAGTATCATCCAATAGATTTATCTGATCCTCCTCAAAATAGGGACTATACACCAACTAAAACACCTCTAGATTTTGTACATATGGGGGCTCTATTATATATTTTTTTAAGAGGTATTTTAGGAACATAGTATATTCTTGAGACATATTTGATAGAAGGAAACATATTCAAGAATCCAAAAGGGGATAATGTATCAGGGAATTATATTTTCCTTATCACCAAACCTAATGTATCTCTTCTATATAGATATATAAAGAATAAATCTATCTCCAAAATCAAAATTCATGTCATTTTGATGATTCTCAATATATACATTCTATCAAATTTGTGCTACTATGATGTCTTATTGGATAGATTTCATCTTTTATATCATATCAACAACTAGTTTTTGTCCCCATAACTTCCTTTACACAACTCTATCCCGACATATTGGTTCTTTATATTCCTTCTCATATATGGATTTATATATTTCCATTTGAATGATTGTGTGGGGGATATTATTTTATGACAACTTTACCAGATAAAGATGTTGATACTGGGTAACTTTCATATAGAGAGAAAGATCTAAGTATATCCTATAGAGTATGAACAAACTTTTTAGATTGATCATATTTCTAAAGATAATATTCCATACTAAATATAAACTTTTTGTTCAAGAAATTTTGAATAATCCACTTAAACATTGATGTGAACCTCATATCTAAATTAGATATAATTTCTAGCATTATAATGTAGACTCCCCAATTATTATATATATTTCATTGTATGTTTTTTGAGTTAGAATGATTCATGAGTAGTAATTAAATGAGTTTTATTTGTTATAAGATCCACCACAAACCATATGATGTTTTTTCGTTAATGTCTCTTCATAAATCCTATGAAAACTCTATGGTGATGTTGTTTTATTTTAATTTTGCTATGAGTAATGGTTGTATAATCACTCTAGACATTTCTAATTTTTCCATAACATGTTGTAATAAAAATAACATTGATATATATTCAATAATCTTATTATTTATATTGTCCCACAAAATATGATCCCATAGATCTCTATTTTTTTATTCCTATGTGGATGGAGAATGTTGATCTATGATCATTATATAATATCTCCATCATTGTTTAAAGAAAAAAAGGAAAAATGAGGAAAGGATTAAAGCTTGTATAGTTCACATAATTGGGCACCAAATCATAATAATCCCTATATAAATATTTTACTCTCATATTTCCCCTTACTTATCGTTGTTACCTTCTTTTATATCATCAAATCATTCTTGTGTGTGAACTTAATCTTATCTATGATGGATGATTGAGTAATAATTTGATCAAGGTAGTTTTTAAAATTATCCTTTATAATTACCATGGTTTTCCTTTTATTTTATTTTAATATTATATCCCATTAAATCCATATTATGAATAAGGTTTCTATATCTTTTATACTTAAGTAATCTGTTGATTTATTTTCTATTCCATGGTGGTAATAGATTGATTAGTCATTGTTTTTCAACAACACTAGCCATATTTTTTGGTTCATTTTGATATCATTTTATTTAAATATATGAATTAGACTTTTATTATTTGTATATTTTTTTCACTTTTCACCACAGAGATAATGTTTGGAAATATTTAAGGAAATGATTACTATTTTAATTTTTAGAACAATTTTCTAGTAGCTTTCCTCATATACCTTCAATTGTATTAAGTAATACACTATAACATTATTATTTATCTTGATTAAAAAACCATATAATTTATTTAGTGAACCTCTATAAATAAAAAATTCTTACCCACAAAATCTAGAGTGAGTAATAAACTTTTTACTAGCCTTTTCGTCATCTCATTGAACATCTCATCACTTTTTTATATTTTAATAAACATTAAAAATTTTAGTATTAACATGGTTAATGGTTTTGAAAATCATGATAAGTACCTAAAAAACATTTATTATAACCAAATAATCCTAAACTATATATATATATTATAGGTATTGGTATTGGATACTATTATATCAAATTTATCATTAAAGGGTTAACAGACATCTCATTACCTATGATAACATGACCTCTGAATGTGACTTCTAGAATCCAGAAGTCACATTTACTAAACATTGTATATATTTTACACTTTTTAAAAGTATTTATCACATAATAATAAAAATTTTTAATATGAATTTATTTAATTATTAATTTTCATTAAATTTGAGAAGTTTTTTTTTGAAATTTTCAAACTTTTAGAAATTTTTTGTCATAAGATCATCGCATGGTCAGTGCGTGATTAATATAAATTATTGACATTAAGATTATATGTGGAATTCTAGTTCAAGTGGAGGCACATGTTTAGTTCATGGTTAAGAATTATTATGTACCTTGATCTTATTTAGGTTGTATTATCTTATGGATATCTATTGGTTTTCACACAGTTAGGAGAAACTGTGCAGGGTGCATAGTAAAAATCTAGTAGCTACTAAAGGGTTGGTTCATGTGTTCCAAACAATATAACCAAGCCATGAAATTTTCCTAATATTTTAAAAGTTTGAACTTTTGGTGATTACCTAACTCTATTTAAACACTTTTTGTCCCATAATTTACTCATATTTTATTTTTAATAACCCCAAACATCAACCCATATAATCCATTCCTTTCTCATGGAATACCCATATGTATACTTCCAAATTTGAGGTTGGTTCTTCATGGTATATCCCTCAAGACCTATTCTCTAATACTTCTCCAATTTATTCTTTTATTTTTACTAATATGGTCAAAGTGATCTAGGGTTTTGTGTTTCAAGATTTTAATTTTGTATTTTCTTATTTTATGGCTCTTATTGGTCATTTAAAGGATTATTTGTCCCTTTGTGGTGGCACAACATCATTATAAGTGGAATAAATTATTTGAGGTGGGATACTCAATTAATTTCCTTAAAATATTATTCCATATATTCTTACTTGTTTTCAATCCATGATTGGAAGGTTTTAGGTTCATTATTAAGTGTATCTATTTAATTATATCTATAATAATTTCATTTATATATCAGTTTCAAATGGAATAAAGTATATTTCTCATGTTTTTTTATTTGAAATCAACTTTCATATAAAAAACCCCCATAAACTGATTTTTTAAATTCAAACTTGTGTTTCCGATGATCGAATAAGGGTGAGTTTTTGTAAAATTATTTATTATGATTTCAAATGAATTAACATAGAGATATATTTGAGGTATTTAAAGGTTAATTAAATTTTTGGCCTCTTTAAAAGGATATTTCCATAATTGAGTTATATTGATGTTTATTTGTTACCCAATGGAAAATGGATTAAATTTAGTTTTGAAATGCGGTATTTGTTGAGTTCTATTTTATGTACAAAGGATTATGTTTCTTGAATATACTTCTAACATGTTTTAGTAATTTTAGGTTCAAAATGATACTGATAGTAGTATCAACATAATGATATAGATACTCAATATACAAGAGGGGGTGAATTGTATACTTTAAAGAATTCCTTTGGAACTTTTAAAGATGGTAATGTTTAAAAAAGTTAAACAAGGTAAATTCACAAAACCTGTTAGGTCTACAAACTTGGTTGATTTTGGAAATGTGGTTCCAGAAATGAAACTTAGGGAAAGTTGAAAAAGATAAAGATTCTACCTTAAAGCATATAGAATATCACTAATTAGAGTACAATTATATGAAATTATAAGATAGTTATACTTTCCTCAACAACCAAAATGCAGCGGAAAACATGAAACAATACAAGTAACAAGTAGTAAATATTTTAACCCAAAGAGAAGGTTATCCAACAACCATGGATAAAGGTCCCTTGATTTATACATTCAAGAAAGTCTGTCTTACCCACACCAGGGTAAGCCCTTGATATGAATATCAGAGTCTGTCTTGATATCCCCGGAAGCCCTCGAACTTCAAAGTAGTGGGAACCTTTGTCTTCCAATCCAAAAAAGCCCTCAAATGTACTCATCAACATTCAGAGTCGCATAAAGCAATTCTGAACAAGATGTCAAGTACGCACAAAGAATTAAATTCTCTCTCTCTAGAAATCACTTCAGTAGCATGTATTCCCTAGATTGATCAACTTGTCATCATAAGTTTTGAGATCTTTAAAATGAACTCTTATTTATAGGCACATCTTTAACAGTCGTCTCCCTCCTACAACAATCATATTTTTCATTGAATTTCAGAGGGACCTATACACATGTCACTAAAATAATGTTTAATTAGTAACTAAATGCATGAAATAGTTTTATAACTAAAATAAGAGTAAGAAAAAATATGGTTTCTTAACAAAAACCATTTTTCAGAATGTAAGAAAAAATAAAAGTTTGGAGTCAAACCAAAAAACAATTAGAAGTCTATAATACATGAATATTAGGATTCTGCCTTCAAAAGAATTCGGAACCTGAATTCAATAGAATTACAGAGTGTGAACTCAGAAAGTTTGGAGTCTGAATTCATAATAATTAGGAATCTAAATTCATAGAATTCGGAGTCTGGACTCAGAATGTTCGGAGTCTGAATTCGGAGAATTTGGAGTCTGAACTCAGAAAGTTCAGAATCTGGATTCAGATAATTCAGAGTCTAAACTCAGAAAGATCAGAGTTTGAATTCAAAGAATTCAGAGTCTGAATTTGGATCCTGAAAACAAAATGCTCGATATATAAGTATTTAGAAGATTCCGAGGTTTATGTTATGAAACCGAATTTTATAAATAGAAGGAAAAAGATTTATATTATAATAAAAACGTGGTAATGATAAATTTCCATGGGGATGGAAAATTTCCCTTATAAAAGAAAAACTGGGTAAGGATAAAATTTTCTTGAGGAAGGAAAATTTCTTTAAGGAAGGAAAATTTTCCTTATCAATATAAAACATAGGGGGAAAGAAATTTGCCTTAATATAGAGTGTTTATGATTTTCAAAACAAGACGGAATGGAAAAGTCAAAAGGTAACCTTATTAACTCAATAATATCCCCCATTTTGGAAAGCACAAACATCCTTACGAAAAAGAATATAAGGAATTAGAAAATAATTTTCTAGACTTTGAAAATAAAACTTATCTCCCTTAAAACATGGGAAAATATGAATACGACTAACTCCCCGTTAGGTATTGGAAACACTAAGGATCATATTCTTGATTTCCAGATTGAGACTTAGCATTTTATTACATACGAAAATCATCTTGGATAAGAACTCCCCCTTATATGAACACCCCTTACTTTGGGAAATTTCTTCTTTTACTTTGTATTATATTTTTATCATTCCTTTGTCCCCCTTTGTGATTTTAAAAAAGTATTAAAGGGAATGGAAAAGGAAATTTGATACCATAAATATTAGTACTAAAAAACCAAAAATATAAAGAGCTATCCAAACTTTCATTAGGATTGGAAAAATTTATACAAGGAAGAAATTAAAAAATATCATAATTGAGCATGATTATCCTTCCTTCTCCTTTGGAATCAAATTATTTACGATGATTTTGAGATTCTTGTGTTCCTTGTGATCTTCCTCTTCACGTTTGAGAAACTGATCCTGATCCTTTGTTTTCTTTTCTAAGGCTTTGATTTTTTCTTCCCGAGCCTTAAGAGATTCTGCCTTCCCCTTTAGAACTTCTTCTTCCTTAAATTTTTTTCCTCAAGACCAATTCTAAGATCTCTTTCCCTCTTACAACATTGAGCAACTGAATATAACTTCCCATTTAGATCTTTCACTTCTTATATCCAAGAATTCCGTTCCATAGTAAGATTTTCCTCAAAACTATTTGTGAGATCCTCTATCTTTACATCTTCAGTTTCAAATGCATCCTTGACAATTTCTTGGAACTAATTAAGAATTATCTTGTCTTCTATAGTTTTCTTTGACCAGATGGTCATTTTCTTGCAAGATCTCTTGTGGGATTTGTAGTTTATGAAAAAGGTTTTGAAACCGACCTCATGTTTGATGCACTTATACATCTCCATGGATATTGAATCTGATTTCTGATTTAAGGAATGTAAAAGCATTTTTCATCTCTAGTCAATACTGGGAAATATTGCTATATTCCCAACAAGATTCTTCAAAGACTGGACTAAAAATCATGTCCAAGGGAGGACGATTCCGAAATCAAAAATTTGGCTTGGTGAGGTTTATTTTTCTAAATCAGCATCTTTCCTCTTTGAAGAACCACCAACATATTTCTTCTTTACCACAACCTTGGTAGGTGTATCAACTACTACCTATTTTTCCTTATCAAACTTAGGAATAACTTCATGTTGATCAGGAGATTCATGTTAACTATTAGATAGAGGAATGATTTTTTCTTCATAAAATTATTCCTTTTCGACACCTACCTCTGCATCCTATAGGTGAATAAAATCTTTATTTATGCATTCTTCTTCATATGGTGTGTCTACTTCATATTCAACATTCTCTTCATCCTTTCCAAGAGTAGCAAGCTTTGATGATTCAGCTTGAGAGGTTCAGAATAATAATTTTTGGGAAGGGCTTTCCTTCTCATGAAAATACTCAACTTTCTTTTTCAACTCTTCAGTATCACCACTACCTTCTTCTTCTTCTTCTACTACTACTTATTTTTCTTCTACTTCTTTTTCTTGGACTTTTTCTAGAGTTACAAACTTCTTTCCCAGAGTCTCTGGTAATGATTCTATCAAGAATGATTCTGGTACCGGAATATTCTCGAATGATTTTTCAACAGCCTTCATAAGTGATTGGACTATCTCTGCCTCAGACAAATTTTTCTTTTGCTTCTTATCTTTCTCTTGCTTCTCAAGCTCTTCAGCTGCCTTTTCTCTCAAAGATTTTGCTTCAGCAGGGTCTAATCCAAACTTAGGCTCCCCTTTTTCTAATTTCTTGTGTCTTCTCTCCATTTAACCAAAACCACATCAAGATAGGATTTTTTCTTCTTTGGATTCGGTGGTGCGTATTGGGTTTCCTTAGACATTGGGGTTTTTCCTTCTCTTCAACATCCTTCAACTTCCTCTTCCTTCCACCCTTTCTGGAGGTCTCAACCACCTCCTGTTTCTTTGAAATAGCTTCAAATTCCTCTTCAGGAAAGTAATAGAATTCTTATGACTCTATGGAAAATCCACCATTCATTCTTCTCAAAGTGTCATCACTTAACAACATAGCTTTTCAAATCCTCTACTTAGATCTGCATGGAATTTTGAAGCCTTCTAGACAACAAACAATAATATTTGAAATAATTGTTAGATATATAATAATCTAAGCCTTCATATTTCCATTATTTATATTCTCAATCATAACCAAGATATTCTTAACAAAGTTTATCTTCCATAGGTTTACCAAGAAATCCAAAATGTATATATCACTTTTCTTCAAAGTATCATTTTCTATTTTTCTCGGTATGATGAATCCTTGAACCCCTAATTCAAAAATCTGATAATTTGTAGTCAGGTAAAGAATCTTCAGAGTCTTTAATTCTGAGAGACTAAGGAAATCCATGGACTTTACCTTATCAAAACTTTCTTGAACATCAGGCAGCTTATGAGAACAAAACACAACTCCACCTTCATAAGGAATACCAACCAAGCTTGCAGCCTTGGTGTAAGAAAGTGAATATGTCTTTCCATAACACTTGAAAAAAAACTTACTCCTCCATTCTTCATTGAAAAAAATTAATGACTCATAGAATTCTATTAACAAATCTAGATATACCAAATCCTAAGCTTTTGGTTTTGAAAGGAAAACACTTTCCCACCCATTCAGCATTATATTCTTAGAGATAATTAAATCATACATTGAAAAAAACTTTGTATCAAATAACCTTTCCATGTATATCTACCATTCAAGGAATGGTTTGACAGTTGACATATCTTTCTGAGAGGAGACTTTAGCAGACATTTGGAAGTAAGAAAGATCTGAGAAGTTCAGAACAGTCTTATGTATGAGTGCAGAGCTTCAGCACGCGAAGGCCTGAGTTTCGATGTGGGATAACCATCGGGGGGTCCGTTATAAAGGCAATTGAGGAGAAGGTTCAACTTCCATACTCAATGCAATGGTTGAAAAACCTTTTGATCAGATCTGACAGTTTAGTTGATAGCCAGAAGGAAATTTTGATAGAATCCGATATTTTCAGGTTTTTTTAAGAAAAACATTCGGATTTAAGAAAAAGTAAATATGAAAATTTTTAAAATGAAGAAAATGACAACAAGTAAAAGATAATTAGGAAAATTTAAGAAAGGAAACATACCTTTCAGATAACTAGAAAGATTATTCATAATGAGGGAAATTATTCTTGAGGAACTTTAGATTCCCAAAATTTTAATTACGAAAATTTTATGTACAAAAATCTTTATTACGAAAATTTAAGTACAAAAATCCTCATTACAAAGATTTTAAGTATGAAAATCTTCATTACGAAAATTTTAAGTACGAAAATATTCATTATGAAAATTTTAAGTACGAAAATATTCATTATGAAAATTTTAATTATGAAAATATTCATTATGAAAATTTTAAGACTACGAAAAGATTTTATACTACGAAAAAAAATTAGAATACGAAAAAAAATTAGACTACAAAAAAATTAGACTATGAAATTTTTTATTAAAAATTTGATTACCTCATAAGCAAATGTACTTCCCCTGTGAAAATGAATTTGTTATTGTAAGGAGATAGGTTTCAACATGAAGTTAACATAGAAGATTAATTTACAGTTATAATTCCTAAAATCTATTTAATGTATTCAAATCTATTGAAGGGTAATGATTTTGTGAAAATATTAGCATGTTGATCCTGTGTTCCGATAAATTGAAGAATGATATCTTCTTTTTATATCGGATCCCTAAGAAAGTGATGCCTAATATCTTTTTGTTTTGCATGAGAGTGAAGTGAAAGGTTTTTACTTAAGGAAATGGAACTAGTATTATAACAAAAAATTTGTGTTTTGGTAAAACTCATACCATAGTTTGTGAGTGTGTGTTGCATCCACAACACTTGAGCACAACAACTTCTAGCTGCTACTTATTCAGCTTCAATAGTGGAAAGTGCTGATGAGTGTTGCTTTTTTCATGACCAAGAAACTAATAAATCTCCTAAAAAATGACAAGTTCTAGATGTACTATTCCTATCTATTCTACATCCTCTAAAATCAGCATCTGAAAAACATTTTAAAACAAAATCACTTCCAGAAGTGTAAAAGAGTCCTAGATCCATGGTTCCCATTAAGTAGTGAAAAATCATTTCCACTGCATTTAAGTGAGATTCCTTAGGATTGGATTGATATATTGCACATAACCATACTGAAAACATTAAGTCTGGACGACTAGCTGTGAGGTAGATTAGTCTTCCTATCATTCCTCTAAAAGATGTTTGATCTACTGGTTTCTCAGCTTCATCAAGATCAAGTTAATTTGAGGTACCAATTGGAGTACTTATACTCTTAGTGTTGTCATATACATATTTTTTAAGAAGATATTTAATATACTTATGTTGGGATATATAGATTCCTTCTAGTTATTGAGAAATTTAAAAACCAAGGAGAAATGTTAACTCACCCATCATACTCATTTCAAACTCAGATTTCATTAAATCTACAAAGGAATCAGATAAAGATTGCTGAGTTGAACCAAATATAACGTCATCAACATAAATTTGAATAGTAATTTTTTTTTCTTATCTTCATTTATAAAAATGGTTGGATCAACATTTCCTTTAACATAATTATTTTGAATCAAAAATCTTATAAGTCTATCATACCAAGCTTGAGGGGATTTCTTAAGTCCATACAATTCTTTGGTATGTTTCCAAACATGGTCAAGATGTTTGGAATCTTCAATACCCCGAGGTTATTCATCAAAAAATTCCTCTTGTACAAAACCATTAAAGAAGGGACATTTAACATCCATTTGAAAAAGTTTGAAATTAAAGAATGCCTCAATGTCAAGTAAAATAATAATAGATTCATGTCTAGATACTGGAGAATATGTTTCTACATAATCTATAATTTCTTGTTGATTATATCCTTTAGAAACCATTCTATAATTATTTATTACTATGATTCTATTTTCATCACATTTTTTTTTCTAAAGACCCATTTTAATCCAATAACAGAGATTTCCTTAGGTCTTCCAACCAAGATCCAGACTTTATTCCTTTCGAATTCAGTTAGCACATCTTGCATTGCTTTTATCCAATAATCATCACCTAAAGTTTCATCAGTGATTTTTAGTTCTAATTGTAAAAGTAATTCTCGATGTTTAACTTCATTTCTTAAGGAACTTCTAGTCCTTACATGTTGATTTACATTGCCAATGATACTATCACTGGGATAATTCTTTATAAACATATAATTTGGATTTTTTTAAACTTGTTCATCAACATAGGGTAGGAAGTCTTCTGGGGTAAATGCATCAGAAATATTTTCTGGAACATTTTATTTATCAGAAGGATCTTTTAACAAAGGTTAATAATCAATTTTTGAAAACACATTTGAATTTGTAGGTTGAGGTTGTTTAAAAATAAAAGGATCAGTTTCATCAAATTTGACATGTACTATTTCTTCAACAATACAAGTATTTTTATTGAAAACTATATATACCTTAGAAGTTCTGGAGTATCCTAAAAAAATTCCTTCATCATATTTTGGTGCGAATTTGTATAGATTATCTTTATTATTCAGAATGAATACCTTGCAACTAAAAACCTTGAAGTAATAAAGTCTAGGTTTTCTACTATTCCATAACTCATAAAGAGTTTTATTAAGAAAATGTCTAATCAAAACACGATTTATAGTATAACAATAAGTACTTAATGATTCATCCAAAAAATGTTTGGCTACCAAATATTCACACACCATGGTTCTTGTTATCTCTTGAAGAATTCTATTTCTTCTTTCAACAACACCATTTTGTTGAGGTGTTCTGGGTGCTGAGAAGTTTTGATTAATTCCTTTTCTACTACAAAAAGTTTCAAAATCAGAATTTTGAAATTCTCCTCCATGATCACTCTGAATAGTTATCAAAGGAAGGATTTTCTCATTTTTAACTTGGGCTCAAAAAATTTTCAAATAAGAAAAAGCTTCAGATTTATTTTCTAAAAAATATACCCATATAAATATATTGAAACCATCAACTAAGACAAATACATAATATTTTCCTCCAATGCTTCCAGTTTTTGTTGGAACAAAAATGATCCATATGCACTAACTATAATGAATCAGTGGCTGAGACTTCACTAACTAATTTAAAACTAGATTTATGTTGCTTTCTATATTGAAAAGGATCACAAACTTTTGAAGAATCAAATTTATGCTCCAGTAGATACTTAAATAGACTTTTTTTATAGAGTTTTCATAGGTTCCTAAGGTTACAGTGTCCTAACCTTCTATGCCACAACCAAGAATGATCTTCCATTGCACTAAGGCAAGGTAGGTCTTGGCTCCTAAGGTCTTCTAAGTTTAGTGTGTATACATTCTCTTTCGTATTGGCAGAAAGAATAAACTCTTCCTTGTAATTGTGTACTAAGCACTTTTCATTCATAAAATTCACAAGGTAAACTTCATCACATAATTGACATATGCTAATGAGGTTGTGCTTAAGACCCTTAGCAAATAAAACATTTGAAATCTAAGTTTTTCCAAGAAGAACAATGTTACCTATACCAATAATTTCTCCCTTAGCATTATCCCTGACATTTACTTTTCCTCCTTTCATTTTGATAATCTTTTCAAAGATGTTTTTATTACTAATCACATGCTAGGAACATCCACTATCCATGTACCACATATTATTGTTGGAAATTTATTTACTTTCCTAAAAATAAAAGAGTTAGACTTTCGGAACCCAAACATTCTTGGATCCAACAACTTCAGAAATCAAAATTTTAGGTATCCACATTTTCATAGAAAAATAAGCTTTTTGAAAACCTACAGAATGAGTTTTGTTTAAGGAACAATTTTTTCCTAATGCCAACCACACTAACTCTTAGTAAATAATGGAGCACTTTGAGGAACAAAATAATTGTTACTAAAAATCGGTTTTGAACTATTATAACTAAATCCATAATTATTCCTTAAAGGTCGAATTTAGGAATACATCTTATCAAAGTTTTCCTTCTCTAAGGTATAGTGTGACAAAAACTTCCTCAGGGAAAATATTTCTGACTTTAGTCTAATAACTAAGTTCTTATCCTCAAAAATGTCAATTTTAGTTCTAGAGTTAGGCTCGAAAACATTTTCCATAGAAATTACTTTTTCTAGATCCTTAGAAATTTTATCCTTCTCAGAATTAACTTCCTCAAGGGTTTTTGAAATACTTCCAAAATCAAGAGATTCTATATCAAGATATTTATAAAGATATGATATTTCTTTAGTAAGAATATAAATCATAGAATTTTCCTTATCAAAATTTTTCTTGACTTCATAATTTTCATTCTCAAAGAATCTTAGCAAACCTAGAAATTTTATCATAGTTAGGTAAAGTATTATCTTAATAAAAAGAATATTATTCATCCAAGTATTCATAATATTTACTATCACTATAATTAGAATTCAAGGATACATTGGTGATGGATTCAGAATTGTGTACCTTATCCATTAAACAATGATTTTCAAAAGGTAGTCTAGCTATTAGACCCATATTCTTTTGTCTAGAAGATTCGTAATCTGAGGATTAATCAAAAGAGTTTCCACCAATGGAACTCCATGTGTCATTAGATTTTAAAACATTATTAGCTTTATCTTTGTTGTACTTCTTTCTATTCCTCTCAGAATTATTTTCCTTTCTATCTTTTCTCTAAAGCATAGGACAATCTGGCCTTATACATCCAACTTTTTTTCATTCATAACAAGTGACTTCAGAGTCATTCTTATCCTTTCTTTCTTTATTCTGGTATCTATACTGAAAGTCTTTCTTCCCAACTATCTTGTTCATCCTTCGATCAAGATTAGCTAGATCATTATCAGAATTCTCACTTTCCCTTGATTCAGATAAAACAGTAACCTTCTTATATTTAGATATTGTAACTCTCTTCAGAGTCTTGGCTTTCAAATGATTTGAATTGGTTGTAAAGTAAACACTTCCATTCTCATTCTTCTTCTTAAAATTGTCAGCATATCTCTTCATTCTAGTCTCATGTTGAAGAAGAGTTCCAAAAATCTTATCAAGAGTAATCTATGAGACTTTCCTACTCTCATCTATAGCTATTCTCTTGGATTCCCACTCATTAGGCATGATGTCTATTATCTTTTCTACAAGTGCCTCATCATCCAAACCTTTTTCACCCAAGGATTGTAAGTTGTTGATAATAGTCATAAATCTTTGTTTTACCTTACATATAGGTTCTCCATAAGGAAAGAAAACACCTTGGTACTCATCTCTAAGCATATCTCTTCTAGTTTCAATAACTTTAGAACTACCAAAATGTGTAACATCAAGGTTCTTTGAAATAAAATTTTCTACTCCACAAGAAGAAATCTGGCTCTATATATTTCTGATCATGGAACACAAAAAAGTATTGCATACCTTATAGTTAAGTTAATATTCTGTATTTTCTTGACTATTAAAAGTTCTGACTTCTTTATCAAAAATCTTGTAATCTCTAGTAAGCATAACAAATTTGTCTAATCCAGTGTTAATAACAAAATTCTTCATATGATCTCTCAAATTTTTTTAATCATTCCCATAAAAAATAGGTGGTCTAATAGGATTAATATTGTCAATTGAACCAACATTCATTCCAGCCATCTTAATGAAAATCTTTCCACACAAACTTGTCAGTAATAAAATTTGTAAATAAGGATAACAATATCCTAAGAATGGAAAATATAGAACAATGAAAAACTTGAGAAACAAAAATTATATGAGAATATAAGTATTTCAAAGACCTCCTCTAATACCAATTGTAGTATCGAAATGATACTGATTGTAGCATCAGAATAATGATGTAGATGCTCAATATACAAGAGGGGAGGGGGTGAATTGTATAATTTAATAAATTCCATTGAAACTTTTAAAGATGGTAATATTTAACAAAGTTAAACAAGGTAAATTCACAAAACCTCTTAGTTATACAAACATTCTTGATTCCGGAAATGTGGTTCCGGAAATGAAACTTAAGGAAAGTTTACAAAGATAAAGATTCTACCATAAATCATATAAAATATCACTAATCGGAGTACAAGTATAAGAAAGCATAAGATAGTTATACTTACCTCAACAACCAAAATACAATAGAAAACATGAAACAAGACAAGTAACAAGTAGTAATTCTTTTAACCCAAAGAAAAGGGTATCCAACAACCTTGGATAATGGTCCCTTGATTTATACTTTCAAGAAAGTCTGTCTTACCTAGACCAGGGTAATCCCTCGATACAAATATCAGATTTTTTCTTGCTATCCTCGCAATCCCTTGAACTTCAAGGTAGTCGGCACCTCTTTCTTCCTATCCCCAGAAGCCCTCAAATGTACTCAGTAACATTCGGAGTTACACGAAGCAATTCTGAACAAGATGTTCAGTACACACAAAGCATTAAAGTCTATATCTCTAGAAATCACTTCATTAGCATGTAATCTCTAGATTGATAAACTTGTCATCAAAAGTTACTAGATCTTTCAATTGAGCTCCTATTTGTAGGCACATCTTCAACTGTTGGATCCCTCCTCAAATGGTCATATTTTTTCTTGAATTTTGGAGGGACCTATACACATGTCACTCAAACAACGATTAGTTAGTAGCTGAATGCATGACATCATTTTATAACTAAAACAAGAGTAAGAAAAAATATGGTTGCTTAACAAACACCATTTTTTGGAATGTAAGAAGAAATAAAATTTCAGAGTCTAACAAAAAAACCATTAAGTTTCTATAATACTTGAATATTTGGATTCTGTCTTTAAAATAATTTAGAACCTAAATTCTATAGAATTTCAGAGTCTGAACTTAGAAAGTTTGGAGTCTGAATTCATAAGAATTCAGAATCTAAATTCATAAAATTCGGAGTCTGAACTCAGAATGTTCAGAGTCTGAATTCAGAGAATTCAGAGTCTAAACTTAGAATGTTCGGAATCTGAATTCATAGAATTCAAAGACTGAACTTAGAAAGTTTAGAGTTTGAATTCATATAATTTAGAGTTTTAATTTAGATCCTGAAAATAGAATTCTCTATACTTAAGTATTTATTAGAATCTGAGGTTTAAGTTACAAAACCAAATATTATACATAGAATAAAAAGGAGTTAAATTATAATGAATACATGGTATGGATAAATTTACTTGGGGAAGGAAACTTTCCCTTATAAAAGAAGAACTGGTAAAGGATAAAATTTTCTTGAGGAAGGAAAATTTCCTTAAGGAAAATTTTCCTTATCAAGATAAAACATAGGGGAAAAGAAATTGGCCTTAAGATAGAGTGTTTGTGATTTTAAAAAAAAGAAGGAAAGGAAAATTCATAAGGAAACCTTATTGACTCATCATTAATTTTATACCCTTGAAGTGAGCCCCTTGATATTTTTATTTATAAGCTAAATGGGATATTAAAATAATGAGAAATTAATGGATTTATCCCGACATAAGGATATTATTTTTTGATTATTTTTATTGAAAATGAGGATACTTCTATTAAAGGTTATCAAAGTTTAATTTTCCATATCATGGATGTTACTTTTACTATATTATAATTTATTATACTTTTTATGGATGACCTATATTTATATGTCAGGATAATCTATGGTTTGTTGGATCGTAAATATAGGTATAGTTAATACACATATTTATGATTTTATTCTTCCTAATGGACCCAAGTTAGGATTATTCATTTCTAATTATATTTTCTCTATCGTTTGGGTGAATTAAGATTTTTAGTTGAATCGTATCAGGTTCCAATTATATAGATTCAATTTTTCATTGTCCAATATTGTCTCTAGTTCCCATATGTGTTCCCAATATGATTATGATTACATTATTCCCATGATCAATATAATTTATTTATCTCATGAAATTTTATTTATAGTTAAATCTTGATAATTGTGGTTTTACTATCTCCATAATGAATATGATTTTATTGTCTCATTATATTTTATTTACATTTATTTCATAATGGATGATATTTTTTTATCCTAGTGAAGTTTGTTTAAGATTATTTCTTAATATTTGTTTATCATTTTTGTTATTTTTAATAATATTATTATTATCTTATTTTTGACTCCTTTTATATTTTATAGTAATAATTCTTGAATGGTTTTAATAAATTCTAATCGAGATATTTCATTTTTTATATAAGAAAAATGGGTTTTCTTAAATCAAGGGTGGTCATTTCTATAATAAATATATTTTTCCTTGATAAATTTATATTAATGATAGGTCGGTTTTCACCCAATGATTTAAATATATCTAACACTTTAATTTGTTATTAAATTTGAAAGTTATATTAATGTTGTGTTATTTTCTTCAAACCTTAATCATGGTTATTTCTTTTGAAAATTTTAATTTTTTTCCCTTACATCTAATATTATTTTTTTATAAAAATAAATTTATAATGTTTTATGTTAAAATTTATAACCTTTATATATTAGAAGTAATGGATTTATATTATGGAAATAATTTAATCTCATTAAATATATAAAATATTTTTACTTTCAAAGTCATTTTTCAAACTAGCATGGAATGGATTTACCTTTATATGTCATGCATGATGTGTAAGGGGGATAACTGCTGGGAATTTTATGTTCATGAAAATTATACTTTATAGGTTAAGTATAAGTTTCATTTGGATAAAAAATGGTCTTTCCTTTAAAATCTATAATTTATTTTTTTCAAAAGAATATTTTTTGTGTTGAGTGGGATCCCAAAAAATGAAAACATACATATGGAATCTAGGCTATATATGACATCAACATACTATTATAGAGAAAATTAAACAATTTTGAGACATACACCCTATGTATGCTCTATTAAATGGAATAAACCCTCTTCTATTAATCATTTTTAATAAGTTCATCACTGCAATATGTCATCTTATCACAAGATAATATAAATTATTCGATTACAATCTTCTATTCATTAAATTTGTAAACCAAAATGTGGTTGAGTTTACTGATCTATGATGTTTTATCCTTATTTGTTTCAACTCATTTTTCTCTTTTGAACATTTTTTCATCATCTTCTAATGAGGTATATATATCCACAATATCTTCCAATATTTCTTTATTTTAATTAATTAAAGTATCAAATACATTAATTAGATCCAATTCACCTTTTATTACCTTTGGTTTTCCTCCCATGTCTCTAAGATGTGTCTGATTAACCATATGATAACAACTAACCTTGAGATCTAGGATCAAAGTGAACTAATCCTTGTATTTAATATGATTAATAGAATTGAGATCATTGGAGTTACCTTATAGAACTAATGTACCTTCCAATTTTACACCTAGTTAAACATCAAGAGTAGGTTGGTTTTCTTTAAGAAATCCTACACCATTTCTAAGAGATACATTTCAGGACTTTACTCCTAGTTATTTCCTCACTGGTCTAGTGAGTATCAATTTGGGTAGGTTCAATTGATCCCTCATATTTATTATTTTATTACCTTTATTTAATGAATATCGTGCTGGATCAAATCTACCTATTTTTACATTCTTCACACTTGAAAGGAAAAAGACTATTAGACTAGTTATTCAGTTCAAAATTAGATAAATCATGTGAAGTATCATCTCCCCTTAAATATCATTATCAGATATTTGGGATCCCTCTTCTTCACATTACTCTACTTTATTGAGTAGTGGATTCTTATCACTTGTTTTACTATTTTTCCCTTTTAACTTTTTTTTCTTCTCATCCATCACAACCATCGATATCCATTCCATCCTCACCTATGTTCTCAAAATTATTCTATAACCTATTTTTGGAATTGATTTCCACCACTTTAAAATTATCACTTTAGGTTTCAATATATGATTATAATGGATCATTAGTGGTTAGAATATCTTTCCATTCTTTGGTTATCGATCTTTGAGCTATAAGGTCTTCCAGAACCATTGGTCCATGGGGGTCATATTTCAAACACACCAAATCCAAAAGGGTTATCTAAGAATCTGAAACACCATAAACCTACCATGAGGATGTAGCCTTTCCAATCATGGAAGATATATAATTACCTAAATCTTTGATACCATATCTGAAAAATATGGGGGACATATTTTTTCATGGACTCCTTCTTCATAGATTATTTAAAGGTCTACACAACAGTTTGTTTACTCGGTCTAGCCTTACTAGTCTCC
Source organism: Viscum album (assembly GCA_963277665.1). NCBI lineage: Eukaryota > Viridiplantae > Streptophyta > Magnoliopsida > Santalales > Viscaceae > Viscum > Viscum album. The sequence continues at coordinate 1,401,812,475 of OY728166.1, read as the reverse complement.
ACATTGTCTGGGTGTTATAGAGGTGGAAAGTGGTATTTTTATCTATCATATAGTAGTGTATTTTTAGTAATATTGTGTTTCATTTATTTCATTTTTTATTTTTTTCATCTTGTTCAACATTCTACTTTTCCTTTCACACATAATTTTCTATTCTGTATTATTTATGTTCTTATAATTAATCATTAATCTTATTGATGATGGGTTATTTTGGATTAGTTTACTGATTAAAGTTTTGTTTGATGAGTTATTAATTTTATATTTTCCATTATTTAGATTCATTATCTTTTAGAACTGTTTATATTCATTTTCATGATTTCTAAACTTATGAAGTCTTTATGCTGGACTTCCAAGTTAGATTCCTCTTTTTATTATTGATTTATCATAAAGAGTCATTCCCACTTGGTTGTATTTGATGCTATAATAGTCATTTTTAACCAGTGGTGACAGGGAAAGTGCCTCAGGACTTATGGTTAGTTTACCTAGTTGAAGTGTTGGGTTGAACTAGTTTTATTCATGAAAAAATGGATTCATAGCTCGGTTGTTATTTGAGAGTCATTACGCAGCATCCTAGACTATCTATGAGGATTTTTATTAATTATAATTTTTAATATATAATATAAAATGACCAAAAAAATTATTTCTTATTAATATCAAAAACCAAACATTTTATGCAATCGATCACCAAAGTTGTTTCTTGCACATTCTTTTATAAATAAATATTAATTCATATATAATGGAATTTAATTTATTACATTATTTTATATAATATCTATTATTGTATTCATGATTATTTTTATATATATAGTTTTATAAATAAATTAATTGTATTAATATTTTTAAAAGTTATAAAGTCATTATAATCTAAATGTTAACAAAGTATGATATATGTTTTCATAGAGACAACATTGTAATATATAAACCTTGAAATTAATTGGAGATAAAATTTTATGTGAAACATATGATGAATGATTAAATATCATTTTTATACTAAAATAATACTTCATCATAAATTTTTTAATTATAGTATTTCTCTTTTAATTTCAATTTTTTTGTTGTATCTTATGTAAATATTTTATTAGTCAGAAATTTCATTTTAAAAAGTTATATAACACATTTTATGATAGAATAAAAAAAATAAAGTGCTTAGTTTTTTTCATTTTAAAAATTTATTATACTTATTTATAATGTATTATTATCATAAATTTTTTATAAAACTTTTTTGTTATTTTTTTTATAAAATTAAAATGGTCATTGACATATAATTTTGATTATAGTGTTTTTTGTGGTTTCGGTCTCGAAACGCCCAACGGTTCGGTATCCGACGATGCGCGGACCTGCTTTCCAAAGGCAGGCGTTCACTAGATGGTCTGATCAGCGATGCTTAAGAACTCACATTAGTCGAGATGATGGGAAGTTGGGCTCATCGCACCCTTTGGGGGGGGGAATTATTGCATATTCCGGGACTCTATTATAGATTTAAGGCGTATTCATATGTTCACGAACCTTTGGTTTATACCCAAACATAGTATCCCCAGATTTAACCCATGGTTGGTAATAGTCAGCTGAACACAGGGGTTCAGAATCATTTATTCCTGAGGATTACCATCCCTTGTTTGATTAATGACCTCGAGGAGTCTGAAGAATTTGGACTCATTGAGACGATGCTAGGAGCAGCTCAGTGAACCAATGTGAAGATAGTCGGATCGACCGGTTGTTGGGATTGAACCTCAGGGAGGCTTCCAACATACCCTGCCTAGGAGAGGGGATCAAATTCCATATAGTTCGAATTGGGGTGTCAGAGAACTGACGTGAAGGTGGACCCAGGGGTCCGATTGTGATCGGGCTTGAACCTCGGGGAGGCTTCCTATGTATCCCTGTGTTAGGGAATCAAAGTCATCATAGTTCGCATTGACTTGGGACTTATGCTCTGAGGAAGCCCAAAATGATGGATTAGGGCTTACACTCTAAGGAGGCCCATAAGAGGATGTCATGGTCGATGCTCACTCTAAGCCCACATGAGTCATGCTCGGTCTGAGAAACAAGAGGCAGTAGGGACCAGATGATCACATCGTGAAAGGTGTGTCCGTGAGAAGTGAAGTGGGGCTTACGTATAGGGCGGACCATAAGGTCGGGGCTTACTCTGAGATGGACTCCGATGGCGAAAAAGCGCAGCGGGAGAGGGAAAGGGGGTGCTCCTGTGCCCATCTCCTCTCTTGCAGTGCATGAGGGCTCCCTTCTGATGGGTATTTTACCACCCCTGAGGAGCCCTTAACAAGTGGAGGGTCAGAAAGGGGACTCACAAGATCAGACTCCACATTACCGTGGGAATGTGAACCCAGGAATGCTTCGGGAATCGGCTCAAGGGTTGGGGAAACCCCTTCGCCTATACTTACTGTGGGTATGTGAACTCAAAACGGCGTGGCTAATGCACCTGAGGGTTACATCACATGGATCTGGTGGCTATAGTGGAGGCCTCGTCTAGGGGCCGATGAGTAGGCTAATGAGGAGGTTTCGATGGATCAAACAGGATTGAAATTGGAAGAAGTTTATCTGGCTGGGGGAATGGTAACTCTGAAGGTTTTGGCCGGCCACGCAGGGGTATGGGTGGTGGCGCCCTTTGCGTAGGGAAGTGCTACGCGGCTGGAGAGGTCGTCCGCGAGCCAGGGTAGCCCACAGACTGATTGGCCATCCATGAACCAAGAGGGTCCATGGACTGACTGGCCGTCCACGAACCAAGATGGTTCGCGGCTCCGAGTTCTATACGCGAACCGGGGTGGTCCGTGGAGGGTTCCATGCAGGCAGCAGCGGCCAAGGGAGGCGTCGGTCAGAGGCTTGTCAGTCAGGGCTTCGCCCGCGTAGGATGGTGCTACGCGGCGTGGTGGATCAGAAAAGAGGCATAAACTCCCTGGTTCGTGGGGAGTACATCCACGGAGGTACCCTGGTTCATAGTCTTCTCTTGTTTGTTATTTTAATTTTGCAACTCACCAAGTTATTATTCCTTTTTTGTTCCTTATTAGTTTGGTCCCAGGTTAATACCTGCTCAGGTTCGTGAACTGTAAATTCCGATATCCTAATCCATCCTTCGAAATCATTCCACCCGAATCTGATCGATCTCCTTTCTGTCCTCCTTCCGAATCCCAAAATCCTCCTCTCCTCTTCCCCCTCGGTCTCCTTTTAGAGAGTGTGGAAAGATATGTATCAGCGGTCACGCGACATCTTTTGCGGAGGCCCATGACTGAATACCCGGTTTACAGCTGACTTGGTCAATCCGTAATTTGTGGTGGGCTTTGAGGTGCTTCCCCCCCCCCTCGCAAACCAAACGAGGGGAGTACTTCACGACAGTAGAGGGTCTCCACCTCCTTTCCACGAACGACACCGGAGGCGGTTCAGGTCAGCTGACACGGATCACGGCTGGGGAAGACCGGAATGGTGGACCGGGTTAGCGCATGTCCCGTCTCACGACCACAGAGGATCTCCTCCTCCATCTCGCAAACAACGATGGTCCGTAGAGGAGGGACGCTTCGCAGAACCGGTCATCCGTCATTAACATTAGACCGGTCCGTGGACCAGTTCCTCCTTCACCATCCTTGATTATTCTCCACATTTTCCCATACCTTTGAGGGGGAGTTGGGTAGAATCTCCCTTGAGTTAAGTTATCCTTTGCGGATTTTTCAGGACCCTACAAATGCCCCCCATCGGAATGGGGTCCGATCGGAATGAAGAGGAGGCTATTCCGATGTAGAGTGGTACTGAAACTCAGTTAGTTTGCGGTAGAGAGGAGCACCCAGTAGGGGATAACGCCTATAAATACAGAGGGCCCTTCATTTTTCCTTTACCAGATTCTTCATGAAACTAGATCTTTTTCACTTTACTGCCTTTGTGTGCTTGTTCCTTCGTGAAGTGCTTCGTACGCGAACCAATTGCTACTTCCGAGAACCATTTCTCGTTCGTTCCATTCTTCATCCGCAGATCAACATCCCAACTACAAACCAACACTTTTAATTAATTAAAAAGTAAGTCACGACGGGCCGCGTAGGAACTCGCTTCACGGTTTTGGTGCTCCATGGTTTCGATGTTCGCGGTTTTGATGCTCTGTGGTCTAAAATCTTATGAACATTAATAGTTTCTAAGTCTTCCAAACTTAACCACCTAACTTCAGGATTGAAATTCTGTGGAGCAACTTGGTCTGCGGTTTCCTGGCCAATGCTCCGCAGGCCAGGGTTTTGCGGACTGCTTTCGTGAAGGGTTGGTTCGCAGGATGCTGTCATCGTGAACCATCCTTTGAGGCCTCCTTGTGGATCTTTCTATGAAGGATTCTCAATAGATCCTTAGCCATATATTTGGTATTTTTTCCATGTTTTATTATTTTTGGACTAACCATTTGTTGGCTTTCGTTTTGCTGGAAGAAAATATGGTTCCCCCTCGTTCCGCACTGAGGCCTACTGCAGAGCCTCTCCCAATTGGTTCAGGGAGACGTTTAGCTATGATTCGCAAAGCGGAGAACATCCAAGAGGACCCTAGTCAGTCCATAATTCATGATGATGGTGTCTTGAAAGACTTTCTCCCTCCTGAGCTCCTGGATTATCCACTATCAAATCGGCATCCACTTTGTGGATTCGGTCTTCAAGACGATGTCTCTATTCCCCCCACTTTCTCAGGTCCTCCTTCTCATTTCCTGGAAGTGTCGTCCAAGTGTATTCAGGCGAACCTTACCCAATCGGGGGAGATAGTTTCTGACTCTGACCAGAAAGATGCCTTCATTTTGAGAGGCTCTGTTTGGACCCAAAGTGATCAGCACGCCCAAAGCTTTTCTCAGTAAGTTGTCTTCAAGAGTTACCCTTCCATTATCAACCTTTCTCGAGTAGATCACGATGCGGTGTGGATTCCTAGGTGGGATCTTCGGTCTGGTGGGATATTCTCTAATGACTGGGCATGGGCTTTCTAGGTCCCTCATCACTGACGGGAGTCTCCCAAATCACTAGAAGCGGTCAATTTATACTCTGCAGTGTGGGTTCCCAATTTTCTATTTACCCACCATCCTTGGTCCTAGCAGACCTACTCATTCGCTGGTGTTCAAGAACTAATAGTTTCCACCTTTCCCATGGTGAAGTTGGAATTAGTCTATGGGATATCCATCACTTGGGAGGACTCCTGATTATCGGTGAAATGTATGACGAATTTATGCATGCTCCTAACGCATGGAACGATGTCGAAAAAGTGCCTTCATTGGCTAGGGATCTGCTGGTTATGGTGGAGCAGTCAGTGGGTTAGGCATTGCATGCCCGCTCTCTTATTCCCTATAGTACCTGGATATGGTTATTTCTGAACACCAATGGTCCTGTGCCCAAGATCAAGCGCCCCAGGACTCATCCTTCTCAACAGTCACGAACCTCCTCGGGTTCCTACTGGGCAGTTTTGGAGGCGCGCGACTAACTTTCATGGAGTTACGAGGTGCGCCCCGGTGTGCCACACATGCTCCGGCTGGCAGGTTTGTTTTCTATGTTCCTGAGAGGGTGGCTATTCCCTTCTCGGGATATTAATCCTGGCACCAAGGCTTGCACCCTGATGATGGCAGTTGAGCTGGAAGAGGGCCGCATGGTGAATTTGGTCGTTCCCACATTGGCTCGTATTTATGAACTACTGGGTCACATGCAGAAGGGCAGTTCACCCTTCCGTCTGAGTGGGCCATTTAGTTTTTTGTATGGATGGGTAGCAGATCATTGTCGCTGTTATGAGTATCATCACAACACGATCATCCCGCTTCCTACTTTTCGGCCTAAACTGCTTAATATAGCTGGAGTTCGCTTGAAATCCCTTAGCCCTAGTGAAGTCCTCGAGCTTCTGAGTGAATTTTCCCAGTTTTCTTTCACTCCCTACTCCACCCCTTTTGCCCTCTTAGTTGAAAATCGCCAGGGGAGTTTGGAAGAGCGTTCTTACATGATCTCTCTGCGGGATGGATTTCTGTCCACATGGATTGACGGAGTTTCTCTGTGTGAGCTATATGTCCCATATCATTTTTCTCACCAGTCTGGGTGCATGCAAGTCCATGTTTCCCTTCCCCCTCCTCGGGATCGAGTACTTCACCTGGCCATACTTCGTCAATGGTGGCTGATGCTGATGTAGGAGGGATCTGACACGAGCATTCCTTTGCCTATCATGGGGGAGGCCATCGGCCTTTCCATGGATTATGCAAAGGCTTGGAAAAAATGCTATCCTGATGGGATCCTATGGAAAGCTTTTTGGCAGGTTCCCAAATCAGGAGGTATTGTGGCTATTATGCCCACCGTACCCTCCTCATCAGCTCTAAGGGAGGATCGACTGATGGATCGTCGATCAAAGCGACTCAGGGGATTTCCCTCTCCCTGCCCAGTGGTGGCTAAAGTTCATACGGGTTCATCCTTCTTGGACGTTGATGAGGATGACCATGTGGTTCCGGGTCCCAGTGAGACAATCCTGGATGTTTTTCCAGTTGATACCGGGCTTAGAAACTTGATCCCCAAGCCTGAACCGGGGTTAGAGGCTCCAGACTTTCCATCTTCGGAGCCAACTTCTAGTGAGCACATGCCCGCGCTGGTTGCAATGCCGGATTTCGTTCTCATGCTATCCGATGAGGATACCAAATATCCTTGTGTCATGGTGGACCACCGAGCAGTGCGCAGGTGGGCCTGGCCTTGGATTTGTAAGATCATTTCGAAAACTCCTCTTGCTAAGATGGAAACTAAGACCGAAGCTCTTCGATAGCTCTTCCTGGGTTTGGGGTCAGGTGGCTTTGACTATCAGCAGTTCCATTCTCTTGCTTACCAAGTTGTCATGGCCCGTGAGGAAGCTGCCACTAGTGAATGAAAACTTGTTCAATTTTCTACCACTCATTGCGGGACCCGAGCCCTGGAGGAAGCCATGATAAAGCTGCATCAGCTGATAGCACATGAGGAAATCTCTTGAGATCTAGCAGCTGTCATATCCTATGAGTTGCGTGAATGTGAAGAACGAGTAGCGATGCTGAGGAACCAGTTATCAGTTGTGACTGGTCATCTTGAAGCCACCAGGAAAGGGATCAACGATCTCCAAACAACAGTGGAGCATACTCGTCCAGTAACGGAGGTTGAAGCCAGGGAGAAGGCCGTGTTGGAATAGTCTTGCAATGACCTCCACCGCATGGTCGCTGATCTGGTGGAGAGGGAAAGTCAGGCTCCTTTATGACTATCAAATCCACCCTTGTACTCTCTATTTTACTTAACCCTCTCCCTTTTTTTGTGAGGGTGAGACCCCAACTTTTGGACGTCCTCCCTTTTTGTTCGAAAGAAATACAATCTCTGTCCATCACTTGTCTCTGTAAAATTTGATTGTTACTAGAACAATTGTTGTGTAAATAACAACTCACTGAATTAGAATTAATCATAACTCAAGAAAACAAGCTCTAACTTTTTCCTAGACCATGGGGTCCAGCGAGCATAGTTCGACTATTTCTAGGGTTTTGTAGAAAAACCCTACAAAATTTTTGTCTTTTATTTTAAGGCCCTAATTTTTCTTGGGCCCATTTATTGTGGACCCAGTGGGTATGGCCCGACTTTTTCTTAGGTCGCCCTTTTCGGGTTTTCGGCCTAACAATCTTTGTGCCTCTTTTCTTGGGTAGTTTAAAGTCTATCCATGAAGACTATCATTACTGATGTTTTAGGTCGAACATCTTTGACCAAATATGGTGGGGCAAGGGCCTCAATGGGGTTTAGCTGATTAAAAGATGTATTAATACTCTTCATACACATATGGGGGGAAACATGTTTAAATTTGAACGACATGCAGGGCATGTCTCAAGGAATGGGAGTCATGTCGGCATACAGAGGTAGGAGGAGCATTGCCTAAGGAAATCATGCCTTTGGTAGACAGGCCGGGGGCGATCAATATGCAGAGCCTCTGAGGGCATGGTATGAATAGTCATGAAAATGTGTCCTTAAGTCAATGACTTTCCATTTCTAATTCCCCAGGGACTTCACGGGAGTCCATCTCATGGAAACCACCATGTATGGCTTGGAAAATTATGAAAACCACCAGGGGTGGCTCATATGGGGAAAGTGACTTCTGAATGGATTTTGAGAACATCTGTATTAATCAAAAGTGTGGTTGAGAGACCACTTTCCTACACATTTAGTTAGCGTAAGGGATGGTTGAAGCTTGACATAGTTTAAAGTCATGCAGATGGGACATCATCTAGAATAGAACGACTTCTCCTAGTCCTCGGTAATCTTGTTAGAGACGTTCCACCATATTCAGGCAGGATTGTGAAAGAGGTTGGTAAACTGTATCTTAGAGGGTTTCTAAATCTCGGGATAGACATGGGGGCTCAGAGGCCAAGAGGCATACAGAGAGAATCATTGCCTAAGGAAATCATGACTTTGGTAGATGGGCCAAGGGCTATCAATATGAAGATGCACTGAGGGAATGGTATGCATAGTCATGCAAAGGTGTCCTTAGGTCAATGATTGTATTCCCCCGATAGCCAAGAAACTTCATAGAAGTTGAGATTTAGGACCACCAGGGGTGGCTTATGAGAGTCCAGCTTTTTCTATGTACAAAGTATGGTTTATGATGAAAGGGTGCCTGGATACAGGGGAAATTTCTGTACTGAATTTCCTGAGAATGCGTGAAGTAATCCCTTCTCATGCGGGTGTGAGACGGTGGCTTATGCCGATCTGACCCGTGCACTGAAGGATAGAGAAAAGACTTCATTCCTTACTGAACCCATAACGGGTTTGACCATGCAGTTTAGTGTCATGCGGTAAAGACGAAGAGCATTATTAAAGGATGCTATGGAATTTAACATCATGCATCAAGGACAGGGGGCATTTTTCTTTCCTTTTTTAATGTTTTGCGGTTTAACGTCGTGCAACATGGACGATAGACCGTGAAGTTTAACGTCATGTGGTTAGGACGAGAAGAATTATTGAACCAGTAAAAATGCTTGTTGTCAGAGGCATTCCCCTGGATGTTTAATGCTTGCTCTTTGCAGCCTTACACCAAGTGGCCAAGATGTGATTCGTGCAGTTTGACGTCATGCGGAAAGGATGTAGTTAAAATGGCCGCTCTTGATTAGAATGTAATCGGGACTGAGTATCCTAGCATGTATAAGATGTGGAGGGGGTTTGATGGTGTAAATCATGGTTCTGGGGCTTCATGGATCAGGAGAGATGATATGGAGTCTCTGAGGCCGGTAAGCGTACAGAGCTAGGAAGAGTATCGCCCGGGGAAATCTTGCCATTGGTAGATGGGCCAGGGGCTATCAATATGCAGAGCCACTGATAGAATGGTATGTATAGTCATGAAAAGGTGTCTCTGGGTCGATGAATTTCCACTTCTGATGGCCATTAATGGTTATGAAGATCCACAATTATCCGGGCCACAAAGTCTATCATCGGGGAAGGAAATGTCAGAACATGTCGGGCGTACTCGGCCCTGGTTGCTGTTAAAGCTTAGAGATCTCCCTGCACTGATTTATTTTGCGCCTGAGGGTGTACCATCACTCCATACATTTTAACATCGTGCGGTAAGGACGTGGTATGCCTAGTTTAGCGGTCATAGAGATCGAACCAATGGGTGACTATTTCTGCAGTCACTCGAAGGATAACAAGGTCAATATGCTCTGATATACTTGGAACAAGGTGGGTGATGAGGGTCGTAAACTACAACTTTGATTTTTCCCAGATCAGGAGGTGTGGTGTGGGGGCTCTGAGGCCGTTAAACATACAGAGCTAGGAAGAGTACCGCCCAAGGAAATCTTTCCTTTGATGGACGAGCCAGGGGCTATAATTATGCAGAGCTGCTGAGGAAATGGTATTCATAGTCGTACAAAGGTGTCCCCAGGTCGATGACTTTCCACTTCCGATGGTCATTAATGATTATGAGGATCCGCGGCCACTCATAGTGTAGAGTTCGGCACGTGGGGATAATGGTGTCTGAGTATACAAGAAACATATTTACTCTAATTGTCTATTGATTCAAAGTAGCCTTGTCCTGGCTTGATGTTCATTGATGCATGTCACTATGTGAACCACCGGCGGACACATAGGCTAGCCCGATAGGGATACCCTGGAGACACCTGGATGTGAAAAGGGGAATGAACTTGTAAACCACTTCGCTATAAACCTCTGGATCAGGAGGTATGGTATGGGGGTTCAGAGGTCGGTAAGCGTAAGGAGCTAAGAAGAGTGTCGCCTGTGGAAATCTTACCTTTGGTAGACGAGCCAGGGGATATCATTATGCAGAGCCGCTAAGGGCATGGAATTCATAGTCATGAAAACATGTCCATGGGCCGATGACCTTCCACTTCCGATGGCTATGAATGGTTATGAAGATCCATAATTGTCCATGTCGTGGAGTCTGATGTATAGAGAGTATGCATCAAAATGTGCAAGGAGTATCTCCATCTCGTATCACCATGTGTCTTGGGTGGGTCGCGATGAAGTCCATGTAGTTTAACGTCATGCGGTAAGGAAGCATTACGTGCAGTTTAACGTCATGTGGTAAGGATGAGGTATACACCCCATGCAGGTCTGGTCCGTAGACGGGAGGAAGGGAGAATTTTTAACATTATTTTCCGTGCAGTTTAACGTCATGCAGTGAGGACACAAAAATACATCTCGTGAAGGTCTAACCCATACATGAAAAAAGGGATCAATTTTAAATATTTTTATCCATGCAGTTTTACATCGTGTGAAAAGGACGAGGAGTACACCCCGTGCCGGTCTGGTCCGTACACGAGGGGAAAGGGAATTTTTATCTTTTATTCAGGGGGCTAGGCCAAGACGGGGAACCCTGGCGTCACTACGTATCCTGTAAGGGCAGGAATCAAGCCGCACGTAGTTCTCTGGAAGAAGTACATCCCGTGCAGAGTTGGTCCGTACACGGGGGAAGGGGACATCGTCTAACTTCTATTTTATTTCATTTGGATGTGGCTGGGCCAGGATGGGGAACCCTAGCGTCACTACGTATCTTGCGAGGGCAGGAATCAATCCATATGTAGTTCTCTGAAATAAGTACACCATGTTCAGGTCTGGTCCATACAAGGGGGAGATGGGCATTATTAAAACTTCTTGTCCGTGCAGTTTAACATCGTGTGGTGAGGATGAGGGATACACCCCGTGAAGTTTTGGTCCGTACACAGGGGGAAGAAGGCATTTTTAACCTTTTTTTGGGAGTGGCTAGGCCATGACAGGGGATCCTGGCATCACTACGTATCCTGCGAGGGAAGGAATCAAGCCATACGTAGTTCTCTGAAATTTGTGCAGTTTAACGTCATGCAGTGAGGATGAGGAATGCACCCCGTGCAGGTCTGGTTCATACACGGGGGGCAGAAGGCATTTTTAAATCTTATTATCCGTGTAGTTTAACGTCGTGCGGTAAGGATAAAATCAATACAGTTTAACGTCATGTGGTCAGGATGATGGGTATTATTATATTCCGTGCAGTTTAATGTCATGCAGTAAGGACAAACTCCATGCAATTTAACATCATGCGGTAAGGACGTAATGCTCTTAGTTTAAGGTTATAGAGTTTGAACCATTGGGTGCTTGGCAGTTTAATGTCATGCAGCTTGGATGAACTCCATGCAGTTTAATGGCATGCGGTGAGGAAATAATGCTCTTAGTTTATGGTCATAGAGTTTGGACCATTTGGTGTTTGGCAGTTTAACGTCATGCAGCTCGAACGAACACCATGCAGTTTAACGTCATGCAGTGAGGATGTAATACTCTTAGTTTAGTGTCATAGAGTTTGGACCATTGGGTGCTTGGTAGTTTAATGTCATGTATCTTGGACGAACTCCATGCAGTTTAACTTCATGTGGTGAGGACATAATACTCTTGGTTTCTATGTGAAATACTTCTTTATGAATCTCACATTGGTAGGAGCCGTTGTAAATTGTTCGTCCATGGAGATCAGGGTATATTCTCCGTTGGGGTAGACCTTGTGTACAACGTATGGTCCCTCCCACTTGGGCTCCAACTTTGGAGGATTCTTTCCAGGTATCATTAGGGTCTGGAGGACCAATACTAATTCTCCTTCCAATAAAGACCGAAAATGAACCTTTTTGTTGAAGGCTCATGCGATCCAGTTCTTGTATACCTCCATATGGTGAAAAGTGTGCAAACACTTCTCATCTAGCTATTCCAATTCACCTAGCCACTTTTCTGACTGCTCATCGTCAGATAATTGATCACAGATGGCAACACAGAGTGAGGGAAGTTGGAGTTCAATGGGAAGGACCGCCTCTGTTCCATACACCAATGAGTACAGGGTGGCCCGAGTAGTAGTGCAGACTGTGGTTTGATAAGCCCACAATGCATGGAGGAGTTTATCCGGCCATGAATTCTTGTCTGTGTCCACCATTTTCTGTAGAATGTTGGACAAGGTCTTTTTGAAAGCCTCTATCTGTCTGTTGGCCGCTGCATGGTAGCGGGATGAGTGGTTATCCTTGATACAATACTCATGGTATAGTTTCTCCAATTCAGTAGAGCAGAAGTTTGTGTTGTTGTCCGTCATTATGGTATGAGGGACACCAAATCTGGTGATGATATTGGTTTTCACAAATCTGACGATATTTTTTTCCCCGACTTAATTCCATATGTGATTTATTATTTGAGGTTGGTTTTCTCCATTATTTTCTATTTAACTTAATTCCATATGTGATTTATTATTTTTAATCCACTATTTTAATATTTCAAATACTATATTATTTGTATATATTAATTCATTGCTAATAGAATTTAGTTTATCTCTCAGTTTCTTATGGAACAAAGGATATTTCTAAAGTTTAAATATTTAAAATATGTTTTCATATAAAAAAAATGAAAAATGTTTATTCAAATATAAAACCGTGTTTCCTATTTTCAAATAATAGATATTTTTATAGAACAATTTACTATGATTTTTAAGCAATTAATATCGACATATATAATCTATTTTTTGAAGATAATTCCATGTTTGGCCTCTTTAAAAGGTAATTTGTTTATGTGAGTTACACTAAAGTTATTTTTTCCCAATGAAATATGGGGTTTTATTTGGGTTTTAAAATGTGATTTTTATTACTTTAATTATATTTCCAAAAAAATATGTTTCATGTATATAATTTTACATGCTTTGGTAATTTTATACACTTTAATTGTGCCTATTTATATTATTTATATAAATTTTAAAATTAATATTTACAAAATTATAAATCGATGGATTTATTCTAGCCATATCATATTATTATTATATGATTGTTACTAATTAAAGGGATATTTATATGAAGGGTAATCATAGGTGAAGATTCCTTATTATGTATCTTAATTTATTATATTACAATTTTTTATATTGATTGATGGATCACCATAATTTATATGTCATGTGAAGCCTTTTGTAGCTTGGTGATAAATTTATGTTTGAGTTAAATACAAGTGAATGCTTCTATTTTACCTAGTGGACCCAATTTAGGGTTATTCTGTTTTAGATAATTTTCCCTCTTAATCAGGTGAGGTATGGTAAAATTGAGTGTTAATAATTTGAATCACATCCAGATCCAATTAGTTGGATTATATTATGTGTTGTTTTTATTCTCTCTAGAGAACTTATTTGATCCCATGGTGATTGTGATTTTACTACTTCTATTATAAATATGTGTTACATCCCTATTTTGAGGTAAGTTTTGTGTTCATTCAGGTTTTAAAGCCTTTCTATGGTGTTATTTGAGTTCAGGGTTCTTTGATAAGATTCATAGAGATGTTGGAAATGTTTATGCCTTTCTGGGTGCACCACAGGTAACAACATATCATGGTGGAGGGAGTGGTGTGCTAGAATTCACATGTGCAACAGGGGCACACAAAAATTCTAAAGGGAGGTTATGGTTAATATGTTTCCTTAGGTGCGGTGTGTTAAGGTCTAGATATGAAACAAAGATAGGGGAGATCTCACCAAACTGTGGTATAAAGTGTAGTGGGTCCAAAATGAAATGGGTTTTTTTGTAACACTCTATAGTGTATCTTTATGGAGAGTTCATATAATTGGTGTGATCGGAGGTATCACGGTCGTGGAAGACACCACAAGGTCATAGTAATAGTCAGACCCTATTTTCTTTAAACTCCCAATTCAATCATCATTTCTATATTATGGAGTTATGTAATTTTATGGGAGAAAATATGGAAGATATTTTGTGTATTAAATATTATTTTAAATCAATTTTAACCTATATTAATGTATATTTTCATGATCCCTAAATTGGATTTTGATTTAAGGCTTCTTAAATGAATTTTTGTATGATCATTCCATGTCTGATGAAGTTTCATCATTCCAAATTAATTTTTTGGTTAGTGCTAGGGATGATCCATCCTTTGTTGTTGTTTATGATGATTTTCAAAGGTAGTTTTATTCTCTATTTCCCTCCAATTGTTCTAGAAAAAAGGCTTCGTAAATCATAAATGATTTTTATGATTTTTCAAAGGAAATTTTGGATGGTTTATTTTTGGAAAAACCCATTTCAATGTATGAATTTGAATTCATGGGTTTTTAATGGTTTTTGAAAAACCCTTTCTTATAACATAGTTTTAAATTGTGATCTTTTTTCAATGCATTAAATGTGTTTGATTAAATATTTTTAAATATTAATTGATTTGAATAAAATAACATGTTTGAGGAATTGGAATTCATATGGAATTATGTGAGTATATATTGTATTAGAAGAAACCATGTTGGGTTCAGAAAAGGGGTCGGTTCCTCCAGGGTAACTTAGATTATTGGCTATGTGGTGACTTGAATAGTGGTAAAGGATTGTTCCCATAATTTAAGATTTCTCCATGTTTTATGCATACATGTGTGTGTGTGTGATATGGAATTGAAATACCAAGTGTAATTAATGGGTAAATAATTATATTAATTAATTTTAATTTATTTAATTTGGTAAAATAATTTGGGATTCCTCTCATTTATTTTATTTATATTTTTAACTTTGAGATAAATTGGTCTTATCCTGTGGAATGAGTAAGAAATTCTCTTCTATATTTTCTAATGGGTTGATGACTCAAACCCTTCATATGCACCTTGGTGTATATGAAGACAAAATTGTTCATTAAATAGGAAAAGAAAAATTATATTAATTCTCTAATGGAGCATCATTATGGTATAGTATTGGGATTCTAGTTGGACTTAAGATATTTTCAGGTGGAGTGGTTGGATTGATGTCACATCAGTGTTATTGTATCTAGATGTCTTTTTTTGGATGGGTTTATTTTTTCACTTTCTATTGGTACTCTGATAGTGTTGGTAATTGGTGTTCTTTTGAGCTGTATTGTTTACATTTCATGCATTATACAATTTTGGTTTGGTTGATTTTATTATTTTCATGACAAGTTATTTTTGTTTAAATGGAAAATCATCCCCCAATGATTTAATAATACAATGGAATTTATTATCATTGTTTAGTATCTGAGGCATGTTTTTCAAGGATAGTGGAATCTCATCTCTTTCAAATCCAATGGTTAGGGTCAAGATTTTACAAATTTTATCAATTTGGATGGTCAATCAGTTAGTAATTGTATCAAGGATATTAGACATGTCAGAACATGAAATATATAGCATAAAATGATATAGTTAACATATTTTTAATAAAATTCAAGTTACGAGGATGTTATGGTTAAAAATATTTTATTTTAAACACCAATAGGATTATTTTCACTTCATCAGTGTGGGTTTCTCTACGGAGTGTAGTTTATAATGCATTAGTGTTGATACTTCCCACTAAGATCGAACTTTTCAAATTATATTTCTTAGTTGTTGTGAGTTATTTAAAATGATTTTCTTTTTTGGTGATTTGTAATATCTTTATCCTTCAATTTACTAGTTAAGTAGTGACTATGTGGTGTTTTTTTGACTATAGAGAAATGGAACTGGTTGGAAAACCTAAAAACTTGCAACAAGAGATTGTAGAAAATGTCATTACACCAAAACCATAAGTGAAACAATAGATTTTTCAAAGTATTGCATAATAATTTATATCTATTTATAAAGGAGATTTAACGATAAACCACCACATAAGGATAATTCAATGGAGTTTTATAAAATGAATCCACAAATAATTCAAGGTGGATTGGAAACATGAAAAGGAATAAGTTTAACTCAATAGAATGAACTGGAAATTCAATTTATTTTGAATCCCATATGGTATAAAGGTGAATATTTAAGTATGCATAATAAAAGATCCTTCAAGTCAATGGTGGGATTTAGTAATTTAGGATAAAATAGACCAAATCCTTACTTGGGAGTGAATCAAAGAATTATTTAACAAAAAATTATACCCACACACATTCAAAATATCTAGAAATATATATTTCTTATGTCTAGAGAAATAAAAACTACCAATTAAGGAATATTAATCTAGGTTTATGAACATAGTTGTTTTTATCCTGAAGTGGATCCCAGTTAGTCTTGAAAGGAATGTATATTTGATTATATACAGTGACTAAAAATTTGGTTTAAGAGAGTTTTATTATATATTTCTAGTTATATAGATGTGGTTAATGGAGAAAAAATGCGTGAATAAAATATTACCTTGATCCCAATTGGATGAAGCACATCCATCTACAATGGTACATGAGAAAAATCTAATGCTAGAAATAATAAAAAGAGGGATGCCTACTTACAAGGAGGAAGTGAATTATAGATTCAACTTATTTGATCAGTTAACTTTCCTCCACATCCCAGTAACAAGCTTGGATGTTTCTATTGTGGTTCATTAGATAATAAAAATTCGTATTGTATAGAACCGCCCATATCATTTCACAACTATAATCAGATGGGTCATCTTCATCATTATTACCCTAACATTACAAATCTAGTTGCTATGAATAATACACATGTGTCTCATACATCTTATACCTCCACTAGGTGATCACGACAGAATAGTTTTCATCCATAGATCCAAGAAAATCAGAGTGATTCCTGGAATACCTGGAATCTTCAAAAAATGAAACTACAATAGGGAATAAACGAACATGGAAGAAAGAGCTATAATTTGTATGGTGCTGAGTAGTGCATCATAGTGGATCAGTTAGGTCCTTTGAATATATGATGCACCATTATAATTAACTCAACTCTTATACAAGTTATATTAGATATTGGTGTATCCCAATCTTTTATTTATTATTCTATCCTTTCTCAAATGGGTTGTATATCAAGATGATTCCACTTGTGATGATTATCCACATACCTCTTGGGTTGAAACAGTGTAGAGGATTTAAGTATAGAGATTATTTAATTAAATTCAATGATGTCTGGTTTCTTTAGTTCTGTTATATTCAAGATATGGATCTCTTGGACTTAATCCTATGAATAGATTAGATAATAGTTTTCTTGTCTAATATCAATTATTATTCATGGTAAATGAATAGTATATCTCCATATGGGATGATGTGTCTCTTAAATAAGTGTGAGATGTGAATACAATAAGATTAATACCTTTAGTAATGATAGTTAGAATAATTTTATATCAATGTGAAGTATTTTCCTTTGGGAATAATGACATATGTAAAACTAGAAATTTTCTGACCATTGTAGATTAGTATCCTAATTATTTCCCCAAAAATCACTATTTTCTACTAAAATGGGATGTGAAAATTTCAATTGATCTCCATCCAAGGAAAATATTATTTGAATTAAATTAAATATAATGAAACCAATGGAATTGATGGAATTGAAGGTCCAGTTAGAGGAATGTGATATTAAGGTTTGCATAAGATTAAGTGCATCACCATAGGACACCTAAGTTATTTTTATAAAGAATAAAGTTAGTTTCTTATGACTATGTTTTGAATATTGAATATATAATTAGGAAATGATAAAGAGTAGATATCTTCTTCCATGAATTGATGATCTATTTTATCTATTAAAATTATAACAATGGTTCTCAATGATTGATAAATCATCCAAGTATCATCAACTATGGGTTAGAAAAGATGATATTCCAGAGATAACATTCATGAGTCACTATAGTCATTATTAATATCTGGTCATGCCATTTAGTTTTAAAAATGCACAAGAAATTTTCATAGAATTTATGAATCATTTCTCCGAAAAATAAATATATTTTTTTGTGGTATTTGTGGATGAAATTTTGATGTACTAAAAAACATGAAAATAAAATAAATAATATTTATTGATTATGTTGAGAACTTTTCAAGAGAAATGGTTATATAAAAAAATACCTAAATGTGATTTATTTATATAACGAGTTTATTTATTTGGGCATTTAATTTTTCAAAAAGGTAAATCAACAGACCATAAGAAGATAGAAGTTATCATGACTTGGATACCTCTAAATAACTTCTTTGAGATATGAAGATTTCTTGAATTAGAGTCTTATGATCACTGCTCCATTTGTGAAATTTTATATATTGAATGTCTTATTACACTTATAATGATATATGGAAATCTATTCCACTAGATAAATTACTGTCAATGATCATTTGAGATGATTAAGTCCAATCTCACTTAGGAACTAATTATTATCTTTCTAGAAGCAGGTGAAGGTTATGTAGTCTACTGTGATGTGTCTAGATCTGGAATTGACTATATTATCATGCAAGGAGACTTTATCATAGCTTATAGTTGGTGATGGTGAATTGATGAAAAGAATTATATAACCCATGATTTAGAATTTTCGCAGGTAGTTTTTTTAAATAGGGTCATTATTATCTCTTTATTGAAAAGTTAACTAATTTAAAAGAACCCAAAATCATGAAACACATATTTTCAAAAATTGAATTGATCATGAGACAAAGAATATGGATGAAATATCTTCAAATATTTGACTTTGACTCGTTTTATAAACTATAAAGGGGAAATTTTGTGTCTGTTTATTTAAACTGGAATTCATATAACCAACTAGTGAGAGAAGCTTATGATCTTTCGTAGTTGATGAGAATTATTAATGAAATTATTTTGGAATGTGTTGAACTGAATGAAATTGTAATTTTTCCCAAGTCACTCTTGTTCTTGATTTGATGGATTTAGTTAAATATGATCAATGATCAAATCCTAAATACATCACCATTAGGTCAAACATTAATGGTTGGGAGACCATGGATTGTCAGACATAGGATACAATCTCGTTGCTTCATTTTTAGAACAGAATTATAGTACCCCAATCTTGAATGAAAAAAATTATTTCATCATACCACAATTTTAATTTACTATTCAGCTAAGTATTTATAAATTTTATAAAAAAAATTAAATTTCATTTCTATTGGCTACGTGTGAAAATAAATATGTCAACATATGTCATGACATGTCTCATTTATAAATTGGTAAAGTTTATGAAATAATTCCCACTTGGTATGTTGAAATATATGATTACACATATTTGAAAATGGAAGTATATTTCCATATAACTCGTCACATGTCTACTGTGGGAAATTTGGAAACATGAGGATATTTTGGTAATTGTGGATCAACTAATAAATTCAGCACATTTTCTCCCAATTAAAAAATCCAACATGGTAGAGGATCTAGAAATGGTGTATATTTGGGAAATGGTTTAGTTTTATAGAATCCCAATATCTATATTCTCTAAAATTTATCCAAGAATTACTTATCTGTTTTATTTCTCATTGAAATGGTATCGTGGAACCCAATTGAACTTGATCATGGAATAACATCCTCAAATAGATGGGAAATAATAACATATGATTCAACCTTTGGAATATATCCTTAGATCTTATTCCATGAACTATGGTAGGTTATGGGAAGATTATATACCAGTAGTGGAGTTATTATATAATAACAGTTATCATACCACAATGCATATGGATTTATTTAAGGAATTATATAGACACCTTTTTCAATTTACACTTTTTTGGGTGGAAATAGGATAAACATCACTAATTGGAATGAGTCTTATATTTGAGACTATGTAAAAGATTAAAATCATCTGGAAGTGGATAGATAAGGAATAGAACTTAAAAAATTAATATACAAATCATCTTTATCACCAATTAACTTTTGATGTATGTGGCCAAGTGTTTATAAACGTTTCACCAGGAATGGGTCATCATCTGTTGGGAAATAAATGTAAACTAGCTCCTTGATATGTGGGATTATTTGAGGTTTTGTAATATATTAGTGATGTCATATATCAATTAGATTTAACACTAAGATTCAGTGTTTTCCATAATGTTTTTCATATCTTTTTATTAAATATTTACCAGGAGGATCCTATTTTTGTGATTGTATAATACTATATTACACTTCAAC
Organism: Viscum album; assembly: GCA_963277665.1. NCBI lineage: Eukaryota > Viridiplantae > Streptophyta > Magnoliopsida > Santalales > Viscaceae > Viscum > Viscum album. The sequence goes on along the minus strand of OY728166.1, from coordinate 1,401,792,207 downwards.
CTGATGCAATGTTTATATAAACAACGACCTTATCCTTATTCAACCAATAATCTTGAGTTCTAAATAAATAATTAATTTTATTAAATTATAATATACCCTTTTTAGGTTTAGAGGTTTTTAGAATTAGTCCATAACTCATATATAAAAATACGAAAAATTAAAATGTCGTAACTTCCAATCAATTAGCTATTTTTTTCCAAAATACAACACTTTTAAAAAGAAACACAATTTTTTTTCATGAAAAATATTCATGATTTTAAACTTGACTACATAATTATTCTTAATAATCCTTAAACCCTTTTAAAAACATTTGAAAAAGTTTTATGAGTGAAAAAATATCATCATGGGACACATAAAAAGGAAGAAGGAAACTCATTAGTCCATTTCAAAACCATGAGACCATATAAGAGAGTTTTCCTTTAACATAAAACCTTTGAACTCAAATAATCATTTACTTACAAATTAAATTATATTTACTACCCACTATTTTTAATAAAACACATTATAATAAAAAATAAATGAAAAATCATAATCATGACAGTTTCTTAGAAAAATGAGGGCCCATAATAAAACATTTCCTTAAAAACATATCGTTTTACCCATAAAAGGAATATTCATTCTTTAAAAAAAGTTCATTATCTTACAATATGAAATCATGATATTTTCATGAAAACTAATTATAATTTATATAAAAGTATTTTTTGTTCGTTGTTTTATCATATTTTTATAAAACTTACATGAACACTTATAATAACTGTTACATATGGAATAACCTAGTTAATTATTTCAAATAGATTGTTTCCGGGAACATAATCATTACCAAATGAACTAGAGAGAGATATAAGGCTGAACCATTATCATAAAAAAATTATAAGGATCCTAACAGACATGAAACACATAATATCATTTATTTATATCATTAAACGCATAAAAATATACTTTTGGACCCATAAGTAAAACATTTTTGGATATTGATATATATATTTCCTTTAAAACCCCTTAAAAACTAAAAAAAAGTGAGATGGTATTTTATATGAATAAAAAATTGAATATATTAAAGTTATAAAAATATAAAAAAGAGGTTTTTTGGTGGTAAAATCCATTAGAATCATATATCTTAAAACATAACATTCCTTTTGCCAATTGTAAATAAATTTGAAATATCTCATATAAAATATGTTAAAGGATTCCTTTTGAATGTATTTGAAAGAATGAAAAAATATACATAAAATATCCTCTATAATTTATTTATATAAATATAATTAAATCCTAAAATTAGTTTTAAGAGTATGGAAATGAAGGAAAATATTTAGAAAATAAATCTTTAAAAACTTTAAAAGGAGGTTTTAAGGTAAAGTTTCTCTTACATCGAGTCCAAGATATCACGTTTTCTTTTTTATAATCCTGAATAATAAACATATTATAATTAATTACATTATTAATAAAAAATTTCTTGTTTATTATTCATTTTATTTCACTTATATCCATTTTATAATTAACCAGTAAATTGATTATGTTCAAGAAAGACATTTTTGAGAAAATTCGGTTTATAAGTCGAAAGTTGCTTGGGTAGGTTGACTATGGTCAAATAAATAATGATTAGATAATTTTTAGATTATTAATATTAATATTATTATCATTTTATATATTAGTTATAATTTTATAACTGACTATGTAGGTTGATTTTTAAAATTCAATTATGTTACAATACAGTGGCAGTGGTTCGTACATACACATGAGTATCGTTTCTATTTCTCGATGGACTTGAGGGAAATAAGGTAAGTATTATTTTAAACTTATAAAATGATAATTATTTCATAAATATCATATTATTTCGTTAAATCCACTTTTATTTATGATCAATTTTAGGTAGTGATGAAAAATAAAATACATCAGTTTATGAGGTGGTAGTCTGCACATACACATGAGCAATGTTTTTATTTTTTATTTGATGGTAAAGAAAGAAGTATAATATTTATTTAACATTATATAACTAAATTTATAACATTTATATCATATTATTTCATTTAGATCCATTATTATGACTATACATAAGATTTAGTGATGAAAAATGAAATGCGTCATCTCGTGATGTGCTAGTATGCACATACACAGAAGTGATGTGTTTATTTTTTTATTATATGGTAAAGTAGATAAAAAATTATTAAACAATAAACATAATAAAATTTCAATATAAAGGGGATAATAATTTTGTAGTTTCATTAAATTAATCTCTAAATCCATGATAGAGTACCACATGGCCTCATGTGCACTTTTATTCATGCAAGAGGTTTTTGACTAGCAGTTATGGTCTGAACATTATCAACGTTGAGAATATACCCTTATCAATACTAGTTACAAGTATAAATAATAAAAAGTGATCATAAAAAATATTAGGTAATAAATTATATAACAAATTTCATGGATAGTATCTCAATTAATTAAAATAATAATAAACTAAGGACCCTTAATGTGGATGGCCAAAAAAAGTATGAGAAAGACAGGTAAGTAAGTAAAACATTGCAGGATCATTGTGGAGTCTATCTTGGTACCAACTCCAAACACCATTATCTATATACTAGTTCCCTATCACTTGGGAATTACCCTTTCCCATATCCTAGATCATTATTTATATACATGCATTTAGAAGTATATGTAGGGTGTGATTATAAACCCAATAAGACACCACCAATTTGTCTTTAACAAGAGTGCACATGCATAAAACTGTATAACATAAAAATAAGAAAATATGAAAAATGTAACAATAGGTCCTTTATTGTTAATGATTCCACAAACCCCCATTCATACATGATTCAGATCCATGTTGGAAGGATACTTATAATAGAATTCATGAACTATAGTTGACTACAAGGTCACAACATATATCCCACAACATCCCATAGGACAAAAACACTCAGAACCCATAATGATAATGAGTCTTGGGCCAATCCATAAGGATATAGAACCCTATAATAATCATGGATCATACCAAAAGTTCATCATTTGTTGTATCTACCTCAATTCAGTCTATGTGGTTGTCATACCCCAAAGGGTCAAGACTCAAGGATATCAAATTGTTCTTCGTGTCTCAATCTATCATAATCATCATCATATGTCAACACACAACCCCTCTAATGGATAACTAAGCCATGAAGTCACACCTATCTTTTTTATACTAGAAACAAAACCTCTAAATTCCATACATCACAGAAAAAAATAATAGCACATATAAGCACAATAAGAATAATAATCTTGAGTGTCTATATCCACACACACACACACACACACACACAGGTGATCATAATCAAACATGGGTCTCATAGGCTATTCATGAACACACATGTGAGCAAAAATAAAAAATATTCTAGTAATATAAGAACACCATATCATATAATTTTAACAATCATATACATGGACTCTATATGGTAAAGAGATTCCTAACTAAAGTGTGTTGATGTCAACATCCCGATTTATTAAGAGAGTCATCACCTAAACCACATTTTCACACCAACCAAAACAATCTTTCATGAAAAAAATTCTAGAAAAAATTACCATAAGAAATAAAAAAAATATAATGAGACTCAAGAAAGAATCATTCCATGGGAATAATTATAAATTAACTAATGTTCAACACCATCAATAGAAGAATTTGAGTCTAGTTGAGGAAGTATGAATCTATTTCTTTGGGAATAGAGAAAAATGGAGAAGAGGAAAGTCTCCTTTAATTATAATTCAACAAGAAAAAACTCCACCTTCCATGGTTAAATTATTCTAGTAAGTCCAATAAATAAGGGTAGAGATAAATGAGGTTATTCATGGTATAAACATCAACATAAGAGGGATTTACCGAACTCTCTATAGTTTCGTCCAAATAATGTGTGGATAAAATTAATGATAAAGATAGGAGGTTAAAATAAATTAATATAGGAATTAATGGATTAATAACTCATTTAAGACCCTTTATAATTATTTTATGTGTTTTCCCACTAAAATACTCAAGATCCATAAATAATAGTGGTATATTTAGGAATTTCAAAACCCCACATGACCTCGATTGTGGATTGTACAACATTTTCAGGTTCCTTGGCCACATTTAGCCTATGTCGCTAGATAAAGCCACCCCTTATATTTTTTCCATGATATTGGTAGTTTTCTCTCACCATGGACTCCACCATAAGGTTAGTGAGATCATTATGGCCATGGTCTACCAAATGACCCACAGTTCTCCATGACCATGTCCACACCTTTTCCTCCTCTAGTTCATAATTTTCATTTTTTGAAGGGATCATTAGGGATGATCATAGTTTGCACCATGGACATGGTGTGGGCTATGTTGAACCAAAACAGTTCTTAAACATCCAAAATTTATTAAAAGTATCACAAGTGTTTATAAAAACATGACATAACTCAAATACTCATAAGGAATGATGAAGGAATGTTTTTATATAAAAGAAAAAAAGTTATACAGTTTTAAATTTCCTCTCTAGGGATTATCATCCTCAAGATATGTCTTTAGTGGTTATTCTTAAACAACTCGGGCCATTACATTTAAACATCCAACACCCACTCCCAAGTCTCCACCTAGATCTATCCATGCTTCTGAAAGACTTGATCTAGTGAAATTTTCTTCCCCCTATCACCATGCCTATGATATATAATATACATCAGGAAAACCAAAACATATGTATTCTAACTCAATTTGATCACCATGGATCACATGAACATGATCAGTCATGTACATTTTAAGTTGAGAAACATAGAACTTATTATGAATGCCTTAATAGTATAGAGGAATGTCCAGTTAGTAAGACACTCATCTTATAAATTTAGTGATCTCAAATAGTCTTAAAATATATTTTCAATATTCCCTTGTCTCAATAAATGATGATGCCCCAACCAAGATGAAACCTAAAATAACACCCAATCCCTAATAGAAAAATCCAATGGCTATCTTCTATGGTCATCATATTATCAGTACATACTCTAAAAAATAGCCAACCACTTAATGATAAGATCTACTACCTTATATTTCTCTTACACTATGATCTACCTAATAATAAATACTTCACCACCTCATTAAATTACAATAATGAGTGGAACAACCATCCATATAGATCTTAAAATGTTTCCATCAAAATAAAATCCTAGAAAATATTATTGTATGTGAAATATACCAAGGATAGGTGTTTATCCCATGCTACACTAAATTCTAGGATTCATTCTTGAATCATATACTCAACGATACGAATCATCCTCTCCAACTATCCAACAGTTCACTGATGGTTTTTTATTCTCAACTTCAACTGATTCCCCAAATCCTTATTCACTCCTTGAAAAAATCTATGAAATGAAACATGTGTCTCTATCTGATAAGATACTAAAAGACACTTTTTATAGTAATAAAATTTTCTATAAATAAATATTTCTCACCTCATCTATAGAGTGAGTCTCTTAGATCAGTAATAAGTTAAATACATTCATTAAAAGATTTACTATCACCCAAAATGCATCACAGATCCATGGGGTTTGGTGTAACCCTATCATGAATTATGTTGTCATTTCATCCCGCTTACACATAGGCACTAAAATTTGATAAATAAAACAACCAATATTTTGATGCTCAAACTTTACCCTTTGGTAGGTAATGCATTATAAATCAAAATCAGCGATGTATCTCTTCATACATAACCACCAGAATTGACGTTTGATGTCATGTTACATCTTTATCAAGCTTGGATGCAATGCCCACTTAAAATCATTAGAGTCACTCATTAGATCATTCCTCATGGATTTTGGAACTACAATACATCCTTTTACATGTATCATGTCATCATCATTTAACAATTATCCTATAATGAGTTTATTAGCTACAAATTGTTCTCATATCACTATATACTCTGAATCTAACTATTGGTTTATCCTCACCCATTCCACTATATAAATCTTATCTACTTATTAACTATGGAATTCCTTCTATGTTTTGTGACTTTTTGGGGTTGCTAAAGTCTATGGGGTTTAATCAAACTACTAAAAACCCCAATTATACCCTTAGGTCACACCTTTCCTCTATTATTCATGTTTGTGAGAACCTATATATAACTGACTCACATAGAAATTCTAAAGATTCCTAATATATCCACATGGATGAAACATGCTCTGAGGGCTTGGGTGAAATTTTTGGTAATTCCCACTCTATCTACATTGGAAATGTTGAGGACCTCCTTCTCCCATAGAAAATGTTGAAGAACCATTACTCAGTTTTGGATGTCTACGATCATTCTAAAAGGAATTCTATTTTTTCTTATTGCTACTAATAGAAGTATCACTTAGAATGAAACTAAAGGATAAAAGAAGACTCATATCTTTTTCATCTTTTATACCCTCCTCGATCATTAAGGCCTTACAAAGAAATTCTATATATTTCATATAGTATAAATTCTTCAACATGTATTTTAGAACTGAGAGAAGGTTAATATCAAACTTTTAATATTTTTGTGCCTCATTCCTATCCAAGAAAGAAACAAAGTGAAGTAAATCCATGAATTTTTTTGATTAATAAAGAGTATTAATAAATCTCTACTGAAGATCCATGGAATCTGAAATAGTTTCTATCTTATGTGAACTTAGAGAAACTTCCCAAATAAAATTTCTTTGAAGGTCTTCCAAGTCAATCCTTAAAATCTCCCCACATAGTACATGACACCCAACCACCTTCTAGTGGGTCCCTAAAGCATGAATGAAGTCTGATTCACTCAATAGACCTATAGATTGTCCACTAGATCAAACATTCCCTCAACGATTTCAATCTAGTCCTCATCATCTAGAGGGCCTTTGGTTCCCAATAAGGATGGAGGGTGATGAAGTTTAAAGTACCTATAATAATCGACCATAGTGTTGGAAACTCCTCCACCATGATCATTAAATAAATTTAATTCTTCAGGATGATGTGTCCCTTCTTCCTAAACCACTATAGTAGTTGAAGGAGCATTCTACTGCACATCTGTTGTTAGAACTAGAATTTCCTCTCCTATGGGAGTGTTCTAGCCTTCTCTACCAAGTAGCTCAGTTATGTTTCTCAGAGGTTCAATTTTCTAAAATTAAAAAAGGATTATTATAATTCCTAAAAAACATTCATACTAGAATAACCTAAATAGTTATAGGTTATATATAATATATTTTTATTATATGGAATATCCTAGGGGATACCCAAATAAGGTATAACCCTCCTTGTTCTACCCAAGGCTCAAGCATAGTCTTATATAGCTTCCCATTAGTCACAATCATATATATATATATATATAAATCATATATAAATAAAACATACCAACATTCTCATATTCAAAAACTATTTCCAATAGATATATCACAATATTACGGAATATAGATATATCACTCAAAAACTAGCAAAAATCAAGGAATAAAATTAAACTAGTATGAATCACACCATAGGTATATATATATAATGTGATCCTACATGTGTACACATGATGCATGAATTCAAAAAAACCCATAAAACTATAACAATAGACCCATCACTGGTAACTTAGAGGCTCATTACACATTAGCTGGTCATGCACATGGAAACTCACATACTCGAGTTCCACACAACATGCTATTTTTCTTCAATAACATTAAAATAAAAGAAATAAAGAAACCTAACCTATGATATAATTTTGTAATTCCACAACCCAAATCACCAGATCTAAGTCAGAGTTCCATATTTTATCATGCACACCTCCCCTTATGAAAAAGGTTGTTGACTAGTAGTGAGTGTTCGAACACCATCAATGGGGAGATTATACCCTCAGTATCAATAAATACATGTATAAATAATAAAACTAAACAAAAAAACATAATAAATAATTTATGTTATAAAAAATGGAATGACATGTATATCATTTTATATAGAATATTAAACCACGGAACCCAAAATAGTTGTCCAAAAAAGTGTATGATTAAGACAAGTATGTAAATAAAACACTATGTCTTCACTCTATATTCCATCCTAATACCACCTCCGAACACTATTCTCTATATCCCATCTCACTAAAATTGGGGCATTCCCCAATTATGTATCCCTAATCATTAATATTACACATTCATAAATATTGTAAAGACCCAGAAATTTCAAGGAATTTTTTTTATTAATTTATTTGGAATTTTACGAGTACGTAGTTTCTGACGGCGCCTGATTCTGAAGCCCGGTGTGCCTAGAATCATTTTCCGAAGTTAGGCTCGGGTACGTTCAGTGAACGAATGAGCGTGTTTTTCTAACTTTTAATCCGGTGATCGAAATAGAAATCTGAGGGCACCGATGAAATCGATGGGCCTATAATCGCTTAGGAACACCTTTTCCAAAGGTGTGTTTTCTCAGGTGGTGATGTTAAAAAAAGTGAAGAATGAAAATATAATTGGTTTATTTTTATTTCTTTACTAGGCGGTTTAAGTGAAATTAAGTTGTGACACAACTTAATTTCTCTATACTTTGTGGTTAACATCCATGTAAGGGAGTTGGGGCGGGCCCACACGATCCTCCACCTTTCAATTCTCTAACTCCCCATTAATCACCCTCTCAATTTGAATTTCGTAACTCATCCGCTCCCCTGTTTTAATGTCAAGTCAACTCAAGCAGTTTTTCTTCCACATTAAATACATGCCAATAAAACGCCTAATTAATTGGGCAGCGTGCGTTAATTAATTTGGGGAATTCATTTTGAATTTCAAATTAATGTTGACATGTATGTGTGTGAATAAAATAAGACAAGGTATTATTTTATTGTGGTGGATTCGTTGTGCGGAATTAAGGAGAGAACTCTCGCGGTTTTGAAGAACATCATCTTCTTCACGAAGAACTCCAAGGCTCCGACGAAGAACACTAACTCGGCAATCACGGTTCTCCATCCTCTTCTTCCTCCACGATAAGGGAGAAGTCACCGACCATGATGATCATCACCAATGATAGCGTAACTTCCTTCTTCATCTCCACAACAAGTGAGGAGACGTCGTTTCCTCCTCGGACGCACCCCGAAGTCCACATAATCTACGTCCGACCCCCATGATGTCGTTCTCCGCGATGCCCGACGTGTGACGTCAAATATCCAAGTAGGGGTTAACTTGATGTTTGTGGATTTTTCTTTGTGGTTATCCTTGTTGGATTTAGTGAGACCTTGAGGGTCTCGGGGTCCCTACTGAGTATCGTATACTCACCTCTGCACGGGCTATGCCCACACCTCGTTGTGTTGGTTGCAGAAGACGAGAAGCGCTGATAGAGGCCGAGTATTCAAGGACTGGACAGTACCCAGAGGTGGACCTCACGACGAGTCAGTATCCGTAGGTGGACTTCACGACGAGATGATACTTGGAGGGGGTAGATGGGCGAGAGCATTGTGAAGGCTATTTGTACCTACCCTTCAGGTAGGATCTGTGTTGGACGATCCAGGTGCTGTTCTATTTGTACCTACTCTTTAGGTAGGATCCGAGGTGGACGACCTAGGAGCTGCTTCTATTCTTCCAACTTCTTGTCTTTTCTATTGTAATTTCGTTCAATTGTAGCTATACTTTTTAGTTGGGTTTGTATTCTGGCCCATTTACTTTTCATCACTTTCTTTTGTACTTAGTATATTACTTCCTCTTGTACTCTGTGGTGTTTTTTTACTTTAATGAGGAAATTCCTTCCCAGTTAATGGGATTTACGCCTTTGGTGCTAGTCGCCAGCCCCTAGCCTATGGAAGGCGGGCTTGGGGTAGTCAGACACAGGCCCCGAGGACGGGTCGTGACAAATATTCCCATATAGGGTTTGAGTATAAACCTTTTAGGACACCAATAATTCATCCTTAACATGAGTGCACATGTGTAAGAGTGTATGACATGACATTAAGTAAATTTGAAAGAAACAATAATAATTTACTAAGTGTTCATTTACCGACTAGCCTTCCAAAAACCCTTTGTCATACCTACTTCAAATCCATTCCCGAAGGACAATAATAATGGAATTAATTAACAATAGTCGACCATAAGGTCACCACATGTATCCTATAACAACCACAAGGCCATTGACTATTAGAAACCACAAGGATAATGAGTCTCAAGTCAAGCCCCATGGTCTTCGAACCCTGCCAAAATCACAGATAATACCACAAGGTCATTATTCCCTATATTTACCATGGGGTGGGTCACAATATTATCATATCTCAGTACTTACTTGAGTCAATCCTCAAGGATTTCATACCCTTGTCTATGTATCATCCCATCACTTTCATCATTGTAGGTTAACACATTAACCCTATAAAGGCCAACCAAACCATGATAATCCACCTTTCATTATCATCCAGAAGTAAAACCACCAAATTCCATACATCACATAGAACATCCAGAGCAAAAATAACCAGAACAAGTAAAACAAGCATGATTATTAGTATCCATACATATACACATGTGATAACTCTCAAAACTATGTCTAAAATGATATTCATGCACACACATGTGATCAAAAATAAAAAATGGTCTAATAATATAAGCACAAAATTTAATATCATGATAAAAAACATAAATGTGACCTCTATGTGATAAGAAACTTCCAGCCTCAAACATTTCAATGTTAAAATTATGATTAGTCAATAGTGTCATCACCCGAACCATGTTCTCACACCAACCAGAACAAAATTCCATGCCAAGAACACCTATAACAGATTCCAATAAAGCATAATAATGGTTCTAGAATGGTAATTAAGAAGGGATCAATACAATGGTAGAATTAACACTTACCCATTGTTAAATTCATGCTCGCGCGTCGTTGGGAACATGCGACAAACTATAATTTATAACCTACTTACTACTTAGGAAAGTGGTAAGATAGGGTCGAACCACAGGGAGGCTTCATGTTGTGTTTGGTGATCTAAAAAATATAAATTAAACAAAAACACAAACATAAGAACAAGAAAAAAAATAGTTGTTGATTGTGAAGTGGAGTGAGTGAGAATCAGTGTGTGAGGGAGTAAAGGTGAACTGGTAAGTGCAAAAAAGGTAGACAGAGTAGCAAGGGAAATTGTGGTGAGAATAGCCAATCGATGTGTTGGTGGAAGAAGTCCACTGGATGATTTCAATATTTCCTACTCTCGTTCTTGCACTGAAGTTTAAGAAATATGGATCTGACTAAAAGTAATTGGCCAGATTTTTCGTCTGGCCAGTTTGTGATTAAAATAGCTCTTACAGTCTTTCGACTGTAAAATTCATTCCATCCAATGGCGATAACAAGTCAGATGTCACTGGACTCAACTTTTCAGTTTAGTTTACTGTGTGTATCTCATTTTATGATAACCCATTTTTCAACGAGTTCCCTCATATTTAAATAGTTTTCATTAAGATTCAATCAAGATCGGTTTTCACTCGACCTTATTGTTTTCAAAGTAAATCTGTTTCTTAAATAGTGAGAGAGACAATCCAGAAAATGAGATAGTGCATGAATCAGAATAAGGAAATATAATCAACCAGATTATTCCCCCTGAAGTAATTTAGCTAGACATAATGGTTGGTTTTAATGCAAAAAAATACAATAAGAAACAATAAAGTTCATATTAAAATGAGTTGCAGAAAAACACAGCACATGAAAAAAAATAAAGATGTTTGACTCCCTCCTCTATCTCCCAAAAATTCTAACTCCTACTGCTTGATGGTGGATTCAATGCTTGAATCTGCTTGATGTATCGCCCTGAGAATCGAGGTATGAAATGTTCTGATCTTTTGCTCTCGGTACTCCAATCTTCTAGTGATGTAAGATGTAGTGTGTTCCTCTTACTCTGCTCCTTTAGTCTGGATTGATGTCCTCCTCTATCTTCCTCGTTCAATTCCTCCCACTGTGTATCAATGATTTCATGCCTATCATGAATGCTAATGACCATTATAAATCATTGTAATCTCTCCTGAGGTGTTCCCTAGCCTCCACGTGGAACTTTCATTGTGCTGCTTCCTCTACACTTGTCACTAGAGCAGTTGCTCCTAACTGAATGAGATGGTGTACGTGCGGCGAGATATAATATTTTCTCTACCACTCAGCAGATCCATGTCGCGCAGTTTTATGTGCACGTCACCAGCTTTTTGATGAACTCTCTGTAAGTGCATACAACACCCTTGCAATGAAACAATAACAAACGCACGTGAGCCCAATAAAAAGTAACTACTATGTATAACTAAATAAATTTATAAACTATTTATTAATATCACTACTTAATGTTAATAATAATAACAACTTATTAATATATATATATATTATAATACCTAAATTATTAGTAATATATTTTTAATAACTATTTTATATAATTAATACATATTTTAGTATAATAAATAAAATCTTATATTCAATTTATTATTATGCCTATTATTATTATTATTATATTTTATATGAATTATATAATATATTATGTTTAAATTATATGTTTTTATAAAAACTAAACAATAAAATAAAAATGAAAAGGGGGGGGGGGTGTTCTGTTTTATTCGTGCAGAGAGGAAGGAGGGGGAAGCGAGGTCGGGGTGCGGGTCAAGCGGTGGAGAAAGAGGCATGGCAGAGTCGGAGGTCCTCAGGGGAGCTCGGCCAGTAGCAGGGGCAGTGTGGACATGGCATGGGCGCACCAGTGTGGTGATTGCGGGTTGGGGCAGCTAGGGTTTAGGAAGTCTTTCCGGCAACGGTTCAGAGTGGTTCAGCCATCGGCGCAGGCTTGCAGTGGTATAAAGGGGAAGAGGAGGTGAGGTCATAGCGAGGTCTGAAGGAAACAAGGACTTGCGATGGGAGCGATGGCTCAAGCGGCACAACAATGAGGTGCTGATCAGGATAGCAGGGGTTTGGATCTTGATTTTTCCAAATATTATGTGAATTTGTTGCTCTGAATTTGTATTCTGCTATTCTGTAGAAACTGTTCTATTGAGATTCTGTGATTGTTTGGATCTGTTGTGCTTGCAACTGTGATGTTGTTGCATTGTTGCGTTGCTGCTGTGATGGAAGATGTGACGGAAGAAAAGGTGCATGGAGATGGTGTGGAGGAGGCTGGACAGAGGAGTGTGGCAAAGGATTACAGTGAGATAGGCACCGTGGAGATTTCTATGAGAAAACAATGTGGTTGAGCGGTGGATGAGGAGGAGCAGGAAATGGTGGCAAGTTTTTTTTACATTTTTTCAAAAAAATATTTTTTAAAATACCACCAGGGTAAAAAAAATTATTTTTTACCTCCCAAAGGCGGCACCATATATATATATATATATAAAACAAAACTTTTTAGAATAATTTTTCTGCTATTTAATATCCAGCGGTTCTTCCATTACAACAATCTAGATTTTGACTAATACCCTCACCCAGGACTCCCTTTTATAAGGGGTTTTGCCCTAAAAACCATACTGCATTTCCGATGTGGGATTCTGGTTCTCCTTTTCCTGCACAGTACATTCTGCGTTTCCGATGTGTGATTCTGTTTCAAGTACAGGACTTTGAATGACTATAAAACATAAACTATAAGACCAATATAAATAAAACTTTAAACATTTATTAAACATATAATAAATTGTTAAAAACAAAAATAATTTCATAAAAAATGTTGATACAAATTAATTTATAAGCTTTCAAAACGACCTACTTGAAACTTAAACATATTTCAAGTACGTGACTTTGAAAGCCTATAAAATATAAACTATAATACCAATATAAATGAAACATTAAAAACTGATTAAACATATAAGAAATAGTTAAAAAAATAATTTCATAAAAAATGTTGATAAAAAATAATTTAAAATCTTTCAAAACCACCTACATGAAACTTAAACATATTTCAAGTACGTGAATTTGAAAGCCAATAAAATATAAACTATAAGACCAATATAAATGAAACATTAAACACTGATTAAAAATATAAGAAATAGTTGAAAACAACAAAAAAATTGTAAAAAATATCCATGAAAAATAATTTTTAAGATTTCAAAACCTTCTACTTGAAACTGAAAAATGTTTCAAGTATATGCCTTTGAAAAACTATAAAATATAAATTATAAGACCAATATAAATGAAACATTAAAAAATGATTAAACATATAAGAAATTGTTGAAAATAAAAATAATTTTCTAAAAAATGTCGATGAAAAATAATATATAAGCTTTCAAAACCGTCTACTTGAAACTTAAACTGTTTCAAGTACGCGAATTTGAAAGAATATATAACATAAAATATATGAGTAATATAATTGAAACCTAAAACATTGATTAAACATATAATAAATAGTTAATAATTAATTAGTTAATTAGTAATATAAGTATTCATTATATAATAGCTAATTATAATATAATTATTATAAAATATTTTTCATCAACATTTTTTAGGAAATTCTTTTTGTTTTCAATTATTTCTTATATGTTTAATCAATGTTTAAAGTTTCATTTTTTAGGAAATTCCTTTAGTTAATTATTAATATAACTATTAATTAGTTAATAAATAATTAGTTAATAAGTAATATAATTATTAATTATATAATAGTTAATTAGTTAATTAGTAATATAATAATTAAATATAATTATTAATAGTTAAATATGTCATAATTAATTAGTTAATTAGTAATATTATTATTAATTATATAATAATTAATTAGTAATATAATTCTTACATATATAATAATTATATAGTCAATTAGTAATATAATTAATAATTATAAGTAATTAATTAGTAATTAGTAATTATTAATTATTAATTATTTAATTAGTAATATAAATATTAATTATAATTAATCATTATAATTATTAATTAGTAATTAATAATTATTAATAAGTAATTATTAATTATAAATTAGTTAATTAGTAATATAAATATAAATAATAATTATTCATTAAATTATTAATTGTTAGTTGTTAATTATTAATTATTACTCAATAATTATTACTTATATAATAATTATTTAGTTAATTATTAATATAACTATTAATTATGTAATAATTAATTAGTTAATTAATAATATAATTATAGTCTTTCAAAGTCACGCACTGGAAACATTTTTAAGTTTCAAGTAGACGGTTTTGAAAGCTTATAAATTATTTTTCATCAACATTTTTTATGAAATTCTTTTTGTTTTCAAATATTTATTATTTTTTCAACTAATGTTTAAAGATTCAATTATATTCGTTTTATAGTTTATATTTTATAGTCTTTCAAATTCGCATACTCGAAACATTTTTAAGTTTCAAGCTGGTGCTTTTGAAAGCATATAAATTATTTATAATCAACAATTTGGTGAAATTATTTTTGTTTTCAACTATTTCTTAAATATTTAATCAATTCTAAATGTTTCATTTATATTGGTCTTATAGTTCATTCTTTATAGTATTTCAAAGTGGCATACTTGAAACATTTTTAATTTTCAAGTAGGCGGTTTTGAAAGCTTATAGATTAATTTTTATCAATATTTTTTAGGAAATTATTTTTGTTTTCAACTATTTCTCATTTGTTTAATCAATGCTTAATGTTTCATTTATGTTGGTCTTATATTTTATGTTTTATAGTCTTTCAAATTTGCGTACTTGAAACATTTTTTAGTTTCAAGTAGATGGTTTTGAAAGATTATAAATGAATTTTTATGGAAAATTTTTAGGAAGTTTTTTTGTTTTCAACTATTTATTATATTTTTAATCAATTTTTAACGTTTCATTTGTATTGGTCTTATAGTTCATGTTTTATAGTCTTTTAATGTCGGGAACTTGAAACATTTTTAAGTTTCAATTTGATGGTTTTGAAAGCTTATAAATTTTTTTTGGTCAACATTTTTTACGAAATTATTTTTGTTTTGAACTATTTATTTTATGTTTAATCAATGTTTAATGTTTCATTTATATTGGTATTATAGTTTATCTTTTATAAGCTTTCAAAGTCACGTACTTGAAATATGTTTAAGTTTCAAGTAGGTGGTTTTGAAAGCTTATAAATTTATTTGTATCAACATTTTTTATTCAATTATTTTTGTTTTCAACTTTTACTTATATGTTTAATCAATGTTTAATGTTTCATTTATGTTGGTCTTATATTTTATGTTTTATAGTCTTTCAAAGTCGCGTACTTGAAAAAGAATCCCACATCATAAACACAGAATATACTGCGCAGAAAAAAAAGAACCAAAATTCCACATCGGAAATTCAGTATGATTTCCAGGGCAAACCCCTTTATAAAAGGGAGTCCAGGGTGTGGGTTTCTGTCAGAATCCAGACTGCTGTAATGGCAGTGCTACTGAATATTAAATAGCAGAAAAATTCTGCTGAAAAGTTTTGTTATATATATATATATAAAACAAAACAAAAAAATTTTTAATTTTTTTTTATGCAAAGGCGGCACCTGGTGTGCCGCCTTTGCAGTTATTTTTTTTTGGCAAAGGCGGAACACAATGTGTCTCCTTGTCCTGGGCGGAAAAACCCCTAAAGGTGGCACACGAGGTGCCGCCTTTAGGAGGTAATTTTTTTTTTACCCTGGTGGTATTTTCAAAACATTTTTTTGAAAAAATGTAAAAATAAAAACTCGTGGCAGGGATTGGGTGTGTCACCGTGAGTGACGATCACGGTGACACAGTAAGGTGGAGGATATAGTGGTAGGCTCGAATGAAATGGTGTGAGGGTAATAAGGTGGTATCGTGACTGAAGCTCATGGTGAGACCGTGAGTGAAAATATGACACCATGAGTGAGGCTCACGGTGAGACTGTGAGGAGCGGAAACCGTGAGACCGTGAGGAGTGAAAACGGTCGGATGAGCCACTGTGAGTACTTTCAAAATAACAAGAAGAGATTAAATTAATTAATAATTTAAATAAAACTAAAAATCTATTAACAAATTAAATTGAATTAAAAACTAAATAAATAAAACAAAGTTAAATAATAAAATTAATGGTGTTTTATTTAAATGAATGAATTTATTTGTCGTTAAAATTATAAACATACTTAATTTAAAAACAAACTAAAAAAATAAAGTTTCTCTCTTAAATTAATCAACCAATTAAGTAACCAATAAAATAATAAAATAATTAATAAAAAATCTTAATTTCATAAAATTAAATTAATAAAACTACTTAAATTCTGAAAATTATTAAAAACTAAAATGAGTTATTTCTTTATAATTTAAGGAATAAAGAATTAATTAATTAAATTAATAAACAAACTGGAATGAAAAATTGAAAAAATAAAAGATTAAAAAATAAAAGTCAAAGTCAAAAGAATTAAGTAAATTAAACAATTATTTAAAAAGACAATAATTAATATTAAAAACAATATATTTAATCTAAAATTAATTATTTTACGTAGAAAATTCAAAAACACAATAATTATCAATTATTTAATAAAAAACATCATTTTAAAATAAAAAAGTCAATTAAAAATACAAAAAGGATGTGGCAAAGAGTATGAAAAATGAGCCACATCAAACCCCCCCACACTTAAAACGTTGTTTGTCCTCAAACAAATGTAAGCCCTTGACTTTAAAATAGAAAGATGATTTCTGAAGTTTAGTTCAAAAAGTGCATGATTAGACTTTCATAGCCAGATGAACAATACAAAAAAGTTGGTCAGGCTTTTCAAGGGTGTTCGAAAATGATGTCCTGCCTAGCTTCAAAAACTCACTAGAAGTCAAAAGACTCATAAATTTATACACTGTCAAGTATGTCATGCATCCTATGTGTATTCATTCACTATCCTAATTCACCTTCTAATTCAAGTACTGATTCAAGGAGTGTTTACAGGTTAGATGAAGTGGAATTCAAAACTTTACCAAGGGAACCTTCCATTCTCACCTTCCTCCAGGTTCTAGAAATGAAAGGACATTAATTTCATCACTTTATTGGCTCAACTAAAATGAATATTAAAAAATTCAATTGCTCCCTTCTTCATCTGGGTTCAAAATTCCCCTCACCTTAATGTGTTCATTTTTTGACAAGGGCACTTTATTTTAATCTTTCCTAGCCATATTCCATGTGCAAAGCACTATGAATAACACTTATTAATATTGAAATTGGATGAATTTATTCATAGAAATGCAGCTAGTGTACCTTGACTCAGATACTCACCATGGGATCCCATTTGCCCATTTTACTCCAGTTACAAATGACTTAATTAATAATTAATCAAGTTGTCTTCCTAAAGGGATTGAAAATAATTTAATTTTCAAAAAGTGTGAGTCCCCTAGGTTCCAGTGAGAACTTATAGTTACTCCAAGTCATGATCCTTACTCCACAAAACCTATTCTTTCACACTCCCATCCTTAGTTCCTAAACAGAAATGTTCATAGAGATAGTAAACAATTACACTCAACAACCACTCATGCTTAACAGTTTCTGATTAAGTGCCACTCTCATCATCCAATGAGAAATTATCCACTTAACACTACATAATTAAAGTACCAATGAACCTCCAATGACCATAAAATGATGAAATAATTTGAATTTTTTTGAAGGAATTCTGAGAATTTTGAAAAAAAATTGACCATTTTTTAAACAACCACAAACTCAGGTTTAAACTCAAGTTAAAGAAGGGGGAATTTGAAATGACACTAAAATGACCCCTCTCCCCCACACTTAAAACCCAACATTGTCCCCATTGTTAAATCTCAAGGTGGGAGATAGTTGATGTTCAAAACTGATGGACATTTTAGATGAAAAGGGATATGGAGAAGTATATATGAGGTTCAAAAATTTTCTTTTCCACACAAAAAGTGAAAGAAAAGAAAACACAAATAATCTGAAACAGAAGAGACCAACCCCACCAACAATCACTAGCAACCAAGTGTATTTTCTATTCCTAAAATGTTCATTCTTTGAATTTATTAAAGAGAAGCGAATTTTTTTTATCAATTTACTTCAAATAGTAGCATGATTAATAGTGATGTGCAGTAGAAGCATAATGAAATTGAATGTAATGGGTGCCAGAATGTTTCACAAATCAGCTCAAAATAATTTTTCAACCAAGTAGATACTAGCTATAAGGCCTCAGACTTAAACCTTACTTAATCTTGAGTTATTACAAGATTACAAATTGATATAAAAACATTATGAAAACCATTTTCAATAACAAAATAATTGAAAAGTAAAACATGGTATTTATTTTTCATTTAAAAAAAGGTATGGCTTGTAGAGGAATCCAAAAATCAAATAATGGTCACGGCGGCAGAGAAGTTGTTGTCGCCGCATACGTACGACAAAAAAATAAAAAAAACATTCCTTTTGTCGTTTAGTAAAATGCTTCGTAAAAAAAATATTCCTTTTGAATAAGAATAAAAGTAAAAGGGTTTTATATAGCATATAAAAGAAAGTTGTGTATAAAACACAATATGCCTCAATGAATGGAGATTGAGACGAAGTCCCTTACCTCGTATCTGACTTGACTTGATCGTTCATTAATCTCCTGAATAATAAACTTGAGTTAATTTCTACTTGCTTAAGAACCATTTCCAAGTTCATTATTCCTTTTATATCATTTATTACCATGTCAGGAACACGATGTTATTATTTAAGTTTATAACGGTCGGTTTTACGATCATTGGTACATGAGTCAAAAATGAACTTCTTATATTTACAAGTTGTTCACGTAGTCAAATATCCATTATCTAAAGAATGATATTCATGATGTAGATGACATATATATCATATATATCCAGTATATACATGAATTTATAATATTACATAATTATTTAGAGGTAAGAAATGAAATGCATCGTTCATGGAGACGGTAAGCCGTACGTACGCATGAACGCTACTTTCATTTCTATGACATTTTAATGGAATTAAAACTAAATGAGAGATATGTATATTTTAATTCAAGAATTATATTCATAAATTATATGTAACTTAAATCATATATATCCATTATATATATGTACTTATAATAGTACATTACATTTGGGGATAAGAAATGAAATGCACCGTTCATGGAGACGTTAAGCCGTACGTACGCATGCACGCTACTTTCATTTCTATCTCATACTTTAATGGAATTTAAAAATAATGATACATAATATTATTATAATTCCAGTATGGTATCATATATAATATCATTAAATCTATCCTTTATACGTACCACATATGGTATTAACGAATCAAATCACTTTGAGGGGGCAGTAGTCTGCACTTCCTAAAATGAAGATATCACGTATACCCATAATGGAAGACATAAAGGTATGCCATAAACAAAAAATGAATAAGATTAAGTAAAATATAAAATTATTATATATCATATATAAATATAGTGACATCTTAATGTCCACCTTTGAAGGTGTTAGAATAATATTGAACAATCATCGTTTCGTGAGGCAGAAATTCGCCATCCATAGAAACATTATGTTCATTAACCATTAGATGCAGGTGTGTGTAAGTGTAGCTCAAATTCTTCTTATAAAAACATCCTAGTATATTTAAGATACTGTAGTTGTTACAAAAGAAATTAATAAAAAGAGTTTAGGGTGTTGGAGAAGCAAAATAAAACATAAGAACACAAGAGAAGACACTACCTTTAAATCGGGTAACTCTTTTTGATTTGAGATCAAAGGCTTCCTTGGTAAGCCTTCTGCCCAAAGTGAGGCTTATAAGAGTTAGATAGGGATGTGGAGAGACAAAATGGGCAGGGTTTGGCTGATCCAAAGTCTTGATAGGTGTGGGTATGGAGGTAGAGGTGGGGGCCTTTTATAAGAGGAGAGGAGGGGCACTCTTGGAAAGTTATAACGGGTTGCTTTATTTTCAAATGATTTTCGGATTTTAAAGTTCCCAAATTGATTTATTTAGAGGATAAGGTGATAAGGGTTCGAAATATACTCATTAAATAGGTCTTTTACAAGTGTATGTTATAGTTTTAACACTATCTTTTCATTTTACTTAAATCCTTTATTAATGAGGTAATCACTGCATCATCATGATGTCATAAATAATTTAATTTATTTAATGTCTAAAAATAAAAAAAACCAATATGATTTAGGAAATAATTTTATATTTCCAATGAATATTTATATTTCAATAGATCATTTATGTAGACAAAATTAAAAATGTTTTACTCAGGTGATACATTCTTTGTTATATTTAACTTTCTTTAAAAATAAATAGATAAAAAGTCACTTTCACACAAAAGTGATTCCATGGGGTCTCCAAGTTTGGCACAAGGCATCCCATGGTCGGCCATGAGACAAACAGTAGAATTAGGACACATGTTGGTGTCATTTTGTATTATTATGATATTATTTTATTATCCTTAACTACCCGATTACTCATTAATCAAGATAATTAAAGATAATTACCGTCGTTACTATTCATAATGTCCAAAAACAAAAGAGTCATGATTACATAATTTGGATCTTATTATTCCAAATATGTAATCCATTTTACCAAATTCCACACATAGACTTTTCAATAATTTATTTAAAAATAATTCTCGTTGCCAAAACAAATAGCGGGGTTTTTTTAAACAATATCTATGAAAAGTTTGGCATTAGTTTATGCCCAATTCCAAATTGAAATTAATCCTAATTACCAAAATTAGATTAAATTGTAAAAATATATTCATATTACACTTTAATTTCAATTAAAAAGATAATCTAACCATATAATTAAATTAGATGAAAAAGCAGTTTTGATGTAAAATGCAGTATTTTTCACTATTCATTAAAAAATGAACATTGTCAGAAAAATACCAAAAATTTATCCAATGTAAATTTAAATGTCCCAATCATAAAGAATATGTTTATTTTGAAAAATATAGATTATAAAATTGTCAAAAGTTTTTTTAAAAAATGGTTTTCCATCAAAAGGCAGTAAAACAATCTTTTAAAAATATTAGTGTATTCCACGCTTAAGATTGGATTTATTCTCATTTTGAGCCTCTAAAACACTATCTAATTCATAAATAGACATAGATAAAAATATCTATTATTCATTAATTACTTGGGATGTTACATCCTTCCCCCCTTTAGAAAATTGTGTCCCCACAATTTATTTACATATCGAATAAATGGGGGTATTTATCCCTCATTGCATTTTCAGATTCCCATGTTTCCTCCTCAATCATGTGGTTTTTCCACAAAACCTTTACATGATGAATCACCTTATT
Organism: Viscum album; assembly: GCA_963277665.1. Taxonomy (NCBI): domain Eukaryota; kingdom Viridiplantae; phylum Streptophyta; class Magnoliopsida; order Santalales; family Viscaceae; genus Viscum; species Viscum album. The sequence continues at coordinate 1,401,770,121 of OY728166.1, read as the reverse complement.
CCTTAACAGTTGCTCCCTGTGGTCAAGAATCTTAACCAGTTGTTCCTCATAAGATAGATTCTCTTCCAACTGAACTACCTCTGGACTCAAAACATGATATGGATCTGGCATATACTTTCTCAACATCAAAACATGAAAAACGTTGTGTACCTGAGATAAACTCGGAGGTAAATCCACTCGGTATGCAACTGATCCAACTCTCTATAGAATTTCATATGGTCCAATGAACCTTGGACTTAGCTTTCCTTTCTTACCAAATCGCATCACACTTTTCCATGGTGATACTTTGAGAAAAACATGATCACCTACCTCAAAAGAGAGATCCTTCCTCATGTTGTCTGCATAACTCTTCTGCCTGCTCTAAGCTATTCTCATGTGTTTCTGTATCAACTGAACTTTTTTTGACAACTCTTCTACCAATTCTGGTCCCATCAGCTTCCTTTCACCCACTTCATCCCAGAAACCTGGAGTTCGACACCGCTTCCCATATAATGCCTCAAATGGTGCCATCTGTATACTGGAATAAAAACTATTGTTATATGAAAACTCAACCAAAGAAAGATGTTGGTCCCAACTTCCCTGATAACCAATCGAACAAGCATTTGGCATATATTCCAATGTTTTGATTGTTCGTTCTGACTACCCATCTGATTGAGGATGAAAAGATGTACTAAAATTTAATTCAGTACCCAATGACTTCTGAAGGCCTTTCCAAAAGTTAGAAGTAAACCTAGGATCATGATCAGATACAATGGAAAGAGGAAATCCATGTAACCTGAATATCTCATTATGATACAAATGGGAAAGTTGATCTAGGTAAAAAGTATCTCGTATGGCAAGGAAATGATCAGATTTAGTCAAGCGATCAATAATAACCCGGATTGCATTATTACCTAGAGATTTCTTCGGTAATCCCACAACAAAGTCCATGGATATGTTTTCTCATTCCACTCTGGCTCTGGTAAAGGCTGAAGCATCCCTTTTGGTAACTAGCGCTCTGCTTTTACCTATTGACAAATTCAAACACTTCACAGTAAAATCAGCAATATCCCTTTTCATTCCGTCCCACCAGTAGTACTCCCGAATTCGACTTGAATAAAAGTCAAAGGGGTTTATACACCGTGTAAAAGAAATTTGTGTATAAAACAAAATATTCCTCAATGAATGGAGATTGAGACGAAGTACCTTACCTCGTATTCGACTTGACTTGATCGTTCTTTAATCTCCTGAATAACAAACTTGAGTTAATTTATACTTTCTTAAGAACCTTTTTCAAGTTCATTATTCCTTTTATATCATTTATTACCATGTCATGAACACTATGTTATTATTTATGTTTATAACAGTTGTTTTAATGATCATTGGTACTTGAGTCAAAAATGAACTTCTTATATTTACAAGTTGTTCACGTAGTCAAATATACATTATCTCAAGAATGATATTCATGATGTAGATTCCATATATTACATATATATCCAGTATATACATGCATTTATAATATTACATAATCATTTATAGGTAAGAAATGAAATGCACCGTTCATGGAGACGGTAAGTCGTACGTACGCATGAACACTACTTTCATTTCTATGTCATATTAATGGAATTAAAACTAAATTAGAGATAGGTATATTTTAATTCCAGAGTTATATTCATCATTTAGATGTAACATAAATCATATATATCCATTATATATATGTACTTATAATAGTACATTACATTTGGGGATAAGAAATGAAATGCACCGTTCATGGAGACGATAAGTCGTACGTACACATGAACGCTGCATTCATTTCTATCTCATAATTTAATGGAATTAAAACATAATGATACATAATAGTATTATAATTATAGTATGGTATCATATATAATATCATTAAATTTATCCTTTATAACTAACACATATGGTATTAACGAATCAAATCACTTTGAGGGGGCGGTAGTCCGCACTTCCTAAAATGAAGATATCATGTATACCCATAATGGAAGCCATAAAGCTATGCCATAAATGAAAAATATATAAGCTTAAGGAAAACATAAACATATTATATATCATATATAAATACAGTGACATCTTAATGGCCACCTTTGAAGGTGTTAGAAGAATATTGAACAATCATCGTTTCGTGAGGCAGAAATTCGCCATCCACAGAAACAGTATGTTTTCTAACCATTAGATGTAGGTGTGTGTAAGTTTATCTAGAATGATTCTTATAACAATATCCTAGTATATTAAAGATACTGGATTTGTTACAAAATCAATGAATAAAAAGAGTTTAGGGGGTTGGAGAGGCAAAATAAAACATAAGAATACAAGAGAAGACACTACCTTTAAATCGGGTAACTCTTTTTGATTTGAGATAAAAGGCTTCCTTGGGAAGACTTATACCCAAATTTAGGCTTATAAGAGTTATATAGGGATGTGGAGAGACAAAATTGTTAGGGGTTGGCTGAGCCAAAGTCTTGAGAGGTGTGGGTATGGAGGTAGAGGTGGGGTCTTTTATAAAAGGAGAGGAGGGGCACTCTTGGAATGTTATAAAAGGTTACTTTATTTTCAAATGATTTTCAGATTTTAAAGGTCCCACATTTATGTATTTCGAGGATAAGGTGATAAGGGTTCTAAATATACTCATTAAATAGGTCTTTGACAAGTGTATGTTATAGTTTTAACATTATCTTTTCATTTTACTTAAATCCTTTATTAATGAGGTAATCGTTGCATCATCATGATGTCCTAAATAATTTAATTTATTTAATGTCTAAAAATTACAAAAAAATACTATGATGTAGGAAATAAGTTTATCTTTCCAATTAATATTTATAGTCCAATATATAATTTATGTAGACAAGATTAAAAATGTTTTACTCAGGTGATACATTCTTTGTTATATTTAACTTTCTTTAAAAATAAAAAGATAAAAAGTCACTTTCACACAAAAGTGATTCCATGGGGTTCCCAAGTTTGGAACAAGGAATCCCATGGTCGGCCATGAGATAAAAAGTATCATTAGGACACAAGTTGGTGTAATTTATTATTATTATGATATTATTTTATTATCCTTAACTACCCGATTACACATTAATCAAGATAATTAAAGATAATTACCGTCGTTACTATTCATAATGTCCAAAAACAAAAGAGTCTTGATTACATAATTTGGACCTTTTGATTCCAAATATGTAATCCATTTTACCAAATTACAAAGACAGAAATTGAAATAATTTATTTAGAATTAATTCCCGTTGTCAAAACAAATAGCGGGTTTTTTTGAAACAATATCAATGAAAAGTTTGGCATTAGTTTATGCCCAATTCCAAAGTGAAATTAATCATAATGACCAAAATTGGATTAAATGGTAAAAATATATTCAGATTACACTTTAATAACAATTAAAAATATAATCTAACCATATTATTAAATTAGATGAAAAAATAGTTTTGATGTAAAATGCAGTATTTTTCACTATTCATTAAAAAATGAACATTGTCAGAAAAATACCAACAATTTATCCAATGTAAATTTCAATGTCCCAATCATAAATAATATGTTTATTTTGATAAATAGAGATTATAAAATTGTCTTAAGTTTTATTTAAAAATGGTTTTCCATCAAAAGGGAGTAAAACAATCTTTTAAAAATATTAGTGTATTCCATGCTTAAGATTGGATTTATTATCATTTTAAGCCTCTAAAACACTATCTAATTCATAAATAGACATAGATAAAAATATCTATTATTAGTTACTTTATTGGGATGTTACACTAGCATCTAAACTCCCATGGATGAAAACATAGTCATTTTTCACAGATTAGGGGGTAGTCCTCCACACTTAATTCACAGTGAAGATTAAGTAGGTAATTAAAAGTGAAAAAGGGCAGAATAACACTTCCCTGAATTATTAGGCCTTTGAAACTAAATTCCTTCAATATATTTGCTTCAGTAGCACTGGGTAGTTACTCCTCTCTATTAACCTGCAAGTTCCAATAAGTAAAATAAGATTTCATAGTTTTAAGTTCAAGATATGTAACCCAAGGGAGTGAGTAGAGAGAAATGTTATCCATATTATGCATTGTATTTCTCCCTTAGGTTTTCTTGGCCAAGAATCTGGAAGAAACAACTCCCTCTCTAAAACAATAACAGATCAAGAGGCACCATCAAGCAGTTAAGAAATTGAACTGGGGAATATGCAGCAGGGATTACTTTATTGAAGAACAAAAATAAAAGGAAAATAGCTAAGAAACCATTGGTTAGTTCCCATGCAACACTGAGTTTATAGTCCTCAGTTAGACTTGAGACAGCTCATTCTTCCAACAAAGATATGGCATCCAAGCCCTTTGGATTCCCTTAGAATAAGTGATTTATTCTTTGACCATTGACTAAGAAAGGTCGATTCTCTTCTCCAACCAGTTCAACATCTCCATTAACCAATACTCTAACAATGGTAAAGGGTCCTGACCACTTGGACTCCAACATTCCCAGAAACAGCTTTAATCTAGAATTGAAAAGTAGGACCCTATCACCAACCTTAAAATTATTATTTTGAATGATTGAGTCATGAATAAACTTTGTTATTTTTTTTAAATTTCATAATTCTCATAGGACACTCTTCAAATCTCATCTAGATCACTCAACACTAGCAGTCTCCTCTCTCCAGCAGACTTAAATCAAAGTTAAGAGCCTTCACTACACAATAAGATCTCTGTTGTAACTCAATAGGTAGATGGCATGTTTTCCCAAAGAGTAGCCTATATGGTGACATCCCTATAGGAGTCTTATAAGCAGTAATGTAGGCCCAAAGTGCCTCATCCAACTTCCTTGACCAATCCTTCCTAGAGATAGAAACGTTTTATCTAAAATCTATTTAATCTCTCTATTTGAAACTTTTTCTTGCCCAATGGATTGTGGGTGGTAATTTGTGCATGTCCTATGTGAGAACCCATACTTATCTATTAAACCTTTGGACATATAATTCTTTAAATGAGTCCGATTATCAGTGATGAATTCTCAAGGCACACCAAATCTAGGAAATATTTTTTTCTTGATGAATTTCATAACACTAGTAGCTGAGTTTTTGGGTAGAGCTACTGCCTCAACCAACATGGACACATATTCCACAACAACTAAAATGTACTAATTCCCATAGGAGGATGGGAATGGTCCCATGAAGTCCAAGCCCCACACATAAAATATTTCAACCTCAAAAATACCATTTGTGGGTAGTTTTTACCTTATTCCAACATTTCCCAACATTTGACATTTCTCACACCCAATAACCAGACTCCTATAATCTTTAAACAGTGTTGGCCAGTAGAAACCAGCCTATAGGACCTTTTGAGAAGTCCTTTCTCCTCCATAGTGTCAACCCCAAGGTGATGAATGGAAGCTCTCAAGTATGCGCAAAATCTCATCCTCATCCACACATCTTCTCAAAATCACATCAGCACACCTCTTAAATAGAAGAGGGTCATCTCAAAAATAATATTTCAGTTTCGATATAAACCTATTCCTCTGGTTGTGTGAGAGATCCTTGGGCATGACTCCAGCTGCCAGAAAGTTGGCATAGTCTGTAAACAAAGTAGACTGCTGCACATAGGCAACAAACAATTTTTCATCAGGGAAAGAAGTGTTGATCTCTTTTGGTTCCTTACTTGGGGAATTGGGTAATCAGGATATGTGATTTACAACTACATTCTCAAATACTTTCTTATCCTTAATCACTAAATCAAGCTCTTGTAACTACAAGGTCCACCTCATGAGTCTGGGCTTTGAGTCCTTTTTATCAGGAAAATAATTTAGGGCTGAATGATCTGTGAAAACTATGATCCTTGATCCTATAAAATACCGCCTGAACTTTTCCAAATCAAACATCACAGTAGACAACTCCTTTTCAGTGGTAGAATAATTCTTCTAAGCATCACCCAACAACTTTCTTGCATAGTAAATAACAAGAAGATTTCTATACTTACTCTATCCTAAAATAGCTCCTACTACAATGTCACTAGCATCACACATAACCTCAAAGGAAAGATGCCAGTCCGGAGCAGTGATTACTTGTGAAGTAGTCAACTTCTCCTTGAGAATATTAAAGGCATCTAAAAATGTCTCATCAAAGACAATGTGTGTGTCCTTAACCAGCAGGGAGCACAGTGGTATAGTAATCATAGAAAAGTCCTTAATGAACCTCCTGTAGAACCCAACATGACCCAAAAAACGTTTAATTCCTTTAACATTTTCAGGTGGGGGAAACATTTTTATGACCTCAATTTTAGCATTATCAACCTCTATCCCCTTCTTAGAAACTTTGTGTCCCAAAACTATGCCTTTAGTGGCCATGAATTGGCACTTTTCTTAGTTTAAGACTACGTTGGTCTCTCAGAACCTTTCTTACACTAGTTCCAGATTTTTCAGGTAGTTCTTAAAGTTATTCCAATAATAGAAAAATCATTCATGAACACTTCAATTATCCTTTCAATAACGTCTGAAAATATTTCCATCATATACACCTCTAAAAAGTGGCAGGAGCACCACACAAGCCAAAGGGCATCTTCCGGTAAAAAAATATCCCAAATCTATAGGTGAAAGTGGTTTTCCCTTGGTCCTCAGGTGCAATGACAATCTTGTTGTATCTATAATAACCATCAAGAAAGCAAAAGAATTCATTACTTGCCAATCACTCTAAAATTTTATCCAAAAATGGCATGGGAAAGTGATCATTTCTTGTGGCAGCATTCAACTTTCTATAGTCTATACGGACTCTCTATTTATTCAATGCACTTGTTTGGATTTTCTCATTATTTTCATTAGTGACCACTGTCACTCCACTCTTTTTGGGTACAACCTGGACAGGACTGAACCGGGGGATATCAGAAAAGGGAAAAATAATTCCATCATCAAGCAACCTAATCACTTCTTATCTCACAAATTACTTCATGTTGGGGTTGAGTATTCTTTGGGCTTTTGCTATGGGATTACACTCAGGTTCCATGGGAATCTTATGCATGAAATAGTCTGGACTTATCCCCTTGATATCAAAAATCGACCAGCCTATGACTGACTTGTATTTCTTCAAAACACTAAGCATATTTTTCTCTCGAATCTCCTCCAGGTTGGATGAAATGGTAACAGGGAGGGTGGAACTGTCTCCTAAAAAGGAATATTTGAGATGGTCATGGAGGGGTTTGAGTTCAAGGGTGGGGGGTGACTGGCTTGAGGGAAGACACTTAGGCCTGGGTGGCCCAATGTATTCATGTTGCCTCTTGAATAAGGTAGCATAGAAGGCTTTTTCCTAAATGCTAGATCTTCCAAAAGATATCTCCTAAAACATAGACTCCTCTCTTGGGGTAAGAATGTGATCCAAGACAAACTCATCTAGGTTCTCTAAGAAATATCCATCATGATCATCAACAAATTCTCTTTCCTTACTTGAGCTGATCCCCATTCAGGCGGCTGTAAGGATCTCATGTTCACTATTGATTTCAGCAATCATCCTTACAAACTTTTATTCCTTTTTATAAACACTACTCTCTGCAACTAACATCTCATCTTTTGGGAAAATTGAGTGGGTGGGTTCTTGTATTTTCTTAAACACATTGAATTCTTCTTCTTTTTTCACCCAAATTGAAAATCAGTTTCCCCTTGGACACATCTATCACAACTCCCCCTGTGGCCCGGAAGGGCCTACCGAGAATGATATGAACATCTTGGTCACACTCCATATCACGTATAAGAAAGTCAGTAGGAAAAAAGAGTTTTCCTACTCCCACTAACAGATTATAGACCCTACCCATTGGATGAGTAACGGACCTATCAGCAAGCTGTATCACAATTGTGGTGGGTTGGAGAACTCCAAATCTTAGGTGCTTAAAAAGTAACAGTTGAATTAGATTAATACTAGAAACTAGATCACAAAAATAGTTGAACTTAACACCTCTATCCCTAAAAGTGAAAGGGATGACAAAGCTTCACGGGTCCTGAAGCTTAGGAGGTATCCTATTCTGCAAGACTGTAATACACTCCTCTATTAAGCTATAGGTGGAAAATTCTTTCAATGCCTTTTTTTTGAACAGATTTTCTTGAGTGATTTTAGATATGATGGGCTTTGAATCAAGGCTTCCAAGAATGGGATATCAATGTTCATCTTTTTAACCACTTTCAATAATTTCTACAGTTCAAAATCATGGACTGGTTTCTTAATTATTTGTGGGAATGGGATTTCAGGGGAAACTTTCCTCACAATTCGGGGCACCATTATAGATTCCTCTTCAAAAAATTTATTCCCTTTATTGTCTTTGTTTTTAAAGAAATTTTATTTGGGTTTTTAGTTGGAACAGCAGGAACAGGAGGAATTCCAGTGGTGTTGTCCAGTTTTCCAAATTTAGGGTCTTTTAGATTTGAGTTTCCAGCTTCATAATGTTTTTTTCCAGTTTTTTAGAGATCTTTCCTATGCTCTTGGTGAGTTTGGAGACCACTTCTGGTGGTCGCAGCCATGGAATTCTCACTAGGATTGGCTTCAGTGGTGCTGGGAAACCTACCCTTTTCTTTATTACTAGCATCCCTAGCCAACTGACCCATTTGAATTTCCATGTTCTTCATTATAGCATCCATTTGAACTTTATCATAATCATTTTTGGTCTTTTGTTCACAAACCTCCCTATCAACTGATGGAACATATCTCTCACCACATATTTTGAGTTGGATGACTCATCCTTAGGTTGGGGTTGGTGAAGGAATTATTTTCTAGGTGGCTACTAGAATCCACGAGGGGAAGTAGGTAGGAGGACTCCCTGATCCCTCCATGACAGGTTTTGATGGTTCATATACCCTATATTTTAGGTGTTAGAAAAAGGATCATCCCTAGGCTACATCTGAGGTCCATAGCCAGCAAGCTAACACTCTCATGAGGTTGGAAAAGCATATCAAAGGTTGGAAAAAAGGTTTGAGAATGGCCATACATGCCACTACGGTGGCACTACTCCTTAAGGGATTGATGTGGATTCTCATTAAAGAACCCAACAGCATGGGCTTCATCTTGAGGAGCAGGGGAATTTTCCTTTCTCACAATGGTTCTCCTCTTAGAGCATTTATGCTGGGAGTTTTGAGCTAAGGTATTAAAGATTTGTTTGAGATCCTCAGCAGTTCTATCACTAAAGTCGCATTCGGAAGACTGATCCACCAAGGTTTTGTGGTAAGGGGTAAGACTATTGTAGAAGGTGTCCATGAGGAATTGGGGTGTAAATTGATGTTTTTTACACTACCTATGAAAACCTCTAAACCTATCCTAGACTTCATGAAATAGTTATCATTCATCCTGAAGGAATCCAGTTATTTTTTTCCTAATTTCAGATGTCAACCTCCTAGGATATAACTTCATTTTGAAAGCATTATAAACTTGATACCAGGTAAAAAATATTTCTTCTTACAACTGTTGGAACCATGAATGAACATTTCCCTTGAGGCAGAAGGAGAACACTCTTGGTTTAAGCTCTTCCTTGGTTAGAACCTTAAGCGGTAGCTGCTGGACACTACAATAGAAGGCTATAATGAATTCAAGAGAGTCTTCAATAGGCATTATATTGAAGGTACGCAGCTGACTAAGAATATATTCATTGATCTCGTAATTCTTGGACCTAGGATAGAGTATAATGCATGAAGGTTTACTATATACTGAAAGTAGCAAGAACTCTATCAAATTGAGCCTCTCAGCTATCTCATTCTCAGTTGGGTTCATCATTCCAGGTTGGTTCAAATTCTCAGGAAGTGGGTTGTTCAAGTTTTCATTTTTGTTATCTTCCATTTTTATCTTGTCTCTGTTCATTTTCACTTCCTTGATGTGCTTATCAAGTTCAGTATTACCAGGTACTAAGTATTCAGACCTAGTCCTGGTTTTCATGCATCAAGTTCATATTTTTTTTTGAATTTCAATTTTCCTTTTGCAGATTTTTTAGTGTTTTTTAGTGATTTTTTTTATATATGTGATTTTTTTTGTTTTTTTAATCGCACCTAGCCTCCCTGAAAACGGAGAAAAAAATTTCACACCCGCGCGTCGTTGGGCACGGGCGGAAAACTAAACTTTATAACTACTTACTACTTAGGACAGTGGCAAGACAGGGTCGAACCATAGGGAGGATTCATGTTGTGTTTGGTGATCTAAAAAAGATAAACTAAACAAAAACACACATAGAAGAACAAGAAAAAAACAATTAGTGATGGTGAAGTGTAGTGAGTGAGAATCAGTGTGTGAGGGAGTAAATGTGAACTGGTAAGTGAAAATAAGGTAGATAGAGCAGCAATGGAAATTTTTGTGGGAACAACCACTAGATGTGTAGGGTATAGAAGTCCACTGGCTGATTTCAATATTTTCTACTCTCATTCTTGCACTGAATTTTAAGAAATATGGATCTGACTAAAAGTAATTGGCGAAATTTATTGTCTGGTTAGTTTGTGATGAAATGGATCTTATAGTCCTTCGGCTGTAAACTTCATTCCATCCAATGGCGATAACAAGTCAGATGTCACTGGACTCAACTTGTCATTTGAGTTCAGTGTGTCTCCCTCATTTGTGCATGACTCTTTTGTCAATGAGTTCCCTCAGATTTAAATAGTTTTTCTTAAGATTCAATCACGATCAGTTTTTACTCGACCTTTTTGTTTTCAAATTGAATTCGTTCCTCAAATTGTGAGAGAGACAATCCAGAAAATGAGACAGTGCATGAATCAAAATAAGGAAATATAATCAACCAACTTATTCCCCCCCCCCAAAGGAATTTAGCTGTACATAATGGTTGGTTTCAATGAAAAAATAGAATAAGAAATAATGAAGTTCATATTAAAATGATTTGAAGAGAAACATAGCACAGGGAAAAAATAAAGATGTTTGAATCCCTGGTCTATCTCCTAAAAATTATAACTCATACTGCTTGATGGTAGATGAAATGTTAGAATTCGCTCGATGTCTCGACCTAGGAATCAAGGTATTAAATGCTCTGATCTTCTGCTCTCAGTACTCCAATCTTCTCGTGATGGAAGATGTTGTATGTTCCTCTTACTCTACTCCTTCAGTCTGGATCGATGCCTCCCTCTGTATTCCTCCTTCAATGGCTCCCGTTGTGTATCATTGATTCCGTGCCAGTCACAAATCCTAATGACTAGTATAAGTATCTAGAATCTCGCCTGAGGTGTTCCCTAGCCTCCACAAGGAACTTTCATTGTGCTGCATTCTCCACACTTGTCACCAGAGCAGTTTCTTCTAACTGAATGAGATGGTGTGCATGCGGTGAGCTATAATCTTCCCTCTACAACTCATCAGATCCACATGGCATGGTTTTATGTGCACGTCACCAGAGCAGTTGCTTCTAACTGAATGAGATGGTGCGTGTGCAGTGATCTATAATCTTCCCTCTACAACTCATCAGATCCACATGGCGCGGTTTTATGTGCATGTCACCATATTTTTGGTTAACTCTATATAAGTGCATACAACCCCCCCCCCCCCCCCCCCGCAACGAAACAATAACAAACGCACGTGAGTCCAATAAAAAACAACTAATATGTATAACTAAATAATTTTATGCACTATATATGAATATCACTACTTAAAATTAAAAATAATAACAACTTATTAATATTAATATATATTTATATATATTATAATACCTAAATTATTAGTAATATATGTTTAATAACTATTTTACTTAATTAATAAATTTATTAGTATAATAAATAAAATCTTATATTCTATTTATTATTACGCCTATTGTTATTATTATATTATATATGAAATATATAATATATTATGTTTAAATTATATGTTATTATAAAAACTAAAAAAGAAAATAAAAATGAAAAGAGGGGGGGGGGGTTCTATTCTTTTCATGTGGAGAGTAAGGAAGGGGAATCGAGGCTGTGGTGCGGGTCAAGCGGTGCAGCAAAGGGAGAGATAGAGACCGAGGTCCTCAGGCGAGCTCGGCCAGCGACAGGGGTAGTGCGAACATGGAAAGGGTTCAACGGTGCGGCGGTTGTGGGTTGGGGGTAGCTAGGGTTTATGAGGTCTTACCGGCGACAGTTCAGAGAGGTTCAGCCAGCGGTAAAGGCTTGCGGCTGTAAGAAGGGAAAGAGGAGGTGATGTTGCAGTGAGGTCCGAAGGTGGAAAGTGTAAGGGTTGGTGTCCTCAGAACCAACTGTTTTGTACTTTGATTACATGAATGTTCAGTTATTATATATTCTTCATTGTTCTGCATGACTATAATATAATAATGTCATGGAATATTTGTTGCATTAATAAGGTCATAGCAGATCCCTGCTATGATGAGAACCTAGAAATGCTATAACAATATTATTAAATAAAGTTCTGCAGTTGGATGACATACTATGATAGGACACATAGTATACAGACTGTCATGTACGAGTACTTGTAAGAAGACGAGACTCTCTCTCATGGAGTTCGCACTTGGTAATCTCCAAGATGTGAGATTATGAGAACAGACCCACTAGTAGTAATTCCGCATGTCTTGGTGTCATCGGATATTGCTATCTACGAGCGTGTGTAATGGTCCTTAGACAGAAAGATTGTCATTAACTCATGTCATGACTCGCGCACTTAGATTTACTGACAAAAACCGTCATGCAGACAGTTGGTGGGAAGTAGGGTATGTTGGGTGCGTCACGAGTGACATGTTGTTAATGGATAAGTCGAGGAAGGATTTCTCCCTTCCATTTATGGAAGTTGATATCTCAGCCCTTTGATTGAAATAGAACTGTCGAATTAAATTCCATGGCCATGGTGTAAACAACGAGTTTATTTCAGGTAGTCAAAGAACGACATATCAAGCATATAGGTTTATGACACTGCCATGAAACCAGCTTGATGATATATCGAGACAAAGGGATTAAATTACACAGTAAGAGTTCGTATGAGGTGATACATCAATGTGGCGTCAACTTCTTTCTCTTGGGTTCCTTGACCCGTTGCTAGACAGTAATCATGGACTTTAGGCAAGCCCGCCTAATGCCAACGAGAAATAGGCCTAGAGAGTCACACACTAAGTGTATCCGAGTATCTCAAGTTGAATAAAGATTATTCCCGTACGTGGTTTAATAATTATTCAAGGAAGCCTGAGTTGTTTTAAATGATGGAAGAAACAAAAATAAAATAAAACAAGTACACGCCGTGTATTATTAAATGTACACGCCGTGTAGTTTCATTTTGGAAAGGAAATGAAAAAATGAAAACAAGATATACACGCCGTGTACATTTAATGTACACACCGTGTAGTTTTCAATGAAAAACAAGTACACGTCGTGTATTTATTATTACACGCCGTGTAGTTTTTTAGTCGGGATTTTGAGGATATAATATTGTTTTAAATGATATTTATTATAATCAGTGTGGGCGCATGTCATGGAATTATTTATTCAACATGGGGGTTTTAAATAAAGAGTCAATGAAATAAATAAAACATGTAATGCATTTATTTATTGACATAACTCTATAACCCCACACACCCAATTATAAATATCCTCACAACCCCAACTATTTTCCAACACATAAGAGAATCGTTGTGCACAACATCTCGGGAGAATTCTTTCAAGGCCGAAAGAACCTCTTCCTCCAAGAACGCTCTCAAGACTGAGAGAGATCCTCTTCCATCGGATCAAGATGATCTAAGGCGGACAACGCAAGCAAAGGCTTCTCCAAACTAGCACCCGGAGAATCCTTTGGTGACGTCCAGAGATACGAGGTACACATGTGGATCACCGCTAGAGGGAGTCTACACTTGGCTTCTGCGACGCAACGATGGATCACATCGACAACGTGATCGGGAACATCAAAGAAGAAAGAACACCCAAAAGGTAATTATTTATAATTAATTAAATTAATTATAATCAACCTGTAACGATCCTTGTTTGTGGTTCCGGGACAAACCATCTTTTTTGTCTTTTTCTGTGATTCGATCTGTGGAGACTGGCATTTATCATCGTATTGATCCCGGATTGATCATTGCTAATGACAGAAATCCATGTGGGCACATCCACCCATTCACTTCCGCTATTCCTGGAACCTTCAAATGGTATCAGAGCGAGGTTACAACGTTGATTATAGTTATTTAATTTTCATTGATAATTTACGCATTCATATTTGATTCAATTCGAAATAAATCGTTCTATAAATCTGAATTAACGAGATCTATTCATCCACCTTCGTTTCTCGATTCATATCACAGAAATGACCTTTTAATTTTAATTTTTGATTAAAATAAAAACAAGGAACTCATCCAGAGGAGCCACTCTTTCTGTCTATACAAAATGGGATTACACGGTGTGTAATTAAAACTACACGCCGTGTACTTAGGTTCAACGAACCGGCACTGGTTCGCCAAACCACGCCGTGTGAATTGATTATGCCTAAGTTTTAATCATGCCGTGTTGACCAGAAATGAACGGCGCATGGAAACCGGAATACACGGCGTGTATGTTGAAGCAACACGCCGTGTAGTCCTTTCCGACCCATGTGAAACCGTGTACAATGATAAGTCTCGTACCGCGTTCATGGGATCACCAGGCCGGTTACCGCGTAACAAGGAAGTACACGCCATGTATGATTCATCTACATGCTGTGTACTCTAAAATTTCCAATGTACAGAAAACACGCCAAAGCCCTGGCGTGTACTTTGGATAAAGGGTGAAAAGCAAAATACACGCCATGTAATTATAAAATACACGCCGTGTAATTATAAACTACATGCCGTGTACTTTCCAGAAATGGAATTTCACCAGGTTTACTCTAATGTACAAAGACCCGTACAAGGAATATGGATGAGAATAATCTCACGAAAATTCAGAAATGAATTTAAGATAAAGAATTGATTAATTATAAGATCATAATTAATTGAATTTGATCACGTCTTATCTTAAATAAAAGAACGATTAAAAGAATTTTAATTCTAAATATGTGTAAATGTCGTTGCATACTATGGATGATCATGAGCTAGACCAAAGACCCTTTGTATGTGTATGGTTTCATTTAAATTTATATAATTTAAATTTGTTGTCCTGCGAGCCTTCTTCCAATAAAATGTAGGGCCTGCGTTCCCATGGTTTCTTTAATGTAAACCCATGTAATGGAGGATCTCCCAAGACAGAGGAGACTATTCAAATCCCGAAGCCATGGTGAAACCGACGCAAGAAGATACAAAGGTGGACAGGTGGGAGCTGAAAAACATGAACCAACAGGTTCAAGGTGTTTTCCCTAGGTCAGGGTTAGCTTATCAAAACCACTAGATAATCTAACCAATAGAAGCTCATGATCATGCCATCTTATTTTATTTCTGTCTAATTGCATGGTTTATTTATTATGTATGTGTTGTTGCGATCACATAATTAATAAAATGAACAATCATGCAAAGATGGAATAAAATAAAACCGGACTATGTGTAAACATTATCGGAACATGGTTAATCACTTAAGCAAGCATCACTTAATATTAACAAGCATGTGATAATGCAAAAATACGCATAAAGAATAAAATCCCTCAAATACCATATTAAGTCAGACCAAGCCTTCCGTTACTTGATTAAGGGAAAGACTCAATAAAACTATGTGTTTGACCAACCCTTGTTGGGACACTTAATTTTATAAAGGAAGCCCTTATGAAAGGTTTCAAGTTGACTTAACCATATTACATCAAGAGAATTAGCCCTTGCTATACTTGATGTAATATTGGAGGCAAGAGTTGAGGAAATCCAAGTCAGGATTTCAGGATTGGGGATTCCACTCAACAGATCAAGGAATTGTAAGATCACAGTTGGAAATGACATGCCTACCTAAATACCTTCAAATAGCTTGATCAACCCTTTTTGGTGTTATGTGAAGGGGAATATGGATCCTTGCCACTAGAATGTCAAAGCAACTGGACATTCTAATTTCAATGGTGAGGGCTATTGAGACTTGATAAAATAGTGGGACACTTAATTAATTTATTATTATTTCTCATAAAAATGAAATCAAGAAAGTACTAATAAATCTGCTCTTTTAAAATTGTAGAATCAAGATGACAAACTCGTCAACCACATTTTCTCTGCGATCAATACTAGATAAAGACAATATCCTCACCGGTAGTAACTTTCAGGAATGGTTTAGGCGCCTTCAGGTTATCCTACGCCATGAACGAAAGTTTTACGTGATGGAGTCCTCACTTCCTGATTCTCCTAACCCAGGGGCAAGTAATGAAGATTTCCTGGTCTATGATCAACATTTGAATGACGCTCTCGACGTTCAATGTTTGATGTTGTCATCTATGTCTAGTGATCTCATGAAGTCTCATGAAGACATGTATGCCTACAGCATGCTCGAGAACCTCTGTGGTCTATACCAGGAGAGAGTAAGATTGGAGAGGTTTGAGATCTCCAAGGCTCTATTTCAGAGCAAGCTTGGAGAGGCTTCCCCAGATGGGCCTCATGTAGTCAAGCTCATTGGCTACATTGAGCGCTTAGAGGTTCTAGCATTTAAAATCCCCGAAGAACTGGGAACCAATCTCATTCTTGCATCACGCCCCCAGAGCTTCTCGAACTTTGTTGTGAACTTCAACATGAACAACATTGAGAAGTCTCTGTCTGATCTTCTTATCCTTATTTGCCAAGTGGACAATGACATGAAGAGTGAAAATCCTTCTATCCTCATGGTGAATAAAAGGAAAGGTAAGACAAAGAGCTTTAAGCCCAAAGCTTCTTCAAGGCCTTCCATGAAAAGGAAGATCAAAGGGAGTCAAAGGAACATGATGTTGTTTGTTTCGCATGTGGCAAGAAGGGCCACTAGAAGAAAAACTGCACCCAGCCAAGGAAGCAAGGGGAAGCTTCAGGTGCATTTGTTATCGAATGAAATCTATTTGTTTCTACTAATTGGGTATTAGATACTGATTTTGGTGCTCACATCTATATCCAAATATAGAAACCAAGTAGATTCAGGAAGATCGATCGAGGGGAGGTAGATCTACGAGCATCCAACGGAGCCAGACTCACTTCTGTAGCTGTCAGAGACTACCACCTCACATTGCCTACCGGGATGGTCTTGGTTTTGAATGGTTGTTATTATGTGCCTTCCGTTACTAAAAACATTATTTTAGTATCCAGATTAGATACTGATGGATTCATATTCAAGTTTGGAAATGAATGTTGCTACTTTTATAAAGATAGAATTTGTTTTGGTAGGGCACATTTATATAACGACCTTTATGTGTTAGACTACACAAACCAATGATGGAAATCGATAACAAAGTTAATTCACATGACTCATACCACAACCAACTTTGGCATCACCGGATAGGTCATGTCAATGAGAAATGTTTGACAAAATTACATCAAGATGGGTATTTAGATTCTTTCGAACTAAAACCACTTGGTATATGTCATGCGTGTGTACAAGGAAAAATGACCAAAGCCCCATTTAGTGGGAAAGGTGAAAGAGCTAAAGAGCTACTAGAATTAGTTCACACAGATGTGTGTGGACCATTTCCAGTTGAAGCAAGGGGTGGGTTCTCATACTTCATAACTTTTACGGATGATTTTAGTTGATATGGATATATCTACTTAATGAGGTATAAGTCAGATTCTTTTGATCGGTTCAATGAATACAAGAATTAAGTTGAGAACCAGCTGGGTAAGAAGATTAAGAAACTCCACTCAGACAGAGGAGGAGAATATCTTAATCAGGACTTCATTGATTTTTTACGAGAGTTTGGGATTCTATCTCAACTCACTCCTCCTTACACACCTCAGTGGAATGGTATAAGTGAAAGGAGGAACCGCACCATGTTGGACATGGTATGATCAATGATGAGTCATGCGAGTCTTCCATTGTCCTTTTGGGGATATGCATTACAAACAGAAGCACACATACTAAACCAAGTACTAACTAAATCGATAAATGGTATTCCATACGAATTATGGAGTAGACGCAAAGACATGTTATCGAATTTACATGTGTGGGGTAGCAAGGCATTTGTTAAGGCCTCTTCAGGTAACAAATTTGCACCCCAAGGCACAAAGTGTATCTTTATAGGTAATCCCAAGGAAACAAGGGGATATTACTTATAAAACCCCTCAGACAAAAAGGTTACAATGGCATGACACGCCATATTCCTTGACAGGGAGAACATCTCCAAAAGATATAGTGGGAGAGAGATAGACTTCGATGAAGTCGAGGATCAAGATACACATGAGTTGGTACAAGAACAGATTCCACAAATCCCTGTGGAAGAAAAATCTGTTCCAGAGACACAAGAACTGCGTAGGATCATGAGAGAGGCGAGAGAACCAAAACGATATGGCTTTCTTGTCACCGAGGATGGTGACTCATTATTGGTTGACAATGATGATCCTCTTACCTACAAGGAAGAAGTTGAAGGCACAGATGTTTCCAAGTGTCAAGAAGCCATGAATTCTGAAATGGATTCCATGTACCAAAACCAAGTCTGGATTTTGGTAGATCCTCCAGTTGATGTAAAGAATATTGGTAATAAATGGGTCTTCAAGAAGAAACTGGACATGGAGGGGAAATCCAGCACCTACAAGCCATGACTGGATGAAAAAGTTTTTAGACAGCGTCAAGGAATTGACTATGATGAAACCTTTTCACTAGTTTCAATGCTAAAGTTCATCAGAATCCTATTGGCCATTACTACTTACCATGAATATGAAATTTGGAAAATGGATTTCAAAACAGCTTTCCTTAACGGGAACCTCTAGGAAGATGTCTACATGACACAACCTGAAGGGTTTGTGACTCCAAAGGATTCCAACAAGGTATGCAAGTTACAGAAATCCATTTATGGATTAAAGCAAGCATCTAGGTCATGGAACATTCATTTTGATGAAGCTTTTACGGAATTTGGATTTGTTAAGAACGAATGTGAGACTTGTGTATACAAAAGGTTTAGTGGAAGTGCAGTCATTTTCCTAATAGTATATGTTGATGACATATTTCTAATTGGAAACGAAGTACCTGTCTTACAGTCAGTTAAGGCATGGTTGCATAAATGCTTCTCCATGAAAGACTTGGGCGAGGAGGCATATATTCTTGGGATCAAGATCCATCATGATAGATCCAAGAGAATCCTAGGCCTACGTCAAAATACATACATTGACAAGATACTGAAGAGATTCAGTATGGAACAGTCCAAGAGGGGATTGTTGCCAGTGTCACATGGCATTCATATTTCCATGAAAATGTGTCCTCAGATACATGAGGAAAGAAAGAGGATGGCAAGGATCCCTTACGCATCTACGATTGGGTCAGTCATGTATTCTATGCTATGTACGAGGCTAGATGTTTCTTATGCATTAAGTGAGGTAGGCAGATATCAAGCTGATCCAGGAGACCGCCATTGGATGGCAGTCAAGACTATCCTTAAGTATTTGAGGCGTACTAAGGATATGTTACTGGTTTATGGAGGAGATGAGGAACTAGTCATCAGAGGACATGTAGATGCTAGTTTCCAGACTGATCAAGATGGAATAAAGTCGCAGACTGGATACATCTTCAGTTTGAATGGAGGTGCAGTGAGCTGGAAGAGCTCAAGACAAAGTGTGGTGGCAGATTCTACAGCGGAGTCCGAGTATATAATAGCTTTTGAGGAAGATAAAGAAGCAGTATGGATGCAAAGCATCCTCCAAGAGCTGGATGTTGTACCGAGCAGTAAAGATCCTATCACACTCTATTGTGATAATACTTCAGCGATGGAACTTGCAAAAGAGCCAAGGTCACATCAGCGGACAAAGCACATACTTTGTATGTATCATCTCTTGAGGGATTTTTCTCAGAGAGGTGAAGTTGCAGTGAGAAGTATTTCCACAGAAGACAACGTGGCAGACCCATTGACTAAATCCTTGACTCAGCAGAAACATGATCATCATGTGAGGTCTAGCGGACTAAAAGTCGTAGGCAGTTGGCTCTAGTCCAAGTGGGAGTTTGTAAGGGTTTGTGTCCTCAGAACCAACTGTTTTGTACTTTGATTACATGAATGTTCACTTATTATATATTGTTCATTGTTCTGCATGACTATAATAAAATAATGTCCTGGAATATTTGTTGCATCAATAAGGTCATAGCAGATCACCGCTATGATGAGAACCTTGAAATGCTATAACAATATTCTTAAATAAAGTTCTGTGGTTGGATGACATACTATGATAGGACACATAGAATACAAACTGTCATGTGCGAGTACTTGTAAGAAGACGAGACTCTCTCTCATGGAGTTCACACTTGGTAATCTCCATGATGGGAGATTATGAGAACAGACCCGCCAGTAGTAATTCCGCATGTCTTGGTGTCATCGGATATTCCTATCTACGAGCATGTGTAATGGTCCTTAGACTGAAAGATTATCATTAACTCATGTCATGACTCACGCACTTAGATTTACTGACAAAAACCGTCACACAGACAGTTAGCGGGAAGTAGGGTATGTTGGGTGCGTCACGAGTGACATGTTGTTAATGGATAAGTCGAGGAAGGATTTGTCCCTTCCATTTATGGAAGTTGATATCTAGGCCCTTTGATTGAAATAGAACTATCACATTAAATTCTATGGCTATGGTGTAAACGACGAGTTTATTTCCGGTAGTCAAAGAACGACATATCAAACATATAGGTTTATGACACTGCCATGAAACCTGCTTGATGAGATATCGAGACAAAGGGATTAAATTGCACAGTAATCGTTCGTATGAGGTGATACGTCAATGTGGCGTCAACTTCTTTCTCTTGGGTGCCTTGACTCATTGCTAGACAACAATCTTGGACTTTAGGCAAGCCCGCCTAATGCCAACGAGAAAGAGGCCTAGAGGATCACACACTAAGTGTATCCAAGTATCTCAAGTTGAATAAAGATTATTCCTGTACGTTCTTTAATAATTATTCAAGTAAGCCTAAGTTGTTTTAAATGATGGAAGAAAGAAAAATAAAATAAAATAAGTACACGCCATGTATTATTAAATGTACACGCCATGTAGTTTTATTTTGGAAAGTAAATGAATAAATGAAAACAAGATATACACGCCGTGTACATTTAATGTACACGCCATGTAGTTTTTAATGAAAAACAAGTACACATCGTGTATTAATTATTACACGCCGTGTAGTTTTTTCAGTTGGGATTTTGAGGATATAATATTGTTTTAAATGATATTTATTATAATCAGTGTGGGCGCATGTCAAGGAATTATTTATTCGACATGGGGGTTTTAAATAAAGAGTCAATGAAATAAATAAAACACGTAACACATTTATTTATTGTCATATCTCTATAACCCCACACACCCGATTATAAATATCCTCACAACCCCACCTCTTTTCCAACACATAAGAGAATCGTTGTGCACAACATCTCTGGAGAATTCTTTCAAGGCCAAAAGAACCTCTTCCTCAAAGAACGCTCTCAAGATTGAGAGAGATCCTCTTCCATCAGATCAAGATTATCTAAGGCGGACAACGCAAGCAAAGGCTTCTCCACGCTAGCACCCGGAGAATCCTTTGGCGACGTCCAGAGATACGAGGTAGACGTGTAGATCACCGCTAGAGGGAGTCTACACTTGGATTCTGCGACACAATGACGGATCACATCGACAACGTGATCGAGAACATCAATAAATAAGGAACACCCAAAAGGTAATTCTTTATAATTTATTAAATTAATTATAATCAACCTGTAACGATCCTTGTTTGTGGTTCCGGGACAAACCATATTCTTTGTCTTTTTCTGTGATTCGATCTATGGAGACTGGCGTTTATCATCGTATTGATCCCGGATTGATCATTTCTAATGAAAAAAAGCCAAGTGGGAACATCCACCCACGCACTTCCGCGGCACTCGGAACCTTCAAGGCGATGGTTCAGAGAGGTTCATCCAGCGGCACAGGCTTGCGGCTGTAAGAAGGGAAAGATGAGGTGATGTTGCAGCGAGGTCCGAAGGTGGAAAGGACATGCGGATGGGATCAGCGGCTGGGGTGGCACACTAGTGAGGTGCTGATCTGGACAGAAGGTGTTTGGATCTTGAGTTTTCCAAATATGGTGTGAATTGTTTACTCTGAATTTGTATTCAGCTGTTACGGAGAAATTGTTATGTTGATATTCTGTGATTGTTTGGATCTGTTGTGCTTGCAACTGTGATGTTGTTGCGTTGTTGTGTTGCTACTACGATGGAGGATGTGAAGGAAGAAACAGTGTATGGAGATGGTGTGGAAGAGGCCGGGAAGAGGAGTGTGGCAATGGATTATGGTGAGATATGTACCGTGAAGATTATTGTGAGACAACAATGTGGTGAAGCGGTGGATGAGGAGGAGCAGGAAATGGTGGCAGGGATTAGGTGTGTCACCGTGAGTGATGTTCATAGTGACACAGTAAGGTGGAGGATACAGTGGAAGGCTCGAATGAAATATTGGAAGGGGAATACGGTGGCACTGTGAGTGAAGATCACGGTGAGTCCATGAGTGTAACGGTGGCACCGTGAGTGAGGCTCATGGTGAGACCATGAGGAGCGGAAACCGTGGCACCGTGAGGGGTGAAAATGGTGGGATGATCCAGCGTGAGTACCTATAAAATAACATGAGATTAAATAAATTAATAATTTAAATAAAACTAAAAATTGATTAACAAATTAAATTCAATTAAAAACTAAATAAATAAAACAAAGTTAAATAATAAAATTAATTGTTTTTATTTAAATGAATTAATTTATGTTTATTAAAATTATAAACAAACTTAATTTTAAAACAAACTAAAAAAACAAAAGTTTTTCTCCTAAATTAATCAACAAATTATGTAACCAATTAATAAATTAAATAATTAATAAAAAATCTTAATTGAATAAAATTAAATTGTTAAAACTAATTGAATTCTAAAAATAATTAAAAACTAAAATGAGTTAGTTATTTATAATTTAAAAAATAATTAATTAATTAATTAAATTAATAAATTAATAAACTAACTAGAATGAAAAATTGTAAACATAAAAGAGTAAAAAATAAAAGTCAAATTAAAAAGAATTAAGTAAATTAAAGAATTATTTAAAAATAGAATAATGAATATTAAAAACAATTAATTTAAACTAAAATTGATTATTTTACATAAAAAATTCAAAAACACAATAATTATCAATTATTTAATAAAAAACAACATTTTAAAATAAAAAAAAAGTCAATAAAAAATACAAAAACAATGTGGCAAACAGTATGAAAAATGAACCAAATCATTAAACACTATCAATGGAAGAATTAGAGTTCGATTGAGGAATGAGAAATCCATTTCTCAAGGAGAGGTGGAAAAAAGAGAATGGGAGAGGCTCCCATTGTTTTTATTCAATAACATAGGCCTTTTTCTTATATGGTTTTATTCTTATATCAATTTCAGGCAATGAGGGTGAAGACAAATGATATTATTCAAGGAGACAACTTCAATGTAAGAAGGGTTGGCAAAACTCACACATGGTTCATCCATAGAACATCTCAATTGAAGGAAAGGTAAAGAGAGGAGTCCCAAATTGATTAATAAAGAATGTAATTTTAGAATAATTTATTTCATACCCCATATATTGATCATATGAATTTTCTCTTTAAAAGTCTTGCGATCTATGAAGAGAGGTGGTGATTTCATACATTTTAAAAACCCATGTGGCCACCACGATGGCCTACACCATGGTTTTGTTGTCCATGACCACACCAAGTCTACATATCTCAACGTGGAAGATCCTCATAGTATTTTTCTAAGATTCTGGTGATTTTAAACCACCATGGGGAGAGTGAGGTTTCTATGGCCATGGCCTACTGAAGGACTCATAGGGCTTTAAAACCATGACCACACCTTGTCCTACCCCATTTATCATTTTTTTTTTCTAACAAATCACCAGGGACAACCAAAACATTTACCATGGTCATTGTGTCACCTTCGTTGAACTAGAAAGGCTCTAAGACACACAAAATCCACTCAAAATCTTACAATTTTTTACCCAAACAGAGTCAAACACAAATAATCATAATGAAAAGATGGATATCAGGTATTATATAGAATAAATAAAATATATGAGGCATTAGAAATATAATTATATGATAATTGTTAATATATTTGTGAATAAGGTAAAAGTATAAATAAAAATAAAATACTCAGTCAATAATTATACACCTTCCTTAGAAAATCTCTTTAGGTTTATACTTAAAACCTTTCTAAGATGGTATTTTGATCAAACCAGGATATATAGGATATGGGGAAGGAAGTTAAAAATCTATTAGGGTATAGATTTTTGGAAATAAGAGGTTCTTGAAGTGTGAAGAATAGAGGAGATGGGTAGTCCTTTTATAAGTGACGAAGAGGAAACATAATGAATTTTTGAATTGATTACAATATATTGATTCATTAATCAAGAAAAATGGTTCAAAAAAGACTCATATTTGAATATGAGATGATATGGGGTTGAAATATGAAAATTTAGTTGGATTTAGAAATGTTTTTAGGTCATTCTAATAATTACCATTTTAGTTTTAACCCTTTAACTCATTTTAACTTTTCGGTGGTAACTAATTTTTTTTACCAATGTTATAATACATAATGAAAAAATGAAAATGAAATCATTACCATATTTGGACATTATAATTATAAATATGGAGTATATTTTATCAAATTCAATTTTTAATAGGCAAATATTACTTTCAAAATAATCCCACAAAATAGAATGAAAATAATTTTTGCAAAAAAAAGTATTTCTTAAGTATAAACATGTTTTTATACTAAATTCATGTATAATATTGATTATAATGAAATCGATTTTATTATGTTTAAAAAAAATGAACTAATAAAATTTTAAAACCAATAAAAAAGATACTATGTAAATACTTGAAAAGATAAGGTTATTTTCTCAAAAATTGGTATTTTCTACTTTTCACCCGAAAAGAATTTTTTTTATAAAATTTCCAAAAATCTAATCTAATATATTTTTTAATTTTGATATAAAAAATGATGTCCTTTTTTTTAAATTAAAATTCTATAATTTATAAATTAAAATTTAAAAAAATTATATAATACATGTAAATGAATTTAGTATAAATAAAAAAAATTATTTTTAATTTGATAATTAATTAATATTATTATAGTGAATATAAAATTATAAAATATAATTAATTAATATTTATAAGGAATGAAACTGATTTATTGTCTGCATTACCTAGGTTATTAAAATCCATAAAATAATTTAGATTCTAGACCGATGGGAAAATACATTGGGAGGGAGATATATTTCTTTGGGTCATGTATTATGAAAACATGTTGAAATTAAAACCGAACCATGAGAATGTAGGAAAGTGATGATGAAAAAATTGTAAACAATCTTCAATTTCACCACCAATAATAAGTATCTTAAGTAAAATAATCCTGATGGTGGGTAAAATTTATCACTGTTTATTTGAGGTGCTTCTCATGTTCTATTAGGTTTTGAAAATATTTTTTTATAATTTTATTTGGGGTTATGCAGCTTTGGTATATTTCTCAGAGAGTTTGGGAGTGTTTGGTAGGTTTTTGTTTTGAAATTTGAAAAACAACCTGTGGGGAGGGCTTTTTGTCCTAGAATATACTTATGAAACATGGGAACACAAAAAAAACAGAGGATCAAGCCACTTGGTGGCATTTGGCATGGCATGGTGAGGTCCGACTATGAAACACAGCCCGACGAGAGCTCACCACACGATGATCCTTGGTGTTGTGGGTTAAAAATGACACTTTTTTTATTGCAACATCATGTAGTGTCTTTTAGTGGTGGGTTCATTGTCAAGAAGTGAATTTGGTCACCACTAATACTAGCACCAAATCCAACTTATGATAATGGCCAAAGGGTATTCCCTATCCCCACGGGATGGAACAAGTGTGTAGGTATTAATAAATTTGGTTTGGGAATGATTTACCCGAGTATGAAGGCATAAAAAATTAAAAATAATGAATACTATGAATATGAAATATTCATGCCAAACAATCCTTAACAGAAACCAGATCTGAATAAATGGTTTTAAATAAAGTACAAGAGGTCAAAACATAAATACAAATAGCATAAAATCGGCCACAAAGACTCCACACAACAAGGAGTCATCACCCCTGAGTCGTCTCCACAACACTGCACCATATGAGGCGACTAACAACCCGAACCGCCTTCTCTCAGGGTTTTTCCTTTACATGTGTCAAACATAATCAAGTTTACTTAAACCCAAGGTGAGAAAGTAGAGTGTAAGACTAATCCCAATAGGATACTAACCAAATATTTCAAATAGAATTCAATACAAGGTGAAAAAGCATGCAATTTTAATATGTAAGGAAAAGCGGCGATAAATTCACATAAATGAAACTTTCAATTATAAATGGTTTTCAAAATAAAACATCCATAGAGTTAATGAATTTTGATAATATGTGTTATCTACTATAATTTACATAAAAACACACTCTAAGATAATTGTAAATACCAAAAATCCAATGAGCACCAAAACAGGGAACACACCTAGGCACTAGATAGTCTCGGGCCCTATGTTCCTCGTACCGCAGTGTAAAATATCAACGTCACAATCCTCTCCCATGAATAATACACTATTAGGGAACATAAACATAAATTAGTGGTCTCCAAAAATCATCTACATAGTTTAGTTAGAGTTTTCATTATCCAAAATGTTAAGTGAAATAAGGATAAAACAGCTCCGGATCACTAGCGTACAAGAACATATTCGCCCACCTAGGTAACCGGGCTTCCCCCTTTGTGCTTAAAACATTTAATCATGCTATATACACCCCTTTTCATATAAAAACACCACTATGGGTCACATACAAACAATAAAGTATCTATACACACTTTATACCACTTAAAACGCACAAAAAAAACATTTTTATTTTAAATAAAACAACTTCTCAAAATCTCTCATTGTTTTGCACCAAAAAGTCCTTGAAATAACTATTTTTCACACTATTTGAACACTTATAAGTCACAAAAACAAAATTGTAATCCCAATACCTTTCTATTAAACCAAAAAATCAGTTATAGGGAAGCCTCATATGAACCAAGAAGTGATATCTTTGTAAAACCTTCATTTTCACACAAACATGGAACTTAAAGTTCATATGCTTCACAAATACAATTAAAAAACATTAGCAGAAACAAATAAAGGATATAAGAATTCAAAAAATGATTTTAATCCCCAATAAATTTCAATTAAATGAACAAGGTAGTTATAGGGAATCCCCAAATGAACCAATAAAATATTTCTATGAAAAACCCCCAGTTTCACATAAAAATTTTCACTTAAACTTCACATGCATTAAAAATACCACTAAAACCATTTTTTCACCCATAATAAAATTATATAAACATGATAATATTATAAACCCAACAATATAAGTTACAATGATTTCATACATGTAGAATCACCTACCATAATTGTTAAAACATTGAATCCATTGTGCGAAAATTTAATCGCACCACCGTCGCACCTCAAGGAAGGTAGATCGAGCCTAAAATCAAAATATTGGAACAATAAAACCCAAAGTTAAACCCTAGGTTCAAAACCCTACCCTCTGGTCATTTTTTAATTCAATTAAATTAGAAGAAACTTTATGAGAAGTGGAGGAACTAAGAGGAAGAAACACTTACTTGAGTTTGTGTGAAGTTCCTCCACCAAACCCCCATTCAAAATGGAGTTCCAATGAGTGTTTGAGAATATTTGAGGGATGAAATGTATGTAATGGTAAAATTTTAGAATAAATAGGAGAGTTTGGATAAATCTTGGGAGGGAAAAAATTTAATTTAACAAATTTTTTAATGAGATGGACATGGGTACACGATTTGTGTGCACGGTTTTGAAAAACGTGCACCTAAATTGTGCACCCTCTTTTGTCCCCTCAAAACAACTACGAATTCCACAAATAATTATTGGGAATCAGGGGGGACTTATGGGGGAGGATAGGATAAAAATATAATAAATATAAGTACCTTAAATGATGAACATGGGTGTGAAAATTATCCCCACCATGAACACTTTCTGTCACGGAAAGTTGACTAGAGGCTTGATCAGAAAAAAAGAATGGGTACTCATCCTCAACCCAGGAATTTTTCTCCCATGTCTCATGTGTATCACTACCCTACTAGCAATGAACCCGGACTAGAATAATAGACTTCCCTCAAAGCACCTTCTCTTAGAAGTCCACTATTTTCATTGGCCGCTCAAAAACTGACAAGTCAGGCTCTATCTCCAGTTCTTCTCAACCCATCACATGGGACGAATCTAGGTTTTATTTATTCAATGGAGAGACATGGAAGACGTCATGGATAGTTTTAAACTGATAAGTCAAGGCCAACCTACAATCCACCTTACCAATATGATCAGTGATCTCAAAAGGGATGACATATCGCGGTGTCAGCTTCCCTTGCTTCCCCAATCGACGATGTCCCATATGAGGGGCCAATTTCATGAATACCATATCACCCATAGAAAACTATAGGTCTCAATGACTCCAGTAAGCATAAGAGTTATGATGA
Source organism: Viscum album (assembly GCA_963277665.1). Classification (NCBI taxonomy): domain Eukaryota; kingdom Viridiplantae; phylum Streptophyta; class Magnoliopsida; order Santalales; family Viscaceae; genus Viscum; species Viscum album. Next base: position 1,401,741,575 of record OY728166.1, on the reverse strand, counting down.
ATCTGAGCTGTCAACAAGCGCTGCCTGATCAATTTGACCTTCTCGGAAGTCTCCTGCACAAGGTTCGGCCCCAACAGTGAAGTCTCACCTACCTCAGCCCAACATAGGGGGGATCAACATAGATGACTATAGAGCACCTAAAATCGTGTCATTAAAATAGATTATTTGTAAATATTATTATATTAAAATTCAACCAATCCCAAATGGTTATCCCAAGAACCTCCAAAGTCCAAAACACATGCATGAAGCATATCCTCCAGAATATGGTTCGCCTGTTCTCTCTGACCATCCGTTTGAGGATGGTACACCATTATCATCTTGATCTATGACCCCATGGGCTTATATAAGACTTCCCAAAACCAAGATGTGAAATGAGAGTCCCATCTGAGAAAACTACTGATGTAACACCATGGAGTCTCACCACCTTCTAAAGATACAAATGGACCAACTCATCCCCTTTAGATGTATCTTTGATCGTGATGAAGTGGGATGATTTGGTTAGATGGTAAATCACCACCCAAATGGAATTCTTACCCTGAAGTGTACGAGGAAAACCAATAATGAAGTCCATGGAAACCTCGTCCCACTTCTAGGTATGAATGGGTATTGGTTGGAGCAAACCAGAGGGCCTTTGGTGCTCCGCCTTCACCTACTGACATGTGTAGTATCTTGACACAAAGTCCTCTATGTCCCATCACATAACTGGACACCAAAACTATCTCTGCACATCATAATACATATTAGCAGCACCCGGATGGACAGCCCACTAAGACTAGTGGCTATCCCACATCACCACCTTCCACACAGACGATGACACTACTGAATGGACCTTGAAGCCCAAGATGCCCTTTTAAGATAATGACCAATCATGGGAAATCTCCCCACCATGAAGAAACTGCCTCAACCAATGAAAAATCTCATCATTGGGCTGTTATCTTTGAATCAACTCCAATAGAGAAGGAGTCAACTAAAAGCTCTCCAAGAATGCACCTTCACTATACTCCTTGGTCTTTCCATGCATCTGAGCAAAGAGGCCTATTAGTGTCAACTCATCACTGGATTTCCTCAAGGATTGAACTTGTACCTTTATTATCAGGGAATACGCCAATAAATTTCCCTTTCCTAGGGTATAAAAAATGTCGATGTCAAACCCCTACAAGTACTCTATCCAACAATGTTACCTTAGACCGAGGCCCTTCTGTGAGAAGATATAGGCCAAAATTTGGTGATCTGAGTAGACCAAAAACTTCTCCCCAATGAGGTAGTGATGCCAGGTATTCAAATAATGCATCACCACTTCCAACTCTATGTTTTGGGTTGTGTAATTATTTTCATGTGATCAGAGTTGGAGAGAGCCATACACCACCATGTGATCATCCTACATAAGGACACACTCAAGACCCATACATGAAGTGTTGCAATAGACCACATTCCCCTTCCCAACCTCAGGAAAAATCAGCATGGGGGCGGTTGTCAACCACCTCTTCAACTCATCGAAGGATTCCAGAAATTATGGGGCCCATAAAAACTTCACCCCTTTTAGTGTGAACACGGTCATTGGTGAAGAAATCCAAGAGAAACCCCGAATGAATTGCCTATAATAACCAGCTAGGACAAGGAAACTCTTGATCTCGATCACATTCTTCAATTTCTACCATGAAATGACCACACTTATATTCTTAGGGTCCATTGAAATCCTCTACTATGAGATCACAAGCCCCTTAAATTTCACCTCTCTGATCCAGAAAGTCCACTTGGACAACATTTCATAGAGGTAGTGGTCCCACAAAGTTCCCAAAATGATCCTCAAGTGATGTTTGTGTTCCTCGTCAGAGCCAGAGAATACTATATTGTAACCCCCTGACACCAAAATGAAGGAATCAAGATATTGGTGGAACACCCTATTCATGAATTCCATAAATACTACTGGATCATTGGTCAATCCGAAGGGCATGACCAAATACTCAAAGTGGTCATACCTTCTTTGGAAGAATGTCTTCAAGATATCTGCCTGTTCCACCCTGAGTTGATAGTATCTCGAATGTGAGTCTATTTTTGAGAAACACTTTTACAGATTCAACTTATCAAAAAATATATTCTATTCTAGGAAAAGGGTATTTGTTCTTAATTGTTACCTTATTCAACTTCCGTTAGTCAATGTACGCCTGGAGGGATCTGTCAGCCTTTTTCACAAAAAAAGACAGGAGCGACCTAAGGAGAGATGCTCAGGTGAATGGATCCTTTGGATTCTAAGTCGTCCAGATGTATATTTAATTCCCTCATTTCAGTGGGGTCCATTTGATATGAGAGAAGAGATATCAGCTGTTTTACCAGCACTAGATCAATCGAGTACTTCATATCCTGCTCTAGTGGAAAACCTGAAAAATCATCTAGGAATACCTCCAGAAACTCATTCACTACATGAGGTAGTGCACCTTTAAGGGACATACCATAATCCTATAGCATGATCAATGATAACTGGATGATAAGACTTCCCAAATTTGGGAGTGGAGGTCCTGCGCGACCAGACTGAGGATCCCATTCTCCACAAAAAACCTTACGACTTCCTTCAGGTGCCATGAAACTCACTCGCCGCCTGTAGAAAATGATGTGTTCATAGAAGTGTATTATCCAATATAGGAAAATTATCATGTAAAAAAGATCTATATCTAAGACCAATAGGTCCCACTCCATCTCAATTCCTGACATAGAGAGAACACACGATGGGAACCTAAGACCCTGCTCCCTATTCTTCCCAGTGACATCACCAAATCCATCCTAAAAGACATCAAATCAGTAAGAAAATTCAGTGTTTCCACAATACAGGAAGATATAAATGAAACAGATGCACTTATATCAAAAATATTATAAGCTAAAGAAGATGCGATCAAAACATACCTCGAACTGTCAACAGTCCCACCTCTGATCCTACTGGTGCCTGATCCAACGTATGGAGATGTCCAGTCTCTACCTGTGGAAAACTACTAGTCTGTGACTGTTCCCTAGACTAGAACTTCCCAAAAGATGACCCAACCCTACCAACACAACCACCAAATCGAGACCCCCTTCCTTGATGGCTCTGACTATGATGGAACTCCTCTTGAATCCACTGAGCCTACACCACTTTAAAGTGGATGTGCCACCCCAAAAAAGTGTTGTAATGGACCCGTACCTCCATATTGATAATAGGGATTTGGAGGAAGTAGTCATGCTGGATAGATATTCCATGGTCTCTCACAATGGTGGAACATGATCGATCTCTCATCAAAAGCCACAGATGAAAACTTCATAGAATAATGGCCTGAATTTCCACCTCCCTTCTTCACCTGATCCTCCCACTTCATTTTCATATCTGAAGAGCTACCACTACCCACTGCTGATACAGTTCTAGAAAAACTAGCTCTGCCTTTTCTTTCAATCTCCACCATACATGCTCGGTCAAGGACCTCAGCATAGGTCCTCAGCTTGCACTACCACAAAACTGGGCAAGGCCAGCGCCACCCCTTTATCAGTGCTAATGAAAAAGCGCTCATAAAGGGGGGGGGGGGCTTTATCAGTGCTAAAAAAAGCGCTGATAAAGGGTGCCTTTATCCAAGCTAAAAAATCACTGATAAAAGTACCCCTTTATCAGTGATTTTTTTAGCGCTAATAAACCCCCCCTTTATCAGCGCTTTTTTTAGCACTGATAAAGGGACCCCCTTTATTAGTGCTTGTTTAGTAGTGTTGATAAAGGGGGGGGGGGGCCTTTATCAGCGCTTTTTTTAAAAGCGCTGATAAAGGGTGGACTTCAAAAAAAAATTTAAAAAATATATTAACATATAAATATAGTTATATAGTTATATTGATATAAATATAATATATAATTTTTAAATATATTTTAGATAAGTATAAATGTACATTTACACTTAATATACTTAATATACAAGATATTTAGTGAAAATGGATTCTTAAAAAATAACAAAAATATTTTTAATTAATAATTTGATAATTATTATGGAGTAATAGTCATTTAATAAAAATTTAAAGAATAAAAAAATTAAAAAAATTAAAAAAAGATCCAAAATATGTTGAAAACGCAACTCAAATTTCAAACGGTCATAACTTTTGATTCGGGTGTCCGTTTGAGCTCTACCACATATCAAATTGAATCCTGCGATGATATCTACGTCTTTATTATTGTAGGTAACCTTGGTCAAGCATTTTTAGATGCCTAAAGAGGCCCATATGGCCTCCAAAACTGAGTTTTTAGTCGGGGTACCCAGATTTTTTAACATTTTGTGGATTTTCATCCTCGTTTAAGGGGGTATTATTGGATTTTTTTTGGTGGGGACTGAATTTATTCCTTGTTATTACATTCATATTGATATTATGTTATTGAAATTTTATCATTTTTTATAACGCACTGCTATTTATAATCAAATATATTACTATATGTACATATTTTTTATATATTCACACCTAAAAATTAATTTTTTTAAATAAATAATTAAACATATTTACTTATAAAATATACTAGATTTATCTAAATAATAACTAATATCCATTATATTTAGAATACCAATGTATGAATATTTATATAAATACTATATATTAATATAGCTATATATATATTTATATAACTATATATATATATATAATAATATAACTATATATATATATTAATATAACTATATATATATTAATATAACTATATATATATATATTAATATAACTATATATATTAATATAAATATATATTACTATAAGAATAAATATAACGATATATATATATAAATAAATAGATATATCATGAATAACAGAACAAATCAATATAGGGTAGTGGCAAAGGATTTAGGTGTGCTTGGGGGAGGTATCGAGATCAAATCCAGGTGGAGGAAAGGGCATGCGCGCAAGGGTGATTTAAAGGGCTAGTGCTGATAAAGGGTTTAGGCGGTGCGAGCGGGTGCTGGATGTGCGGGAAAGCGCTGATAAAGGGGGGATCAAGCGCTGTAAAAAGCCCCCTCCCCCCACGAGATTGGTAGTATTTTTTTATTTTTTTTAATTTTATCAGTGCTAAAAAAAGGCGTTGATAAAAGGGGTCTTTTATCAGCGCTAAAAAGAAAGCGATGATAAAAGGCCCTTTTATTGGCGCTTCGTTTTAGCACTGATAAAAGACCCCTTTTATCAGCGCTTTTTTTAGCGTGGATAAAAGGGGTCTTTATTAGCAGTTTTTGGAGCATTGATAAAGGGGACCCCCACCCTTTATCTTCATCGGCATTATCAGTTCTTTTTCTAGCACTATTAATGGCCATTTTTAGCGCTGATAAAAGCCATATTTGTAGTAGTGTTGAACAAGAAAATCTAGGAGTATATATCTGGTCGCAAGACTTTCTCAAACCTCTAGGCCTTCTCTTTTCATTAAAGAAAATTTCAGGGAATACCGAACCAAATAAGTGCAACAATTGGCGTACACCATCACAGAATGATTCCCCTGAACAAGGTGCATGAACCCTTAGGATCTAGCATCAGACAACACTTTAGGGTAGTACTGGTCATTGAAGATGGACTTGAAATCTCCCCAATGCATCTGATCATTCTTCCCAGTCTAAAGTACTAACTCCCACCAATTTTGGTTGGTAAACTCTAATAGAAAATAGGTACACTTCACCCTAACCTCCTCATGTGTTTCCAAGAACTCAAACATGTGCTCGATCTTCTCGATCAATTCCTCTGCTTCCAAGAGTTCTATGCTTCCTCGAAAAGTGGGAGGCTTGTTTTTCAGAAACTCCTGAGCTTTATCTTATCTAGGACCTATATCTTTTGCACTAACCAGAATTGGGAATATAATCTAGTCCCTATTCCAGATCTTGAACATCCCACACCACATCCTCGACTAGCCTCTGATCAATCGGTGTGGGAGAACATTCTCCGGCTTCCTCACATGGGTGCATGGGATCTTTCTTGGGAGGCATGTTGCTACCAAATGGAATAGCCACAAAAACAATAGTCAATACCACAATTATGAAAAGTTTAATCAAATAAATCAAATATAAATAATGTAAACACATTACAGTAATAAAATAAACAACTACTCCACCCCCACCTAATGTCCACGTGTGGTTTGCAGACCACACGCCTCACTTGGAAGTGAAGTTAATCAGACAATTCCAATGTCAAATGGTGACTCAAGGTCCTCCTTGAGAGATGTGGTACATTCACCCTACTCATGACCAAAACCCCGAGCCCCAATAGTCCCAGCTTCGATATATCCCGACTCATCCCAAAATAGTAATATAACCCAAAAACATTGACCTCCCTTTGATACCATTTTTTCACGAACCAAATCTGGTCAATACTAATACCAGGACCAAATCCATCCCATGATAGGTCCCAAAGAAAGTTCCCTATCCCCACAGTCTGGAACAAGTGCTTGGGTATCAATAAATTTGGTTTGGGAATGATTTACTTGAGTATGAAAGCATAAAACATTAAAACTAATGAATAATATGAATCTGATATTTTCGGGCCAAACAAGCCTTAATAGAAACCAGATCTGAATAAGTGGTTTTAAATAAAGTAAAATAGGTCCAAAAATAAATAAAAACATCATAAAAACATCCAAAAATACTCTACATGACAAGGTGTTATCACCCCCGAGCCCTCTCCACAACAACGCACCATAGGAGGGGACTAACAACCCGAACCGCGTTCACCCGAGGCTTTGCTTTTACTTGTGTCAAACATAATCAAGTATAATTACACAAAAGGGGTGTAATTATGGTGTAAGACTAATCCCAATAGGATACCACCCAAATATTCTAAATAGTATTAAATACAATGTGAAAAAGCACACAGTTTTAATTTGTAAGGCAAATTAGTGACAAATTCTAAGAAATGCGACCTTCAATTGTAAACAGTTTTCAAAATAAAACATTCAGAATGTTATAATATTTTAATAAGACATATTATCTACATTAATTTACATCCAAACACACCCTAATATAGGATTAAATACCACAAATCCAATGATCATCAAAACCAGGAACACCCCTAGGAACTAGATAGTCTCGGGCCCAATGTACCTCATACCTCAGTGTAAAATATCCATGTCACAATCTTTTCCCATGCACGATCCACTAGTATGGAACATAACCATAACCTATAGGTACCCAAACATCATCAAATAGTCTCTTTGGAGTTGTATTTATCCGAAATTCTAAGTAAAACATGGATAAACCGCTCTGGATCACTAGCGTACTGGTACATATCTGCCCACCTAGGTACTCGGGCTTCCCCCTTTGTGAAAAACAATATCATCATGCTAAATACATCCCTTTTCATATATAAACACCACTAACGATCACATAAAAACAATACAGTATCTATACACACTTTATACTACTTAAAACACACAACAAAACATTTTGATTTTCAATAAAACTACTTTTCAAAATCTCGCATTGTTTTGCACCCAAAACTCCTTGAAAACCGAAATTTTTACTATATGTACACATTTATAAGTCACAAAAACAAAACTTTCAGCCCAATATCTTTTAATTAAATAAAAAAATCAGTTATAGGGCAACCCCATATGAACCATGAAGTGATATCTTTGTAAAACCTCCATTTTCACACAAACATGGCACTTAAAGTTCACATGCTTCACAAACGCCATTAAAACAAAATTTCATAGAAACAAAAAAGGTACATAATCATTAAAAATGATATTTTAATCCCTAATACATTTCAATAAAATCAAAAACGTAGTTATAGGGTATCCCCAAATGAACTAATAAAAGATTTTTATGGAAAACCCCCAATTCCACATAAAAATGGGACTTAAACTTCATTTTCTTTACAAATACCACTAAAACCACTTTTTTCACCAATAATAAGATGATATAAAAATTAAAATATTATCAACAAAGAATGATAATTCACAATAATTGCATACAAATGGAATCACCTACCAAAATTGTTAAAACCTGGAATCCTTGGTGAAAAAATTCAATTGCACCACTGCCGCACCTTAGGGAAGGTAGATCGAGCCAAAAAATCAAAAGATTGGACCGAGAAAACCCAAAGATAAACCCTAGGTTATAAACCCTACCCAGTGGTCATTTTTTAATTCAAGTAAATTGGAATAAACTTCATAAAAATGGGAGAAACTAAGAAGAAGAAACACTTAATTGAGATTGTGTGAAGTTCATCCACCAAACCCCCTTCAAAATGGTGTTCAAATGAGGGTTTGAGAGGCTTTGAGGGATAAAATGGTTAAATGGTAAAATGGGAGAATAAAGGGGTGAGTTTGGATAAATTCCATGAGGAAAAAAATGGAATTTTACAACGTTTTTAATGATATGGACATGGGCACATGGTTTGTGTGCACAGTTTGGAAAATTGTGCACCTAAACCATGCACCCTCCATTATCCCCTAAAAACATCTCCAAATTCCACCAAATATTGTGGGTGATTAGGGGGAACATAGGGGGTATTTTATGATAAAAATATAAAAAATATAAGTAACTTTAATGAATAACTTGGGTGTGACATTCCTGGGCTTGGGATGATTGAAGGTACCATGATCGTGGTGGACACCACTAGGGTGTACTAATGGACAATTTTTTTTAAACACTTGATTCAAGAACAATTTTTTGGTATAAGTTGTTATGGTATTTTTATGGAGATCACATGATATATTATGGGGGTATTTAATAACATTTTCAATCTATTTTAATCTATATAAACATATGTTCTCATCATCCATAACTTGGATCTCGATTTAGGTCTTATTTAATATATTTTTAGATAAAATTCCACCCTCTAGTGAAGCTTTATTATTCTTAATAATCCATATGATCAATCACATAAATTATACTTCTTTATTTTTTATTACTATAGATCTTAATATTTGGGTTTTTTATCTCATTCACTCAAATTTTTCTATAATGAGAGGGATTTTTCTCTTAATTTTTTTTTTCTAAATTTGTAAGGGGATATTTGGATAATTTATTTTTAGAAAAACCCATTTTGATATATATTTTGGAAGTGTTGAATTTTGAATAGATTTTGGAAAAAATATTTCTTGTTTCATGGTTTTAAATTTTGGTTTTGGTTTAAATAATATAAAATGACTGATTAATTTTTTTAAAATATTAATTTATTTGAATAAATAAATGGGCTTGAAACCTTGGTATTCACATGGAATTATGTGAGTTCATGTTGTATTATAATATGTGTTGTTGTTTTAAAACAATTATTCATGTTATTGGAATAACTTGGATTCATATCCATATAATTACATGAATGGAAAGATAAGATTCTACTCGAGAGTTAGGACTTCTACTAGATAGGTTCATGCATGTGAATGTGTGATGTGGAATGGGTATGCCAAGTGGAATAAATGGATAACTATTTATTATACTTTTTTAATTGATTTAAATTAGTAAAATATTTTGAATTTTATCTTTTTTATTTATATTTTTAACTATGAGATACTTTTTTATTTTCCTAGTGGCATGATTCGAGAAGTCTCTTGGGGAATTTTTATTAGGTAGATTACTCACCCTTGCATATGCACCATAGTGGGTATGTAGATTTTTTTCATGAAAATAGTAAAGGAAATTTAGATTATTTCATTATAAAATCATCATGATGATACATTCTTGGAATAGTTGTTGGATTCTAGTAATGTTCTAGTGGAGTGGTTGGGGTGATGCCACATCGATGTGTTGATTCATCAGTATGTCTTGTAATTTTGGTTGGGTTTATTGTTTAAATTTCTAATGATACTCTAATATTATTGTTTATTAGTGTTTTTTTTATTTATATTGCTAAACATTTATTAATTATATAGTTTTGGTTTGGTTGTTATTATTATTATTTTGATTGGTTGTTTTTTGTTTTAAAGGGACCCACCCTCAATTTTGTAAGCCCTTATCATTTATTATTAGCCTTTGGTGTTTGGGGGATGTCATATAAGGTTAGTGGATTCCTGTATATTTAAAATATAATATTTAGGTTTCATATGTTAAAATAACATTTTATTATCTCATATAAGTTTATTTAAAATTATTTATTAATGATTGTGATTTTAATCTTACTATAATGAATATGATTTGATTATAACATGATAATTTATTTACAGTTATTTCATGATGGTTATTATTTTTTATCCCATGGTATTTTATTTATATTTATTTTTTAATAGTTTTTTATCACTCTTTTTTTGTTTATTTATAATGATACTTACATAATGTGTTTTCTGTTTTCTTTTATGGTAATTATATTAGAATGATTTTAATAAATTCAAATAAAACTCTTTAATTTATTTTGAAAAGAAAAATGGGTTTTTTAAAATTGTGGTTGGTAATTTATATATAAAACATACTTTTTTCCTTATTTTAATTAAATAAAAGAAAGTATTTATGTCCCAAATAGGTTTAAATGCATCTAAAATTAGTTTTATTTATTAAAATTAAATGATATAGTAATCTTATTACAATTTCTTTATAATATAAGTATATGTATTTCTAATTAAACATTTTAAAATATTTTCATTACATATGATGTCATATATTCTTAAAAATATATTAAATATGTTTTAAATTAAAATATGTAACAATTATATTTTTAAAGGAATGGTTTAATATGATGGAAACTTGTTACATACTGTAAAATTATGTGAGAGGATTACTTTTATAGTTACATTTCAAACTAGCATGGAATTGATTTAATTTTAGAGGTTGTGAATAATGTGTGGGAATTTTATGATCATTATTATTTTATAATAAATCTTTAATAAAAGTTCAATTTGGATGTATCAGACAAGAATTTTGATAGTGTGGTTCATTTTTTATTAAGGTATAAGGTGATGTTATTAACTTATCATATTGTGGTAGATTTTGGGGATAGCATTGGTTTTTTTCTATTTTGGTTTTTTTTCATCTTCACTATTATTAGAATTTGGATTTAACACCCTAGTTTATTTTATATTTATTTTGGTTCTTATAATTAATTTTTAATCGTATCAATGTTGTGTTTTCTAGTTATATTTATCAGTTACAGTTACAGATGATGAGATTTTTTTACTCTAATACATTTATCGGTTTCATTGTATTTCATAATTATTTATTATCATTTGTGTGATTCTCTCTCTTTATAAAGTGTCCATTCCATAAATCTATTTGGGTCTCATATTTTGATAATATCTTTATCAGGATAAATCATTCTCATTTGGTTGTATTTGATAAACTAGTGCTTTTTTCTAATCCATGGTGTTCAAGAAAGTTCCTTGAAACTTTTGGTGAGTTAAACCAAGTGACATGTCATATTAAAAAGGATGGTTTTTGATATTATTTTAAAAAATAATAAAATACCCTTAATTATCTTTATTTATTTTAAAATATATGAGAATATCAACTATAAATACCATAAAAAATTTGTTAATGAAAATTCTAAATACTCTATTAATCAACTCTATAAATATTTATAATTTAGTAATGAGTATGAATGGAATCATTATGAAATCATAGTGTCTATATCGGTTATGAAATGTGGTATTTGGAATATCCCCCATTTTCACCATTAATTGATTATATCACATTCAAATAACAACCTTTTAGAAGTATTGAGCACAATATAGTAGGTCAAATAACCCATCAATTGGTTGTAGTTGATAACTTTTCTTTATCATGATCTTTTTAAACTCATGATAAATAATTCATATATGCATTAAACTATCATTTTACATAAAGAAGAGGGCTATATCACCCAATGGTGAACAACTAGGGAATATAAAACCCTTATCCATGTTTTAATAAGACTTATTGTTCATTTTTATTGTTTTATTAGGTATATTATATAGGGAATATTTTATATGAGTAGATATATGGGTGTAATTTATATATATATATTACTAAACCTCTAAAAAAAGAGGAATACCATACAACTCTTCAAATAATACATCAAAATAATTCCTCACGGTAGGGATTTTTTCAAGGATAATCAATTCATTTGTCTTAATATTTTGATAAAGATATGGGTTCTCATTGGAAAAAAATACCCGTTCATGAAAATTTGTTTCAAACTGAGATTCAAAATTTTCCTTGCAATTATATAGAAATGGAAGACTGTTTAGGATTTAGAAAGTGTTTTATATATCCTTACTTAATATATTTGAATTATATATAAAAAAATTCCATACCTAGTATAACATCAAATTTTTATAAAGGGTGAATAACTTAGTTTAATAGATAATTCTCCTTAAAAATATTAGTTATGGAATAATAAAATATATATGATGTAATGGTTTCACCGCTTGGTGGTTTCGAAGATAGATCTACCTCTCTATATTGAGGTGTTGTTTGAATATTTGAAGATACATTTCATTATATGAATAAATTCATGAACTAAAATAAAATAATAAATTTATTATTCTTGAATAAATAACAATTGTACTTATCTAAAATTCATTTTTATGAAAAATATCAGTTGCTTTTTATTGCATAGTCTCCCAATTGTTCCCTTGGATTTGGAGGTTGTGATTTTTGATATACATTATAACCCTTGGATTGAGGAAATGATTTTTATAGTTTCCATGTTCTTTATCATTATAAAATTAGTCAATTGGGGTAATAAGAGAGAAAAATAACTTTCTTCAATCATATTGATTTGCATATTCATCTTCCTTTATCATTTCTTAGCTTGATTCCATTTTTTCTACACATGATGTGTTTTCATGTTTCATTGAGGTAATTTTCATGAACCTTATTCCAATACTTTTTATATGTGTGTATTCCAATATTCTTCCTCTATTTGATTCTCCTTAAGTTATATCATATGGGACCATTAATATTCATCAATCTCTATCTCCACCTTAAGTGTGTATTGATATATTTCCTTATAGCTATCAAATTCTAAAATCACTAAAGTTTCATGAATACTTGTTTATAAGACACTAATGATGTATTCATACATAAATTTAGGTTTAATAAAAAATATAGAGGCTTTCCTTGTATGCCTCTTGATGTTTTCATTGTATCACCTAATATAATTAATATACATCTTTTAGATCAAGAAATTTCCTCTCCATTTTAGCAAGGAGTGTCGATGAAAATAGTTACTGAAAAATATATATTTTAGTTCTTCTCATTCCTTCGAGTCAATGTATCCCTTTAGATTAATCTTCATGATCATTTTCCTATACATTTTTGAATCTCTATCTATGTGATAAATAGATAAGATCACTTTATCTAACACTAATAATTGGATCATGGAAAACAATTTCATAATGTAATTTACTTATTTATTATAAAATAATGTATTATAAGTTACACAAAAAGGTGGTTTTTTTCATAAAGGAATCAACTGAAATTTTATCCTTCTTTAGAGAGGTAATGTGATCAACAAGTTTTAGGTTTTTATCCATAACTAATATCAATTAATCAAGTACCACCATAAAGTTTTTAACTCTTGATCTCCTCATATTTGGCATCTCATTTGAGTAATACTTGAATTTCCCATATATTTGGTTGTTGATATGATTGTTCAAATTTATATCCGTATAATAAAATAAATTTAGGTATAAGAAAACTAAAATTAATGTGAAAATAAAATGAAAATACAGAATGAAGATAAAAAACACACGAGTCACTTGTATATCTTTAAATATGACTTTATATGGTTTAATCCAACTTATTAATGGTGTATTTCACATAATATTCCCTAACCTAATACCCAAAATAACTTTACTATTATATTATAACAAATTTTATAAACTAAATCTCTTATACATTACATTACAACATTTTTAACTTAAATATACATGAATCACACATAAAACTATTGGGGTCCCATACACTTTAAAAAATAAAGTTTATTTTGTAAAATTAAAATTTTAAAAGGGTCACAAATTATTTTTTTAAAAAATTATTCCATTAAAAGGAATTATTTTATTTTATTACATACACTATCAAATATTTTAAAATAAACTATATAATCTTTTACATCATTTTTAATAATTTTCTCATAGAGATAACAATACTCATATAACTGAATAGGATATCCATGGGTTATTTATTAAATAAGTAGTGTTGTAAAAATACTATAAAGGGTATAAAATAAGATATATATGTGGTGAGATATCATAAGATCCAATAATTAGAGCACAGAAACCTAAAAGAAAAGATTCATAAACATTCACATGGAAACATGTATGAAGTGACAAAGTATCATTAGTGAATAATAATAATGAGAATAATAAAATATGGAATACACATATGGAATTAATTCATAAACATGATTCATGGATTGGAACAATGATATCAAAACATTATACGCAAATTTATCTACATCATTCTCATGCATTGGATTTTACACAAAGCTAGAAATATAATTCCTAAACATAAAATTATGGAAAAAATAACCACATCATGCCCAAAAATAAGGATATATTAATATATAAAGCATTATCTAATCAATTGGGTGGATATATAATGAAGATCCCACCAATCATCATAATGTTTCATGAATATGTGTTCCACATATAATATAAATATTCATAAATCATAAACACAAAATAAACTCATAGGAAAAAATGGGTAAGTAAATAAATATATAAATCATTGACCATTGAGGATTCAAGTAAGGTAAAAATAAAATAAGGGATTGAGGAATATTATATATTATTTTTCAAAAAAAGATGAATGTTTCATGAAAATAAATTATAATGTGAAGGATAAATCATAAGAATCGACAAAGAAGAATTCTTCAAACTGAAATCCATTATCATAATTTTAATGAAAGGGGGAAATGATTTAAAAGTTTAAAGGGAATAAAATTTACCCAAAATAATAATAAATCAGCCTAATTTTTAAAAATTAGTTTTTAAAAATCAAATAATGAAAATAATATTTACAAGATAATAAACTAAAATGGAAGAAGATATAAAATTTAATAATTTATTAGGTTTAATTTACACAATGGAATATAAACGGAAATAGAGCATCATGCATATCAATAAAAGAATAAATGAAAATAATGAATAAGTAACATAACATAAAATTAAATAAATTCATTAACATTGGTTGAGATTGATATAAAGTAGTTGATAACATTATCAAAATAATAAAAACATGGGGTAGAACCCTTACAAAGAGTCCTTACATTCATTGGGCAGTCCAATAAAAACATAAATATTCAAGTTAGATATATGAATTAATTTTTTGAAAGAATATATATATATATCTTAAGATTTATTTATTGTCATTTTTTCTTTATTAATTAAAAAATTATTCCATTTACATGAATTTTTTTTGAGTTCTCTTTGATTATAGATTAAGAATTAAGTTTTCAGTAATATTCAAGGTATACGGTCACCATAAAAAACTTATATAAGTTATATAAGTATAAATATATGTATTATTTATCATTTTAATAAAAAAACTCTATAATTTAATAATTGGTATAAAGTGGTCACAAATTAAGAAACACATTTTGATTTAGCCTTTTTAAGAGCATAAAATAATCATGATTGTTTAATGTTAAAATAAGTAATATATTGTATAGTTTATATTAAAATAATTATAATCAAGATATAAATATTTTATTCATTCAATGGATAAATTTTTAAAACCATCCATGGAATTTTGTATAATGTATTCTTAACATGATCCATATAAGTGGTTAAAACTGACCATGATGAGGCGAATATTGTAAAAAACTGTGAGATTGATTTTTATAAATTATACGATTATATAAATCAAATTAAGATATTATTATATTATTCATTTCCTGATGGAATAATATTTTAATATATTTATAAGTACAATGGAGGAAAGTAAAAGGATTAATTTATAAGACTTGCATCACCCTGAAATTTTGTGAAATATTCTTTTTTAAAATTAATTTTTTTGATGTTTTGCATTTCTAGAAATAATAAAAGTAGTATATTTTATATTAAATAACTGTGTTTGTATTTTATTATATTTAAAACCAAGCTAATCATGCATTACATGCAACATAAATTTTATATTTCTCTACACAGAACACTTAGGCTTAACTTCTGCTACACACAACAATAACTTTCCTCGATGGCTTGTGTAACACGCAAGACTAAGTTCTGCCAAATAAAAATATATTATTTGATATAAATTAGTTTTTAAATTAGTATTTAGGAAATGGTTTAGCTATATTATTAAAATATATGGTTTACAAAAATATAAAATGAATTCATCGGTTACAAATTAATTATAAATGAATATTAAAATTGATTAAATATAAAGGAATTTTTTTATACCCTCAAATTTATTTTAAAATAATTAATTCCAATTATTGTGTGATATTAATTTGATATAAATATTATATATTCAATAAATATTTTTATATTAATATAATATATTTGATAAAATTAATATAAAAACAAACCTAAATTTATACTTAAACCTCAATATATTTATAAAGGTAGTTTTACCGAATTTTATTGGAGAACCAATTTTAAATCCAATTTTTAGAAAATTTTATAGATTTAATATATAAAAATATAATGAATATTCTAAATAGAACCTTAAAAATTAGGTTAGGATAAATATTTGGTTTTTTCTATAAGGTTTCGTTTTTTAATTAATAGTTAAAAATACTGAATTTTAATTTGAATCCTCTTTTTCATCTAATTTATTTATAAAGTTAAATTTTATTTTATATTATTTTTAAAGTTTAATTAGATCAAAATTTTATCAATTGATCTAATTTAGGTCATTTCAATCAATTTCACTTTGAAATTTATTATTAAAAGATAGAAAACTTTTGGATGTTTTTACTTTACAAACCCGTAGTGTCATCCCATAATCAGGATTAAATTGAAATTAATTTATACCACTTCGGTGACTATAATTTGGAAATATTGATTCCATTTTTTTAATTATAATAATATATAATTTCTAAAAATGTCAAAATATTTTTTTACTAAAAATACTACTGAATGTAATAAAAATTAATTACCATGATTATGGTAAAATTAAGAATAACTAGGGAATAAACCTTAAATATAATGTCCATAATGACCAAGAAACATGTAATAAAAACTTCTACGGCTATATTTCAACCATAAACCATATATTATTGAGTATGGTTTCTTTTTATGACTTTTTTAAGTACAAACATGGGTACATCGAACCTTTTTTCAAAAAACTCAAGTGTGTCCTTTCCATTCTCAATAAAAGGCCACCACATATCCCACATTCTCACACCTCTAAAACTACTTAGGTTAGTCCAATATACAACCTATAAACTTTTCAAAAACCCTAAATTCATCCTTGAAGCCTCAATGTTTTTATAAATTCTTCTTTTGAATCCATTTTGTGCACACCAGAAGGAGTTACCCGATTAAGAGGTAACACCCCCCCTTAAGCTCATTTCTATTATTTCCATTATCCACTACCTATACTGTTATTATTATTTTATTTTATAAAAAAAGTATAATATATATAATTTCATGTTTTTATGATAGGTTTTCAACTTACAATTACACACACTTCCATCAAATGGGTAATGAACATGCTATTTACATCTATGGAAAACTATCGCCTCGTGAAACGATGATTGTTATTTTTTCCTTTACCACATCTCATGGTTAAAATAATGACGATAAATCTATTTATATATGATATATATATATGATATTTATAATGTCTTATGATTCAATAATTTTTATATAGAACATACCCTTAAGATTTACATAATATGTAAAAACGATAATTTTGTTTGAGGAAGTGTGGACTACCACCCCCTCAAAGCGAAGTTATTCTTTAACACACTACATGGAATGTATTAAGGATATGTTTAGTGAAATTATATGATATATATGAAATAATAATTATTTTGTAATTATATTATATACATATACATATATTTCATTTACATTCTTTTATTCAATACATCAAAAAAATAGAAGCAATATCCATGTGTACGTATGACCTACCATCTCCATGAATAGTGTATTACATTTCATACATATGCATTATATAGATTATTATAATAAAAATATATTGAATATTAATGATACTTATATCATGTTTTACATACTATAAATCATGATACAAGTATAAGGTCCAATGATATTACAAAATATGGCACATGTGAAAAACAAAGTTAATATTACCCAAAGAATAAACTTAACATAGAATTATTAACAAGCACATAATATAAAGTCATAATAAAACCATATATTGAATTATATATAATAATATGGTTCTATAAAATATGTATAATAAACTTATATTTATTATACAGGAGGATCTTACGTGTGTGAAGAGAGTCAAGACACAAGGTAAGGGAATTTCATCTCACTTTTTATTTTAGTGAGATACATGCCTTATACACCACTCATTTATTTTTATGTGGTATATATAATGCACAAAAATGAATTATATGATGATTATAATTAAATTAATGGTTATTTAAATATCTATTTTACGATATTTCACTCATGGGGTTTATGATTCAAAAGATACCAAATTAGTAATGTATTTTCATCTCAAATTACCTTCTTTTAGACATATGCCATGTTATGCATATATATTATAACACGAGGTGTATATAATACCTTTGAAATATCATATAATTAATCTCCCTATATTCATTATGTGTTAATATTCTTTTAATACTATCCTTTCCATTATGTTATAATTCAATGTTACCCAATTGGTAATGGTTTACAGCTACAATCTCACTGTTTATCGAGATTGTTTATAATTATGATAAAATTGATAAAATATTATGATCCACAACTCAAATATCATGAGTTTTATTACCATAAATTTATTTATATTATATCCAAGTAATGATACCATTTTTACACTCTTCGGTACATAAGATGATCAATAATGTGTTTTTAAGAAAGTCTAACATTACCACTCTCTACAAACAAAACTCTATGTCCCTTAAAACCATGTTTTATAAAATGTTTCCAAAAAATATTATACAATTATCCTATGATAAATAATATACATTTCTAACCATGTTTTACCTTTAAAAATGGTTTCTAAAAGGAATCTTTTTTTCATTTTCTGAGCGAGGCACTTTTCTATAATCTTTATGATGTTAAAAGAAGGTTTGACATGCTCAAATTTACCTGCCCTCATGACTATCATTTCCTTGAGGCATCCATTACAATACTACCAAGTTATTACTATTTAAAATAAATTTTTCAATTAATATTATATATATATTTTTTAAAGTGTTCTTTTAAAGATAATGTTTTTCTAAAATGTTTTATGTTTAAGAAATTGTTTTAAATAATTTTCAAGAGACCCTATATATATTTTCAAAAGATTTGTTTTCAAAGAAAAATATTTAAATGATATCAAATATTCTTTTATAGGATTTCAAATTATTTTAATGGAACAATGTTTTAAAAAATTTCTCAATCTTCTATTATAATTTTTCAAGGAAAATGTTTTTTCAA
The DNA here is from genome assembly GCA_963277665.1 of Viscum album. Taxonomy (NCBI): domain Eukaryota; kingdom Viridiplantae; phylum Streptophyta; class Magnoliopsida; order Santalales; family Viscaceae; genus Viscum; species Viscum album. The sequence goes on along the minus strand of OY728166.1, from coordinate 1,401,722,134 downwards.
AAAAATTTCAATCTTCTTTTATAAGTTTTCTAGGAAAAAGGTTTTAATTTTTTTTCATGATTCCTTTTTAAGTTTTAATGGAAACATATTTTCAAAATATTCTAAATATCTAATTTTATGTTTTCAAATAATTTTTTTTTTCAAAATTATTTTAAAATTTCTTTATAATATTTCATGATTATTTTCATGAAAATGGTTTTCAAAAGGTTTTATGTTTTAAAAATAATTTTTAAAAGAAGAAAATATATTTTCCTCAAGAATGGTTTTTAAAAGATACTTCAAAATTATTTTCCATCTAATATGACATCTGTTGGTGTTACTCATGATTTTCTAATAAATGATCCAAAGGTTTCATTCATATTATTTCTCTGAATGGTATATGTTTTTATGGCATGATGTTTATGAAAACCCATTTCCCTTTCATTGGTTATATGTTTATGAAAATCATTCCTCTTCCATTGATTATATATTTATTAAACATGTTCCTTTACCATGTGTTATATTCTTATGAATACTCTTTATCTTCAATGGATTATACCATAATAAATGCTTATGAAACCAAAATCCTTTCATTAGTTACTCTAGGATGAAATGATTATAAAACATATATATTTTTCATAGTTTATAGTATCATTAAATTTTTTTATACCCATTTAATTTCATAGGTTATGATTTGTTGTTTATCAAACCAATATTTTTATGGTTCATGGTATGATGTATGTTTTAGTATCTTGTGGAACATGTATGTATTATTTTATGATGTGATGGGTGAGACCTATATCTTCATCCAATGCATTGGGTAATGATAAATGTTTTATTATCTAAAGAGGGTAAATAGGAGGGAATCCCAAGACCAAAATTAGAGGGTACATGGGAGGGAATCCCAATCCCAAAATAAGATGGAATTTTAAGCCTGAAATAAGATGGTATATGGGTGAACACTCCAGGATTGAAAAAAGAGGGTATACAAGAGGGTATCCTAAGCCTAAAAAAAGAGGGTACATATGAGGGAATCCAAAGAATAAAGTAGGTACAGAGGTTATTATCCCAAGAATAACATGTTATGAAGGTCTTGGTAGGTATCCTTGATATATGATTTCTATGTTTATGTTTGTGCCACAAATTCTATGTTTTATTCTTAGGTTATTCTTTCAATGATTTTGTTCTTCATTTCCTTATGATTCTTGTCTTATGAATTGCCATGATTCTATTTATAATATTTGATATGAAAGGTCTGATCTTCTAATTTCTTGATCACAATCTCATACACTCATGATCATGTTTATTTATACATATCTCCCTTGTTCACCATTACTGTGTATCTGATTTCACCCATTTTTATGTTTCTTTCCCCATGATATGAATATATCTATTTAGTATGGTATTTCTAAGAAGGGTTCTAGTCATGAAGTACCAAGTGGGAGATAATGTAACTCACTTATGTACTAGTGTTTAAGATTTCATGTTTCCAAAGGAACTAAACTAATGTAGTATTTAGGCATATGTTTGATTAATGTTTTAATTATTTTGAAAAATTAATGTAATGTCTATGTATGTTAAGGCTAGATCATTATAATACTTACCTTACCCCTTGTTATGTCTCTTAAATAATTCAACTTAAGGGTTATATTAATGGTATTTTTATAAGAATATGGATTCCAAAATGTTGATATGCGGATTTTTAAGGATTTTCAAAAAAAATCATGTTAAGGTGTTTCGAAAGAAAAGAGAAATGGGTGGAAGATGGGTGTATTTATAGGTAATGGGGAGGGTTTTTAATAAAATATTAATTAATTGATTAATTTTTCTCAAGATAATGATTCGTATTTATTTTTAGGAGTACCTATTCTACTTCACGCGTTTAAGGATGAGAAAAGGATTTATTACATTATCTTGGGTGAAATTCATCCAGTATTTAACTTATAATAAAAAATAATTCATGTTACCATATTTCATTGTTCGGATTTGTATTTTACTATTTATGAAAATTAAAAGAACAGTAACCCTACATAATTTTGAAATCATAAATTGAATAATGATATATTTTTTAAAATTATCCTTCTCAATTAAGTAATTTTAATATTTATTTCTAATGTAAAATTTATTTTTTTATTGAATAATGAAAATAATATTTTAAAATAAAATCATTATTATAATTATATTATATTACATTTATTTTTTAATTATTTTATTCTATTTTGGTAGTTCTTTTAGCAATATTTATCCTTCATAAAACTTACATATACGTTTTATTAATTAGTTAACATAATATTCATTTAATTATTCTAATAGTTAGGTTTTTATTCAAATAGCTAGGTTACTATTCTAACGATTATGATACGCTTATAACAATAATATTTCCAATGGTAATATAATTTGGCACATCAAATAGACATCTCTGAGTACCATAATTCATTGTTTACTCAATATTTTTACCAAGGTTCTATATACTTCATTTAAAAAAATTCAATCATATTTCTAATGTTTTGTTTTCCTTTTATATTAATATTTACGGTTGTGATATTTCCAGGATACCATAGCCCTATGAATTTATACATTTTATTCATGGTTTTTATTTATTTTTACTATCCCATTTTACTGTTTCAAACTTTATGAAGGGTATTTATGCTTCATATGCAGTATATATAGATGAAATAAATAAGTGTTCATTTTTATTATTATGTGTATGTTTTATATTTATACATTACATATAAATATGAAAAACATATATATTAATAATGAAAAGTTTATATAGAAAAACTTTTTGTTTGTTACAGTAAGTTTTTAAATAACATTGGTTTTAACATTAAAATATTTGACCTGGAAACCATGTTAGAGTTTACATGGCCACAATGTGTTTTTTCATATTCTTAGAAGATATATAGATTGGATTATGTTTCCAAATAGGTAAAATTTTGTAAATATATATGTTTTCTTGTGAATTTTTTTGTATATTATTTACATATTTTTTATAATAATTTAAGGGATATATAGATTTAAATGTGTTTCTAATAATATAAAAATGTGATCTAATGATGGGTAAGGGTAGAAGAGAAATTTTTTAATTAGCTAGTTCCTAAAATGACCCCCTATATGTAACACCATATGTTTGTGGCATGTCCTTTTTTTTACAGATTAAATTATGTTTAGTGTATTTGGGTTAAATTATAGGAGGATTTAATGGGTGAAGAGAATGGAAGATGTAATCTAGATATACAAATAGTTTAGATCTTGAGAGGGTTTCTCATGAAGTGAATGTTTTATAAGTAGATGTTGTGAGTTACATTCATGGATTGATTTGATTTTATCAGGATAATGGCTAAGAACATTCATTATTTGAGATTTCATTTATGGAGTAAATGTATTTTGGGGGTTTTAAGATAATACGATATGAATTTCAATGTATGTGGCCTCTCAGAGATTCACTATATTAATTCCTTTTTCACACCATGAATCAGGTCATATCTATAATTTTCATCCCTTTTCTGCTTTTATACATTCATTTGGTTCCCAATATATTCCTCTAAACTTATAGGGTTATTATAGGAGGTTTTCAACGATCTTAAGCTTCTCTAACTCTAATTAATACCTAATAATTGGACCTTATAAGGGATGTTAAGGGTTCTAATATTACTTTCTCATCCATATCCACACATTTCCTCTTGACTAAAACTATAGACTAGGTTTTTCATGTATATTTATGTGGAATAAAACATGATTTAATTTAACCTTATTGTGAGTTATTAGAAAAATGGAATTAAGAGCCCAGGACTATGAGATCATATGGAGTTACTTTTTAATAATTTTTCAGGTAGGTTTTTTTCTTCACTTTCTATGTTTATTGGATTTTAAATGATCTTATGTTTCTTACAATAACTATATTCTTCTTTCAAATTATTTTACCCCACTAATCATCTAATGGATTTTCTCTTACATGTTCGTTCTTGAAAACTAGGTTATGGGTGTTTCCTATAATGTGGTTGATAAATTTTTTAGATGGGTTTTCTCAAATAAATATAGTTTTGACTTGTGTTCATATCATTTTTGGGTTTTGGGTGTCAACCAAAACATGTTTGATTAAATTTTTGCAGAGTTTTCATGAAATAGATTATGTATGTGTGAACATGGAATAACATGGTTGGTGTGTGTTCTTTATTTTCATTGGATGAGGCCTTGATCAAATAAACTTGGAACTTGGTGCTGACTGGAAAGTAAGATGGAGGATCCCTACCATGTGATATATTAGAAGATTATGTATCACCTCTCATGAGAATATTGATGTAATTTCAAATGCATGTGTGTATGTGAGTATCAAAACTTTGGTGTTTTATACCAAATTAAAATTAATAAATTAATTTTTATTCTTGAATGTTAAATTCAACTTTATTTATTCTACTTTTGGAAAACCTATTCATCTTCTTTATATTAATATTATGAAAACTAATTTATATTATTTTGATATTCTTCATATCTATTTTATAGTCCATTGTGATAATATGTCTCCAGTCTTAGTGGCATGTTGGAAAAGTATCTTGGGGGTTACTAACATGGACTAATTACTCACCACATGCATACGCACTTCGGTGCATATAAAAATGTTATTTTTTATACAGTAAATTGGTTGGTTTCTTAATTTTATAGTGTCACACCTTGATTTCTTTGACATATTTAGAGAATATGGAGTTATGGAGTTTTTTTGTTTTCATCTGGAGTGGTTCCACCTTAGTGGTAGATTCATTTACTTCTTAGGAGTCATATTATTCCTATTTAAATTTCTCCATTGTTACTATGATGTTAGTCTATGTTGAAGTATTTATTATGGTTGGGTTTTTTAAATGCATCATTTATAGAGATGTATTTAGTTCCATTTATTTCATACTTATCATATGAAGGTTTTATGTGTGTTTAAATAGGGTAAATATTTCCCACACTTGTATTTTCTTTGTTTATACCCTTGACATTTATTTTAGCCTTTGGTGTCTAGGGGATGCCACCTAAGGTTAGTATCTCCTATAACTCGGACCAAGATAATGGGTTGTGTGGGTATATTATAAATGGTATAATTTTTTTTGTTCATCAATGTAATGCTAGTATGGTGATATGACTCATATGAAATTGAGATTTATATCATAAAAATACATTACTAATAATTTTATGAAAACCTACAAGTTACCAAGCTAGTTCAGGTACAAAAGTGTTGTTAATCACTTCTAGGTTCATTTCCAACACAACATTGAGGCTTTATCTGGTGAGTGTTAGCTACCATGAATTATTAAATAGAATTTACATTAGTATTTAATTATCCACATGATTACTTTATTTTGGTGCTATAATATTGTGATTTTTTATGGTATATATAATATAAACATGAAAATATGAATAGAAAAAAGGATTAATTGGAAACGTTTGGAATGGTTTATAGAATGAAAATTCCACCAATAATGAGAATGTGAAACCAATGAGAGGAAGTAGTTAATAATATGATTTCACCTAAACCATAAGTGAAACAATATTTGGTTCAGAGTACTGAGATAGACCTTAAACCAATTGACAAGAGACTTAAGACTAAGGAACCCCGTTGGGTGAATCACTTGGTATAAATTCTATAGAAGAACCCACTAAGGTTTCATAGTGATTCTATACCAAAGTAAGAAGAGATATTTCTTATCATAATTACTATAATCTTTGACTTCTTGGGGATTCTCGATGATATTATGTTTGTTCTAGCAATGTATATTCTTAAGGACATAGAGCTATGATAGTGGGACATGGTTATTCAAGATAAGTTGGATCAATATCTCACTTGAAATAGATTTTTTGAACTATTAAATAAATAAATATTTACAGAAACATTTAAAATTGAGAATAAGGAATAATTTTAGCTGGAATAATGAATTATATCCTTGACTGCATATGATGAAAAATCCACCCACCTTGTTTTCCTTTCCATAGAAGTAGCTATCGGGGAGAGGATAAAAGATTAGATCTTTGAGGAAGGTCTTCGATCAAATGTTCTCTAAGGTTATGAATGGTATATATTAGTGACTATATAGGAATGATGAATAACTATTTTCTTGGATATAGATATCTTTCAAGTAATTTGAGTGAAGGGGACACCTTTATACATCTGGGTGCAAGTGGAAACTTTAGAACTCAGAATAAATGCAAGTGGGGGTGGACGGTTACTCCTAGGGTGACAAGGAATAAAAGAATCAATCCTCTATATCATTCACTTATCCACCACATCATATAAATAAACTAGGATATTTCTAGTTCTTCTCACTTATGAACATAAATAATTAATGTACCACACCACTTAATAATTATCACCATTATACAAAGAAAGGGAATATTAATAATTATTTTCATAAACTTTTGAAATTAGTAAGTGGATCTTGATCAAACCATCCTTAACATTCATATGCTCTGATGGAAAAAGCCTATTAGAATAGTTCTCATCGATAGAACTATGTGAACTAGGATACCTCTAGGAAGACATCAGTTGTCTAGTCAACCCCTCACTAGGGAAGAAATATCTATCATATGGAAGCTGATTGATAGCTATACAAAGTAGAGGAGGTTATGTTGACTAATAAACTAGCTCCCTCCATGGTATGAGGTACCATCTTTCTTAACTCAACTCAAACACATATATTATTTGATACTGGTGCATCACATTCCTCTCTTTATTATTATGTAGTTAAACAATTGGGATTACAAGTGGAAATGATGCGTCACACCATGACTATCAAGACCCCCTCAGACAAAAAGAGTGAATAGGATTAAATTTCCCAATATTTCCCCTTATAATTAAGTTGGTATAGTTTCTCTAGGAGTTTAAAATCCGAGATATGGATGGTTTTGATTTGATCTTTTTAATAGACTATATTTTGGAATTTAAATCTGATATTGAATGTTATACTCACCATGTAATATTTCTATCCCCAGATGGGATTATTCATATATTCAACAGGTATTGGGATATAAATATAGGTATATAAATAACTTCAGTTCCAGTGGATGAAACCATATTTGGTTAGTTAGTTTAAATTAACCTAGGAGCTACAGTTGAAACTCGAAACATGACTCTTCCAGCCATAGTGGATAGATACACATATGTCCTTTTGGATGATTTCTCTAGGTTAACACCTGAATGGGAAATCAAATTATCTATTGATATACTCTAGAGAAAAATACCTATTACACTCCCATCATATAGAATAGATCTAACTGAGTTTTGGGAACTAAAAAACCATCTAGAAGAATTGATGAGTAATTACTTCATCTAACAAAGAACGTAACCTTTGTATGCATCGATTTTATTCATAAATATGGTAGATGGTTCCCTCTAATTATGTTTTGATTATCATAAACTCAATGAAGATAGGATAAAAAATAATTACCCTATTCCTCAAATTGATGATCTAATTAATTTCTTAATGGGATCTAGGTGGTTCTATAAGATTGATCTATGAACAGGATAGAGTCTGAAAAGATGAAATTCTGATTATAGTATTCTCAAAATTGATATGGTCATTATGAATATGTCATCATTACCTTTGCTCTACAAAATTCACATTTATTCATCAAATAATTTATGAATTTTATCTTCTATAGGTACCTTAATTCTTTTATTGTGTTATTTGGTGATGATATTTTGTTTTACTCTCAAAGCAATAATGAATATGCGGCACACATGGGAATTATACTGATCAAATTTCATGATAATTGATTATATTAAATTTTTTATAACTATGACTTAGATAAAATAATTTTATTTTCATAGGAATATAATTTCTAAGAAAGGCATATCAGTTAGCCTAGGGAATATTATTTCAGTCATCTCTTAAGAAACCACCAAATAATTCCTTCACGATATAAAGATTTCTGGGAGTAATATACTATTATCATCACTTTATTCAATAATTATCAAGTATTTATTCTCCTGTAAATGCTATCATGAGGAATGTTGTTTTGTTCATATAGAAGGAGGACTTTCAAAAATTATTTATAAATCTTAAAGTGTATCTCACCTCGACCCCCATCCTAATCTTTCCAGAACTAGGTTAGTGTTATGTGGTATATTGTAATGCATGTAGATATTGTCTCTATTATGATATCATATAGTGATATCATGGTTTATCCTATGGGTCAAGGATGTATATAATTCATGATAGGAAATATTCAACACATCACATATAATTTGTTATAGTTTTATATATCATAATTTTTTTTTATCGTTATCTCTTTTCAAAAAAAGTTCACAGTCTTTACATATCATAATAGGTTGAAATATATATTCTCCCAAAATTACATAAACTTGAGACAATGATGATGGATGGAGTATATCTATATGTTTTACCTTAAATTGGTGTATAAACATGGGAACAAAAACCATGTGGTAGATTATTTGAGTAAGATTTTATATAACGAATTTTTCAGGGAGGCTAATGACCGATGGAAACTGATGAGTGTTAGTGATAACACACATCAAGAATATATAGAACAAATTTAGAATTTAATTTTCTTCCTAGTTAATATTTTTCATAAATTTATGTAATTTATCAATGAGGATAAAATACCATATCATGATTTCATCACCATCTGGTAGAACCAAAATATAGGGGATACTTTATATGGCTAGACTAAAAATGAAAACTGGTAATTAAATTTGTAGAGTGGAATTATGGTCCCTCAGTATTTACTAGAAAAAATCCTTTTATTTTATCCCCATTTGAAATGGGATATTAATCTGAGTATTCAAAAAATATAATAAGATATGAAAAATCATTTTCACTTGTCATTTATGAAATGAAATGTTACAACATGAGACATTATGGGCTATGAGTTTTGGTGGGAATTAGATATTTTCATATGTTTGATGGATCATTCAGAGAACTAGGTTTTTAAATAATATACTTCAAGTTTAAACATCTTTTAGAGATTTTTTTTCATTAATTTATTTCTCATGGGTGACTTAGGGATTGGGTTTTCAGTAGATCAAGACCGGAGTAGCTAAGACAATTGTTGCAGCCACTAGCTTGCTAGTGTCCCCACAAGATAGTTGGTTCTATGGTAAATATCCCTTATACCTATCAAGAATCACTAGATATATTATGATCCTACACTAGTTATTGAATGGATCCTAAGAGGAAAGTTGGTGTGGCATGATGGGTGATTTTTTACAAGGGGTGTTTTCGGGTTTTTCCGCCAAGATGCAATGGATTATTAGCATGGCTTGAAATTTTTGGGGTCATTTGGCTATGATCTCCACATCTCCTTCCTACATGATTCTTTTCATGATTAGTTTTGGATATGTGAGTAAATTGTTCTCAAATTCTTGTGATATCTTTCATTCTTCCTAGATCTTGATCATCTTTAACCTCATGTGGCGGTGGATCATTGTGTTGTTCATCATGAATGATTTATCTTGGTATGTTTTAGTTTTTATAATAATTTTATTTCTAAATTACATTCAAATCCTATTCTAATTGATCATCTTATCATTTTATTTATTCTAAATAAATAATTGGATAAAAATTCCTTCAAATATTGGTGTAATTGTCTAAGAATAATAGGGCTTTGGATCATCATGGCTAGAGGATGTCATGTGGTGATGAAGATGTGTCATTGTTGGAAGTCTCATTGAAAGTACATCTATTGGTATTTATAAATTTTATTTTTGTTCAATTGATTTGAATAGTTTATCATATCATGGAATTGAATTGGATATTTACATGCGCTATAATCGAGATTGCGCCAGGAGTGTCTTGAACTTCGTTGGATAATGTTACAGATAAGGTATGTGAGACCGTTTTTTTCTTCTAGAGTTTCCAATTTAATTATATTAAATAATCCCTTTTTTATAAAAGATATTAATTTCTCCTAGAATAATTTTAGAATATTTTTATGGACCTTCCCGGGATGGATGGTTGTGGTTTAGTCTAGGAAGTGATATTCGATTATTTTTTCAGTGAATATACCATTCACAATTGGTTATATATTTTCTTTTAAAAATTTATTTACATATTATTTCGTTATAATTAATTAAATTAGAATGATCAGACATGATTTACAACCTCATGGATATTAATGGAGGGTTAATTTACTTGGATGGCTCGGAAACGTAGTTTGACTTTACGTAGATGGGAACTAGTTCCATGTTAAGGTAGGGGTCATGTCTTCTATACCATATGGTATTATGAATGGTTTTTTTAATGTGATATGTTGTTTTAAAATTTAGTTAAATGACCCTTACTTCATAATGTGTTATAAACATAATGTAATACTTAATTAGTTAACGATGTATAGGTAGAAAGTAATTAAAGGATCTAAGCATAATGTAATTGAACAAACTTATGAGGGAAATGATGGACCCTTTTGTATTGGATTGATGTCATCTAACAATGGTTGAGGTTTGAAACCCATGTTTAATATTGGTCACATGTGGTGTGTGTGTGTGTGTATCCAATGAGACCTATACTTGGGGTTTGATCACATGTGGATTTATGATGGTTAGAATCTTTCATAATATAACATCATATTGACCTATCATCCTGTATCTATGTGTTAAATGAGATGTATTATACTATTAAGCCTATGGGATGAGATAAATATATTATCACACCTAAGTGGGATATTTGAGATATTGGTTTGAATGTACAAAGGTTATACTTTCTAATAAAATGTGTAAAATGTTTTTTAGGATATCCTATCAAGGGATGGATGTGTCAAAAATGTATGGTTGACACTATTTATGAAATAGGGTGAAATCAAGTATGGTTAAGGTTCATAGTGTCTTATTAAGTGCACGAACACTCATTATATGGGTTTTTGTTTCTTACATGTGTATTATTTATTATATTTTATTCTTTTGTAGTTTATATATTGCATATATACTCTCAGATGAGCTTGTCACATTCATGTATTCTGAATTTACAATTTAGGTATTAGACTGCATTGGTGGTGCCCGAATGAGTTGTACTCACACCCTACTCAGGAATCCATTTACTTTGGATACCTAATAATCCATCATTTATTATAGGTACTAATTTTGATGAGGTCATGGTTTCATCATTAAGAGGTACATCTCGCTATGGGTATGGAGACCAAGAAGAGGTTAGGCTTGGAGTTGGGTGTAGAGTCTCTTTTTACTTTTTTGTTTTCATTATTTGTATATGTGATCATCTCAGAGGTCAATCAATATCCTTGTATTCTGGAATGACCATTCGATTTTGTTGTTTCCACATTCATTCATTACAGATGGTATATTATTGGTTTTTGATTCTCATATTGTATATTGTTAAATGTTTGGTTATTTATCTATTATTGTCAAATTTGATTGAGATTATAGTCTCCCTAAGATTTAATTTAGAGCCTCACTTCTAGTTATCATCCTTTGGTGTGAGGGGAGGTCCACCTAAAATCATGTGGTAATTCAGATCTAACCCAGTAATTTGGGTTAGGGTGTTACAAAATCACATCAAAGTAGTCTTATTTTTCTAATCTCAGGAGTTATTCGATATGAGATATAAGAATCTGTTAAATCTTGTAATGCAACTCAATCTAGTACATTTTAAACACCTTTGGGAATGATATTTTTTTGTTTGAACTTCTATGTTCATATGATTTCACCTCCCCTTATGCACATGGATTTTGATTTTTCAGATTTCAAATGGATTTTATTATTGTCCATATAAATAATAGGAATCACATGCATTATATTATTCATGTTAGATTCACATGACATATATGATTCTTGTGTTTGACTATACTGATGTTGAAGGAATCGTCTAATTAGTGTCAATAAATATTATTATGTATATACATATGAACTCTTGATGATGTTCTTTCGATTTAACCACTATGCATGTATACTTATGATAATAGGTCATTTGAGACTATGGTGTGGTGCACCTATGAGATGATGATGGAGATGAAAATGATGAAAATGAAGATGATATATCCTCTCTATGTATATACATTACCTTATACCTTGATAGATCTTTGTTGGGTGTTAATTTATTTAATAACAAATATTGTATGATTTTGCATTAAATATGCCCTATTAATTAAGGTTCTAAATATATACAATGTGGAGTTATCTAGGTAGAAACTAATGGAATTATTTGTTAACTGAACCTGGCATCTATGGTCCCTTGATTCCATTATAATAAGGGTGATTCCATTAGTACATATCATTTGATTTGTACCTAGATGATGTTTTGTGATTTATACCCATTTTTTAATCCTTATGTGGGTTATGTGGAATACATTGTGTCCTTAGAAATGTTTTTTTGGTTATTGGAAAGTCAAAACTTCATAAATATTAGCAGTAACCAATTGATAATATCCTCATGTGAAGGGATGGTAAATGTTAGTTCTTTAAGGGTAGTATTCATTAATGAAGATTCCATATGTAAGTTAATAACTTTTGAATGTTTTATAAAAAATATTAGATGCTTGTGGAATCAAGGTAATGACTAGGTGTTTCATATAAAATTTCTTTTGGAATGAGACTCTCGTTGGATGATGTGTCAAGATCCTAGGTGGTTAGACCTAGGATTTTTATAAAGTGGTTGGATGACCAATATCTTAAACTGACACCTAAGTGATGGGTGGTGTCAATGAATCATGGAATGCATTATGAGGAAATTATAAATATGAGTGCTTTAAGTGATTTAGTTTGGTAGATTTGGCACCTTATAGAGCAAGGATAGTTGAAAACGTGAGTGAGTTCGGTCCCAGAGGTCCACGAATAATGCAGAAAACACTCTATTTAGAATAAAGAGTTGTTTATTCATGCCATTTTGGGAAATTATTGATGTGAGATAATTCCTTTCTTTAGATACATGTGATGTCAGTTGAATCTTTAGAAACAGGGTGGTGAGACGGCCATTGATAATTTTTCAAGTTCTATAGATGAACCTAGAATATTTAGTGGTGACAGATCACTAATAAATTCCATTTAGGGTCACCCTTAGAGTTTTCATCGGATGCATTCATTGTAAAACTTTAAGGGATTAGCATCCCAGATATTTTTTGGGTATATATGTCTCTATAGAAAAATATCACTTTGAAAATGGATCATGGTAACTTTGTGTGGTCAACCTAAGTTTATCATCAATAGAGATGTCATGGTTTGAAATAACAGCTTGTGTGAGGGTATGATACCAACCTAGGTCGAAGTTCATAACTCACTCATAGGATTTTGGATGATGTAACTTATAATAATAATGGGTTTTTGAATGAAGTGAACTACATACATGAAATATAATTTTGGGAAGCTCATGGTGTCTTACATGGAAATGAAGTGTGAACGGACGATCACACGTAGTAATTACAGTTGATGATGAACTATTTGGGGTTCAGGTAGGCTGATATGTGACCTATTATGTGATAGAAAGGATAATTCTATAGTGGGTATAATTGATATAGTAAAAGGTGAAATGAATCTCATGTGTAAAGGGTTGTGGTTTTTTGTAAGGATTAAAATTTGATGGTTGTGTTAAAACTAGAAAATTTATTTGTAATAGAATCAAAAGTATCTAGTTCCACAATAAATATATGATGTGTGTTTCACATGTATTATTAGATGGAGACCAAATATAATAATTAGGATATGTGTGAAGTTAGTATTATTTGAGAGTATACAGAATATGTGGTGTGTTATATCATGAATGAGAGCCTTATGGTTGGTTTAAGAAGTTTGTGAATTAATAAAAGAAATTCATTTAATGTTCACTTGGATTTTATTAAGGACATAAGATTAATTTAGTAATGCCTCAAGAGATTAATGAATTGTGTTTGCCATCTTCATAGAACATATGTTGTCTAGGTTGAGTAATTTTTAGGAATTCGGGCTAAATAATTATTAATTGGTGTTTCCCCATGAAACAAAATATTATGGGTTTGAAATGCCTCAATCTCATCATATTAGGTATGATAAATATTTTAAGGATTGATTAGGAAATTTCAAGAATGTTTGGCTTGTGTTTTTTCTATAAGTATTATTTGGTTTGGATCAGAACAAAGAATGAGTTTTTGGTATCAATATTTAACAATTTTTCTTTATTAGGCATGATGGAAGTGAACCACATTGGGTGTGTCATTAGATAGTCATAATATGGTTTCGTATTTTAGTTCTTATGGTGGGGAGAACCAAGATTCTTCAGAAGTAATTAGTTGAAGACACTGTGATTTTTTGATTCAAATGATTTTTGGGGTGTGGTCACAATGTTGAATGATAGTGTCATAATGGATCAAATTTAGGTTTTCATGCTTGGATTCATGCTAGAAGAGCATGATGGATTTCTAGGAAAGAGTGTAGCCTTAGGGGAGTGAGTTTTAATTTGAGGATAGAACATTGATAAATCTATGTGAATGATGGTCGATGTAGATGAGGAGGTGTTTTTCACAATTTATCATAACTTTTTGAGGATGGGAAGTGCTATAGTGGGGAGATAATAAGAACCCACATCATTACAAGTTATGAATTTTTGGGGGAATTAGATCTTTTCACCAAGTGGATGGATCATTCAAAAACCCGAGTGTTGAATAGAGAGTATTTATATTTAAAAATATTTAAGAGTTATTCTTATAATTGAAGAGATGTTCAATGGGAGAATCGAAGCTTAGATTTTATTGGAGGAAGCGTTGACCATTTGGGGTTTTTGTTGTAGTCACCTACTAGATAGTGGGTTTAACAGTATCCTTAGTGCCTATTAGGAATCAATAGCCAGCTAGTGGAACCTGAGGGGCTATCCAATGGGGTGATTTGGGTTGATTTTAGAAAGGTATTTATTTGGTATTATTACCTTTAATTCCCTTCAATATTATTCGTACTAGCTCAAATTTTTAAGTCCAATATTTCCAGGATCTCCTCTTCACCTCCCTCTATGAGTTCCCCTTGATTTGGGGTGGATCTAGATGTAAACCATTGATGAATCCAATTGAGATAATATGTTATTCCTCGATCTTGATCCCCTTAATCCAATGTAGTGGAAGATTGTTAAGTAATTTATCATGGATGATTCCTCTTTGTATGTTTTAGAATTTTTTATCCTTTCACCTCTGAATTCTCCTTGAATCACCTTCAACTTGATCTTCTTGATCATCTATAGATAATTGGATTATTTCCAATAAAAAAATTGGATAAAAAATTCCAAAAGATCTTGGGGAAATTGTCTAAGAATGATGGTTATTTGAATTAGTATGGATATAGGATGTCCCATGATGATGAATACATACATGTTTTAGAAGATTCATTAAAGGTCCATCCATTGGTATTTTTTTCTATGGTTTTTATCGAATTGAGTTGAATCAGCCATTGTATCCAAGAATTTAACTGATTCTTTTTCATGAAATAAAATCAGTAGTGTGTTGGAAGTGTATTAAACTACATTGGATGATGTTATGGATAAGGTACATTTCTCATTTGTTTCTTTTCTATAGTTATTAATTATATTAAATTAGCCCCTTTTTTATCACACTATTGGGATTTTTTATCCAGTTTTTTTTCATGTGATGTGGTGTTATGGGTGGTGGTAGTATTTGATGGTGGGTTGTTAGATTCATGTCATGCTGAAGATAATAATGGGAATTTATGGATTTCATGAAATGGAAATTTGTATTTGGTGGATGATGATGATAGTGAGGTAGGGTGGGTGTAATAGTGGGTAGGAACTCCAATGTTGATAGAGCATGTAAGAGAAAGCACATACAAGAAGTGTGCATGTAGAGTGGTTGTATAAGTGGGATTTTGTAGAACCTTGGATGTAGAATAATAGTTTTTGACAATGGGTTAGTGCATGGAAAGAGATAGATAGAGAGAAATACAGTCTGAACCACATAGGCCTATGATCTGATTAAATATAAGGATTTTGAGACGATTTCAAATGGTCCTACAGGTTGGATATTATTGGTCCTATAGGTTGTGTGTTGTGGGAATTTAATATTAGTTAAATATGTATGGCCTACATGCCTATAATATATATAATAAAGTCATAAACATGTTTCATATCCTATGTGGTGGATAATAGGACTCCAAGTATAAGAGAAGGTCAATTATGTGACTTTTTTGTTTTATTTTACCCTCAATAAATTCTATATGTAATTTAATTTATTATAATTTAGTAATTATTATTTAATTTGGATTTCTCGTGCATGTGTTAGAACCTCTTGGTGATTGATGGGTTCGGAATGGAATTGATGGATCAGACAACAAGTTATCCTTTTCTAGTATGGGAGTTCGATCTATGTTGAGGAAGGTTGTCCCATGTGCCACACCCAATGGTATTATGCATGGTTATTTTTCATATGATATGAGGTTTTCCACTTATGAAAATGAACCTTACTTATTTTTGTGTTATGAACCTCATATAATTATAAATTATTTAATGATGAATAGGTCTTAACTAATTAAAAGAACCATGGTTATAGTAATTAAAAAACATCCAAGGATCATGATGGGTTCTTGTGTACTAGCCTGGTGTCAACCATTGATGGTCGAGGTGTGAGATAGATGATTTATATCAGTCACATGTTGTGTGTAAATGTGTAGCTCTTGGGACCTATTGTTGATTTTATTTCTTGAATTTTAATTTTTGATGGTTATGAATATTTCTTGATAAGATAAGATATTGATTTTTTATCATTTATCTATATGTTTCATGTGATATCTTAAATATTAGAGCATGTAGGTTGTGATATATGAACTATACCTCTTGATTGAGGTGTTTCAGACTTTAGTTGGCACGTACATGGTCTATCCCTTCTTGTGGGATGTGTCGAACATAGATCAAGGTTATACTATCAATTGAGGGGTGTGTCAGACATTGGTGGTTGATGTTCTCTCTTATGTGAAACTGAAGCAGGTATGATTAGGGTTTGTAGTGTCATAGTAAGTGAAAAAATTCTCAACATATGGGTTTTTTCCTACTTGTGCATTTGTGATTATATGTTATCCTTTCAAAATTTATATAGTTTATATTTAATTTTCATAGAATTTATCATATTCATGTACACTAAGTTTACATGTTAGTTAATAGACCATATTGTTGGTTCTCTAAATATTTTTACTCACGCACTACATAAGAATTAATGCAACTTGGGAACCCAAGAAACCCACACTTATTTCATATATAGGTCGGGCGGATGCCTGAGTTTCACCGTTGAGCAGGATTTCTAACTACAGTTCTAGAGACCGGAAATATGTGAGTCATAGAGTTAGTTGTAGATCCACTTTTTTCTTTTTTTTTCTTTTTTATATGTATATTTTATTTAACTAGTGGGAGACTAGTTTCCTTGTATTTAAGTATGACCATTTGAGTCAATTTTTTCTATATTGATTAATTACATATGGTATGATTGTTGGTTTTCACTTAAACAAATTGTATACTATTATATATATGGTTGGTTATATATTAATATGAATTCTGATGGAGTGTATAGTCTCTCCAAAATTCACTTTATTACCTCACTTATAGTCAGTAACCTATTTCATAAAAGGAAGCACATCTGAGTTCATGTTGAACTTTATATTTATCCTAGTGATTTGGTTTGGGTTGTTACATGCAATATTGAAAACCATGTTATGAAATATCTAAATCTTTAGTAGGTAAAAGTTTAAAATCAATGGTCATATGGTATACTGCAATCTATTCCTATTCTTATATGGAAGTTGAAGAATATTTCCATGGAAGTTTTCACCAATATATCGAGGATGCTTCAGAAGCACGATACTATTAGGGTGGATATGGATTGACTCACCAAGTCAGTACACCTCCTACCAATCAGAGTGTCAGACATGGTATATGATTTGGAAAATAAATATATTTCAGAATTAGTCAAGTTCAATGTAGTTCCATTTTTGTTCATCTCTAATGTTTATCCTCAATTCACTTCTCAATTCAAGTGTTCATTGCAACAAGAACTTGGAACATAATTGATCATGTCCATGTCATACCATCCTCAAAATAATAGATAGTCAGAATTCAAAATTCGTACATCAAAAAATATACTACGATCGTTTTTCATGGAATTTGGTGTCTCGTGGGATGATCATATTCCTTTGGTGGAATTCCCCTATAATAACATCTACCATGTGGGAATATATATAGCCTTATTTAAGGAATTATATGGCCTTTTGTATCTTGATACACTATTTTTGGTGGAAAATAGTAGAAAATTTACTATTTTGACCAAGTCTTTTCCACAAGACTAGAAATATTAATGGTGATATAGAAGTTGTTACCCATAGCACAATGATGATAGAAATCTTATGAAGATAATTTTCATTAACATCAATTTTTATATTTTAGTGACCATGTATTCTTGAAAGTTTCATTGAGAATTGGTCATCGAAGCTTGATAGTGAATGGAAAGTTTACACCATGGTATGTCGGAACTTTTGAGATTCTCAAATAGATTGGAAATGTTGTGTATCAGTTAGCCTTACTGTCTAGATTTAGTGTTATACATAATGTCTTACACATATATCAACTAAAGAAGCCTCACCCAAAACCCAATCATGTAATTAGTTAGGACAATGTTACTCTTGAACCACATGAAAATTTTATCCATGAACTGATTCCAATTCTATATATAATATAGAATAATTTAGCTGTGTGATATATTTATCCATGAAGAGTATTATGGAATCATGGAAAAATTAAATAAGATACTTGGGAATGAGATAAGTTTATGCTAGAGGTATTGAGATTTCAAAATTCACTGAAGACCCCACCCAATTTATAAGTATAGAAATCCCCATTGTGGGGAGAATATGATACCTCTAGTTTAATGTACATGTTTATCTTTTGCTACTAATATTATGTTTATAGTTTTTTGGTAAAAATTTTAAAGGTGTTTTGGGGGAATAATGGGGGCATTGGAATCGGGCTATATGCACATTTCACACCATGAATGGTTACCCACAACATGAATGTTTTTTGAAAATATTTAATGAGATATTTTCAAGGTGAGAAGGGTTATCATTAGGTGACTAATTATAACTATTCATGATGTTTGATTCTATTCATGTAATGAACATATTTGTGTAATTTTTAGCTAAGGTTATGTGAATTTCTTCAAATGTGACATCTCAAAGATTCACGACATTAATTCCTTTTTCAAAAAAATGAATTATGCTGGGTCTATCCTAATTTAATATTTCATACTCTTGTAAATCCATATTAGGTTCACATTATATTACTCTTGACTTATAATGTTATTAAAGGTTTTTTTATTTGATCTTCACCTTCTAGAATCCATATTTCATAAATCCATGAGTTTTGGAAAGTGAATGTAATGTTAAGGTATATAATCTTCCATTATCATCTAGTTCTATTGATTTCCTATTGAATGGAACTCTAGAATGGAATTTTTTACAATTATATATTTAGAATTGAACATGTATTAATAAACCATTCTTTTGATTCATTAAAGTAAGGTAAGGAATACCTGAAATATATTTTGGATTTTCTGCATGTTAATAATATTTGAGGTATGTGGTTTTTGCCTCTTTCAAATTTTATTGGAATACGATGGATCTTAAGTTTCCTAAAATAACTATCTTCTTAATTTAAATAATTTTACTCTACCAAAAATCTTCTATTTTTTTTCTTAATGGTTAGTTATTGAAAAATATATTGTGGTTATCACCCACACCATATTTTATAAAAATTATTATTGGATTTTCCCAAAGAAATATAGTTTTGACTTGTGTTTATGGAATAATTAGGTTGTGGGTGTTGACCAAAATATTTTTGATTAAATGTTTAAATTGATTTAATAAAATAAATTATGGTTATTTGAAATTGGAATAACATGGTTAGTGTGTGTTCATGTTTTTCATTAGATGAAGCCTTATTGAAATAGACATCGTTCTTAGTGTCAACTGGAAGGGGACATAGAGGATTGTCACCATGTGATAACTTATTAGAGGGACATATCACAAATAGTAAGAATAGGGAGACATTGAAGGGTGTGTGTGAGTATGAAAACATGGGTGGGTTATCCCAAACTATACTTAATGAATTGCTTCTACTCGTTGAGTGTAAAATTCAACATCGATAATACTGCTTTGGGAAAACTTATTCATCTGTTTTATATTAATATTGTAAAAATTTCTTTATCTTATTTTGATATTCTTCCCATTTTTTATATTCGTATAAGATAACCTATATCTAGTGTTAGTAGAATATGGGAAAAGTATATTCAGTTTTTTTAGTAGTTTTGATTAATCACCCACTAAATATGCACTTTGGTGCATAAAAAATGTTGTTTTCTATGATATAGAAAAGGGAAGGTTTCATATTTCTCTAGTAGTCCACCTTGATGTAATTATCAAAGTTGGTGGTAATAGAGACATGGAGTGGTTCATGTTTTGATCTAGAGTGGTTCCACCTTGGTTTTAGATTAATTTACTATTTTGGATTCTTACTATTCTTATTAACATTGTTCAGTTATTACTCTAATATTATTATTTGTTTCATTATTTATAATGGTTGGGTATTATACATGAATCATTTATAGATACATCATTGGTTTAATTTATTTATTCCTTATCATGTGAAGGTTTTCTATGTGAATAAATAGGGTAAATAATTCCACCTTATATTTTTTTCTTTAAACACCTGGCATTTATTTCCATCCTTTTATGTCTGGGGAATGTCACCAAAGGTTAAAAGTACATCTAAACCAGCCAAAGATAATGGATGGGGTGGGCATGTTACACTACCTCTCAAGATGTATTAGGTCTTACATCATAACATGGTGGTCTAAATAGTTTTTGTAGAGTTAAAAGGTTCTAACATGGATTTTAATCTGACAAATCAGATTTTAATGTTTGGCCCACTAAATGATTTTTAATTAAAATACTATACTTTTAATGGTATAAATTTTAAAGGTGTTAATTTAGATGTTATTTTTCATCTATGGTTTTGTGTTGATGGTTTTATAAAGTATATACATCATGATTTTAATTTTAGAGTGTACAATGAAAAATTATTTGATAGATAAACTCAAAGGATTTTAAATTCTATATTGACTGTTGATGTATTTGATGCGGCCCTTATTTCTTTACCATTTTACACATCATTTTGTGTAATTAACGATGTTTTTTATTATCCAAATCATGTTTTTATTGATTAAATTGCAACTATAGATATTTTTTTAATTATTAAAATTATAAATTTAATGTTTAATGTTTATTTCATTTGTTTTTTTAGTTATTTTTTTATTTTTTATTAAATAAATAAATTATTTATTAATCACCATTTTGTATTCATGTAATATTTTAAATAATAGATTTATTTGTTTATTTTTTTTTTGATTCTTTTATTTTTTTCTAATTTTATGTTATTCAATATAATTATATTTAATTTATTAATTTCATTCTTTGATTTTATTAATTTGATTTAAAAATGTAGGTTTAAATAACAATTTAAAGTATTCTAATTTACGCTATTTTGTGTTTAAAACATTATATATTTATAGTTAATTAATTTTTTTCTATTAATATTTTATCTTAATATAATGTATGTACTATATTAAATAATTTTATTCATTCCTTAAATTTTTGTAAATAATAAATTTTTATTTGGTTTTGTTTTATTTTATTTTATTTTTTGTGCAAGTAATTTTAATTTTTTCTCTTATTTTCTAGAAAAATTATGTGTCGTGGTCATTATACATACCACACCATAATTAGTATAATGACCATGTCAAGTGACCATGTGAAAAAAGACCATAATCACTATACTAACCACAAACTGACAAACAGCATGAAGAAAATTCCAACCGACTTTTCCAAGACCCATATTTATAGGTCCATAAAATATTTCTTTTAGAAGAATAATTTCAAGTGACCATGTGTGATAAATCATAGTTTACCACATTATATAAAAAAACCCCACTATTTTCCTATAGTGTGAATTCACTCCTCTGCCTAATGTGCCTCTCTGCATAAGCCACCTCACCCCTTACCATGCATGTAACCAAGCCTACACTAACCTCATCTCATGAAAACTTCAATTAACTGAATTAAATTAAGCATCGCCTCTACCAGTATAAAAAATGTACCTATCTGTATTAGACTAACCCCACAAAGATACATTATGCCTAACCAAATCCCTAACCTTACCAAATCTTGTAGAAATCCATCTCTATCGTTGTTGTTATTGTGGAAAGAAATTTCATAAACCACTACCGATGAACATAAAAATCCTAGTACCACCAACACTGCTATCAGAGAGACTGAGCTTCACTGATTTATAACCATAATCTCTGAACCACCAACCATGATCCATCACACACCACCACCAATATTTTGTTTGAGAAATTCCAAAAGCCAACCTAACTTGCACAATCTTTTATGAATCTCAGTTTCTGCTACGGAAACCAAGGATTCCAAACCGGATATACCCCTTTAAACTATACTATTTGAATAAGTTCCTCCATAACCAAAATGTAAGATTACATAGCTGATGTTCTTGATAGGTGTCAAAGTCATCTGAAGTCAAGGATCCCAAAACAGAATCCATTATTGAATATGAACAAGTTCATTGATGATGTTGAGTTTAGGCTTGAACATAGATCAAATCCAGTGGAAGGACAAATCTTGGTCTGGAACAACCACCAATCTAGTCAGGAAACACCACCATGGAATATATGTTAAGAAGAAGTACAAAATCCAAGCATTATGGATCAACTAAGATCAGGAGGAAGCTTCCCTTCGATTATTTGAGGAGTTGTCTCTTTTTAATAATAATAATAATTATTAATATATTTAATAATAATAATAATAATATATATATTTATAATCTAATTAAATGTAATAATATAATAATAAAATTAATATTTATATAAATATAAATTCTAAAATCTCATCTAGTGATGTATGAGCTCAAAAAAATGGGTTTGGGTGAGCGAGATCATCATTGAAAGGGACTAGAGAATTCAATGTAGCCCACAACCTTAAAATCTGAAATAGAAATTTAATATCAAAAAAAATCACAATATGCTTTAATTCCCCATTTTCTTCTGTTTTCAACAAAAATCAGGCACGGTTGATGCGAGGGATGATGTGGATGATCATGGGCAGTGATCATGGGAATTGCATAAAATATTCTAGGTGAAGTGTGGGTTGGCATGATAGGCTGGCTCTTATAACATGGATGTCACTTAGGACTAGAGATGAGCACATCAAAGTGTGTTACATGGAATTCACATAATATTAGTTAGGATATCACTATTTTCTCTTTTATTTTCGATATATGTAGAGGGACCTCCCTTTTTTTCTTTATCCCCAAACACTTTAATCAAATTTGATTCCTAGATACTAGATCTTCTCCCCCACTTCTTATTTGTATTATATTTATCTATTTTCTATTCATATCTTTGTAAATATCATTCTGATATTTATTTTATTTTTTAAATAATTAGATTTCAATCATTATTCACCCTATATTTTATGATATTGAATATCTATGAATAGAGGACTAATTTCTGAGGCTTGATCTAGGAAATGAATCTTGATTCTTCTTAGAGAGTCAAAATTCATAATGATCATAACTCCACTTTCACCCTAGCAGATTATGATGGGGCCTTGGAGCGTGAACTTATTCACAGGATCAGTTCACTACTCTCCCACCTCATTTGTTTTCCCTATTCAATTCAAGTTTATCTTAATTGATTATTTGATTTTTGATTTTTTTTGATGATATCATCAGGATCATTCTGGTTTTTGAGACTTCTAAGATATAATTACCTTGTTGAGTGATTAATTTTTAAATCTAGGTGAATTCTAGAGCCCTGAAGAAGTATTGTATTCATGTGTTCACTGTTTAAGTGATAATGGTGTGTGATATACGTTTTCACTCATGTATTGAGTGAGGATGAGAGTTAATTCTATTCTTCATAAGATACATGAAAGTGGTGAGATTAGATCGACCTAGATATAGCTTTATTCTCTTTCTCACTTTCTTCTACATCTTTTTATCTTACTTCTTTTTCTTCATCTTGTTCTAACTCTTTTAGATTCTTCTTGACTATTTTATCACTCTCCAATGATTTCTACTATGATATTCATCACTTATCCCATGATTTTATTTTATTTTTTCAAAATATCTAAAAACAGAAAATGATTTATGGGAAGAAAACTAGTACATTCGACACTACTTAATTCAGTGTGACCTTGATGTTATCCATTGTTCTATATTTTGGGTTTATAACTGTATATTTAACCTTCCTCAGGATAAGAATGCATAAAAGTTTGGTGTTTTTTATGGGTTTTCACATGTGACCAATAATGATAAAGAAATAAATTAAAAAAAATATAAATACTTAATGTATAAAAAACCATATATAAAAATACTATCAATTTTTTCAAGAAAATAAAAAAATACCATAGCATATATGTGTATAATTTTTTTTTCTAAAATAGAATCCATATATCCTATCATGTATAAAATTCAAATACACCATAGGGATTTAAAAAATTAAAAATATACAATTAAAATGGAGGATAATAGTGAGGCTAGAAACCAAAACAAATCATAATCAGTAACTTGGAAATGTGAATCCTCCTTGAAATGATATAATTGAGATGAAAATTTTAAGATAATTTTTGTTTTATTCTATATCCAATAATTATTATTGCATTATGGTCTAACCAAGGTCTAGGAATTATGAAATAAAACAATATATATTGTCCCAACCTCCTACCTTAAATGGAATTCCCAGTGAATACAATCTTGACTTCATTAGGAACTTCCATTATAGAGTTTAGTAACTTCCATCGAGAGGCCTGATTGAGTAAGAGATGAAATTGAGATATTTTCCTATTTTTCCTCAAGGTAAATGCCCAAACATGGTTTCATTAACTAGAAGAGGAAATATTTTTTACCTGGTATCAGGTTTATAATTATTTAACTATGAGGTTTTACCCTATGAGAATGTCTTCTGAAATTAGACAAATAATTACTATTTTCTTGCAAGATGATGGAGAACAATTCCATGAAGCTTGGGATAAATTTAAGGGATTACATAGAAAATTTATGTATAACCAATTTAATCCCCATTTATTCAAGGATTCTTGCTTTAATAGTATCACCCTTTACTACCAAGCATTGGTGGGCTAATCTATTAGTGAGGATTTCAGGGATACAACTTTCGTTGAGCAAAAGAATTTTTTTAAAAAATTGGAACAAAATTCACATAAAATTATCTAGGAGATGAACAATAATAAGGAAATAGACAAATCTTATTACATAAAATGAGGCATAAGATTCTGTATTTTTTAATGAAAATACTCGAAACACTCTTATGGAAAAATTACACCACTGTGGAATGTTCACACATTTACATTCATGTTGTTCCAATTTTGATATATCTACCCAGGATCCTAAAAATGTTAATTATTATAGATATGGTCCTGGTATGAATCCTAGGGATGACCAATTTTCAATCACATAAAATCAATTGTATATAAATCATCAAAATATCTCTTTAAGGGATCATTAATTTCTTAGACCCATTGCACCCCTTGGTTTCCAGCAACCACCTAGGAAACACTTCCAACACCAACCAAAAGTTGAATCCTGTAACACCCAATTGGGTGTATGAGGTATGTTCAAAAAACTGATAGGTAGGTTTTATGAGGAAAAGTAAAAAATAAATTTCATAAAGTGAAAATGGATAGAGATTTTGGTAGTAGAGATAAGGGTAAATTTATGATCACAACTAGAGTAAACCCTAAAGAAGCATACATGGCTGTGAAAACTATTAGTAGTATCCAAACCCACCATGAATCTTGGTATGTACCCAAAAATACTAAACAAGAATATCTTTATGAATATGGAAACTCAAATATAGAAAATGTTTAATCTAGAAATTTGGACAGTAACACTAGAAAAAAATCTAAATCATGTTATCCCAACTAAAAACAAAAAAAATGTTGAAAAAAATAGAAAAAATAGAATCAAATTAGTTTAGAGTAAGTTAAATGGATGCCTAAAATTGTGTGAAACATTTCTCTAATAATTGTTTTTCAACAAATAATTAAGAAAGAAAACAATGATTCTGAACTATTGAAATTTCTCAAAGTTGATAAAAAATAAACATTGACATTTCTTTCCTAGAGGCCCTAATTCAAATCCTAACATATCCAAAATTACTCATGAAAATGTATTCAAATAATATAATCATAGAATAATTTTCCACTTACAATCTCACAGATGATTGTAGTGTTATCCTGTAGAATATGATACCTCCACAACTTCATGTCCCAAGGAACTCTTTCATCCTTTTTAACATTATATATGGATGTGGATAGTTTAATTATCTTTACGATCTTGAAGAATTAATTAACTTAATTCCATTTTCTTTATTTGTACCCTTGACAGAAGGATTTCCCTAAACTACCACTTATTTTTGAAAACTTTTGGAGAAATCCCTTCCTCACCCAGTTGGTAGAGTAGATGATTTTATATTAGGAGTAAGTACACTAATTTTTCATACAAATTTTATAATACTAAACATGGAGATAGATCAAGATGTATCTATCATCCTATGTATTATAATTTTATACAAATGAGTTTATTTTATCGACATCTCAAAGGAAAAATTAATTTCTAACCTAGGTGAAAAAAAGAGGAAATTGATTTAAAAAAAGAACCCATGAAAGAGATAATCTCTCTAAGATATGAGATTTTAGGAGCTGAAGAATAGTATGATAAGAACGAAGAGTAGTGGTTGGGGATATATAAAGAAATTAAGGGTTCAACTGAGTTCCCTCCTAAAACTAGTATGTGAATTAGTTTTTTAAGAAGAATGAGGAATTAGATGAGTTTGAGATAGAATTCTTAGAATAACCTGATATTTTTTCCTCAGAATACATCATGAACCCAAAAAAATATGGTTGTGAGGAACACTTTTCTGGAAATAATAGTAAAGAAAAAGGAAAATTTCTTCACTATATTCTTTAAGAAGAAACATGAGGATCTTGGTCTACCTAGACCCAAGTGTCTTCCCTCAATAAAATCACTACCCAATCTAAATATCAATACCCTACTAGCCCATTTTAAATATTATTTTTTAGGTGAGTGATATAAACTTTTTGTAATTATCTCATCCAAAGTAGAGGAAATAAATAAGGAAAACCTATTGAGTGTATTGAGGATGTATAAGTATGTTATTGACTGGTAAATTTTTTATATAAAGGGTATAATTATATAAATTATTATGCGTAAAATACCCACGAATCCTAAGTGTATGATAATATTTGAATCCTAGATAATATTTCACCTAAACATGAAAGAAGTGGTCTGAGAGGAAGTGGCCAGGTTTCTTGATGATGGAATAATATTTACCATTTCATACAGTCCTTGGATATGTGATGTATAGGTATTTACAAAGAAGAGTGGATTGAATTCGATAAAAAATTAAAATAAAGATAAAACTCAAAAAAGAACTGTGAAAAAATGTAGGGTCTGTATAGACTACAAAAAAATCTATGATGACACAAGGAAGGATCATTTTTCAAGACATTTCTAGACCAAATTATAGAGTGGTTAGATGAAGATGAGTGTTTATTTTTTCTTCTTGGATACTCTAGTTACAACCATATTTCTATTTCACTTGATGATCAGAAGAATACCACATTCACTTGTCCATTTGGGACATCTGCCTTTTGGAGAATTCACTTTGGATTGTGTGGTGCTCCAAACACTTTTTAGATATGCATGATTGAAATTTTATAAAACATGATTTATAGGATTATTGAATTCTGTACAAATTATTTTTCAATTATAGGAATTGATTTTGAAAACTGCCATAAAAATATGGAAACTATTTTCTAAATATGTTAAGAAACAAAACTAATTCTAAATTTAGAATAGTGTCAATTTGTGGATAGATAATGAATTTTATTGGGAGAAAAGGTTTCTAGGAAGGTACTATAGGATTATAATTAAAAAATTGAGGTAATCCAAAATCTTCCCTAACATAATAATGTCAAGGGGATTTGAATTTTTTTAGGAAGTACTGAATTTTATAGGAGTTTCATTAATGATTTTTCCAAAATCACTAAGCTACTATTCTATCTTATTATTAAGGATACACCTTTTGTGTTTGATGATAAATGTATAGTTCCCTTTAACTTGAATAAGGAGAAACTCACTAAATCACTAATGATCACTACCCTAGAATGTAAGTTCCCATTTTAAGTGATGTGTTATGAAATTGATCTATCTATAGGTGTTATTTTTGGGAATAGGTTGAATAAGAGTATGTATGTCATTTACTATTATAGAAATCTACTAGATTATTCTCAAAAGAATTATTCTACTACTAAAAATGATTTGGTTCCTATTATTTTTCCCATGGAAAATTTAGATAATACTTGATAGGGTCTAAGGTGATCATTTTCACTAACTATGCATCCCTCAAGTACCTGTTGGATAATAATAACTAAAATCCATAGTTTATGAGGGGGAATATTTAGTTATAGAAATTTGATATGGTAATTAAGGATAAAAAGGGACCTGAAAATGCAGATTTAACACATTTTTTAGGATTAACAAAACCTAAATTCAGGAATCAAGGGAGATCAAAACATCATTCTCAGATGAACAATTGTTTTCTTCTTCTATAAATAAATATACTTAGTTTATATATTATGATAACATTCTAGTTGTAGGGTTGTTTTTTCAAATGAACATTCACAGAAGAAAATGAATAGGTTTATATCAGAGTGGAAATATTATTCCTTAGATGACCCTCTCTTATTTATAAAACATAATGATTATATTTTGAGGTGTTTATCATTGGAGGAAATGTTACTCATCCTTGAGAGCATCCATTCATCACCTTAGGGATAAAAATATGGAGGATAAAATACTAATTAGAAATATTGATAGGTTGGTTTTTACTAGAAAATATTATTCAAGGATGCTATGATTTTCTATTGGTTATGACAAGATCCAAATGCTCTAAAATGCTGGTATAAGGAAGGAGATATGAGAAAAAGGAATACTAGAGGTTGAATTTGATGATGTACGTGGATTATATTAAATGATAAAACTCTCTTCATCTTATAGGAATGAATATATTATTGTGTATGTGTACTACATATCCATGTGGGTTTTGGGAGTGTATCTTCCTAACAATATTTTTTCTAGTTTGGTAAAGTTAACCAATAAAAAACAAATTTTCATGTTTTGGAGTGGCCATAACATTCATTACAGAAAATGGAACCCATTTAAAAAAATTCATGTTTATGAATTTAATGGAGAATTATGGATGTTCTCATAGAATTGGTACTACCTTCCACCCATAATCCAGTGGCTAGGATGAAGTGTTTAATCGATAGTTCAAATGGATTTTACAGAAATTAGTTTCTAAATCAAGAATAAATTGGTCTGTGATATTGGATAAAGCTATGTGGGATTATAGAACTACTTAAAAGACTCCCATAAGGATATCCCCATATAAGATGCTTTTTGGAAAGACTTTTCATCTACATATAGAACTAAATAAATGGCCTTTTGGGGAGTAATGTCCCTAAAAATTAAATTCATGTTTTCTAGTGAGAGGAGGTTACTAGATATGAGTTATATGTATGAAATTGAGAGAGAATCATATGAAAATTATGAAATTTAAAAATAGAAAAATACTCTCATGACTCAATAATTCAGAATATGGATTTTAAGTTTGGTCAAAGGGTCCAACTATTAAATTCAAGGATGAAAATTTTCCTAGGTAAATTGAAAAAAACGTGTTCTAGACCCTTCACCATTATAATATTTCTTATTAATGGAGAATTGGAACTATTTTGAGAGTAAAAATACAATTCTTGGTCAATGTCTAGAGAATATATCACTTCTTTAATGGGAATCCAATTGGATTAGTTGTTATTTATTTTATTAAAGGAAAAATATTTCTCAAGTATAACTAAGGTATATAAACTCAATGTTTCATGGTAACTAACCCATGGTAATTGTCTATTTTATTTTTATTTCTATTTTCCAATAAAATTAACTCATGTTTCTTGACTCTCCAATCTATTACTACACATATTTCTTTTTATAACATGACTTTTTACCGCTAGGGATTTACTATTTTTGGAAACTCGGAAGGGGGAAACACATTAAATCATCTATATAAATAATCCTTAATTAAATATTTGGTTTATATTTTTCTTGAACTTTAATAGTTTTATTCTTATTTTTATTTTATTATACTTGTAAAAAGTTGAAAGTACCAACTAGATGAATTCACATAGGGTTGTAGAGGAAAAACTTTTTAATAAACTTAAATGATCTGAGAACCTACATTCAGGGAAGTTTTGTTTTTATTTTACCATTTCAATAATATTCTTACCAATTACTACCTACTGATATGAACTATGTGTGGTGGAATACCCATTGATATTTTTTAAATTTTGTACTTTATTTATTATTTTAGTGTAATCTTGTTAAATTCTAAAGAGTTATAAATTAAGTTGAGCTATATTGTGGAACCTAATTACATCAATTACAATTACTTTCATTCAATAGTTGTTATACAACATTTTTTATAATGCTATAATTTGAAATTAATTTAAAATTCATTTATCTTTTCAAAAATTTCAAAATAATGAACTTTAAAAAATGGAGATGAGTTTGAAAAATAATTCTGATTGGATGTGTGTAGTAGTTTTTGTAACTTTCATGTAACCCCCTTGAAATTATTTTTACTATTATATTGAAAACTTATTTTGAATGAAACACTCTACCACCTTGTAATTCAATATTGTGTAAAATGTTTGGTTTTAAGTGTGGGGGGAGAGACATTCTATACACTAAGTTGTGCTTCAATTAAAGAGAAATTAAATTTCATCTTACTTTCTTGATAAATAATAGTGCAATTTTTCTGAAATTAATTCACAAATTGAGGTCCTTAGGCTTTAAATTTCACTAAATTTTATCCTTCTTAAAAGATAATAACAAACCGGTTGTTGAGGTTTACATTGATTCTGTAATTGTTTGGTTGTATGGTTACTGTGTAGTGATTAATTTTTTTATTAATATTATTTTTAGGAAATGAGAAAGATAGTGGTTTGGGATGGTTCTTTTTGGAATTATAATCATAACATGATAAAACTAAAAAATTTAAATTAAACCTAGGTGACTCATTTTTTGAAAGTTAATCACTTTAGTGAGCCAAATCAAATGATAAACATATAATTATAATAGAAATAGAGTAAAATGCATAATTTGGATCCCATGGTGAGTCTCTAATATAAGTCCACTATGTATATTTCTGTAAATAAATAAAAGTCAAAATGCAAAAGCTCTTTACACTATTCTATACATAAAGTTTATATAAGAAAAATTAAAAATAAAGGTCCTTTTATAAAATGGTCTCGTTGAGGTGGGGGAATATTGAACCCAAATGAAGAAGGAGACAATATACTTATATTGAAATCATATGATTTGTTTCATTAAAGTGAGGAATAAAAATGAATCTATTAATTTTTGAAACTTAGGGGAAAGTGATAATTAAAAGGAACCTCTTGTTAATATTTTATTTTAACTTAAATATACCATGTCTTCACCCATAGAATTGGATCTTAAATTAGAATTGAAGAAGGGTAGTGAATGACTTTATATAAGAGGATATACATCATAAATATTGATTTAATTTATATTCCCTTTATTTTCTAGTGAGTAATTGAACTTTGGAAGGATCTCCTGTGGTCATTCTATAAAAAAAATGGCTCTCCTCAAATTTTGTTCTTCTATTAATAAATTTATTAACATGTTTCATTTTGAGCTTATTGTGATTATTTTGTGTTTTTTATAATAAAAAGGAATTAAATTTTTTGACTACAAATAAATATTTAAGTATGGGAGAATTTGATGTGTAACTTATTTTATTGCATTTTTTCACATCATTTAGTGTAATAAACATTATTTGTTATTGTAAAAATAATGGTTCTATTGGTTAAATTTTAATTTTTAATAATTTGGTTTTTAATTACTAAAACTATAAATTTAATGTTATAATTTTTATTTCATTATTTATTTTAGTTATTTTATAAATTTTTATTTAAATAAATAAAATATTTATTAATCACCCTTGTATTATAGTGTAATTATTTAAATAATATTTTTTATTTGTTTATTTCTTTTAATTATTTTATTAATTATTTTTCATTTTATATTTCTCAATGTAATAATATTTAATTTATTATTTTCAATATCTAATTTTATTAATTTCATTGAAAGTTGAATGTTAAAATAATAATCTTATATATTTTAATCTGTTCTATTTATTGGTAAAAAACGTATTATTATTTTAATTAATTAATATGTTTCGGTTAATATTTTATCTTCATTTAATGTTTGTATTATATTAAATAAATTTATTGATTATTTATATTTTTGTAAATAAATATTTTATATTGGTTTTATTTTATTTATTTTGTTCTCTATAATTAATTTTCATTTGTTTTTGTTTTATTTTATTTTCAAGGAAAAGTGTGTGTTGCGGTCAATATAATAACACACCATGGTCAGTATATTGACCATGTCAAGTAACCGTGTAAAGAAGGTCAATGGTTGGTCTACTGCCCGCAAAATAGCTGACGACATGACCAAAATTCCAACTGACCGTGCCATGTTTCATACTGGAAATGAACCCTGGTATATTTTACTACACGAATAAATTCATGTGACTGTGTTTCCTCAGTCACAACTAATCACAATATAGAAAAAAAATTGACTGTCAACTTATCGTGATACTTCACTCTCATACCTACCATGCCTCTCTACTCAACCCACCACACCACCCAACCATGCATTCAACCAACCCCACCATAAGCTTCCCTCACAACAACTTCAACTAAATGTATTCTACAAGAGCCACCTCTTACAATCTAAAATATAAACCTTTTATCACCAGACTAATCCCACACATATCCACTATGCTTGTCTGAAAATATTCCCTCACCAAATCTTAGAGAAATCTAGATCAATAGATGTCACAACTGTGGAAGGTGAAGCCACAAACCACTGCCTATGAACCAGAAAAAATTGAAACCACCGAGATTGTTATCTGAGAGACTGAGCATCACTGATATGAAACCATAATCATCAAAATGCTAACCATGATCCATCACGAGCCACCACACTCCACCACTAAAATTTTCTATGAGAATACAGAGAACCTAACCCAACTCATACACCCTATTCTGAATCTCTCCAACCATCAGGGAAGCTGAGGACCCTATACTAGATCTAATCTATCGAGTCACTCCAATTCAATAAGTAAAATTGTGATCAAAATTGAGGATAACATGGCCATTATTCTTGATGAGTGTCAAAGTCATCCGAAGATAGATATCCCAAAACTGAATCCATCGTATAAGATGACTAGGTACACTGTTGAGGCTAAGTTCAAACTAGAGCACTAATCAAAGCCATTTGAAGTCCAAATTTTAGTCCAGAATCACCATCGATTTGGTCAAGCAACGCTGCTATGGAAGAGATGCGAGGAAGAAGCAAAATATCTGTGCATGATGGCTCGACTGAGACCAAGAGGATTCTTCCCTTCAAATATTTGGGGGGATCCCAATTTTTAATAATAATATTACTAAATATAATTAAAAATAATAATAACTATATATTTGTATATATTTATAATCTAATTTTATATAATTATAAAAGTAATATAATATATCTATATATATATATATATATACTCAAACATCCACTAGTGACATCTAAGCCTAAACAAAATGGATTTGGGTGAGCTGGCATGACATTTCAAGGGCTCAAAGAATTAAAGCTAGTCCACAACCTTAAATTATAATATTGAAATTTAATTTTAGAAGAAAAAAACAAAATGATTTAACACCAATTGTCTTTATATTTTCTAAAATAATCGGTAAAGATCAATCTGAAGGATAATTAAGGGTATATTGGGAAGTTATCATGGGAATTAAATAACATATTCATATGGAATTTTGGGTTGGTAAGAGAGGTTGTCTCTTATCACTTAGATTTAAATTAGATATGGTGACGTGTTTATCAAGGAAAACCATATTGAATTCACTTCCTATCAGTATGGATGTCACTATTTTTCTCTTTTATTTTTGAATTAGTAGAGGGCCCTCTATTGTTTTTCTATATCCCTAAACGTTGGAATCAACCCAGATTTTTATAGATTAGAACCACTCCCCATCCACTTCTTCCCATTCTATTTCACTATTTTTCTATTTCAATATTTTTAAATATCATCTTATTGTTTATTTTATGTTTTAAATGATTAAATTTAATTTGTTCTTCTACTTATGTGTTGAGTTCTCAAATATCTAGAAATAGGGAACTAATTTTTGAGTCTTGATCTGGGAAGTGAATCTTGATGCTTTTTAGAGATTCAAGCTTCATAATGATCGTCACATATTCTTCAACCTAGAAAATGATGATTGTAAATTGGGACCTTGTGAGAGTTAACTTAATCATAGGAATGGTTTTCCACTCTACCCTCTTCATTTAAGATTTAGGATGTCTGGGTATTTGAGTTTGATTTTTGTTACTGTTTTATCTCATCAAGAACATTCTATCTTATGATAATTCCTGGAAAGAATGACCTTGATAAGTGATTCATTTTTTAATCTATAGGAATACATGGGAAATAAAGAAGTTATGTATTCATGTGTCACTATTTTTTTGGGGTTATAGAAGTCATCAGTCATGAATTGATTGAGGATAAGATCTTATGGTCCTCTTTAGGAGATCTATGAGTGGGAGTTGAGAGTGGATGGTCTTGGATAAGGCCCTTTTCTCATAGTGAAATTTTTCTCCATATCTTTTCTTCATTTTTCATTTTTTTCATCTTCTTCTCACTATTATCAGTTAAAATTCATTATTTCATCACCCTCCTCCCACAACAGTTGTTATTTCCATTAGTGTTTTCATTTTTTCATTTTCTATTTTCAAAATATATAAAATAAAAAACAATTTTTGGGGGACCACTTGGACATTTGATACTTATTCCCTGAGATAGGGCCTGAGTGTTTTTATTGTTCTATATTTTGTGTTTATAAATGTATCATTTTCTACCCTCATAATAAGGACATGTCAGTTTACAAGAAAACATTTAACTATTTTATGGATTATTAAATATAGTAAATATTGAAGGTGAATTATAGAAAACCAATGAATGAGGAAGGTGGTTCAACCCCCCCCCCCCCAACACAATTATGAAAAATAAATCTAATTATGTTGAATTTATTTATAAATAAAATTGGAGATAACATCCTTATATCAAAAGTAAAGAAGATTATTAAAAAGAAAATGAAGGTAATAAAAATGATGGATAAATTTATTAAGATGAATCAAATTGATAACATTGATTTATTTTATTATAATATTACTATATAAGTTTCATGTAAATCTAAACACCCATATTTTTATAGGGAACATCATGAAAGGTATATAGGATGGTAACATCATGGAACTCCGAAACAAATTTGGGTGTGGGATCATGTCTTATCTTATGTTCACTGATGACATGTTAATTTTATCAATGGAAGACAAAGAACAATCAATGGGTTCTTTAAAATCATAACATCTTATAGGTAGTTAAGTGGTTAGGGTATCCAATCAAAAAAGATTAATGTCTATATTTTAATTTTTCTAAGTAATCATAGAAACACTATCCAGAATATACTTGGCATGTATAGTCCTCATCTACCAAAGGAGTACGTAGGAGCCCCTATCTCAAATGTAAGGATCAAGAATTCCATTTTTATGGAATAATCAATCATATTATGTGGAAAATTTCCACATGAAAAATAATTTTCTTCCCTTTGTAGAATGGATAACCTTTATTAATAGCGTTGTAACTTCTTTGAAAATGTGAGTTTTATCAATCACTAATTCAACAAAAGGGAAAATTGTGAAACTTGATAATATCATGAATGCTTTCATATGGGATGAAAGTCACACTGGGAAGTTCCACTGGATTCATTAGAATTGTCTTGGGAATCTAACTAATGAAGTCATTATTGTTATACATTTTATTACATAAACCATATATTCTATGTAGGCTAGATTGGTGTGGTACATCATTGCAGGGGACTCTGTAGGGGTAAAATTCATTAAATATATATAAGGGGAAGATTGGTAGGAATGGAAGACGTGGTTCAAGAAATTTATAATCATTACTTGAGGAATGGTTGATTTTCTAGAGGAACTTGAGTGAAAAATATATGGATCGTGGTTCATAGAGATATCAATCTATAGAAGGTGAACTAGTTTAGCGAGTCACTATTTTTCTTAGGATGTACAGTCCCAAACATCACATTCAAAGAGGCCATCCAATTTTTAGAATTATTAAATTCTATTATTATTCATAATAAAAGTTAATTTATAGAAAGATCTTCTTGGTTGATGAATTGGATCTATGTGTGTTTTTGGGTTCATCCTTGAGGATCTTTAGTGGTTGGGATTTCCAGAGCATGATCCATGCAAGGATTTGAATAGGTGAAAGAGAACCCAATCTTTGGTTTAGGGATATTTCAATTAAAAAGTCTTTCTTGTTTGGATATTTAGAAACCATGCTCTTTTTATGGATGAAAATGTAAAAAATATTGGTGTCACCCTTACTTCAAGATGTAACTGTTTTTAAAGGTTGAATATATGCATGATGTCTTGGAGGAATGGTTCGAGGGAACATGGCATTAATGTATGAATGAAAGAGTCAATGCAATGGTTTTTATGGGCATCTATTGGTTTCTTTTTGAAGCAAGTAACAAGGTAAGACATGATGAAAGGTATTCCCTTCTTCTCTTCCAGTTGTTGTTGATGTACCTTACAGTGAATCTTGGTGGTCTTATTAATGGTGGAGAGTTTTCTCATTTATTATGATGGATTTTACCATGAAGTTACATAAATATGGAATTTTCTTGAGGTAATAAGGGTAAATGGATAAAGTGGATACCACCCACTATAGGGATAAAATTAAATGTGTATGGATCATGTGTATTAGTGAAGATTAAAGGGGGTGGATTGGTGAGAGATAATATGGGCTATGTGATTATGGGTTTTAGTTCCTTTCATGTTATAGGTAATTATCTCAATGAATAAGCAATAGTTATGGTCACTAAATTAATTTTTAGGTGTTATAATATTATGATTACTAAAGTGGAATATTATTTTTCATTGTTGGCCTAATTCATTTAAGGGAATGATAGACCACTGTGGGAGATGTATTATCAAATTAGGAAATAAAAAAAATTGAACCAAGGTATTCTATTTGGTCATATTTTGAGTGGAGGAAACTAACCAATATATTCATTTTACAATAATATAAGTCAGGGGAATGACATTTTCATGTAAATTAGTTTGGGGACCTTTGTTAAAGACTATAATATTTTTTCATGGTTGATGCCCCTGGCCTCTATCAATAATGGCCTCCTTGAAAATAGGTGGGGGTCCTTTTTCAATGATTATTTTTAATAAAAATTTAATTTTCATTCATTAAGTCATATTATCTCATGGATATAGAAAGATATAATGGGTTTGTTGTAGTATAATATGTTTTTGTATCAGATGAAATTTTTAAAGAAATTTGTACTTTCAGTTTGGTGGTGGTTCTAATTGTAAAACATGATTTAGAATGAAATTATAGGATTATGAATAGTTAAATGTGTTTTTTAGACTTATTTAGTGTTTGAGAGGATTCATTGGAGTTTATTTTAGTTTCAAGATCATTAGGCTCTGAACAACATGATCCAGTGAAACTGACAGGGGTGCACGGTTTTCCTAAAGCTGTATTCCCCTCTAGATAAAATCATTCAGCTAGTCATGAGGGGTTTTTTGTGTTTCATAGTTTATTTTAAACATACAAACTAGGAAACATGGTTGTGAAAATTTTTTAGAGCCTTGGAAGAGGAGGATGGCCTTGTTTTCCCAATGTTTCTCAAACTATTCACATAAACTGTATGAGATACCATGCATAGGCAGTAGCCCATGAATGGTTGGCACACAGTTTTTCCTACCATGTAGCCAAACAGTGATCCTCTTTAAAGGGGTTAATTTTATGGTTTCCCACATTTCTCTTTTAATTCCCTTCCCCTTTTTCCTCATTTCATCTCTATGCAGCAGCCCCTCTATGGGTTTCCTCCTCCTATCATCCTTCCATGGAGATATCCCCTCTATCCGGGCTCTATTTTTAGTGCCTTCATATTCATTGTATATCCCTTAGTGTTTTTATGACCCCTATTCCCTATATTATTACATTCTCTCCCCATCTTAAATTCTATCCTACTGTGACCTAATTTTCACTATTTTCAAGGCATTTTCCAGTGCCATCAATTTCTCTATAATCGACATAAATCAACAATTTGTAATGGATTAGTGAAGATTCCTTAGTATAATGTAGGTATTCTGTTGATTTTACATTAATGGATCTCTTATTTTTATATTATTAATTTGTGTCACATGTCTAATTCAGCATGTGTTTCCCTTTAAATTTGAAAATAGTTAGGTAAGACCTACTGACTTAAATAATCTTTCCCATATGATTTAATTTAAAATTTTGTAGGTTGTTTACCTCAATCCAAAATACCCCACTTAGGGTGATTTGTTTATACACCTTGACCTTTATGCATGTTTACATAATAAAATCACCCTTATAGATGTCTCTTCACATGATTGATGTATAATAAATTGAATTTATCACTTTTGATTATCATTTGGATGTGAAGAATGATTTTTCATGTAAGAGATAATTTAAATGCTGATAGATAAGAGTAACATGATATCCTTTACCCTATTTTATAATTAAACCACCTTTGAGGTGTGCATTATTCTCTAATAAAATTGGGGAATTAGATAGAATTATTTGAAATGATAAATGGCATATTTATGGATATAGACCTCTTTATTATTATATATTTGAGTTATGATATGGAATGAATGGGCATGGCGATTTCTATTGTTTATAATCAACTGGTTTTAATACCTTATATGAATTTGTGGAAT
Source organism: Viscum album (assembly GCA_963277665.1). NCBI lineage: Eukaryota > Viridiplantae > Streptophyta > Magnoliopsida > Santalales > Viscaceae > Viscum > Viscum album. The sequence goes on along the minus strand of OY728166.1, from coordinate 1,401,683,099 downwards.
GCTAGTAAATGATAAATGATTTATATTTGAAAGGATCCACCACATCTTGAGTGATGTCAGTTTCATTTTTATAGAACATTTGTCTTAGGTATCATAGAGAAATTCGATTACCTTATATTGTTTAATGACTAAAGGGACCTCGAGTAGGGTCATTGTCTATGATGTGTCACACCCCCTTGGTCGAGAGTGTTGGAATGATGTCCACATCACTTGGGTTTTGGGTATGCAGTTCTATTCCCCCTCAATTTGCAGGTTGGGTAAGACCCTCCTCATTATTATTCTTGATACTCTACATGGAATCATATAATGGTTATGATACTCAACATGGCATCCTATATTCATTGTGATCCTCATGAATGATGACCATTATTATTATTATGGGACCCTTATTATTATTATAAGTAGTATTATGTATGGATTCCTCAGTTATGCCTTGGTTCTTGGATAATACTACATATTTATATATATAGATATACAAATTATTATGATTATAATTTATATATATATATACATCCCTCTCTATATATAAATGTATATTAATAGGTATTTTGGTTTAGGCCGAAGTAGGTATTGTTGAATGGGTGTCCTTTTGGAACCAGAGCACGACTAGTTTACATTTAATCATTTACTATTTATTTATTATAACTTCGTACTGCTGTATTTTATATTTATAGAATGGATAGCACTTAAAACCATTCATGGTGGACTACTGAGAATATATTACACCCTTTTTAGGCCTCCATTACATTGGGGTACCCAAGCAGACCTCGTGTTTGTAGGTTCAATTTTATTAGTTGATGTTTGTGTTGTGACCTTTGTACATAGAAGCTTAGGAGAATAGTAATGAGCTGAAGGTCAGGATTCTCATAGAGATATCTCTTGGGGATTGTTTTCTTTTTTTGTACAATTTATTTATTACATGTTTTATGTATTATGTTGGTATATTTTATTCACATGGGCATGCATTGTTATATATTTATAATTGGTTGTTTCTTTTTCTCCCATTATTATTATTCTTTCCCTATTACTTCTTTCATTTTATTGCTTAAACTATTGTCTTCTTATCATATAGCATTTTGATACTCTGACCATGAAATTATAATCTCCCCATTATAACATAATTATACCCTCGATGATAGCCAACAACATATGGCATACAAGGAGGCGCACTTGAGGTCACATGACCAATTGGCCTATGGCACCGTTATAGTGGCTCACAGGTCAAGATGTTACAGTTTTTTATTCTGAATTGGGAAAAATACCTTATTATCAATCCAATGAATAATATATCATGAATTAATATTAAATTGAGGATTTAAAAAATGAGTTTTATAATAATAAATAGAAGAAATATTTTATTTTATTTTGGAGATTCAAAGGCTAATGAAATAAGAGTTAAACATTAAAGAATATGTTGGAAGGATAATTGGAATGATGGGAGAGAAAATTGATTTACTTGGTGAATTTTATCAAGAAGTAGAATGAAAATTGGTTAGAAAAGGATCTCAAATATATAATTATCTCTACCAGTCAACAACATGACGAGGTAATAAAACTAGACAATAAGCTTATTACACAATGCATGAGACGGATAACCAATTAATTAAAATTTAAAAGAAAATATTCATTCTTGAAATGATATAAAAGATCCCTTACATGAAGGCTTAAATGAGTATAATTTTCAAGGATATAAATATATAATTTTTAAATAAATGAATTATTATTGAAAAATAAATATGTAAACATTATCAAGTGAGATAGGAAATAATATGCTTATACTATGAATCCATGTGGTATATATGGATGTTTTTTTGAAGCCTAAGGATTTGATTGAATTAAGAATACTTGATGATGAATCTTATCAAAGGAATGAATAAACTATATGTTTTTTAAGAGATGTCTTATTTATGAAACTAAGGTCATATAGAAAGATATTTTAGCATGGAAGGTGATAAATGAATCAAGAGGGATTACACCATTCTCATGCCAAAGAGGAGGCACATAATAAGGGTAAGAAACTTAGTTATATTAAAAATAATAATTAAGGTTTAGAATAAAACAATGATAGAAGAAAATATAGTGTGTATTAATAACTAATGGTGACTCATTCAAATTTTCCATCATAGAAATAAGATAACTAAATATAAAAGATAAAAGAGAAATAATCCCTTATTGTGATAAATAAAGAAGAATGATTAAACAAAAAATCCTAATGATAAAAAAATTTGAGGTAGTATTAAAAGATTTTAGATGAGAAGAATTTAGTATACCTAAGTGGACTCGTGAATCATACTATAATGAAAGAGATAAAAATTTGGGGAGTTTTCTCCTGTTGATAAGGAAGCATATAGAAGGATGTTATGATGATACATCATAGAAGGAAACATTTTTTTGTCAGATAAATATCACATTAGAGTTGAATACCGTGACAAAGAAGGTGGTGGATGAAAATAAAAATGTTTATAAATAATTTTTTATAAGTGGTATAAATTATAGGATGATCACGAAGAAGGATTAAAAGTGAGTTAGTAGGAAACATTTGGTTCACTAAAATTGGATACATTCTTTTAGTTGAGGATTATTAGGGTTTACCCCTCTTCCTCGTGTATTTATTTTAAATAAATTATATTGAATTCGTGTAGGTTTAATAGGGGTTAATATTCTTATGGTAAGTGATTTATAAGGAATAAATCTATAAAATAAAAGAGTGGAAGATAACATTTTTTATAAAATTATAATTTTTCAATTTTTTAGCAAAATTTAATATAAATTATATAAACTAAAATCTATATAAACTTGTTTTATTCCTTTAATTCATAAAATAATATATTTTACTTATTTTAATACCAACAATATACATATATGAATTTATTATTTATTAATTTATTAACTTACAAGTGGAAATATCTGATTATTTTTTTATAGATACCAAATGTTGTGGAAGAAAATAAACACCCAAAATGATTATCATTTTGAATCTGTTATTGTAGTTGAGAAATTAAGCAGTAATGTTTCTCGATAAAATATTATGTTTGTTAGCCTCATTCATGAATATAAAGATGAACTATAAAATGATAAATTTCATTATCAATTGGTATGACTCACATAATTTTTCATTTTTTTCATGATGATATTTTAATGGAAACACGAATGAGCTAATATGGACATATTTTATGGAAGTAAATGATAATTTGATATGTTATTTTGTAGGTAATTGAGTATGATGGTTAGTATTAATGTTTTTTTTATATTCATGTTTCCCACATAGATCATCAACCTAAGTTTTCTTAGAATATTTATTCATTGTGTATTACAATGTTATTTTTTAACTCACTAAAAATATCTAACAATCATATATTGGTATATAAGGATGAACTACATAGAAAAATATGGTTTTTTAAGTGTAAATGGAGTATTTGAAAATATAACAAGTGGAATTTGACATGGATTAAAAATTTGAATACTAAATATTATTTTCAAATGGGGAGAAAATAATTATATATAAATAATATGCACTGAGTAAAGAGGATATGAACTAGATGGTGCTTTGAATTATGTGTCAAAGTGAGTGACAAATTTATGAATAAAATGAATGAAAACAAAATCAAAATGTAGAGATTATATCAAATAATTTTATGTTTAACATTTTCTATTGATTTATATAGTATTTTTGTAAATATTTATTAGATTTATATCAAGGAGAAATATAGAGATCATAAAATACTTGGTGAATGGAGGATATCTTGGAAATATATTATCTAGGAAGTAAACAGTTAAAAAAGAAAATGTAAATATCATACTTAAAAAACAAGAAAATGAAATTAAAATTTTGATACAATCATGTTTATTCATATAAGACCATCATAGTAAGTATTATATCCTTCATAGTGGCTATGAAAAATGAACATTGGAAGTGAAATATCATGGAAAGGCTAATAGAGAATATTATAGATAGTTTAAAAATTCATTATCTATTATATATTTTAGATTGAATATATGAATAGTTAATGTTTTATTGTTTATATAATTAAAGAACCAGGTGATTCATGTGTGACATCCTAATATTTTTTAATTTAGATTCATTATTTTATATATTCTATAGCATGTTTCAAATGCAACATCAAGCATAAAAAATTGTTATATACAATTATTTAAATTTGACCATTATGACATATCCATTGGTTTGGTGTGCATGAATACGAATAACTATGTTATGAAATATATTTTTAAGTTTTTTCTTTAATAATATTAATAATCAATTTTATATTTATTATTAATTTGTTCTTAAATGAAGATAAAACCTTTTAAAGGTAAAACATATTTTTTTCAAAAAAATATTTATTTGTCTAAAAATGTATTTTGATCTTAATTAATTGAATTAATTAATATTTATGAATAATAATAAATAAATAATATGATTATATATCGAATTTAATGAATTAAAATTCATTTAATTATGTTTATTATACAATTAATGAGAATAATATTGTTTTTTCCATCAAAACAGGTTTCATAGCATTTTTTGAACAAATATAATATTTAATTTATTTCACTTTTATAATTTTAAATTGAAAAAATGGGATTAATTTTTTATATCATCATATCAAAATTTTCTTAGGGATATTGTTTTGATATTTTTTTAAAATGGTTGATTTTTGGGAGAATAGTAAGAATTCAAATATTATAGGTACTATAACTTTTATAAAATTATTATGATGTAAAAATAACTTAATAAATTTTTTAAACCATTGGATTGAAAAAATTAATTTTTTTAAAGGAGTTTAATAATGTATTTAAAAACATTATTTTGTATTTGGGAACCCAAGATTAGCTTTTATAAACATAAATTATATTTTATTAAAACTATTTTTGGGTTTTTTTCCTTTAATGGGGTGGATAAAAGGTTCCATTCAGTTTTTTCTTCATCCAAAACTATAAAAACCTTTATTTTTTTTATTATTTTACCAAAATTTTTTTGTAAATGAACTTCTTAGTTTATTACAAGATGAACTTATTTTTATGTTTAAATTGGGTATTTTTATGAAAACAATATTTCATACATTTTTTATTCTTAAATAAAATATAATTTTTACTACCTATTGATTTTACATATGATAAAACATATTCAAAATTTGGACTCATAATTTTTTTTTTTAGAATTCAATTATTATTTTTCTGTATATAAGTAAGTTATATGGTAAAAAATTGATGTTTTCATGGTTAAGTTTAAATTGGTTTGAAATGTAGTTTCATATGAAGATAAGGCTTAAAATGTCTCCAAAACTTTTATAAAAGTGTATTTTTGAGTTTTTTATGATCATATAACATATTTACTATGAATTTTGGGTACCTTGGTTCTACATGACCTTGAATAAGACCTTATATTAATTTAAAACATGGAATAATTATATTAGTGCTACTCCTATCACTTATAAAAGATAACCACTAATACTATCATATTTACACCTATTGATCAACTTATCCTGACCAATACCTAAAACAATCCCTTCCAAGTATTCTTATATATGACCTAGATTCAATGTTATACTCAAAATTCCAAAATATATGGATTAATGTGTATTCCAGAGGTGGTTATCCATATAAGAGGTCTAACTCTTAATCGAGAATTTTAATTTCATTTATTATTATACTAACTAAAAATATTATAAAAGCATGAAGATATAATAACATTAGTATCTAAAATATAATTAAATGTTATTATGTATATTTTACAACCATTATTCATCTTTTTTCCATCCTGTGGGGAACAAAAACATCTTTCACACATATGTATGGACTACCATATCCATGGTGTGATGGGTTTAGTTTTCCATCACCACCTATCATAGATGGTTATTATAATAGATTTATTGAATATATATGATATTAATTTTATAATTAATATTTTTTAATGATAATATATTACTTTCTTCCTTAACCATCTATTTTTTGGAAAATAAAAACATTGCTTGTGTGTATGTGTGGCCACTACCACCATGAAGCGATGTTATTTATTTTTGATCCCCTCCTATAATTTATGGTTATAAAATTTTATTTAATGTATAAAAATTATAAATATTTCATGAATAATTTTCTATTGATGATATAATCATGACCGCTTTTTTCCATGGTCTACCCACTAAATCTGTTTTGTGATTATGAACCGAACTTCCTTAGAATGTGTGACATGAACTCAACTGATTTAATAACTATATTATGCATGGTAATAAATGAAATAAAAGTTATAATAATAAGTTAATACACCTAAAAGTTTTTCTTAATAAATTATGAAATTAATTAATGTTTAAAATACATGAGTTAAATTTTTTATGTGGGAAGTCAAACTCGAGGTAAAATATTTTTCTTTAAAATCTAATTTATTTTTTTTAATGTTTTTCTTCTATTATCCTTTCATATTTACATTATTTGAAAAATTTCATGTATTTCATTAATATAATAAAACATATTTAAAAATTAATTTAAACCATATTTTACTTTTTTATAATGGTTTTAAAATAATACTTTTAAATATTTATAAATGAGTTATTTTGACATTTTTTCAAAATTGTGAAAGAAATATTTTATTTAATATATATGACATTAGTTTAATTACACACTTTCATAAGAATTATTTTTTAGGAATATTACTCTATAATATTTCATGGGTTTTTAATGAAAATATTATTTACCATTATTATAGAAAATTTTTATTTTAATATTTTCCAATGAAAAAGGATATTTCCATTAATTTAAATGTGAAACCAGAAAGTGACACTGAATTTGTGTCCAAAAGGATATTTTATGAGTTATTATTAATTAAACAGAATATTATATCTTTGTTATTTTTTTATCCTTGAACATTTTTTATGTTGACAGATGATCCAAATATAGTTATCTAATTTATTGGTTGATGATTTTTTTGTCCACAGAATATATGTTGGATTAACCATGCGGGTTATTCTATTTGTAAGAGTGATTGTAATAGTGAAATAAAGATATTATCCCAAGGTAACTTAGTGAATATTTTTTTCTTTTAAATTATTTTTCATGTAAGTAATTTTAGTTCATATGTTAATATATTTTTTTTATATTTAAAGGAAATGTTATTACCCTTTTGCAGGTGAAAATTATGTATTTCAATAAAATGTTTCCTTTAGTACCCAAGATTTCAAATAAACCCTATTGATAATTTTTTATCCTTTAATATTTCTTATGATACGTTTTTTGAACATATTTGGTTAATGAGTATTATTTCATAAGAAATAAAAAAAATATTTGAGCTCAAAGTTTATTATTAAATAAGGGAAAAATTATTATGGGATTACATGATTTTAAAAATAGAATAATTAGTTTCCTTATTTGTGTATCACTTACTGATATTTCTATGATCATATCCAGTTTTAAATTCTTTTTCAAAGGGCCTAATTATGAGTAATAAACTATATAAAGGTATACTATTCTACTATAGGTATTCAACTTTGAATAATCATATGGGTATTTAATGAATAAATCATTTAAATTTAATTATCCAAGTTTTGTGAAAAAATGCTTATTGTGTAGAAGTGTCAAATTTTTATTTTAAGGGTTTAATATAGATGTTTTTTCTTAATTATCTAAAACTCTAAACTAAAAATATCCTCAGAATATAATAAAGTGAAATTATTGTTAAAAATCCTGTAATTATGGGTTGTTTAAGATATGGTTTAATAGAGTTATTATAAAACAAATAGTATATATATCTTCAGAGGTTAAACAATAATCATATTTTTATAATTTAGGTGGTTAGGATACCATTATGGGTTTACAATTTTAAGTATGATCATACATTTAAATCTTAAGAACCCTTTTGAGGTTTTATGTGATGGGAGTACCTTGGGTGATATTTATTGAGTTTTAATAAATGTTTTAGGTATATGTAATTTTAATGTTTAACTTGTGTTATATTTAAAATATTATTGGGGGAATAATTATTTTATGTTTTGTGGATATAAGTTGAAAGTTATTGATAACCATTACGATAAATATGATATTTGATGTTGAGGTAATTATGGTTAATTGGGATAAAACAGTTGTTAATATTTCAGATCATATATTTATCATACATATAACCATGATATTGAAAAATGGTTTGATGATTATGTAATTAAAATATTTCTTTTAATAATTTCACTATATTGGGAATATTATATGATCAAGATAAATGATTTTTTTTTGAAAATATAGGATTTTATTTGAGTAATAACAGATGATTTTTTTAAGCATATATGATTTTATTATGGATTTATGGAGGTTCATAATTTTTATGGAAACTATATGTATATTTGGGATATTATATGATTATGGTATATATTTTAGTCATATATGACCTTATTATTGATTATATTTATTAGTGTATAATTTTAATATTGATCATGGAAGAATGTGATGTCAAATAATTATAATCTTTGGGAATCAATCATGCTCATACATGTTTTGAAGAGTTTTATGGTTGGCTATTTATGGAATGATTTAAGTTAAAATTTTGGTGTTATTATTGATATTTTATATATTAATGTGTGAGTTTTTATTCATATTAATCATTATATTATGTTATTTTAACCATTTTAGTTTTCTATAGTTTCTAAAGATAGAAAGAATAACTTTCAATCCTTTTATAGATCTTATGATCCTTTATAAGTTGAGTTTAGTGATTTAGGCCTGAAAATTTCATTTTGAATTTTCATTTCATGAAGTTAGATATGACATTGATGTGTAAATTTATTTAATAACAACCAATGGATGATGTTGAGATCACGAAATAAAAATAAAATAAGTAAATATATTCTCTTTTGTTCACTATCTTGATAGTAAAATAACCCCTCAACCATAGGAAAAGGATATTGAAATTAAAATTTTATTAATTTACCTTCATCTCTGGTGAATTGATTTTATTATTTTCCCCAACTAATTCATTGTTTTGTGTCCTTTAGCTTTCTCATGATCATGTTATCTATCACTACATATTGTTCCTTAGATGTCATTTGTATCCTTAATATTTTTATTTTTACTTCCCACTAATGATATCATTATTTGGAAACATTATTATGTGTTACTACAAGTTCCCTTTATATCTTCATTTTCCTATTTCCAAATGTATGTATTATCATCCCTTTTTATGATTCTTGTTTTAAATAGAGGTATTTCTAAATATTAAAAAGGTCTTCCATTTCATAGTTGTATGTTTTATCTCCCACTATGTGAAATTGATATTAAAAAAAATTAAACCATTTTTATCAGTGTTGAGAAAATTTTGATGAAAAAAATTCTATAATGGGGGTATAATGTAACACTAAAATATTTTGAATTTTTTTATTTATGTAATATATTCAATAGTGTGTGGAATATGTTATACTGAGCTTAAAACAAACCACGATATATTATTATTTAAATACAACCATTATGACCTAGCTACTGATTTGGTGGGTATGGATATGAATAAAGATATTATTAAATATATGTATCAAGAATTATTTAATAAAATTAATAATCAATTATACATTGATTATTAATTATTTTTATATGAAGATAAATCCATTTAAATGTAAAAAAAATATTTTTTATAAGACTATTTAAATGTGTAAAAAAGTATTTGGATCTTACTAGATTTAATAAACTTCATTTGATAAATTATTATGATTAAATATTTTTATTACATATCAAATTTAATTAATTAAAATTATTTTAATTATGGTTATTATAAAAGTAATGAGATAATGTATTTTGATGTTTTAGAATTACATTTTCTTCAAAAATAATTTTTTTGAATTGTTTATAATGATATTATAATTAATTTTTACCAATTTTATAAATTTAATTTGATTAAATGGACTTAAATTTTGATATCATCATATCAAATTATTATTCGTGTTGTTTTTTGTAATTTTTATGAAATTTATTATTTTGGTTGAATATCGCAAATACAAATTTTTTAAATACTATCCCTTTTATGACATTATTATGATGTATGAATGAATTAATAAAATTTAAACATTTTTATTGACCAAATATATGTTAAAGGTGTAAATTAATATATTTTATTCCATTATTTTTAATTTTAGCACCTATTCTTCATTTTTATGAACACAAAATTTATTTTATTCAAATTTAAAACTATTTTATGTCTTTTCAATTAATGGTATGGTTGGTAGAGTCAATTTAGTTTTGGATTGATAAAAAATAAAAAAAACCGTCCTTTTTTAATGTTTAACTAAAAAAATATTGTAAGTCAACTTCTATCCAGATTTCTATGTGAAATTATTTTTAATCTTAAATATTGTATTTTCTTAAAACTATTTTTCATTAATTTTTCATACTTACATTAAATGAATTTTTTTCAACCTATATATTTTAAATTTTATAAAATGGATTATAAATTATGACTTATTATCCATTTTTTATATGCCCCTTTTATTATTTTGAATATAATTAAGTTATTACGATAAAACGTTAAGTTGTCATTGTTAAAGTTAAATTAGGTTTAAAGGGGTTTTAACTAAAATATAAGGCTTAATATGTCTCTAACACGTGTCTATGTCTGATTGGTTGAGTTTATATATAACCTGAAAAATATTATATATGAATTTTTGGTTCATTGGTATCACTTTAACTTGAATAAAACATTATATTAATTTAAAATTTTGAATAATTACCAGTGTTTCACTCCTATAACATAAAAAGGGGAACCACTTATTCTCTATTAATCACACATATTGAGAAAGTTATCTGGAATAAGTCACATCCAAATAAATTACAAACCTCCAAAAACATAACCAATATGATTTCTAATCATCAAAAGACTAGCCTAGACAGATTAAGGTGTAATCAAAAAGTGGTTTTCTAATGATTAGGTATTACTCTTATGTGAGCATTTTCATTTAAGTTATTCTTCTACCTTACTAAAATATTATTAAATAATTATTATATAATAAAATAAGTATATATAATATAGTAAACTTTTATTTTTATTATGGTAAGTCACTAATTAATATTCTTTTCTATCCTACACGGAATGAAAAAATAATTTGTGCATATGTGTAAACTACTACCTTCACAAAGCAATGTGTTTCATTTTATATCACTGAATATCATGGATGGTTATTATGATGTATTTAATTAATATATATGAAATTAATGAAATAATAATTATTATTTAAATATAAAATAGTTTTTACATTATTACCCTTCCATTCATTGGAAAAATTAAAATTCCACTCGTGTGTTTGTGTGGATTATTTCCTCCATAAAGAGAAGTGCATAATTTTCATCTATGACTTCCAAATATGGGTTTTAATTTATATTTAATATATAAAAATGATAATAATTTGATTATTAATATTTTTATGATGATGGAACCATGAACCCTATGGAAATGGTCAACCCACTAAAGTTGTTTTGCAATTATGAAACGAATGTCCTGAAAACATCTGACATGAACTTAACTGATTTAATAACTATATTATGAAGGGTAATAAATGAAATAAAAGGGATGATAATCAGTTAATACACATGAAATAGGTTCTTAATAAATTATAAAATTAATTAAATTTTATTATACTAGAGATAAATTATGTATGTGGTGAGTTAGACTCGAGGTAGGGAGTTTTTCATTAAAACCTTATTTTATGTGTTTGAAAATTTTCCCCTATTTTTTCCCATATCCTTTTTCCTTAAAATGATTAAATATTTTATTAATATAACAAATTTTATGTTAAATTTAATTTTAAACCATATTTTTTTTCTTTATAATGTTTTTAAAAGAATAATTTCAAATGTTTTCAAAACGCTTTATTTTTGGCATATTTACAAGATTTTGAAAGGAATATTTTAAATAACATATATTGATTAAGAGTATTTTCCCACCATCGTGATCATTATTATTTATTATAATTACATTTTATTTTTTTAAAAATAAATTATAATTTCTCATTATTATATGAAATTTTATTTTTAATAATTTATAAAGGAAAAGTATATTTCTCTAAATATATACATAAATCCAAAAATGTGATTCTGCATATGTGTTAAAAAGGATATTTTTTTATGAAAATACAATATTCCATGTACTTTAAATAATTTTTGGTCCTTGAACATTTTTAATGACAATAGGGGATCCCAATATAGCTCTCCAATGCATTGGTTAATGATTCTGTTCCCTGGGGAATATATTTTCAAATAACTATATGGGTTAATCAATTTATAAATTTTCATGTAAAGTTCTTTGTTTAAAGTAATGTTTATACCTATTTTAATGGTGAAAAGTATTCTTTTAAGGAAATTTTTTTCATTACTACCCATATCTTACACATAACCCTCATGATTATGATTTAACCTTTAAGATTTATTATGAGATATTTTATGAAAATATTTTTTAAATAAAGCTTATTTAAGGAGTATTAAAGTGAATATATGAACATAAATTTTATTATGAAAAAAATTAAAATAATTATTATTGGATTACATGATTTTCAAAAAGTATTAATGTGTTTATTTTTTATCCCTTATTGGCTATTTTTTTCATTCCATGTTTTCAAATTCTTTTCATAGGCACTAAGGATGAGGTGTAAATAATAAAAAGATATAACCTTCCACTATGAGGATTCAACTTTAAATAATAAAAAACGTTTTTAATGAAATTTTAGTTTAAATTTTAGTATCTCGTTTTATTGGGAAAATGGATATTGAGTGGAATTTTCCATTCTGTATTTTAATGAATTGATATGTAAGTGTTTTTTATAATTCTCTAAAACATTAAACTATAAATATCCATAAAATTTATGAGATTATAAACCCTATTGTAAACCATGTAATTATTTATTTTCTATATTACTATATGTTATATTATGGGGATGTTTGATGATGAATGTACAAGTTTTCTAGAGCTTGAAAGTTCATTTAGTAAATAAGAACAAAACAATTACATGGTTTGATGTGTTTTGTCAGTTGTATTTTTTAATAAAATTCATTTCTTATACAAGGAAGTAAAAAATAGTTATGGTTGTCATCATGGTATTGATAATTGGGAAGACTAAATGTACAATGTATTTTTTCAAATCATAGTTTAGTAATAAATTATATAATATTTTTGAAATAATCAATTATATTAGAATTTAGAGGATCATATCATGGTTCTCATATATAAAAATAAATAATGAACAATTTTAGTGAAATATCATCTTGATTGTGGGAATTTTAATGTATTGATAAGTCTATATTTCTTGAATAAAATATATTTTTCAAGATATTGGTCATTTTTTAAATTATTTTTCTTAAAAACTTGAATTTTATCATGAATATTGTCATAGTATGTAGTCTTTTTATATAAGATATTTTTTTAATACTAAAGGAATTATGTTAACTAAGCTACATCATGTTTCTAATATCAACATAACATGGTTTGTTTTAGATATAAAAGTTCAAACAAGAAAAATGATAGTTTTTTTATAAAGAGATGGCTTTGACTAGACAAGGTTTATATGATCAAATTATTGATAAAGAAACCAAACATTCATTTATATCACCACCAAATTTTTTCCCTAGTTTAATATATTTTTATATTTGAACAAATTTTCAAATATAAAAACTTTTCAAAACCTATATAATATGTTTTAATTGAATTATTTGGATGATTTTGAAGACATTTTTATGATTAAAAAGAGGTCTCTCGCCTTGGTTTAAATATATATTAGAGAAAATCAATGATATTAATTTGAGATAAAATCCGGGATATATTTCATGTAAATATTTAAAATAAATTAACCATGTTTGAAATTTGAATATAGTGTAACTTTTACCCATAAGGAACATTGAATTGGTGGAAAAGGAAATAGAAAATATTGATTCACACTTTGTGGATATATCTTTGACCAAGATTTGTTATGTTAGTGGTGGAAAGTTATATATATTAATTTATATGGGTAAAATTTCTTACTAAAGTGGGAGATATATTTTATATTTATGATTAACATAAAATATTTGAGATCTATTCATGATGGAATATTTTACTAGATATTTTTAGAAATAATTTTAGATGATGAATTTAAGGGAATATATATATTTTACCATGACATGGTTTTCCATTGAAGAAATATTTATTGATAGAATCTCTATGTTGTTATGGGGATTCCACATGGCATGATAATTTGGAAAAATCATAACTCCTGAAGATATTTATTAATGTGTAATATAATCTATTTAATTGGTTAATAAAGAATAATAAAAAAGAGTGTACTATACATAATTTATATATCTGGTTCTTCTAAATATAGTCTTATTCATGGACGGTCATGGATATATCAAGTATTGTAAAGAGAGAATATGGATCTTAAAATATATAGTATACATAAAATGAACTGATGTAATATGGGTCCTTTATAGAGGAAGAAAATATTTATATAAAGTTAATTTTATGAAAATTAGATCAACTCTCATAATATAGTATTTCTCATGTCAGATTTTTCTAGAAAGGTAGATATTAGTGGATGAAAATGAAGCCCCAAATATAGATTTATTGTGATATCTACATTAGTTTTTTTTGTATATAATTTTCTAGAGGATTGTATATATATATCTTGTTTAATCATATTTAAAGTGGTAAGTAGTGATAAGAAGAGAGGGAGTAACCATTAGGAGGCAATAAACCATCCCTAAACCATCTTAAAGGGAGTGAAAAATGGTGAGTTGTGTCATGTTCTATACCTTTATCTTCCAAATAGTGGTTGCTGGTAGATTTTAGTACACCAAAACATCACCATGTATATGATCCTTGGATATAATCTAATACAGGTGAATTTGGTAATATCATTGTGTTCTTATCTGATTTAATTTTTTTATATTCTTTGCAAATTTAGTTTGTATTAATTTTATGGAAAGATAAAATTAAATTAGTTTTATATGGAATAAGAACAAGATCCAAAAATGGGTGAGGATTAGAGAGAAAGGTTTTAATTTCTTGTCCCCCTAATTATGTATACCGCATAGGGTGACTTGGTTATCTCATTATAAATATATGGTCCAAGTATTTAAAAAAACATTGGATAATGTTTTAAAAAGTTTAAATATCCATGTTGACGATCTATACAACAACTAATTAGAAAGGGGTTGAATCACAAGTTTTAATGAGTGGTAATTTTTTTCAAATTTTTTAAAATGTTTTAGATTATGAAAAATGTTTAAGAAATGTTTTGGACTCTAGTGAAAATATTTAATGATATATAAAGTGATTCAATTTTCTATAAATATGATGTAGATAAATTTTATTTTATCTCCCTAAAACAAGTCAAATCTCTCTAATTTCCCATAACTTATTTAATTTAATGTTTAAATGGTCATTTTGAATAGATAATAATACCTAAGAATAAATTGATTCATATATCCCATTGATGCCATTTTTGGTTGGAGTATTATCATTTACACATAGGGATATCTATAAAATTCATATTGAAGATCTTGACATGATAAAATTCACATAATTAAGAGGGCTGTTCTTCATTTATGTTATATTTAATTAAAAAAATTAATAGATTGTATTTCAAAATAGATTATTTTTGTTTATTTCCATTATATTAATACGTGTTTTTCCTTGTTAATGTCCAACATGATATGCTCATATGTAAGGATAAATGAAATATAATTACTTCATATAAACCAATCATTCTATATAGGATAATTGATAATGTATGAGTCATCATAAATGAGATATGTATATTCCATATCTCAAAGATTTACTCAATATCTTAGAGTAATTTATTATATCATTTTTTAAACTATCTATAAAAATATGTTTATTATACATGTGAATATGAATATATGAGTGTGGTTGATGGATATATCATCAAATACCTTTATAGTACGAATATAAATCTCATTTTCAAAAGTTTTCTATTTGTCTATGGTTATAAATTTGGAATTCATAATCATTTTTAACTCTTTATAGGCCCAAATTTTCACAAATATGGGTATATGATTGGGATTTATTTTTATACAATAGTTTGTTAAAAATTAGACTATTTGTGTGATATATTTTCTAAAAAAGCTTGAATATGTTTTAATAAGTAATTATAAAGTGAGATTAATTTTTTTTGAGGATTTAATTTGAGTGGTAAATTCAAATTTAAAATCATTAAAACATATCACGACCATCAATATAGGATATGCATCTACCCATGATATGAATGTGGTATATGTTATTATAGTACTACATATATGTTTCTTATTTTTATAGAAAAACATTTTTTCTTATTAATTATATTTTGATGATTAATTTATAATGTTTAACTTATTGGTGACTGAGTGAAGAGTTCAATAATATAAATGAAGGTCATGTTATGACATAAAATATATTATGGTCAAGTGTCGGAGGAATATTTATGAAATGTTAAAACTTCATAAGGATCCTTAATTTATGAATGATGGATTATAAAATGCATTCCATTTCTTAGTTTTTAGTAGATTCATATATAAATTACATTGTTCTGAAACTCTATTTATCCTTATTTACATCATTCCTATGATATTATAATATCATGGAGTAGTATAAGGACTTTGTAAAAGTGATTGGATATTCCATAGTTGCTGGGGTATTATTCCATCATTCATACTTAATTTTTCTATTATTATTTCATAATCCATATAAACACATATTCAAAGAAGAAATGAATAATAGGTATATACTATTTATTTTCTCCCATATTAATTAATTCTTATTCTAGATGATATAATTCAATGGTTTTATTATTTCCTTGAATCTGACATGTTTGTAATCTTTAAAACTCAACCAAAAATCTAATAATTATAATTTAAGTGGTTAAAAGAAACAATTATAAACAACCAAAGTTACAATGAATGGTTTAAAAACCATGATACACCTAAGATATGGATTAAAAGTCTAGTAATCATGATATAAAATTATATATAAATAATGAAAGTGAAAATACTCCCCATTTATTTTAAAAATCCAAAAAACAAAACCTTACATTATCATATACTTAAAAAACTAATCAAATAATAAATTCTCAATAATTTTAAAATTTAATATTTCTTCTAAATTTATATAATTTTTTATTGTTAAATAATAATATTTCATAAAAATTTTAAAGTTTTATAATAAAACCAACCCAACTATTTTTAAATGATTTTGGAAAAGTTCAAAAAAATAAAAAAAATATTTAAATCACAAAATATATTTAGTTTTCAAGAAATTATACCAATGTTTACCATGATACACTATATTCATTACCATTCTCAACACATCATAGTGAAAAACATATATCTAGAACTCTAAAAGTGAAAAAATAATACAATAGTTTTTTGAACTCATATTCTAACCAAAATTGAAATTAAATCATGGTTTCTTATATGGAGGTTTTATATTCCTATTTGTAGACTACATCTGATGTTTTAACCATGTAATCTTTAAAAATTACATTTAATTTACAAATACATTACATGTCCTCTCTTAATATCATTTTGTATTTCCTTAATAGATTTACTCAACTTGATACCCATTTTATAAGTATGAAATAACCTAACAACATTACATATTCATCCTAGGCTAGAAACTAGTGTCCGGGGATAAATTATAATCATTTCGAAATGGTTTTCCTGTAAACACTACTTAGAAAATTCATGAAGTATAAATAATTATAATAACTAAACATCCCAGAATAGATATTCCTCTATATATCCAAAGCGTAACCAAAGTAATATAATTCCAAGTGCATGAAAAAAAACCATCCAAGATGTATAGGAATGAAATTAAAAAAATTATATAAAGATAGCAAAAATATTCTAAGGATATCCAAACACCTTTATATGGTATATAAAAATCCAACATATATTAATCTTCCTCCATAACTCAACTTTAGTGACCTTAGTACAACACTACTAACTATATAAACTATTACTTTAACTATATTAATATATGTAAAAATTATTCTCAAACCATGTTTAGGTACGAAATAAATGACTAAAATAATAACAAATTAAATATCTATGAATAAGACACATAATTTCCCATCAAGGTGAAACCTAAGAAATATTATGATCAATCAAGTAAATTTCTTCTAAATATATATAAATTAAATCAAGTATTTATAAATAAAATTAAAAAATAAATCATTTAATTTATAAAACTGTTATTTTTAAGTGAAAATGAGGAAATCTACTACCTAACAAAAAAACAACTATATCCAAAATAAATTTCATTTGTGAAGCCATAAAGTTTCCACTCATCAAAGAAAAAGGAATCATAAAAACTAGTAAAAATATCATTATAAATAATGATCATTAAACAAAAAGGGTGACATTGATCTTTAATTATAAATGCCCATATAATGTGTTTTGTCACTTATTAAGCTATTGGATTCGACACCATTTATCTTAATATCGAATCTACCAACCTTAGTGTAGGGTTAATAATTATAACCCCTCCATCTAGAAAAGTTATCTATTATCCTAAGGGTATATTCGTAGTCCCTTAATATAACTAAATAATCTACCTATCAAAAAATTGGACAATTTCTCTTACTAATTCCATAAAAAGTAAAATTTCCAACCCTATAAACCTATTCGAGCATCTATAAAAAATAATATGATTCATTTAAAGACAGAAATTAAATCAAAATAATAATTTCCATGAATTTTATCATTAAGAAATTTATTGAAAACCATTGATGAGAGACCCATTTCTGATAAACAAATGGTGGAATATAATCAAACATTTTAAATTATGAAAAATAAAATCATTTCATTTTTTTTAAAAACCATTAGAAAATCAATTTTATAATAAATCAAAACCTATAATTTGATTAATATATTAGTGATTTACAAAAACTATATTTTAGATCCATTTTATCAAAATCTAAAAAAAATAAAAATTCAAATAAAATAAAATAAAAATTTATTTTAAAATAAATCAACAACATATAAATATATTCTGAAAAATAATTCAAAAAGTTTAAGGACACCCACCCTTAAGGTTTTTTTCTGATGATCAATGGTTTATGAAAATTGATGATATTGTATTGCCAACTGGCCAGATAAGATTTAACATTAAAACCCCAAAATCAATTTTAGATTCCCTGGCCTATAATAATAAAAAACTTATATTATTTTTTCTTAGAAATGGGAAGGTATAAAGCAAGTGAAAAAGAATATATATTTTTATTCCATTGATTTGAAGTCGATATGTACTAAAACATATGAAAAAATTAATTTTGAAGGTAAAATACCCAAATAAATCACCCATGGAGAGAACTAAAGGTTAACGTTTTCTTGATAGGATATTAAGTTATTATTTGTAAATGTGATAGTGTATATTAAAAACAAAATCATGATAATCATGGGTAATTAGAATATTCTACAAACTATACTTATTAACAATGTAGGAAAAGTTTTGAAATAGTAAAGAGAAAAAGTCATATTGTACTATTTTATTAATCTATGATCATTTAACCATTTAGATATATATTTAATATAGGTAGTTTATGTGAGTTGAAAAATATACAAATAAACCATAAAATTTGAAATTACTTGTAAATGAAAATTGTGATCAGGTTTCACAATTTCAAGCTCTAGTAACTTATCTATAAATAGTCTTAATTCATTTTTAAATTTATATTTTTGATCCAAAAATAAATAAAATTGAAATTATTACTCACTAAAAATAATTAAATCATTACATTTATTGTGGATACTGTTATTAATTATTAAAATTATTTATGGGAGGTTGATAGGTTTGTTAAAAATTATTGTTTTCTTATCATTATTTTTAGTACCTTGATGGTTAATAATTTTATGGGTGATTTTTCCTCCTCCTTGTATTTTTTATTTATGCCTTTTATTTTATTTCTATCATTGTTAATTAATAATGAATTTATAGATAAAATTTTATCTCCCAAGGTAAGAACAATCTCTAATATGAGTCAAAAATATTGTGTAAAATTTCACCTCACACATTTCACACAATATGTTGTATATTGAGGTCATAAGGATATTATTTAGTCTATTTGAAATAAATTAAACTACATTCATAGATCCTCAAATTTTGCTGTTAATGTTTTTTCATGAACATGAGAATTGTTCTACACTAATTAACATTAATCACCCTTCCACTATAGTAATTTCATAATATTTTTCCAAGGATATCTTGAGAATATTCATGATTTTTATTCATTATCCCTCCATCCATATAAAAATAAATGATAAATCCTTCAATGGTTTATAATTCATTATATTGTTTTTAATTATGTCCAATGTTCGAGTCCCAAGTGGTGGAACTTTTCCAAAAACTACTTATATCACTCTAAAATTTTATAAGTTGATTTACCATATTATTGTGTGAAATAACTAATGGTTACAAGTATTTATCCCAAAAACAACATAAAATGTATCTTAAGTATCTAGGTATTTATTTTGGATTATCATTAACAACTTTTTAGATCAATATTATACTAAAAATGAATGTTTTATCAACTATATAACATCATTAGAGACCTTATTGTGTAAAAATGCATCAAAGGATTCTAATATAATTAAATAAAATTTAATGTGGTTCTTCATGATTCATCACAAAAAATGAGACCATGTTTTAGATAACATATAGTATACTCATGTGTATTGAAATATTATTAACATGAACTAATGGTTTTACAATAACCATCCACGCCACTGATAAATGGAAATCTATAATCCATTAGAATATTTTTTCCATTCTCTAGATATGTTTAAATTTTATGAGGTTACTTCCCTATTAATGGGTGTTTCTATATAGTTGGTTTTGTATCACTATTACTTATCATCTATGACAAATGATAAATCAATAGATCTTAGGATCAAAATAAAACAAATAATAAATTTTTTAACCTTTTTATCAATTAGTTAGGGATGTGATCTTTTAATTGAGAGTCCTATAATGAAAAGTTGAAAACTTTTGATATAAATATAATTAAAATAATTTATAAAGGGTAGGATAAAAGAGTTATCTAATTAATAAATTGTTAATAATTTTTAGTTTAGCATAAGTTCCTTGGAAAGGGATGAAATTGTTTGAAATAAAATTATAGTTTTCATAAGACATGACCTAAGGGAATAGAGAAAATTTAATAACATATAATATGGTAATTTTCATATCAATGGTTAGAGAGTAAAAGGTAATAGCTAATAATCCTAATAAAATAAATAAATATAATGAAAAATATACATAAGATAAAGGGAAGAGCATTAAATTTCAATTTTATCTTCATATAAGTAAATATCATTCATTTTATAAATTCTTTGAAAGTAATAGTTTTGATATGGAAAAATAAGTTCTATTGGCATACCCAAATTTAAACAAGTCATTTCTAAACATAATTACATAAATGATTAATACAATTAAAATAATTTAACATTCATTAGGATAAAATCGTATTAGAAGGAACCAAATTAAAATATATTCAGAATTTCACATATTCTATTATTCATAGTTCCCTCTATTAATATGATTTTTGTTCAAATATTTTAAAATAAAAATGATAAATAAATCCTTAGTATGATACCATTATTTAAAATTTTATTACAAAGTTAATATGATTAAGAAACATTTTTTAGTCATATTTGTACTCAGAAATCACTTCCATTATCAACTCAAGATTAAAATGAATCTAATAATAAGTGGTATATAATTCATGAATATAAATTATGAAAAATGAAAACGAATACTAATTTCCAAAGTAAATGATGATGAACAAAAAATTAACTCTATTTATTAAATTCAAATGATAATTTAAAAATAAACTATACTTGGAAAATATTTTAAATCACATTGAAATATAACATGAAATATAAATTTAAATTTTTAAATTTTTTCTTAGAAAACGTATCAATGATCATGAATTAGTCTCATTGAATTCATAAGAAAGAAGAATATATATAAACTAATAAATTGTGGCGTTGCCTTCACTATGGAATATCCAAAGACTATTTCTCTTTATATCATATATGGGAGATATAAAATTCTTATATAAAATGGATGGATTATATTTCTTCAAATTCCCTATCTCTAGGACATGATACCCTATTATTTTTTTATACTTATATTCATAGTTTCCATATCTATAAAATGTATTCAAAATACCTCTATGGTTAAAATAACCTTAAAAAATAGTGCATCAACTTCCAATTTTCATCAAGAATCATAGTGGTTATTGTCCTTATGAAATTGATTTTATACATATATACTATGGAAAGCTAGTTTTCTACTTAGTTTCATCTAGCCTTGATTTTACTTCAACAGTAGATTATATATATTTTATTTTTATCTTCTTCTATATTGATACTAAATTTTTTTTAGTAAAACCACAAACATTATTTTTTGTATGATATAATTTATTCATTAACCTTTCACTGTATCTAGTAGAAACCATTATATATATTCTCATTAGGGAACGTTTTTTTAAACTTTCATATATTTTCATTAGCCTTCTCCAAAATCTCTTGAATAGTTTTCTTCCACTAAAAAATGGATATAATAAAATGTAATTAGAACATAGATAATTGTTCTTCAAAAATTCAAATCAATAGCATGTTTGCAATTCATGTATCATTATCCTTCACCAATTTTATGGTAAGTATTATATTATTGGTTAATATTAAATTAAAATTACTTACTTTCAACATTATTTATTAAAATTTTGTATTTACTGGTTTAATAATTAAATTATATGGTGTTTTCCTATATATTTTAGGATGATATAATAAAGAAACTATATTAGTATATTTTAGCACAATTTTGGTTATTGAATAATTATGATTAGGGTTTAGATAAATTAATGTGAAATAACTTATATAAAATATTAATGGGCTTATACAAGAGAATGTACATTTTTTGGAACTGATAGGGGGTTCATTTTATTTGTTGGAGTTATTATTACTTCATCAGAATATTGATAAATTCAATTAAATATTAAATGTCAAATACATATCTATTGGTAATCCACTAAATGGTTAAATCACTTTTATATTCATTGTGTACTTGGGGAACCCATTGGAATCTATTTATTTATATCCTATTTTTTCATGGAAATGTTAAGTTACTTTTATAGTTTTTCTTGGAACTTTAAAGTGTGATAAATTTTTGGTTTTTGAATTGATTTAGTTTATTTTTCACACATTTTTATTGAGACTTTTTCTCCATATAGTTTGGTTTATGTTTTATTTGTTTAAGGTGTTGTATTATATATTCTGTGTTATCATTCAATAATTATTATAATGTATTTACTTCTTTAATTATGATTGATAGATCCATAATGTGGACTAGTCATTTGATTCAAGTTCTTATCAGTAGATTTAATGCTTGATGGTATTTTTTTGAGGGTTTATGGTTTGTAGTTGATCTATGGATAGATATAAAATGGTAATTTGTTTTTATTATTTAGTGTTTTGATTTAGTATTTCATAATATTCTTAGTGAATTTTATATTTATCCGTAAGTATACCTATATTTCATATTTTCTCAAAGGATAATATTTGTTAGATTAGGGGTGTTTATATAAAT
The DNA here is from genome assembly GCA_963277665.1 of Viscum album. Taxonomy (NCBI): domain Eukaryota; kingdom Viridiplantae; phylum Streptophyta; class Magnoliopsida; order Santalales; family Viscaceae; genus Viscum; species Viscum album. The sequence continues at coordinate 1,401,659,530 of OY728166.1, read as the reverse complement.
AACATGTACACTCACTCCATTCTATTCATTGTATGTGGAGTATTTTTTTAGTGGGGTTTGATTTAAAATATTTACATTGTAGGGTTTCCCCCATTTATGTTTTACGACTTATTTAATGTGTGGAAATTATTTTCTAGTATCATTGTACCTTTGATATTTCAATCATGATAAGTGGTATTATGTGGTTTGAGAATACAATTTTCATTCCTTCCTCATGGTTTAATTGTATTATACATTATTAGACCACGATATATTGAAAATAAAATTATCATGTCAAGCACTTATAGGATTTCTACTTCAATTCATGCCTCAGTATAGGGTATTTTTGTTATTTCATTTGGTATACCATGATATATATTCAACATAAATTATGTTGGAATGTCCATAATAGAAATAATTATATATTGTGTGATTATATATATATATATATATATCTCTCTCCCTACCGGTGGTAAAAAAATTATTTTTCCTTATGTTAATGACCCTTGATATATGATTAAATATTGTTGGGGTTGATGGTGTATATCTAAAATTTTCTATCTCATAGGAGAAATATTAAAACTTATTATTGAATTTTTTATTATAGATTCATTTTTTAGGTAACCTATATATTGGTTCTTTTGGATCTATATATGATCTTCCCCATATACATCTCTTGAAATTTGAGGCTTTGGATTATAGATTTGTTGAAATTTTTTTGGTCAAATTATATTTTAGATATTATCTAATATTACAATAATAGATTTTATCATAATGATATAAGTGTTAAGGATGATAAAACTTAACCATGTTTCTTTCTTGTAATATTAAACTCTTCCAAGAGTTGGTTCTATTTAATTAAGGGTTAATGTAGATGGTGACATTTAGAGAAACATTATATGGCCTTAAGTATTCATTGGACACTACATAAGAGATTACTATCTTGTCTTGGAGATATTTATATTTAGTTTATTATTCCCCATGATGTTTAAGGGGTGATGTGGGTTTATATTGGTATAATTGTGGAGTCTAACTAATCATATATAATTGAGTTCATTTTTTAATGCCCATATATGACTACAATATGAATTCTTTCATAGATCATCAATAGTGGGGAGGTGAGTGGTGGGTATAGAGTCCGCACATCTCTGATCTAGGGGTTCATGGGTCAAATTTCGAACCAAAAATTTATATATGATTTTTATTGAATTATTTTAACATAATTGGAAACTTTATATATTTAGTACTATAGTCTATAAACCACTCTAAAAAATTGACTATTATAGTAATACACCTCTATAAAAAATGTATTTTATTATTTATATCATCCAATGGTAGGTGTTTCTTTATGATACTCGATTTATTTACAATAGATTTCTCAAATATAATGAATTTGTTTCCTCTTTATGGATGTAGGGATTTCTAGAACCATGTAAATACTAGGTTCATGTATTCTTTTACATGATATGTTTTTCGTTTTTTCTAGAACATTTTTTAATGATTCATTTTCTTAATTTTTTTCATAAATAACATTTATTGAAAATTTTGGATGAGGATAGTAGGTTATGAGTTATTTATAGTATAATATGTTATTTAACAAAACATCATCACCCACTAGATGATTTGTGATTGTACCCTATATCACGAGTCCTAATAAGTCCAAGATCCATTAAGTGGTCCCTCAGTTAGTTAGTTTTTAAGGTGGTTTGGTATATTTAAAATGATTTGGTCTTTGTATGAGTGGGTTGTGATCTAGAACCAAAATATGTGATTGGTTAATTAGGATTAATTCATGAGGGGTCATTTTGAGTTAATATTGGTGGGTATTATATATAAATATATATTTCATATAATTTGAAGATATATTTATTTTTTTGAGTTTTAAGGAAGGTTAAAAATGATTTTTGATATTACTCTTAGGGGTGTTATAAAAATCTAATCAATTAATAGGTTAAAAATACAGTAAAATGGAAACCTAGTTTTTTTAGAAGATGGGAATTCAAAATTAGTTATCACTTTTAGTTAAAAAATGGGAGGTGTTTCAAATTTGTCTGATTTTTAAAATAATGTAAATGAAATTTAAGAAATTGATTGAAAGAAATTTCATGAATTTTTATTGGGTTAGGATTGGTTAAAAAATTATAATTATATCATAGTATTTAAATAGTAGACTTTTCTTCTTGATATTATATTAATGAGGGGTTCCATAATCACTTCAACCCTCACCCTTGGTTGGTTGGTTTTAGTGAGACTAAACTTAACAAAAATATATACATAGTCTAACTTCCTTTATAATCATGAAAAATGGAATCTATGACACCATTATAGTAAACCAATATTATCTTACCCGTGCAATACCCGACCAAGTGTTGTGTTTCCTAAGAAACCCAAGATTATCAAACTTTTTCCACATATGATCCATCCATCACCAAGAAATACACCACTCAACATATTCTATTTCAACGTATATATAATATACTAATATGAGGGAGATGAATGGAAATTGATCATGGTATTATACCAGGATTGATTAAAATTTAATTGTAATCACAACTAAAATAATTAACATCCACTCCACACTATAATTAGTTAATAGAAAAAAGATATTTAATTCATTCATGTCTATAAATGAGGAATTAAAATTCATTTCCTTTAACTTCTTAAATCATAAAAGGTCATTACCCTTCATTCTATTGACAACACTGGTGATAGTGGAATAAAAGTAATTGTGGTAAATAAAAATACATAGTATAAAAGTTAGAAATAGATAAATAATAGCAATACAACATGAGTATAACTCGTGAACCGACTACACTAACCTTTATTCCTTTATTATATTTTATAGGATTTTAATCCACTACATATTTAGTAGCTAAATTATTTATAAAATCATTTCATCTATAATTTTGAAATATTTCCTTCTTATTTTAAATCTTGATCACTAGTTGAAATTTATTCTCCAAAAAAATTCATATCTTACCTCTTATTTATCTGTACTGGTTTTTAGTCATATGTTATTATTCATATTATTTCATAGAATACGCATAGATGATTGTTATGATTTTTCATGAATTTTAATATATATCCTTGAAGAAATAGTTTTATTAATAGGTAAACCATATCATTATTCCATGAAACACTCTTCACGTATGATTCTAGAAAAGGAATTATCCTTATGAAATAATGAATTCATTAATATAATGGATAAAATCATCCTTAAGAATTATGAAATATATTAAAGGATTGATTATTATTAAGGACTTCATCCTTATGGGTATTCATGCTTAATTATTCCGCTATTCTTACAGGAAGTCATGTTTACATGATCCTCTATACTTATAAGAATTTATACTTATAGTCATTTATTGGGATAAATTAAATTCAAATGGATAAAATTCTTAATCCAGTCATAGGAGTCCTAAATGAATCTCACATGTGAATCCTTAAAATCTGAGTATAGTTTTGGAAGATATTATTTTTCATTACATATCACACACATGTCTAGTCCAATTAATCTAGAACATACATGTGGAAATAAGGGATATCAAAGACAATTTTACTTTACTATTCCTTATATATATTCAACCATTTTCAAGGCTATAAATTCATGAGAATTCAGATTACTATAATTAAAATATTTTTCTAATATTAAAAGGTTTTATTCAGTAATGTATTCATAAATTTTGTTACACATGTTCAAATGTGATGAAATTTTGTGGGTGGACAGTAATAACATATCCAAATAATGTTACAAAAGTAAATTTTATAAGATTCACCATTTTTTATGAAAAATATGTGTACAAATTTGAAGTAAACACATGATTTCAAACTCATCACCCCTCCTTCCTATAAAAATATACCTCCACTTAATTACAAATAGTTACTCATTAATATGAGATAAGGGTGGGATTTTTTATATTAATAGTATTCTTTATTTTTAATATACAATATTTTATTTCTATTACTCTCATTCTTATTTTTCTATTTTATTTCTCCCTATATTAATCTCATCCCCATGAAATTGGAGAACTAACAATGGATTTTCTTTAAAGGGAGCGAGTGGGGTTTTACTAAGAGTTCTTGGGATATAATTATTCCCCTTTTTAGATTTTGGAAATCGTTAAACTAATTAGAGTATATAGTCTCTTCCTATTCCCTATTGTAAACATATTCTTCTTTTTTATCCTTATTCCTCTCATTCTTCATTATAATCTTTCATATGGTGGAGTAGCATTATGATGATAATGTGTGGTGAAGTAGTCTCCAACCCATTGTTTGAGAGTTTATTACCCTATATAAAAAATGAATAAGTGTGGGGTTATAAAATTTAAAATGGTTTGGTTTTCATTGATAGTTATCAATCTCAATATTGAATGTAATATTGAGAGTTATTTTAAAGAATGGTGATTTTCATCACTGTGAATTCACTAGAACAATAAATATCTTTCACTAAATTGTTTGTGTTTTCTTTTAATTTATTGTTTTTTCATTTAAATATTTTAATATATATTTATATTATTTACACTACCCACTATTTCAGTATATCATTTCATATTATATTGTGTAGTATCTTTTAATAATATATTTTTTAAAATATAAAATTAGTGAGTGTGTGTGTGTACTTCTCGAGAGATCGATCCCTAGGTGCACACTTAGGTAAGAAATTATTGATCATTGATCCATGAAAATCCCCATGAATAAAATTTACATGGTATTTTTTTAACCTTTTATGTAAATATATTTATGAAATCATTATTTAAATTATTATTTTTATTCATTTTCATTAGAATTAATATATTATTTTTACAATGAACCCACAAAGTATTATTACTCACCCTCCTATATTTACACATCCATTAAATTATTAATGTTATTTATTTATTGGTCTATGTTTTTGGGTTTGTTAGGTGTAGTAGATTATGTAGTACTATTGGGATACTTTACAAGATAGTATTATATATGGAGGTATGGATGACCCACACAAAATCAAAATCAATTTCAACGGGTTGGGTCAACATTTTAAAAGTTACATTTCTTAACCCTCAATACTTTAATATTACCCCATATTATAGTTTATATTTCATATTATATCAACCTAAAACATATAAAATCCATAATTATGAAACTATATAACCTCATTAATCATCAATTATTAGAATATAGAACTAAAATATTTATTAAAAACCACAAAAAAACTAAACTTGTCAACAATTATTCTTTAATAAAAACACAATGTTTTTAATTAAATTCAAATAACTTTTTTCCATAAATGTGACTTCATTTATTTATGAATAGAATTGAGTTGATTAGTTTAAATATCCTAATGTAATTGATGACCATCAAATAATATATAGTTTTTACAATCCTAATCCATTGAACTATTTATGAACAAAATAATATATTCAAATTGTGATACATTAATATCTAATCTTAAATGAAAATAAAGTATTAATGATACATTCATAACAAAAATACTCCTTTATCATAATGTTTTTTTATCCCTTAATAACTCATTTATCATACAATTGGTTACATAATATGATAATAAAATCAGTATCAATACAATACAAATTCAAAATAACTCACTACTAAGAAAATTCATTCATTTTATATGTACCTATTATCCTACTCTTAATTTACTATCTCTTAAGGTGAATAATCACTTATAACCAATTAAATAATCAATAAATAATGAACAACTAGTCTCATAGGATCTATAATACCTGAAATAAGAAGATTAAATCAAAGAAAGTATTCAAAAAATTATAGAAAATCACTTATTTTGAAATTTAAATATGATTATTCTATACCCAATTTCAAGATATTATAGAACTCTCTTGGAAGTTAAAAATGATAAAAAGACCCCATGTGAATTTAAAAAAATTATACTTCTAGATAAATCATGGTGTAATGCTAGCTATTAGACAAAAATTAGGGTATCTATAAAGATTATTCTATATTTTCTCTATCAAATTGTATTTATATTATTTTCAAATCCCATTCCTTTCACATTACAAATGGATAGTCCTAGTTTTGTTTTAATTTTTCGATACCATAAAAATTCATAAAAATTTATAACATTTCCCTCAAATTCATCCAAAATGATTTGAATTTTATATACCCATATAGAAATTATAACATAGTAACAATTAAAATATAATGGAATAATTTCCCCAATGTAGCTCTATTGATTTATACATTTTTGTTATGAATTGAAAACTTCTTTTTCACTTATGTTTAGTCTCATATGAAATCCATAATATAATGGTCACTCTATCATGAAATAATATGAAAATCCTCATTTCTTCATGCATAACCTCACTGGAGTATTGAAATCTATTCCTTTCCTCATCACATAATAAATCATCCTTCACGTACATATCACTTTTCATCATACATGAGGATTGTTGCATAATATATATACTTCATGACATAATTTTATTTCTTAATTTTCAGATATAATATTAAAGATAAGTACATCATAATTATTCACATTGAAAAATGTGTCCCACACACTTTTTCATGGAATCCATGATACAGTCCTCACTCAGATGACACAAGTTATGTGCAAAAAAAGTACCTCTTCGCATGAAAAAGATGAAAATGAGATCTCCATGTTTTTTCATGATTTATAAATCGTTAGGGTATATATTTTCTTTCAAAATATATCCCAATTCAGTAGTGTAGTGGTGATAACCTCCCATTTGGATTTCTCCATGTATTTCATCCATTTCTAACGAAAAGAATTTTAGAAATAATAAAGTCGATTTCTTAATGGTATTATAGACACTTTTTATCCTTTTAAAACGCTTTTTATGAAATATTCATATATTTAAGAGATTAGTTCTTTTTGTAAACTTCAATTTTACTAATAATTATCCTAAAATGTCCATACAATTCAATATTTATGGAAATTTAAGGATTTAAATAGTTTTTAAAAGAATATAGGATGTTTTCACTAAGGAAAACACCTTTTACTCCTTACTCTAGGCGTTCCATAATCTATTCACCTAGCCTCATGTGACCTACCATGCATGCATTGTCCTACATACATAGATCCATACTTGGTTTCTTGATGGGTTTACCACCTAGGGATGGGCACCTAGGCCGGTGGTTGTCTATAAGTGGATCCTTGACCCCATATTTTCAAAATAGAGAATAAGGGAGGAAGTATGAATTAAAAGACTTAAGACCAACTCCATGATTTAACCGAGTTCCATGCATGTGTCTTCAAATAAACTCTATAATACATTGGGTTCCCTACTATGTGTGCCATACTATGTGTTCCCAACTAATGCCATTTGTGCACCATGTTTATGCCTTGAAGCCACACCTGATCTCCTGAGGTTGTTATCACTCAATCCTTGGAACCTAGGTTTGGGATTCCCTATAAAAGTACCCCATGGTCTCTTATCTCAACATGAAGTATTTAAAAAGGATAGAGAGTATATGATTGAGTATTAAAGCTCTTGATCACAAAATAATCCATCCATATGCTAATTTTTGAATACAAACCTAAGGAGGAGAGATAAAAATTATCATCCATGAATTATTATTTAGATTTATCCCTTGGGAACTAAATACTTTATCACTAATGCCTAATCATAAAACACTAGGTTATCTATATCGGTTCCACTTTTCACAATCTTCATACCTAGGTTACAATTCATATAGGTCACCTACATACATTCCCAATCATCCATTTCATATACAGGGGTTCTTATTAACTCAGGTTGCTTACTTGGGCATCCATTCACCCAAATCACCTCCCTGGTTTCCAATTTTTCCAAGTCAGCTACCTAGATTTCTATTCACCCAGGTACCCTATCAGGACACCCATTTTCCCAGGTCAACTAAATGGGTTCCAATTCATCCATACTGTGGGGATTCATCCCCATAACCCCTAATCAAAATTAGTGGTGAAAGTGAAGGGACTATTCCATAGGCTCAATACCAATATCTATATCAGTAATCCCTATGAAAATCAATAGTCTCTCCATAATGTTTTTAGGGTGAGTCAAAAAAAATTCTAGTTTTGATAACTACAAACCCTACCTCAAATCAAGATACCCTTATTAGTTTCCATATATTTCTTGAGTTGAGATAATTTTCATGGTTTCCTTGTATACCTTTAGTTAAAAAAATCCTTTTTTTTCATAATATGCCTTGATACTAGACACTCCACTTTGTTTCCTTAAATTCCTTGATTTGAGACACTTCTCTTGGATACCGTATATACCTTGATTTTAGATAATCCTATTGATTTTTTCATAAACATTGATCCAATATACTCCTCTTTTATTCCATAAATTCCATGTGTTTAGAACCTGCCCATAGTTTCCAAAAAAAACACTTTTTTATATCCCACCTTCTAGAGTAAAATATAAAGGATTTCATGTGTGTAAGCCTCACACTTACCCATTATTGTTTACATGTCACCTAAAAGTCCCAATTGAAATAAATTAAATTATGTAGAATATAATCCATACTCAATGATGTTAAACTTCATGAATTGATCCTATCATGAGACATAAAATTATATAACTCAAACTATATGGGTTTTATTCATGTTCTAATAGAATACTTAAGACTCCTCGTAGAGGTTAAATCCCACCACTTTCACTATACCCTCTCCTCCTTGAGAGGTTTTATCTCCCAAACCTAAGCAGACTTCTTTTGTGATGAACATATGAAACCAACTATCTTATTTGATCGACATAATTTTATCTATGTAATGAGAAGATAATGAACCATCATTCCTTATGTGATGATCATAATATGAACAATCTCTTCTTTCTGTTTGTTATTAGCATAATATTCACTCATATCATAACATGAGGGGAGATAAATGGCTTCCCACATGGTATATATCCCCAATCATACTCTCTCTTGTCTAGTTAACAACCGACATGAGGAACATTAAAGGGATACTTATGTATAAGTCCCTAACAATCCATTACTAAGTTCCTTTCATTTAGTATCCTTAGTTTTGTAACATTAAAATAAATATCATATAGTCTAATTCACATGAATTTAAACTTCTAGGAAGTGGTCATGAAGGAATAGCCATAAAATGTACCACTATGGTCCTTGTAATGTGACCTTAAAAGGTATGGTGTATCATATAAGTGAATCCAAACTAGATGGGATAAATTATGTTCATATGTGTCACGAACCGAATCTGGTCGCCTTCAAAATCGGCACCCGACCCGGTCCATGGCAAGACCCGAAGGGCGTTCCCGATCCCCATAGGCTGGCACAAGTGCCTGGGTATCAGAAAATGATAATTGGGAATGATTTACCCGAGTTTATAAACATAAAACGACAAAAGAGTCCAATAAAACAAATCTGGATTTTTCAACTAAAACCGTCTTTTACAAAATTTCAGAACTGAAATACATAAGTTAAAACTATGTTTAAAGACCATTACAATGGTACATAACCAAATAAGGACAGCACAAGAACCTCCACAAGGAAAGAGGCACCGCCCTCACGCTATCTCCACGACACTGCATCCCAATGGACAACTAAAAACCTGAATCAATGGCATAAATCTTGTACCCAAACCTGTGACATAAAATAAGCAAATCTACTTACACCCAAAGGTGTAAGTAGGGTGTGAGAGAAAGCCCAGTAGGATACCACCACTAATATATTCCATGTGATAAACATTTAATGGCGAAAATCCTGCAAGTTTTCAAAGACATGAGATGCTAGTTAAAATTTCTAAAAGATGCAACATTAAATAAAAACAGTTTTCAGGTGGGCTAATTTAAAGAATAAAAACATTTAAAATAAATACCATAGATACTGAATTTTCCAGCCTCTCATACCGTATACCGATGGTAAGAACAAAGTATCCAGTGAGCACAATCAATGGGAAATAACCCCTAGGCACTAGCTAGCTGTGGGTCCCAGGTACCTCGTATCTCGGTGAGAGTAACCATCACAAATATCCATTCTCGTGCATGAGCCACTAGTAGGGAACATACTCATAACCTAGTGGTCCCCAATCATCATCATCATAGTTTAGTTAGAGTTGTAAGCGTCAATCTTGCTAAGTAAAACTGAGGCCAAACCCCACGGATTCACTAGCATACTAGTACACTTCCACCCACCTAGATACCCGGGTTTTCCCTTTGTGCTCAAACAAGTTCAGAAATCCATGAAGTATATTTTTCACATGAAAATATCACTTCCACATCACAAATTAACCAAACAGCCCCATGCACATCACGCAAGTCAAAAATTCCACTTTTCATTCAAATTCATTTTGAAATCAAACTCACTCCAAATTGCCTACAACACTTTTCACATTTCTTTATCACTTCCACAAATCCATTAAACAATTTTATAAAACCATTACAAGATATTAAACTCACATAACATCCCACACACATGTCACACAATACCCTTCTCACCTTCACAATTCATTTTATAAATAAACTCACATGAAATATCACACACCCGTGTTTCGCACACAAAACACAATTTAGTAAAACATTTCGACAATTTATAAAAAATTATAAAAATGTTTAACATCTCAAATCACCACTTTACCATTCAAAAACCCACATTAGGTGAACACACTCACCCAAACAGTACATATACACCCTTTCCCAACTTTGTTTAACCAAATAAAACATTTGCAATTTTTATAAAACAAACCCAAGAGGTATAACCATTGTTTGCACACTAAACCCATTTCAAACCCCTCATTTAAAAGCAAAATCATACCAATACCAATCCAAAACAGAATTTTTCAGCCCTAAAACAATTATTAAACCACCCCCAAATGTTATAAAAATACATCAAATAATACCACAAATATACACATGAAAAACACAAGTTTTCATAAATCATCTTCAAGAAGTACAACAGGTTTTTACACCTTAAACTCATTAAAAAAAACCTACTTTCAAGGCCAACATGACAATAAGGAATTAACAAACCAGAATTGGCATCCCCTTTCAAGACTAGTAAATCACTTTCATATGTTATAAACTAAACCCAATCATTACCCCAAGAGTCACACATGAAAAGTACCCAATTTCAAGCTATAATGCAACCAAAAATTAAATGTTTAACCAAATCCATCAAAACTGTTTTCACAGCACATAAAAGAGATTATAAACATGATAAATTAATAATCCATGCAAGCTAACTCATCATAAAATGGCTACACATGGAATCACCTACCCTTTTGAGTCGAAACCCTCAAAACTTGGTGCGAAACCTTAAGCGCACCACCGTTGCACCAAAAGGAATATAAATCCAGAACTAAACCACAATAATTTACCGAAAAGACACCAAATCAGACATTAGCGTCAAACCCCAACTTCTGGACACGAGGAACTTCAAGAAAAAGGAAATAAAACTAAAAGAGGATGGAAGGAACCAAGAAGGAATTCCATTACTTGAAATATCTTGAAGGAATCGGCCCCAATCCACCAAATAATGAATCACCAAGTACCCAAACCTGGTATGGAGGTTCGAAGGATTCATATTAGGTCATGTGGGGACTGAAATGGAGGAAAAAGGATGAAAAATGAAGGAGTTATGAAAGGATCAATTTACCTCTCCAAATCTTCCCGATTTTAGAAACCCTAATACGTTCAGTACTAAATCACGATGAAGAAGAGCTCCAAAGAGGGGAGAGAGTGGTTGGGCGTGCGGCTGGGTTCAAGGCGCGCATTTGAGGCTTTGAATAACCGAAAAATACTTAAAAATGAATAAGTTATTAATTAATCAAATTTTATTTTTAAAACTGGAATTGGGCTTTCGGGTAGGCCCAATCCATTAAATAAGAACCAACATAAACCTTGGTTATGGATTTCCAAAGGCTACAAATTTTAATTGTGGTGTTAATATATCAAGGGAGGAAATTTAGGATTTGGAATGAGTGAAACATATTAAAAAATGAAAAATTTATAAAAGAAATAAAATTTATTTTTAAATCTGGAATTGGGTTCACGGTTTGGCCCAATTCATGAAAACTCACATATTCTCCATAAAACCATTGGAAACCCCTAAAACAAAGAATTAATGGAAATTAAAATAAAAATAAATTTAAAATAATCTATGTATGTGAAAATTCTCCCCACCATGAAAACTTTCCGCCCCGGAAAGTCACAGCAAGTCCAAAGTAACAACCAAACCCAAATGAGAAACCAAGAGGTACTCCCTTGTCAGGTTTCTCCCCCAAAGGCCAAAACACCTCCAGTGATCAATTAATGAAGGATTACTCTCACAAAAAAAACATACACCACTTTAATGAAATAATACATCACATTCATAATTGATCCCAAAATAAAACTCCTCAAACACTATCCGAACAAGACTCAAGCAATTCACCCAAACGAACAATAACATTGAACAAGGTTACACTTACCTTACTTTAACTAATACATTGGGCACTCTCCAGTCCCAAAGTTTACCCAAGGAAGATTTAAGTAGTTAGATATCTCCAAATTTTATTACCTACTTCCCATACAATACCAAGGAAAAACATGAGTTACTTGTATGAAGAGACACAAATGGGCTCCCCACCATAAGAGACAACTTAATTTTTTTTTCCCGAGATAGAATCCAGACACTAATAGGGGAAGGCCCAAATAGACTCCCTAGTACAAGGGGTATACATCAATTATAAATTTACAAAATAATATGCACGATACCCATGGTGGGTCTTCCCACCACAAGAACCAACCATCTTAACCGACCGGCATGGGCCGACACGAAAAGACCCCAAAATTAAGAAGTTGGGACGGTCACACGGTTAGTCTGCACAGTTTGAGAAACTGTGCGATAACTATGTGGATCCTTATATCTGCATGGTTATTTTTTTTGTTCATGGTTAGAACTAACCATGTGAAAACCGTGTGCTCAACTTGTCTAGCCAAATTTCCAACCATTCTCCAAAGACTCAATGGAAACCAAAGGGGGCGGGAATAACATTGTCTGATGACATGGGTACAAAACCCTACACCTATTTCCACCGAACGGGAACAACAGAAGAAATATGATGACACCATAGGTTTAAACTCTTCCTATCTTTCATAATGAGGATAGGACTTTGTACAAGGTTTTAAACGACACTGGGGTTTCCCCTGACTACGCGCCAGCTTCTCTCCGAGACCTATGACTGGAGCTCAAAATATTGAAGCATCTTCGGCCACGCAGTTTGGCTGTTGAAACCCCTATGTGGAACTTCTTCTTTCGGTGCCACAAACAACTACACCGCATACCCTGATGGGTTTATCAAGACATAACACACTCCGTAACTCACTTTACCAAAACCAGACATTTCACTGAAACAAGGGATCAGAATAAGCACACACATCACACCTTTTTTCTTTGGGTGAGAAACAACAGAAGGGTAGGACACGTATAAACATCATCCTCTAATATAGAAGATTTGATGTTTTTCCCAAGGGATCCATACTCCCAACATAACATAGAACCTAGGAGGATTGTGTGACCTTGACCTTTACAGTAAAAAGATCAGACAACATCATAATGTGTCACCGAACATGACCCTTGTGATTGATAGAAACAATACATGGAACATGACCATATTCCAAGTCCCTAAACAATAGACAAGTCCAAAAAGTGGACACAATATCCTATCAGGACTAAAATCTCAAAATTGGTGGTTTAATAATAACTCTTGCTTCAAGGAAACTATGAAGAACCCAGAGGCCCTCTTAGACACCATCATGACACTCATCCACACTAACAACCAAAGAACACTTCCACCTTCGATGAATCATGAAACTTAAGAAACCAAGGCCTCTTTCAACCTTCCACAATAACTATCCCACTACAAGAGGATCTACAAATCAACTAAATGAATGGTTGTAGACTTAATCAACAATGATCTATAAAATATTCCTTATATTGATCAACTAGAGGATTTTCCAATGGAGAAACAATACGGGTTGCACTTCAGTTGTGCACTAACCCTAAATGGGGGCATACCTTATCCAACGGGAGAACCCAAGGACCCAACCAAGATGGCCCATTGGTAAAAAAACAATAAACCAGATCCAAACACATGAAGGTAACCACCATAAAGGTGTCCCGAAACATATCTCAGAGGAGACTACTAACCGGTCCTTCTACCTAGCTTACCGACCAAACATAATCCCAAAACACAGTTCAAATAGGAGGGGTTATTGGACTAAAAAAACATCCCACAAAAACAACATCTTTAAAGACCCATAATACAAACCATCCCAAAACTATTCATCAAGACATCATGTTTTTCTTTAAAACCATTCCTTTGAAAACAAGCGGTTCAGCGGTAAGAGTATCGACCAATGGTACCCCATGGGCCTCACACATGCATGTTTTTGTGCCACACCAGATACCCACCTCATATCCGTCCCAGCACTCATCCAGTCGTGCCATCAACCATCCATCATCCCATATAACCCCATGCATGTGGTCACTAATGTAAATACCAAAGGTTAAAACAAAAATTCTTTCCACTTTTCAAAACCAAAATGGTCAACCAACGCATCCTTTTTTTTTCTCATAATCGCTAACCACGAGATCAAAATCCCCACTCACATCTTAAAAAAAAATTCAGAAAGTCACAACCATTTAGAAAATAACTCACATTCAAGATATTCACATCAATTTCACAATATCTCATCCCATTAAAACACACTCATATTGTTTAGAAAACTCTATTGGAAACACTTTTCAAAACCAACTTCAATATAGTTTCTACGTTCAAAAGAGGTGTAATCACACCATTTTCTATTTCAAAATAATTCTGAATATTCAGTTCCAAAATTTCATAAATCATACCATTCCATCTTTATTTGAAAATCATTTCACAAAAACATTACACTTCTTAAAACCAAGTCACTTTAAAACCAAAGTTCTAAGATTTCAAAACTAAAGAACACAAGACAATGCGAGAGGAAACTAGTTTCAGTGGGTGACTTGGACATATGGTTGGCGGCCATATTCCAATCACTTCACTGTCACAGAGAGTGTTCTAGGGAATATCCCCAGCTCCACATGGCTTGCCAGACCCTGCGAGCTCATTGAGACCATTAACCCAACTCTCTTTTCATTTCCCCTAATCATCATCAAACCAAGAAAACCAAAAGACATAGACAAATCCCAACTTCCCCTGGCGACTTGAATCCTGAAATGATGTGTGGTGATCCAGCACACTACCCATAACCAGAATTCCATGTCCCAACAATCATAACTCTATACTATCTCGACTATTTCCCAAATAACATGAATCAAATTGAGCGAACCTCCTTTGATACCATTTTGTCACGAACCGAATCTGGTCGCCTTCAAAATCAGCACCCGACCCGGTCCATGGAAAGACCCGAAGGGCATTCCCGATCCCCATGGGCTGGCACAACTGCCTGGGTATCAGAAAATGATAATTGGGAACGATTTACCCGAGTTTATAAACATAAAACGACAAAAGAGTCCAATAAAACAAATCTGGAATTTTTAACTAAAACCGTCTTTTACAAAATTTCAGAACAGAAATACATAAGTTAAAACTATGTTTAAAGACCATTACAATAGTACATAACCAAATAAGGACAGCCCAAGAACCTCCACAAGGAACGAGGCATCGCCCTCACGCTATCTCCACAACACTGCATCCCAATGGACAACTAAAAACCTGAATCAATGGCATAAATCCTGTACCCAAACCTGTGACATAAAATAAGAAAATCTACTTACACCCAAAGGTGTAAGTAGGGTTGAGCGAAAGCCCAGTAGGGTACCACCACTAATAGATTCCATGTGATAAACATTTAATGGCGAAAAACATGCAAGTTTTCAAAGACATGAGATGCTAGTTAAAATTTCTAAAAGATGCAACATTAAATAAAAAAAGTTTTCAGGTTGGCTAATTTAAAGAATAAAAACATTTAAAATAAATACCATAGATACTGAATTTTCCAGCCTCTCATACTATATACCAACGGTAAGAACAAAGTATCCAGTGAGCACAATCAATGGGAAATAACCCCTAGGCACTAGCTAGTTGTGGGTCCCAGGTACCTCGTATCTCGGTGAGAGTAACCATCACAAATATCCATTCTCGTGCATGATCCACTAGTAGGGAATATACCCATAACCTAGTGGTCCCCAATCATCATCATCATAGTTTAGTTAGAGTTGTAAGTGTCAATCTTGCTAAGTGAAACTGAGGCCAAACCCCACGGATTCACTAGCATACTAGTACACATCCACCCACCTAGATACCCAGGTTTTCCCTTTGTGATCAAACAAGTTCAGCAATCCATGAAGTATAGTTTTCACATGAAAATATCACTTCCACATCACAAATTAACCAAACAGCCCCATGCACATCACGCAAGTCAAAAATTCAACTTTTCATTCAAATTCATTTTGAAATCAAACTCACTCCAAATTGCCTACAACACTTTTCACATTTCTTTATCACTTCCACAAATCCATTAAAAAATTTTATAAAACCATTACAAGATATTAAACTCACATAACATCCCACACACATGTCACACATACCCTTCTCACCTTCACAATTCATTTTATAAATAAACTCACATGAAATATCCCACACTCGTGTTTCACACACAAAACACAATTTAGTAAAACATTTCGACAATTTATAAAAATGTTTAACATCTCAAATCACCACTTTACCATTCAAAAACCCACATTAGGTGAACACACTCACCCAAACAGTACATATACACCCTTTCCCAACTTTGTTTAACCAAATAAAACATTTTCAATTTTTATAAAACAAACCCAAGAGGTATAACCATTGTTTTCACACTAAACCCATTTCAAACCCCTCATTTAAAAGCAAAATCATACCAATACCAATCCAAAACAGAATTCTTCAGCCCTAAAACAATTATTAAACCACCCCCAAATGTTATAAAAATAGATCAAATAATACCACAAAGATACACATGAAAAACAAACGTTTTCATAAATCATCTTCAAGAAGTACAACAGGTTTTTACACCTTAAACTCATTAAAAAAACCTACTTTCAAGGACAACATGACAATAAGGAATTAACAAACCAGAATTGGCATCCCCTTTCAAGACTAATAAATCACTTTCATATGTTATAAACTAAACCCAAACATTACCCCAAGAGTCACACATGAAAAGTACCCAATTTCAAGCTATAATGCAACTAAAAATTAAATGTTTAACCAAATCCATCAAAACTGTTTTCACAGCACATAAAACAGATTATAAACATGGTAAATTAATAATCCATGCAAGCTAACTCATCATAAAATGGCTACACATGGAATCACCTACCCTTTTGAGTCGAAACCCTCAAAACTTTGTGCGAAACCTTAAGCGCACCACCGTTGCACCAAAAGGAATATAAATCCAGACCTAAACACCAATAATTTACCCAAAAGACACCAAATCAGACATTAGGGTCGAACCCCAACTTCTGGACATGAGGAACTTCAAGAAAAATGAAATAAAACTAAAAGAGGATGGAAGGAACCAAGAAGGAATTCCCTTACTTGAAATATCTTGAAGGAATCGGCCCCAATCCACCAAATAATGAATCACCAAGTACCCAAACCTGGTATGGAGGTTCGAAGGATTCATATTAGGTCATGTGGGGACTGAAATGGGGGAAAACGGATGAAAAATGAAGGAGTTATGAAAGGATCAATTTACATCTCCAAATCTGCCCTATTTTAGAAACCCTAATACGTTCAGTACTAAATCATGATGAAGAAGAGCTCCAAAGAGGGGAGAGAGATGTTGGGAGTGCGGATGGGTTCAAGGAGCTCATTTGAGGCTTTGAATAACCGAAAAATACTTAAAAATGAATAAGTTACTAATTAATCAAATTTTATTTTTAAAACTGGAATTGCGCTTTCGGGCAGGCCCAATCCCTTAAATAAGAACCAACATAAACCTTGGTTATGGATTTACAAAGGCTCCAAATTTTAATTGTGGTGTTAATATATCAGGGGAGGACATTTAGGAGTTGTAATGAGTGAAACATATTAAAAAATGAAAAATTTATAAAAGAAATAAAATTTATTTTTAAATCTGGAATTGGGTTCACGGTTTGGCCCAATTCATGAAAACTCACATATTCTCCATAAAACCTTTGGAAACCCCCAAAACAAAGAATTAATGGAAATTAAAATAAAAATAAATTTAAAATAATCTATGTATTTGACAATATGGATGTGAATAAAGTATCTTAAATAGGCCAAATCCTAACATTAAAACACCACATTCCTCTATTCAAAGGATCCCCACACTACCCTGGATAAAGATAAACTCTAGAGTGCCTACCTATATGGATATAAATTATAAGGTGACCAAATACTTTGATATAATGAGTGGATATATAATCCCAACATTTAGTTTCCCCTTAAATTAATTTTATCAATCAATCAATTTTTTAAGGGTAAATTGTATTATTATTAAGAAGGATTTACGAGCATTCCTTTAATTTAAAAGAGTTTTTCAAACTATTTAACAAAAACATTAGTGGATGATCAAACATACCATCCTATAAAAAAATGAACAACCCAAAGGGTATTTGGTATTTCCCAATGACTACTTACCATTGAATAGTAGGTCCTCACGAACTTAAAAAAAATGGGATCCAGTGTTTTTAAAAAACATAAATGAAATATATTATGTCATTATCTTTATTCAAAACATAAAACATTTTCCAAACTTATCTAAATTATTCAAAAATAAAAAATCTACAAAAAATAGTGAAAACATATATAATTAAGAAATATTAAGTATATTTATCTTTCAAATTCATAATATGGTAATATATATTAATTAGTGTTAAGAAATCACATCCCACCAAAACCAATATTTTCTCCTAAGAAAAATCCCAATATCCATCATAGAGAAAACATAATTTGGTAGGGGAAACCTATCATTCACCCATTATAATATATATAATTTTATACCTATAAGTTTAAAAATCACAAAACACATCCAATTTAATATTGTAGATCATTATTTATTTATGACCTTAATTCCTAATTCCTTTTTTCTTTCTCTAACATCATTCAACATTTTATCAGTATTCAAAATTAATTATTATCTAACATACCATAAAATTGTATCTCTTAACATTCAAGGATCATTTAAATAGTTTTTTATATAAAACATAAGTACACATATTCTATCCATAGGCCTATACATTTTTAAAATGTCTAATATCAAATTGAAAATTACATTAATGATAAGTACTTACAACATTGTCAACTCTGAGTATAAGGGTTGGTAGGTATTGGTGACAATATTATAAATCCTAAAATAAAAATCTTATTTCTTAAGTATATGCATGATCTGTAAAATTAAATTAAATAAAAATACCTCTTTCATTCCCATTTTTTAAATTATATCATCTATCATAACTTCTTTTTCTTCTTATTTTCTAAATCATTGGATTAAAAGTAAAATAATGAGAAACAATAGGTAATTTTCCCTCCCTTATTTACATTTTTATATTTATCTAATTTTTGGAGGGTATATATGAAATTATAATACAAGATAAATTGTAAACCACTTCCCCAAAACTAATTATAAATTTTTATATTCTTCATTTTCATTAATCATAATCCAAATAAACAACCTGGTATCAACTACCTCCCCAACACTTATGTAAATATGCTTCTCAAAATATACTAATATTATGTTATAAGAAAAAATTAGGCTTGTAATTTGGCCCTCCTATAAGGTTATCTGTGGTATCTAAGGATTAAGGAACATATAAATCGAAGGGTCCTCTCAAATATTTAGTGGTTAAAACGGTTTAAATATGGGCTCATTCATTTTATTTTAATTTCACTTCTATAGTTTCAGTAAAAAATAATGTATGTTATATTAGTATGAATTTCCTAGGATTCACTCTTGAAAAATGATATGATAATGAACATCCCAATGAGGTTTATAATAACTCTCAAGAATAGAAATTAAAACATTAGTTTACCAGTCATAGAATAGATAAAATAATAAGTCAACAAGTATAAATATACAATAATTAAAGACAAAAATAGAGATAATATCAATATACATTTAATAAAAAGTCAAAAATATAATGAGAATAAAAAAATTTAACAATTTTATTCACTAACATAAACTTACATTATCATGATGAATTTATTTTTTTTATAAAGGAAATATATTTCTTCTGAAGTGTTGATACATCCTAGATTAATAAGGAAAAAATAGTTGTGTTTAAATATCGCTCCCCAAGACTTAAATTAAAAAATTATCCAATTATTTTTTTAAGGTTGAATAGTTAAAAAAATATTAAATGAAATGAATAAAATTAATATCTATAAAATATTTGAAATAAATAAGAATGTGATTCCATATTTAAATAGGCCTTTATTCCTTGATCCTTGTATATAGATAATTAATCTTCATTTATATTATTTTTAATGTATTATATTTTTAGTGAATTAAGTACAATTCCAAATTTTTAAATTTTATTCTAAGGAAATAAATAAATAATCATAGTATAAAATAAGGTATCAATAATATTCAATAATAAAATACAACTTGAAATCCTTACGGATCTCATATAGTTCAGCATTGTAGTACAAGTGAAGATATGAGATCAAAATAAAATAAAAACTAAATTAGTGATCAGTATTAAGGGTAAACAAACCCATAATTTAGTATAAAATATGAAAGATTATGGTGTTATAATAAATATTATATTCTACCCTTTCATCCCTATTATATTCCTCCTCACTCTATAAATGTATTTCTAATAGGATCAAGGGATACTCTGCCAATGATTTCTCTCCCATAATCATAAATCATATGAAAATATACGAAAATTTTGATATTAATCCTTAATAGAAGGATACTACTGGGGATAAGGTTCTTTAGGGGATGGATCAATTTTCCTCTCAATGAATATGATAGTAACATTATCATGAGAGGCATATTTGGGTAAATTATCCAGCTAAACAATTATTGTAGGGGTTGTGGTGGCTATCTCTAGAATGGGTCTTGTCTCAATAGACTCATTAATGCACTAATAATGTATGGTAGTACTAGTATAGTTATCCTCCAATTTCACTTTCCCATTAATCAATAGGGTAGACATATGTGTCATTATTATATAAATAAAGGTATCCTCATTTGGAATTCCTTAATTTCCCCTTCCCTTTTCATTACATCTTCCCTAAATCATTAGGCCTCAAAAATAATAAGGCTATAGTTGGATAAAATAAAGATTTAATCATTACTTAAATAGCCCCTATAGACAGTTAATGGTGAGGTGGATCATATAATATAAAGGTTCATGGTAGTATTGAATGAGTAACCTTTAAATAACGTAAGGTAGTTAAAAGTGTGATGTTGAAATGAAATGGGATAGGGTTATATAAGAAGGGTGAGGCTCTAGGGATAATGGTGGCCTGGGTGTCAAATTGTTAGGTGGTATGGGGGTGGGTTGAATAAGATCCCTAATTTATCACAAATCATAGTTTGAAATATCATGATATACACAGGGGTTTCCTCCACAAATCAATACTTCTCGTACCTATGTATTTAAGGTGTTTAACTGACATGTGTTGGAATTAGCCTTGGCTTTTAATGTCAGTGTGGGTCAAGGGTGATTGGTGGAAGAGTAATATCCCTCTTTATCTTTATCCTCCACCTTGGTAATGTCATAAATATAATAATAAACATAGATATTTCCCTACTTTTGGAGAATCATTTTCTTTTT
Organism: Viscum album; assembly: GCA_963277665.1. Taxonomy (NCBI): domain Eukaryota; kingdom Viridiplantae; phylum Streptophyta; class Magnoliopsida; order Santalales; family Viscaceae; genus Viscum; species Viscum album. The sequence continues at coordinate 1,401,637,801 of OY728166.1, read as the reverse complement.
TAAAAGAGTTAAATAAATGAAATAAAACTCACCCAATGAGGTTAGTGGAAAATAATTTTTGAAATATATATATTTTTTCAAGTAGATAAGTAAGTTTCCATCGATGGTCATTACTTTATATATATTTATAAAGACATTATATTAGTGGGAAAATAGTATCCTGAATTCAATTGTTGTCCTGTGATAATGGAATTCAATATCAAGTCATCAATTTACTACACACTACTATGGATATCACCATTATCCCACCAAAAATATTTAATCACTTGATAAGGACTCAAAGGAGTGAGATATTAATATTTTTTTATATTTGTCAAGTCATATTAAATGGTAGTTATAAATGTTAAATAATTCAACATTTATAAAGATAAGTATCTTTTTGGTTCTGTTAACAATTCAAATTAATCCTTTTTCTTCACAAAAACATGGTTATGGATGCCTAATATTATTTTAAATAATAACAAAGAAAAAGTTCCAGTATGGATTATATTTTCTAAATTACACAGCCCCATTATCATACTCAAAATTTTATGAGAACATTAATGTGTTTACTGATAATCCTTCTACTATACCATTAGAATTTTGTTTATATTAAGTAAAGGTTTTGGGACCCATCAAAAGTATTGGGATGACACCCAATTTTGGTTTTTAATTACAACCATTGGATAAAACTAATGAACTAGATGGATACACTTTGAAATCTCATATAGAGGATCATACAAATTAAATTTATATTAAATTTTAATTTAGAATTACCTAATCATTATTATTATTTTAGATCAGATTTGGGTCACCACTTTTATTATGTTATTATTGCGATAAAAAATATAACTGAGAATTACTCTAAATGTATCCACACATGAAACCTAAATCTAAAAATAATTTTATTGGTCTCTTATTTTCTAACACAAATAGCATAAATTTATTAACACCATTTTTCATTGATTTCTATTAGGATCTTTTGTCTTATCTCTCTATTCTTAAGAGGTAAGATTAATAAAAAATATCTCTATGGCTTGAGAGAATTATTTAAACATTCTCAAAATATATTCCATAAAAATTGATATTTTTTAAAATTATATACCAAGTGTTAAATAAAGATAATTTAATAAAGTCCTTTATCATATTATTAACTCTAAGGGATACCCCATATTAAAATAATAATATTATTATCAAAATTATATCCCATGATATTATTTAAATATAATGTAATTTATAAAATAAAAAAATTATTAAAATGATATTAAATATATCATTTTCATCACAACATTAAACTAGACCCATATTCTACCATGTAATTTATAAAACCATAAATAATAAAATATATTCATTTGATAAAATAAAATAAATACTATATTAACTAAAATTTAGAATAAATATTTATTTTAATATTTACATAACATTAATAAATATTTATTTAACTATATTCACTAAACTAAAGAATAAATATATATTATATTTACTTAACTTGTTTATTTAAAATTTGAATATCTTATGATTAAATTTTTTCTAGAATAAATAATATTCAATAAACTAAAGAATAAATTTATTCATAAGAATAAATTCTATAAACATTATTATATTCTAGATACATTTTTTGTGTGACCCTATCATCCCAATTCTCAATAGAAATAGGTGAAATTATATAAAGTTAAATATCATTATCTTGTTGTACATTATGGTGTCCATAAATAATAGAGTGGGTGTAAAACTATAATAGTCAACTTATAAATGATGTGATATAAAATATCATTCCTTTATCAAATAACATATCATAAAGATGGATTCATATTTACTCCATAACCCTATATTTTTACATATATTTCTTTGACTTTATAAAATTCACTAGTCTCTAAATTACCAGGAAAATTATTTTTTTATATAGTTCTATTTCAATAAAATGTCCAGAGATATCTTCTTTACTTGATATAGAAGGGATGAATCATTTCATGATAAATAGAGTAATTTAATATCACTTATGATTCACCCAATGTGTTCTACCTCATCATGAGTATATATCATCATGGATTTCATCTGTATGTTGAAGTACATGATTGATGATACACATCAATAATAACCTCAAGTAAAAAGACCAATACACACATTTTTAAATAGGAACACCTAATGAAACAATATATATATAATTAATATGGGCTAGTCAACCCTCATGATATCTATTTATAGAGATGACCAAGTAAAAACATCATATTTAGTGGTCACAATGCATGTAGGTGCCCAACACTTAATAGTAAAATATCATATTTCTCCCATTATATTGATGTATCGAGAACATAGGTTATATTAATTTAAGAATATTATCTTATAATATCTATTTTCTAATTATATAATCTAACTTTTATAACACTTTCATGAAACAAATATTCTAAGGACAATATCACAATAACATTACAAAGAAGAATAATCACTATTTAATAAGAATATATATATATATTCTTGTAATTGAAGTTACGGAATCAAGTGGTTCTAAGAAAATAACTATAATATACTTTCACTTTCACTAGTTCCAAATTCTAATAAATATTAAACTTTTATATCTAACATAATATTCATAATTATACTGATTTTGGAATTTAGTAATTTGGTCTATCACATTTTCCTCTATAGTTATTATGCTTAATGTGACCTTATCTCTTTAAATAATAACCTTTCAAGAGATGATATCCTCCAGTACATATCTTTTTTTCTATCACATAAATTTGAAATAATATCCAATAAAGCTTCAATAATATAATATATATATATATATATATAGTTATTATATTTTCCATTCTTGGTACAATTTCAATAATGGGAATAAGTTTTTTCATATTTATAATACAACTTTAGATTCATCCTATTCCTCAACTTACTTGACATTTTTAGATATAGATACTAATTAATTCATTAAGAATTAATTTCCCATTAGACTAACTATTATACTTGATCATATTGATATATAGGATGACTAGTTATATTTTTCATTGGATAACTTTCATCATCACTTCTCCATTTACTAGGAACTTATCCCTTCAACTTTCTTAAGTGTTTTTTATTGTTCTAGCTAATTCCACATGCAGTTATCTTGGATTAATTTAATACTTTCTAATCATTATTTATTATTTGGGAACATTAAAATTGGTAAATATAATGGAATGAATGATATATTATGTCACAAAAACATATGGATTTCTAATCTTGGTCCTAATATGATCAAGTATCTTATTGAATCATCCGGGATAAATTTTTTTTATCTGAAATAGGTAACAATTATCTTTTGAATTAATATATATTTTATTATTTTCAATATCTTACTGATATAGAAAGTATGAATTGGTCCACTTAACCACATAAATAAATCATAGTATATATGTTTCCCAAGAACATGGGATAATAATTTATGTCATTCATTAGAGAAATATTTTTTAAATAAGTCTTAACTAATTGTTAAGAAAATACCTACTTTCTATATGTTGAAAGCATATTTTACATTGAAAACCATAGAGCTCCCACTAAGCTCTTGTAGACACATGGAAAAATAATCATCCCATTATTCAATTGATTCTTAAACCCTTAAATTTATACTCATAGAATATATATAATAATCATGATAACGGCTTTGACAACCTAAATTAAAAAATGGGTTTCAGCATCTATATTAGAGAACAAGTTTCTAAGCTATCAATTTATTAACTGAACTTAAACCTTTAATAATAAATATTTATTTATAGGTAATCTATTGAACCATTTATGTCCAAATTTAGGTTGAATATCCATTTGGACTTAGTAAGATTTTTATATATAGAAGATACTACTAAAATGAAAAATTGATCTTCATACATGGAATTTTCTGAATACATATCAACATATCAACATTTGCTTATTTCTTTTTATGACTAAATTTTAGGATAATTTTTCATTATTCCTAATGAATAATATATCACCTAACTCTATTATTATGAAACCATTTTTATTTGGATTTATCATTCTTACATATAATTTATTTTTAAAAGATTATCCCACTAAGTCATGTGGAATTTAGGTTACTAATCCAAATCATATGTATATTGATATATGAATTCATTAAAATCTATCCTTTTTATATTATATCAATTAGATAAGTGGTTCCATATTATAAAATTATAGTCATTCACTCAAATGATACTTTCATTTCACAATGATAACAATATCCTTAGTATCTAAGGATAATTAACTATGATACACATTTGGTTTTTTTAAATGCATTTATATGGGTAAAATAAGCCTCAAAAATTAGTTTGCATAAAAGAAATGTGTTTGTGGCCAATAATCCAAAACTTTCACGAGGCCTGAGACATATTATTCATTTATAAACCCTACTTAATACGACTATAGTGGTTATTAATGGTCGATCCTCTAGGAAGGAATTCCATAGAAGGTGTGTTGAGTGTGACCAAGTAAAGAGAGAACAAATAAAAATTGAAACAAGAAAAAAATGTAAGAATGGTGAGTGTAATGGTAATGATGAAGTTGATTTGATGGATGTTGGAAACTAGATAACAGTAAACGTGTGAGTATAGAGAGTAGAGAACCCAGACTAGAAGGGAGAATAACAGGAGAATAATATGGAAATTTAATTGTATTTATTGATCATTCAAATTATATATATATCCATTTCTTTCCTACCTTGATTCATGTGAATTATTGATGGAACTAGTAAAAAGGTGTTTCCGGTTATTATGAGTGGAATACCTTTAGATAAATAGATTCTCTAGTATCTCAAATACAGATTCCAACGATATACTCAATGATGAAATAAAATGAACTACCCTAACATGGAAATTACTCTTCTTAGATGGAATTACAAATGAAAAGTTAATATAGACCAAGAAATACATAAATAATTTCACTGATTTTGGTCAGTTAAAGGATAGATATTACATGATCGGTAAGAAAAGGGTATATTCCAACTACACTTGAAACCTATAGATAGTAAATATATATAAAAATTAATATCATTACCATGATAATTTTTATCCAATAATTGTAATAAAACTAATCAAAAAATCAAAAAAGTGATCACAAAATTGGACAATTAAAATAGACAAGAAATCCCCCAACAAGGGATTAAAACACTTCTTCTAAAGCTATATGATCAAGTGGCCCCATGTGCCTCATCCTCTATCATTCCCTCTTTGATGATACAATCTTTTCCTATCCATATATTTATTAAGAAGAAACATTTACATTATTTTCATAAAAATCCAAATAAAAACATCCATACTTGATCCCAGATAAAACCTTCTCTCAAACAGAAATGTACCAACTTGGTACCCCTCCTTATACAATGAAATTTTGAGTTTGATAAAGATGCTTGGGTGGTCACGATGTGTGGGTTCAAAATTTTTTTATTCCCTTTGTCATGTATACCAAACCACCATATGAGAATCTTTATATCCAATTCTACCCACATATCCAAATGATCTATGTGTACGAATTCAGATGTCATCAATCCTCCTCAAGTGTTTGTCCCTCATGTAGAATATTGATCTCACGTATCAAATCTGATTGATTTAGTGGAATATTAAAATAGTTAATTATCCAAATAACATGTCCTTTTACTTATTCGAATTCCCTCACATAGCTATTTTTTCTCACGTAGTTGAATCTCGATGTATCCATTTGATTGATGTTTCCAAATAGGCATTTTTCTCGCGTAAGAAATTGGATCTCATGAAGGTGATTGGATCGTGTAAATAATAGGTCAATGTATATGATTATTTGAAGTATCTAATTGGATAACGTAATTAATTAGACACTTCTCTATAATTTCAAACCTATTGTGTCATTGAATTCAAACTGTTGAGTACTAGAGGCACTATTGGACTGATAAGGGTGTCTTCTTGAATAGATAGGATTATCTTATGCCCATAAAATGCATACTCCTCGATCATTGACTAATTTAGTATCTTAAAACCTATAAAAAAGTAGTTCTTGGTGAAGTTGAGAGTATAATTCACTATCATCAGGAGATGTGAGAGAATATTCACCAGAAGTATCTCAGTTCATGTTTCAGCATGCTTGATTGCAAACATTGGTCTTGATCAGTTCATGACCTTCTTCAAATAGGGACTCCCAATTTGATAAAGGTATAAATGGATGCATCCTCTTCATAATCAGTGAATCCTTCACAGTTTCCCATGGTGTCAAAAATATATATACCTAACTAGTGTGAGGTGGTGGTTTTAGCAACCTTAAGCTATAAACTATGTTGGGGGAGCTCAGATTCCATATTTTCTTGGGAAGGTGGTAATGTAAAGATGATATAGATGATTAGAATTAAACAATTGCTATAGTTTTTCTTCTATTTTTTTATATTTATTGTATAGACATTTCCATTTTCTATCAAATTTTTCCAAAAAATTTAATGAGTTTTAAAAAATAGTTATGGATATATTTTAACTATAGTAGATAAATTTTTTGATTAATTGAGTTACTAAAAAAAATTCATGAAATATATAATGAATAAAAAATTCGACCAGATTTTTTATAGATTTAATTATACTCAATTAAAAGATCTAGTTTCATAAAAATGGCCTTTAATCTATAAAAAATGATGTGGAAATGTGTGACAAATAAATTCTGCATGAAACACCCCCACATATAATCCTTTTCATTCCTAGGAAATAAAATTCAATTATTTATTTATATAAACTAAAAATATAGATTGATGGAAATACCTACTATGTTCAAGTTCATATTCCTAAATTAATGAAAATCATTGATTCATACACTGCTAGAAATTTCATACCTTTTATGTGAGGTTTTCACACTAACCCATTTTAATACAAGTCCAAATTCTATTTAAATGAGTAAAGATCAAAGAAAACCATGTGGAATTAGATCTATAACAAAAGAAACAAACACTTTCACTCTCCCCTATGTTCCTCAAAACAAGATTCAAATCCCTATTCAATAATACAACTCTGAGGACTTTCTTATATGGAAATTGTCCCATTTTCATTTGGGTTAAATATTCCACTCATGTTAATGAGATCATTTTTTGATAGGGACACTTTAGTTTAATTTTTTTCATCCATGAATTTGTACACAGCACTATGAATGTCACTTATTGATTTGGATTCATTTATAAAAATGAACTCAATTCCATTATCTCTGATACTCACCATGGGATCCCAAACCCCAATTTTACTCGAGATTAAAAATATTTATAATACTCTAAAATGATTTATATATTCTTAGTTTTCCATGTTATTGAGGATAAGTAGTTAATTTCTGGTCCAAGTTCAAGATTCCTAAATTTATAGTTCTAATTTCACAAGAATCTTACCAATAAAATGTCATTTTCCCAGTTTTCAAGAAATATTTCCATAAATAAAATGCATAAAAATAATCATCAATAACACAATCCTCCCAACATCAGACTCAGTGAAATTCGTAAAATAAACCATTCCATTTTACTCTAGGAAGAACACTTTGATTTATTATTTTTTAAACCAAGATTCACCTAAAACATATTTATAAATACCAAAAACTATTTGAATTTCTCAAAAAAGGATTCATTTTGAAAAACAAATTGGGGGTGTTTTGATGTGGTATAAAAGAATCATAGTTATTTCACAATATTTTCCCTCTAACTACCCCATACTTAAAAACCAACATTATCACCAATATTGAATCCCAATGTGGTGAACAATTAAATTTCAACTAGAACATTTAATACAAAATTTCATATTTTTTTGAGGTTACATGATTATTCAAAAGGGAAAAAATTCTATATAAATAATTAGATTGTAGGGAAGCTAGAAGAATTGGAATTCATCTCAAATTGATTTCCAATTTTTTATAAATAAAAACACTAAATGAAAAGTATATTCCTAATTTTTAATAAGAATATTTGGTGGTATTCCCCCAAACATAACTCAAAAGATGTAAAAAATATAAATATCAAAGATTTAAAACCAACACATACCAAATTTAGATGATTTTTGGTTATCAGGTCAACCAAAAAAACCTCCCATTACCCTTCGAGTTGGATCCTCTAGTAGCAGCATCATCACCTAAAAAATAATCAGAGATGAGAAAATGAATGTAAAAAATAAGAAAACAGGAAATAAGAGGAAACAAATATGAAAGAAAATAAAAAGAAGAAAGATGAGTTGTCTCCCATAAATCACTCAGTTTAGAATCATTAATCACACATAAAAAAATGGCACAATTATGAAGGTTCATGATGGTTGAAAAACCCTTTAGGTACACCGTAAAAATAATGTTTCTCTCTCTTCCCATTGACCAAAAATGTTTGGTTATCATGTCCAACTAATTCCAATTCCCCTCTGAAAATCACACACAAAATTGAAAATGGAGCTTACAACTTGGATCTGGTTTCTCCACGAAATAAATTCAATCTCAAATTGAAGATAAATTCTTTCTTTCTCACATGAAAATGCCTATTTTTAATTAGATAATCTTAAAATTTGTTCATCCTTTATTTATATATCCAATATTTTTCATAATATTCTCTCTTAATTTCATCTAGTTCACTTGATTCAAGAATTATTCTATATCCATAAGATCATATGTCAAAATTAAAATCCTTTAATATGAAAAAATATTTATACTATAACTCCATTAGAAAATGGAACTAATTTCCAAAAATTAGATGATATGGGGAAAACCCTATTAGGGATTTAAATTTTGTTCTATAATCCCGTAGTGCATAATCTAACTTTAAGGACAAATAATTTCTTAAGCTCCAAACAGTAATTTATAAAATATAATTGATCTTTCTATTAGATAACTTTACCTGCCTACTATTTTTTAGGTTATAAGTTGTACCTATTCTATGATCACAACCATATTTCTCTATTAAGTTATTGATCTTGTAATTTTTTTTAAATTGGTTCAATTATCAGAAATAAATTACTTGGGAAAACCAAACCATGAAAATAGGTTCTTCTTTAAAAACATGACCAAACTACTATCTTTTTTTTTGGAATTTCCCCACCTCAACACATTTTTATATACATTCAATAGTAATCAATATGTATTCATTTACACGTAATGAAGGCAAGGTACCATGAAGTCTATTTCCCAAACTAAAAATGTTCAACCTCCAAGATACCATTTTGAGTCATCTCATTATTCATTCCCACATTCCAAGTCATTGAAATTTATCACACCTGACATCTAGGCTTTGTGCATCCTTGAATAGTGTGGGATAATATAATCCATTTTGAAAAACTTTTTTGAGAAGTTCACTCAGTGTCATGGTCTCATCCCCAGGAAGTTGAAAAAACTCTCCATAATGGTTATTATTTCTTCTTTTGGGACACCTCTTCTCATAATAACATTAAAAACATTTTAAAAAATATAGTATTATCCCAAAAAAATTACTTGAGATATGAGATAAACATCATTCTCTGGTTGTGATAAAAGTACTTAAGTATTATTATAACCATAAGAAAGTTAAAAAAGTAATAAAATCATTGAATTATATCATTAGAAATCGTGAAAATATTTTCATCTAGAAAAGGAAATTTTATTTCCCTTAGGTCTTCATTTTGGTTATTGGGAAGTCTAGAAAATTGATCACCCATGACATTTTCAGCCACATGTTTATCCTTGATAACTAAGTCAAATTATTTTTGCAGTAAAATCCATATCATTATTCGAGAGTTACTTTCTTTATTATAAAATATATACTAAAGGGTCGAATCAACCATAAAGATAGTGACTCTAGATATGATCAAGTAATTTATGATTTTATCTAATGAAAAAACTAACACTAATAATTCCTTATCTATTTTGGCATAACTCCATTGAACATCATCAAAAATTCTTCTAGAATATTACCATATATTCAACTTTGTTTCTTTCCTTTATCCTAACAAATATCCCATCACAATGTCACTAGCATCACACATAATATAAAAAGGGAGTTTCCAATATGGGCCTATGATAATGGTTGAAGAAATGATCATTTTCTTGACCAGATTAAAGGAGTCCAACATTGCTGATAATAAAATGGGGTTTCCTTAAAAATAATAGAGTACGGTGGTTTAGAAGCATATAAAAAACCATGATGAATCTCCTATAAAACCGACCATTTCCTAAGAATATTTTAATTCCCTTGACATTTTTAGGAGGGGGGAATCTTTTTTATCACTTCAATTTTAGTAGTATCAACCGATAATCTATTCATAGAGACTTTATGACTTAAAAATCATTTAGTAACCACAATCTAACATTTCTTCAAATTTAGGACCAGATCTTTTTCTACACACCTCTATAAATAAATTTATATATTTTTCAAACAATCATAAAAATTCAGACCTACTATAGAAAAATCATTCCTGAACACTTTAAACAGTAGATCAATAATAATTGTAAAAATGTCCTTCACACACCTCTGAATGGTGGTAAGAGAACCACATAAACCAAAGGGAATTCATATATAATAGAATTTACCAAATGGATAATTAAATGTTTTTTTCTCTTGGTCCCCAAGGGTAATGGTGTTCTTATTATAACCACAGAACCTATCTAGAAAGAAGATAAATCCATTATTGAAATTTTTTTCAAGCATTTGATTTAAAAATGGAATTGTAAAATTGTAATTTATTATAGTAGAGATAAGATTCCTAGAGTATAGATATTCATGTCACTTATTCACATTTATAGTTTGTATTTGCTCATTATTTTAAATGGTGATCATAATAACTCTCTTATTTTTGGGGACCACTTGAACAATAAATACCCATGGGCTACTTGAAATAGGAAATTTTATTCCAAAATCAAGAAGTTTTATCACTTTTTAGTAGTCAAATTATTTCATGTTTGGATTTATCATTCTCTTATCTTTCACCCTTGGTGTAAAGTTCAAATCCAAGGTAATTTTGGGCCTGCATAATAAGGATTTTATACCTTTGATATCAAAAATAGACCATCCAATAATAGAATTAAACTTACTCAAAAAATAGGAAAATTATCCTCTTTAATTTAATTTAATATAGAAGAAATAATATTTGGTAAATTTAATCCTTCTCCTAAAAAACAAAATTCAAATGGACTAGTATAGGTTTTAGCTCCCCAGTGGGAGGAACATGACTAGAGAGATTCCACTTTAGGTTGGGCAGTCCAGGCGCTTAATTTTTTCTACTAAAAAATGTTGTGAAAAAAATTATTCTTCATCACTTTTTTCTTTATAAAAGCCTCCTCACATCCTTCTTCCTTGAGTGGTGTCAAAATTTGTTCAATGGAAAATTTATCTAAGTGCCCTAGGAATTCTCTTTTAAATTTATCTAAGGGATCATTATCCTTGGTTGAACTAATACCCATGCATTTTTCTCTAGAAAAATTAGGTGTATCATTGATTTTTTCAAGAATACTTAAAAACTTTTCTTCTACATAATCTAAAAATTCACCAGCTTCAAGAATCTCATATCTTAGAAAGATATGGTCTTTAAGAGGTTTCTTAATTTTTTAACATGTTAAATTCTCCCTTCTTCTCACTAAGGTAAAAATAAATTTTCCCTTTGAAACATCAATGATAGACCCTCCAGTGGTAATAATGGTCCTTAAAAGAATAATAGGGGCCACTTGGTCATACTCCATATACCGAATGATAAAATAAGTTATCAGAAAGAGCTTACCCACTTCAACTAGAAATCCATCTACCATACTAACTGGGTGGGTAATGGATCAATATGAAAGTTTCAAAACTATTTTATTGAGTTTAGGTAATCCTAGTCTCAATTTATAGAACAAGGATAAAGCAATAAAATTGATACTTTCACCAAGATCACGCACAAATTTATTCTTGGAAACCCTATCATCAAAAGTGCAAGGAATGATAAAACTCTCTAGATCATGATGTTTGGGAGGTATCATATTTTAAGGACAAAACTAAACTACTCTATTATATTTTTAGTATAAAAATATTATAATGTTTTATTTTTAGAATATATCTTATTCATAAATTTCATATAATAAGCGATATGAATAAGAGCCTTAAGAAAAGGAATATAAATGTACATTTCTTTAAAACCATCAGAAATTTGAATAGTTCATAATTATTATTTTCCTTCTCAAATTCTTAAAGGAGGAAAATTATTGGGGAAAATTCCTTACTATTGTTGGAACACACTAGGCTTCATCTAAAATATTTTTCTTTCATTTAGTGTCCTTATATTTTATGTTTTCTCCTTGTGATTTTTCGATAAGTAAAATGCGCTTTAATTGACATTTAATAGAGATATAAAAATTTATAGATTGGTCATATTAATAAGTCTATTATAAAAAATCATGATGTTTTTTTGTTGTAATTGAGGTTTTTATCTCCACTTGAGTTTGGAGAAAAATTATAGTAGTGATTACTCTAGAATTATCCTTAATATTTGACTTAGTGGTACTGGGAATCTTTCTTTATCTCTAACATCAGAATTTCTGATTAAATATCCCACTTAAAATTTTATATTTTCAAACCTATATTTTTTTATTACTTATTGAAATGAATTTCCAATTTTTTCTCATCAAACATAAATATTATCTATTTTAACATCCCTTTAACTTAATCTTGTGAATTCATTGGCTCAACCCTTAGTTGAGGTTGGAATTATTGTATATTATATTAAAATGTAGGGGGATTATGTTTCAATGCACCATGATCCATATAAGATAGGTTGGGGTGGTTTAAGAAAACTTTGTTGTAGTTATTTTAGAGAGTATTATCTCTCAGGTGCATTTTAGTAACATACCCAGTAAAATTATCAATTTAAAGTACTTGGTAGGAAAATAAAAGTTTGGATATTAGGACTATGATTGAAAAAACATAACCTCTTGGAGACATTATTCTTTATGAGTGTATTGGACATTTACATGACAAAAACTAGCAGATTGTGCTTCATCTTAGGGATTAGGTGTGTTTTCCTTCAAAAAAATGTTCCTCCTGGAAAATTTCTATTATCAATTCTGTTATAATTTTTTAAAAAATTGTTTAAGCTATTTAAGTATTGTATCATAGAAATATACTTTATATGACTAGTTAACTAAGGTTTTATGGTATGGCATGTGACTATTATAAAAGGTTTCTGAGAGAAATTTTGGTATACAATAGTATTTGGGGAACTTTTTTAGTATCCATTTGAAGTTAGCCCAAGATTAAAGGAACAATCCACCTTTATTATGTACAATGACAGTGATTTTATGCCTACTTTCAGAAATAGTACTCCTCAGGTAGGAATTCATGAAACAATCTTCATAAATTTGGTCTTATGAGACAAATATGTCTTCATACATTTTTTAGAACAAAACATTTTCATTACCTTTCAAGTAAAATGGAAGAAATCTCCATTTAAATTCTTTCTCACTCAATTCCCAAATTGTAAATTCTTGTATTGTTCTATATAAATCCTTGATGATATCCAATGAATCTTCATTGTGTAATTCATGATATGATGGTAGCATAGATATTTGGGAATTCTTAATCTCATAGTTTTAAGATATCGAGGCCTACCTAATTCGTAATGGATTATTTGACACGATAGGCACCTAAAACTTCCAAATACTCACTCTTTTCATTATTGAATTTCCACATAAGGGAGGGTTTTCATTTGTTTCCTAGTTAGTATTTTGGGTCTGTTGATTGGTCATATCTTCCATACATTTTTTCATTGAATAATTCTTCACGATTTTCAAATCACTTAGATGTTTATTCATTTTAGGGATTAATTCCTCTATGTTTCCAAATAATGACCTAGATTTCATTCACTATTTTTTCAAAAGATATTTTTTTCATACTTGGTCGCATGTTCCCTTCCTCAGAAATGGCGCCAAAATTTGGCTGGTAGGCCTAGGTTATCACTAGTCTTTATGAAAATTAATTAAATGTAAACCCTGCTTAAAACTGTTGTAGTGGTGAGTAGGGGGGGTCAATCCATAAAGAAGGACTTATGTAGAAGTTGTGTTGAGTGAGACCAAGTAAACAAGAGAACAAAAAAATTAAATCAAAAATAAAAGAGTTCAATGATGAGTGTAATGTTGGTGATAAAGTTGATGAGATGGATGATAGAAAAAAGATGAAAAATAATTTCAAGTGTAGAGAATGGAGAACCCAAGCATGTTGGGAGAAGAGAAGGATAATAGCAGCGAAATTTAATTGGTTGTCTTCTTTATTCATTTTTTATATTTTTTTCATTCCTTTTCTACCTTTATTCATTTAAAATTGAAACTATATTTTCTGAAAAGGTGATAGACAATTCATTTGAGTGGAATCCTTATAGATAAATGGATTCTACAGTTTCTCAACAATCGATTCCAGCAATTTACACAATGAAGAAATCTAATGAACTACCCTTGGAATGTTTTTCCTTTTCTTATATATACTTCTAGATGATAAGTTAATATAGACCAATAAATCTTGAACTGATTTCATTGATTTCATGTGGTTAAAGGATATATATTACTCACTTAGTGATAAAATTGTAGATTTTGACCTCACTCGACACCCGAATGAAGTAAATACCCTCAAAATATTAATCTCATTCCCTATTTGAAGTTTAGATAAACATTATAATAAAATTAATCAATAAATACACAAATTGATCACAAAATAGATTAATGAAAATAAACATGGAATCCCCCAATAATGGATTCAAGAACTTATGAAGCTATAGGATCAAGCGGCCCTATTTTCCTCCTTATGAGTGTCACCATATTCGATGATACACTCTATTCTCATGTGTCACGTCATTAATAAGAACACTCTCATTTATTTTTAAACAAATCCCATTCCAAACTTCATTAATTTATCCCTGACATAAATTGATCCCTATAAAAAATGCACCAACTCTATACCCATCCTTTAGTCATGAAATTTGAATCCAGATCAAGATTTCTAGGTGGCCTCCATGTGTGTATTTAGATAGTCATTATTATTTCTTCCCAATGTATGAAACCTCCTACAGAGAATCCAGGTATCGAATTCATCCCGTGTATCCAAATGATTGATGTATATGAATTCCTACATAGTATATTCTCCATATAAATATATTTCCCCTCTCATAATTGTTGGATCTTACATATCTAATCCAACCAATGTTGGTGAATATCATCATAGTAAATTATCCATGTACCCAAGTTATTTTAAATATCTTAATCCATTCATGTAAATATTTTTTATCACATATCCAAATCTCCACAAAGTTATTTCATTGATGTAGCAATTTGGACCATGTAGATGTTTTTCTCACATAGGATATTGTATCCCACGTAGTCAATTGGACCATGTTACTGATTGGTCAATGTATATTATTAGTCAATGTAGATGATTGGATGATGTAACCAATTGGACTATTATCTACGATTTATAACCTATCCTAATTCTAAATTTGAACCATCGAGTGCTATAGGCACCGCCAGACTGAGTGAAGTTAATTCCCAAATAGATAGGCTTATCTCAGGGATATAAAAATACATCCTACTCAATTGTAATATAAATAAGAATCCAACAACCTTAAAAAATAGTGCTTTATGAACATGAGATAAGACACATCATCCATCAGTATGATATGTGGCTTCAGATTCTTCAAAAGAAACTCTATTCATGTTTCTGCATTCTTGAGTGAAGAATTTGGTCATGATCAATTTGTGGCCTTCTTCAAATGGGGACTCCCATATTGACAAAGTTAAAAATGTATTAACCCTCTTTAGAATCAGATAATCCTTCATGGATATCCATGATGGAAAACATCTCTAAATCAAAACTCAAAGAAGGTGGAAATGTTGGAAACCAATAGTTTCACACTTGTCTCATGGGAAATCATCTTCCAAATGTTCCTCGGTAAGTATTTATGTTTTAATGATACATATAATAAGACATGAGAAATGAACACAAATTTTTGACACTTTTTTTATTTTCAATACAGATGTTTCCATCTTCTTTCAATTTTTTATCAAAAACATAATTTGTTTACATAAATAGTTATGTCTATATTTTAATTATAACCAATAAAAATTATGATCAATTGAGTTCCAAAAATAACAATTTTCATTAAATATTTAATGAATAAATAATTCTACATCATTTTTTCCAAATTGAATGATACTTAATTAAAAGATCCATTTTCATAAAAAATCATTTAATCCATCAAAACTGATGTGGAAAAGTGTGATAAAATAGTGACAAATCAGTTTCTAACATAATATATTAATTTAATAATAAATAATATATGATATCCTTTCATCATTATAGTTGGAATATATTTAACTGTTAACCCCATTATATGCGAAGAACGTATCAAAATGAAAAATATAAAATTTATAAAACTTATAAGATACAACATCAATTTTCATTTTCACTAAAATTATCTCAAAAATGTTTGTAAATAAATTCAAGTTTTGTAATAACTCCACTATATATTTTAATTATAAGTGAATTATTAGTTAATCAATTCACTATATAACCTATTGAGAGTTTCTTTTTAATCTTAACAAAAATATCCTTTACATAAATTAAATATCTTAAATAAATCTCATGAAGTATATGATTTTACCTATGGCTTCTACTTAGAATAGTTTTCACATATCTTATTGAACTTATTATAGAATATTTTTGGATATATCACCATTTAATTTCAAGAAGGTTTCTTCTTCTTAAAAACTTATATGGTACCATTTCAAATACCTAGGAGTTTTACCTTAAAATATTTTAAACACCCTTTTTGGTACATCATTTACTTTTATTTCTAGTTTTACTTGACCAAAAATTATCTATCCATAACTATGTATTATCTGAGTCTACAATTTTATATTAATAATTAATTAATAATTTTAGACATCTTTTATTTGAGTAAAATTAAACAATTAATTAATTATAGTATTTAATAATAACATTCATTTTAAACATAAATAATTACTCATTGTATATCAAAATTGATGTCAAGAAAATGTTTTATTAAAACCCAATATGAAATACAATTTTATGAAAGTGTTTTGACTTTATAATGTAAAGTTTTGATATTTTCTAGTTAATGTATGAGTCAAGTTCCAATGGTAAATTTATGATCTCCTTAATTTTTGTAATCTTTTTTTAATATTATTTAATCCTATATTTGGAGAAACATATTTTAGTTACATATTATATTTATAACATATGAAAAAATAGAAATATTACATGAAATATTGAATATACATGAAGTAAAATCTATTACTTGCTTCATTTTTAATTCATTTAAATCTCTCTTATAGTGACATTCTTACTACATGTGAAGTAAAAAACTTCATGTTAATTATTATCCCTCTTTATCTTTATTTATTTGATAGATGTTATAAAGTCACCATTATCTTTAATATTGTTATTTATCTTTTAGCCATTATAATAATTTTGTTTACCATAATTATTTAAGAAAAAAATCCCATATATATTTATCAACTTAGTAAACCATGGTCAAATATTCTTGAGTAGTTTATCCACACAATACATTTTATAATTCTTAATGAAACTGGAGAATTTTGGTGGTAAGGTTGAGAGAATGAGATTTCTGGATTATTTATTATCCACATAGAACCCAAAAATTACTTGTTGATAAATATAACTCTTTATATTGAGTGAATTATTAGTATATATGTATCTATATTATAGATTATATATATAAAATGTAGTGATAATATCAATAATGATTTTCCCCTCTTTTACCTTTTCATGTTCATGGGGATGATTAGACATTTTGAGTCCATGCATATCTTGATATTTTATCTTTATCTCACGAGAAATAACTGATAAAATGGTACATTGATAAACTAATATATCACTCATGTTCCTCATATAGGATTACTTATCTCCCCATCTTTCTCCCTAATGTGTATAATTAAGAATAAGGGATTCCAAAACATAAAACATATTTTCTAGTAGTATTACAACGTGTAAGTTCCTATACCCCATTGAAAATTTGTGTTAGTGAGGATATTAACTCTATAAAATTAATCAAAGAGATTTTCAAATTTTACATTCAATTTCATGCAACAAATAAAATATTAGTTTAGTTATCTATCTTTACTACCAATTATGACAGAATTAATGATTCAGTCAAGTATCCTACTATATTATTGAATCCAATAACTCCTCATCATTTAACTCAGAATATAAAATCATTAAAATATTCTAGTGATAAGGATCCATATTTAACTTCTCATAAACTTGAAAAAGTATTTTTTGAATTAATCAATGGTGTTTTGGTAGAATTTTCTTTCCAACAACATTAACTCACAGCTCCTTCATCTGTTGAGTAGGATTCCCAATCCTAAAATCCTATACTCATATTTCATCGAGTCATGAATATAATTTGATTTAAGTAGACCATAGTCATTACCCTTAATACCAGTTTTTTTAATTTTATCCAAAACATTAATTAAAACTTTTTAATAATTTAAATTAATCTAACTAGGGCTAGAATAGTACTTGTAACTATGTTCATATTCTAAATTAAGTGAATAAATATGTTTGATGATATAATATTTTAATTTGGGAGATTTTAGTTAACCTATGTGTAAATATCCTTTATTTTATTCTTCACATTCTTATTAATATTATTTGAAACTTACATACATAATAATCCATTCCTGATAAAATAATTTACACATATAATATACTTATATTAGATAATATATATTATCATTTAAATACATATCAGATACTTTATTTGTGAACTTACAAAAATAATTAAATATAACCAATAAAATATATCTTATACACTTTTATTTATTTATGCATGCATGATTTTTAATTTCACATTTAATCATCTAAATAAACTATGCAATGCTTAAATAAATAAATACCCATAAAATGATATAATAAAATAAAGATGTGAAATGATAACAAGCTTTAACTACTTGTTAGTTTATCATGTAGTGATAAACTGACCATAAACCCCAAGGAAAATAAATCTTCAAGCCTTAACATGTATTGAGTTATAGAATCCACAATTCTCCTATGTATATTCTTGTTTTGATTCATCGTGCTCAGGTTTTGGTTTTTCTCCTCTATCTATGAACTCTATACTTTAAAAATTAATACTCATATATAGGTGAGGGGTACCATGGGTTTGGTATTTCATTAAATATTCCATATACATGAATCCCATACATGATAAAGGATAGAGAGAGATTATCCACATTCCATCATATTTAATTTAATAATAATTATCACATAATAAACCGTATAATAAATAATAAAATTAAATTATGCAACACATTTAGTAGTCATTAAATGCTCAAGATCATCCACAACATGCTATGAAAACCAAATTTATTACTACAAGAATTTATTTCAAATCATTAATTTCATGATAAATTTACTTAAATTAATAAATAAGTATTTATCTTAAATTCTACCCAATGTATGGTTCTTTAGTTTTTTTAATAATACCATCAATTATTATAAAATATATTAAATAAAATTATTTTTCAATTGAAAATTATTAATTAAAGGATGTGTACTTTAGAGGCAACATGGAGTATACTCTTAGAATAATATAAAATATCATTTTTAAAAATTTAATATATCATATTATTTCTATATATTTTAATGCATACTACCTAAAATATAAATCCATATGAAGTGTTGATATATACATGATGTTTTGTTCAACTTGTCTGAACCCCATAGTCATTGTAGTGTTTGTGACCACATGGCATGTCATTAATGCACGCACCATGTACCTCTAAATAACCACGTGAAGTACTAATCATGTAAAAAACTATTTAAAATCATGTGTTGGTATCTCATAGAAGTTTAATAATGAAACAATGTGTTAAACCATATGACACATTGAGAAATAATTAGTACATACCTTCTGTTGAGTGACACATGTCACATGACATATACACAAAGTTTCACTCCTTATAGTCTATAATATACTAGATGTCATGCTGGAAATTAATACACATAATTTAACTGTAATAACCCTTGAATTTAAAGATGTTTTTATCATTTAATTTTACCATTTTATGTTTATATTATTGGGTTTTCACTGTTTAAGTTGTTCAGGAAGCTCGGGAGTGGGTTTGGGGAAGGTTGGATTGGACCTAAAGTCGAAATACTACTGCATGTAGAAATTCACGACATGAATTGAGGGTCATGTCATAGAGGATTCAAGAAAAAATTATAGAAATCATGTCTGTAGTCATTCACATCATAGGTCATGGGTACCATTATGTTTATAGTCGAGTGAGATATGGTCATAATTCACCCTTTATGAGTCATACCATGTAAATTTCTAGAAAGAGGGGTTGACCCTCTAATTTGAGAATTTTTTGGTCATGACCAATATATTCACACCATGAACAGTCACCTTGGTTAATTTTTAATAGGTTTAATGTAAAACTATTATATTTTAAAATAAAACTATGTTTAATATCATATAAAACATACAACATAGAGATTAAATGAACTGTGATGTATTATAAAAACATTATTATTTAAACAAGACTGTTAAAACATACCAGTTAAAATTGGAAGTATGAATAGGAATATCCAAATTATGAAAAATTTAAATAAATATTTTTATGATCTAAATGTATTTATTTATTCATAAAAATAATTACTCAAATCTCAGTTGTCGTTTTATGCCTCAAAAATGTTTTCTACTAAAATTATTTTTATTGGTTTTTGTGAAAAATATTGTAATTAAGTTTTTGAATTTTTTGATATTTTATTTTATAAAATGGAAATAATTTTTTAAAATAATCATATAAAAATTGAATTATGGTGAAATATTGGGATCTTTTTGGAAAATATCAATTTTTAGTAAATAGTGAAAAATACATATTTTGTAAAACTATCATTTCTTTTTAATAAATTATGTAATTTAAAAGTGCAATTATTATTTTAATTTGATATAAAAATAAAATAAGTATTATTTAGTTATATTTAATCCAATTGATTACTTTTTAATCATATTTATATTGGATTTTAGTATAAGTTTATTCTTAGGCATAAAAACACATTTTTCTGAAAACTATTTAAAATTTCATAATGTTTCTCCATTTTATTTATTTGAAATAAAACCTAAAAAGGAATTATTTTAATTAAATATATATATATTATAAATATAAATTTTTTAATATAAATTAATGTAATTAATATTACTAGTCATAGAGTTATTATAAATCATCTTTTCCTTAAAAACCCATTTTTAGGAAAACAACTTTTTCGCCACGCTTTTTGGTTTTATTTTAAATTCTATTATTCTAATTATATGAATTTAATTTGATAAAATGGATTAAAAATTATAAATAATAATAATTTATATTATATAATAAGTTAAACTTAATTTTTGGTCATGAATAATAATCGAAACAGTATAAAATCTAGTTATAGTTGAAAAAAATGGTAAAGGTGAGTAACCTTTGAGGTAAATGGGAAAACATATATAAAAGATGTTCAATTTTGTTGATATAGAATTGGAATAAATTTATAACTCCTTTAAATATTTTTCAATTTTGGAGGTACTTTTCTTGAGCGTGACTTCCCATTATTTAATAATTTAGTGTATTTAAAAAAATGACACTCCACCTCAATTATAAAAAGGAAACCCTCCCCTCACTTATTCAAACCTATAAAGAAATTTTTCTCAACTAAAGCTAACCAAAATATCTCCCCAACATCCTTATCCATATTATATAGCTTTTAGTATTCCCAAAATACCAACCTTGGGTCCTTAATAAGAGATCCAAAAGAGGTTCTTCTAAGAGAAGGTAAGCATATTCACCGAGCTCCATTTTTTACTTCTTTTTTATTCATGAGATAAAATATATACATGAAAAATTCTTCACTTATAGTAAGGGTTTAGTCTCAAAACTTCCTTCTCTAATACACATGTTCTTTTATACACCTAATGTCTTCTAAATGGTGTATATACTGCCTATTTAAATATTATATAATTAATAATTCATAATTCATGTTATTTTATGTTTCAATTCATTTACTTAATCCATGGGAGTTATGATTCAAAAGTTACCAAATTGGTAAGGGTTTAACTCTCAATCTCATTTTAATTGGGATTAATTATGCTTAAATTTTTATTGTCAGAAATTTTTAGATAATTTTCTAATAAAATTATATTATTATAAACTCCTCTAGTAATTAATTTATTTTCAAGCCATAGTATCATTTTAAACTCTTTGGTACTTAAAATTATTGGGAAAAGTATTTTATGAAATGATAGCTTCATTTCTTTCTTCGGTCGATAATAATTTTTCTTCCATACCTATGACTTTGAAAAATATTTTAATGGATATTTTTAAAATAATTGAAAATTTATATAAAATATATTTTCAATAATTTTTTAATGTTTATAAAATGGATTTAAATGAATCTTCTTTCCATTTTCTGAATGAGGTATTTTTTATCCTTTTTACAATAGTTTAAAAGAAATGTTTTTTATCTTATATGAGATGTATGGAATTACACACCATCATGACCACTCAGTTATTTGAAGATTATTTTATAAGTTAAAATGATTTTTTAAAAGAAATGTTTTTCTATAATATTTGGGAAATTTATATATTTTGAAAAAGTGATTTCAATATAAAAGGGTATTTTCCTTAATAAATATTCTATGTAATCTTTTATAGACATTTTCATTAACAAAAAAACCATTTATATTATGTATTACTTATAAATTAGGTATATATGTCTCTTATACAAAGATATTATTTTCCCTTAAATTAACAAGGTAATACATTCCATATGTTCATCTCACAAATTTCTTCATTATAAAATTTTGTTTGATTATGATACGATAAAAGATTATGCAACCCATTTTATCTACAAGGGTAATTATTATGTTTATTCCATATGATTGATTTTATTTTTTTAATGAATAAATCGTGAACTTGTTATGATTTTTTCAACCAAATAGCGATCCAATTCATCTACTAATGTTTTTGTCACATGAGACGTCATGCATGGGATGAGATAGTAAACCTAATTTACTATGGGACTTTGTTCGATGTTTAATATTCTCTAGATTTTTAGCCTTGACACATGTTTATGTCATGTTATAAGTTGTTTCCACATTACCTATAGTGTCAATATATTATTATATCTTGTTATCTATATTATTCTCCCTTGTAATTACCATTTGAGACTTCTCTTTTATGATATCACTTTAGACATTTGACTCAAAAATTATGTATCCTTATCATGTTTATTACCTTACTGGACATTTTAAGTCACCCCTATTTTCAATGTATTTTTCCAAGTTATCCAAGGTCATTTTATGAGCTTGAAATTATTTTGGATCTCATTATATAGTATAAAATAAATAAGTTTTATTTTATTCTCACTTTGACATATTATGAACCTATTATTATAAAGACAATAGGCCTTACTATCTTTGGGTTATAATAAATAGATGTTTATGTTAAAAATCATGTGATAATATCTGTAAAATGATTGGGTCGCTATAGTTAATATTTCAATTTCACACTTCACCTAGATTTTACTTCTCTCCTCTCATACATCAACCATTTACATGATTTAGATAGGTGTTAGGTTTTTTGAAAATATTAATTTTTCCCATAGAAAAATTAATTTAGAAAAATGAATTAAATATATATAATCTGAATAATTTAATTTAGAAAAATGAATTATATATATGGAATCTGAATAATTTATATTATATAATAAGTTAAACATAAATTTCTATCATAATTAATATTGGAAATAGTAAAAATTAATTACCACGGTTAAGGTAAAAATAGGTTTACTAGAGTGTTAGAGTAAGAATATAAGGGTTAAAATTCCCAAAAAACTTGTATAGAAACCATTTCATATCCATATTTAGATACTATAATAAATATGGTTCAATATTGACCCATATTTGAGGCTTTTTTCATGATAAAAACATGGGTACCGCTTAATCATTTCAAAAAAACCATGTGTGTCCTCTCCCTCACTTATAAAAGGTCACACCCTATCTTCCACTATTCAAACTTAAAAAACAATTTTTTTATAAAATAAATACCTTAATACCTTCCTTAAATCCCTAACCACATTCTAGGGGCCTAATTTTTATTATTAATCCCTCTTAAGAAGAATTTATGTATAAACCTAAAGAGGTGCTCTAAAGAAGATGTAAAATTATTAAACGTGTGTATTTTTTTATTTATTATTCCACCTAATTTAAAACTTATTAAACTATGATGATATAATGACACCATTATATAATAAATAATTTTATATTATTATTTTAATTTCATAACACATATTTATCACCACTTCCATCAAATGGGAAACGAAACTATTGATCATGTGTATCGTGAACTACCGCCTCGTGAACCGATGTAATTCGTTTGCTATAACCACCTTCCAAGGTTGGATATAATTATGGATTTAACATAATTATATAATATTTATGAAATTATTATAATTTTTAAATTATAATATTACATATACCATGTTACTTTCTAGTCTATTGGGATATGCTAATGTCGCTCGTGTTTATGGTGGACCACCGCCTTACGAAGCGATGTGATTCATTTTTTACTAAAAAATTACATGAAAGGTTTTATGGATAAATATAATTAATAAATGATATATTTATTATATAAAGATAATTATAGAAATATAATATCACATATAACTTCTTACCGTGAAATCCATTAGAAAATAAAAACGCCACTCGTGCGTATGTGTGGACTACTGCCTTCGTGTGGCGATGTGAAATGTTTTTCATTTTATATTTACATGGATGGTAATAAGGATTTATTTTATCAATATAAATGACATTTATAAAACATAAATTATATTTTAAAGGTTAATTAATATTCATATTCCTTTTGTTCAATCCTTCAAGAAGAAATGCAGGCAACGATCATGCAAACGTACGACCTACCGTCTCCATGAACAATGCAATACATTTTCTATCTCAAAATTTAATAGATTACTATAAATACATATAAAATGAATACATATTATATTTATATCATGGTTGAAATTATAAATACTATGTAACCATGATCAAATTAAAAGGGCTAAAATTACTAAAATAAAATATACATGAAAAATAAAGTAATTACTACTCGAAACATTAATTTTAACAAAGAATTGTTAATAAACGAGTGATAAAAGACTATATATAAACCATATATAGTAAGATATAAATGAGTATTGTTATGTAATATATATATACATACATATGTATAATAAACATATATTTATTATAAAGTAGGTTTAGACACATAAGAAGGAATTGAAACATTTGGTAAGTGTTTCTCATCGCACTTTAAATTCTGTGAGGCATATGCCATATTCACCAATTATTAATTTGTGTGGTATATATACTACCAATTTTTATATTTTATATCATAAATATATTTATTTTAAATGTATTTAATGTTTAATTTTAATTTATTTATTCCATTGGTATTTTGATTCAAAAGTTGCCAAATATTTCAAGGTTTATTTCATAATATCATCATTATTCAATATTGTTTTTACTAAACTATCACTTGGTGGAATTATTTGATCTTTCAATATTAAAATCAATATATTTTATTATACTCTCATTACTCATAAAAATTTTCAATTAATAGTAATATCATTCCACTATTTGGTGATTATAATGATTGAGAAAATATATTTATGAAAATCCCACTTTTTCTATATTCATTCAAAAATTCTTTTTTCATCAAAATCCATTTTTTCTATGAAAATAAATAATATTTTTAATGTATTCCAAATGAATAATTAAATAAATTTTTACCCAATTTGAATTTATACAAAAAATTAAATAAATCTTCACATCTTTTTTCAAATAATTTCCTTTGTATTTTACTAGATTTATGAAAGTAATCGTTATTCTAACATGTATGACATGAACATAATTTTCCTCACTAATGAACACTAGATTTTATAAATATTATTTTACAATTTTTATATGGTGTTTTAAATGAAAATTATTTTCAAAATATTTTGTAAACATTTTTGTTTTAAAAGGAAATTTTCAATGTGTAAAGGATATTTTCCACAAGAAAGTTTTAAATGAATTTTTTATGGTATTTATATTTATTGATTTTATCAACCATTTATTATACTTACAATACATTGGGTATATATTGTAATGATATCATCCTTATTATTTCTTTTTATGTGTTATAATTAGTTTTATTAATGATGTATAACTTTATTATCATTCTCCATATTATTCTAGATGGTTTATGATTATGTTTATTTCATTAGGATAAGTATTAACACTTCATATGATAATTTCTTAATATAAATGTTTTTGTTGATTATGTTTTTCCACTTTTATATAAGGAATTAATTTGACATGGTAAGTAATGGGTGGGTCTTGGTTATATATATCCCCATGATATATCCATAGGTCTCATGAGATAAATCAGTTGGATAAATTAGATAGGTTTTTATCCACAGATTCAAACTCTCTTTTGAAAGGTCTTGATAATATGTTTCAGATGACTGTTATTAGTAATTGCCTAATTATGAGAATGAGGTCATTAAATTATTTATAATATAAATATATAATCTTCAAACTCATGTGATTATTTATATGGATTTATTTTGTCATAATTTATATCTACCATATTATACTCAGTTTATTGATTAAATGGAATGTGTTTTAGTTATTTACCTTTCCATATTTATTATGATTATTTATTCAAGAAATCTTATTTTATATGAATACCCTTACTGAGCATCTAATCTCACCCCTTTATTATGTTTTATTTTTCCTATTATACTAGATAGTTGTTTTTGATTGATATGTCAGGATATTCTAATGTGGGTAATGGTTTCTCAAAGAACACACTTGTGTATTTTATGTTTTCAAATGTATTTAAAATTCAAGTATCTATCATTTTTTCTAATATTAATAAACTATTAAGTCCTTCCGCATGTGATTTCATGTTTCTAGTATCAATGTAATAATGTATGAAATGGATCTATGTTACATGGGTTAGGGTGGTTGCAGTTGGTATTAGATAAGGGTTTAGTAGAATCCTTGGGAACTAGATTTTAGAAAAAAAATGTTTATAGAACCACCCCCTATGATAGACATTGAGGATAATTTTAGAAGAACATCCTAAGGTTTTTTTGAGGTAGATGGTATATGATTTTTCCTAGTAATACATCTCTCTATAGATATTACAAGTTACATAGTTATGGAATAGATGTACCTTGGATTAATAACTCTAAAAAAGGTGTTTTAGGCTTGACTCGATCATTACCTGATACACAACAATGTTCCATACTGCACACCAGGTTTGACACTCCTGGGTTATATGCTTTGGATAATTCACATTTTTTTGTGAATCATTATGAATGGATTGAAAAAAAATTATAATTTGAAAACATTCCCAAAGAAACCATGTTATTTAATATGAGATTATATATGAATAATTTTTTTAATTTATGTTTTGAATTTTACTTATATTGGGGTTATAAATTATATTTCATAATGTTATGACCTAATATAGTATATTACATTGTTTAGAAATTTAACCTAGTTTAAGGAATTGGAACCTTATAAATGCACAAACCCCATGTAGGGATTCACCTCGTAGGAAATATAATAAAGATGGAGCTATTACTACAACTAGAACTGAAGAAATTATAACCATATGGGGGGAATCTAACATGGTTTATTAGAAATAACCATTCCCATGTAGAGAATCATGCTGATCCATGATGTATTGTAATAATGTTAGATAGATTCATGTGTTAGTAACTCCCATCATTCAACAGGACTACAAATCCATTTGTTGATGAGAAATGGATAAGTTACTTAGAGAATATATAAATCACTTTGAAAATAAATGAAAGGGATAAATTTTTCATGGTATTTTATCATCACTCAGGAGATAAATATCAATGGTGATTATTAATTCAAAACACTTAGAATGAATAATAAATATAAAATATATAATGGAAGGTTTTTAAGTTACTCTTACTGGAAATGTGTTTTCCTCATGAGAAATGATCAGATATGGATAGAAAATTCTTTAATCTAGGAAAAAAGGTGATAAAAATGTTGCAAGGTATGAAGACAAATTTACAAGTTTAGAAAAGTATGTTATGGATTGTGTACATAATATAATGAGTAAGATTGACTATTTCTTTGATGGGCTTAAGCCAATTCTTCGAAGGCAACTAGTCTCCCAAACATTCTCATTATATGAGGACATAATATCATGTGATATCAAGATATAGAAGAAACTATCCATGTCTTATGGATTTAAATGAAAACAATATAAGAAGAGGAAAAAAAGAAAAAGATAAATAAAGGGAATAAGGGAAATAAGTATTTTAAGGCATGTCATAATTGTAGAAAGAACACCCAGGTACTTTCTTGAAGGGAATGAGTGTTTACTAAAAGTGTGGACAGAAACGAGGTGACAATTTTGATTTTGGGGGAATGAAATAAGTTTCTAATGTTCAATTCTTCAACTGTAAGGAGATGAGGAACTACTCAAATGAATATCCTAGGTGTTAAGGGAATATAGCCCACAAGAAGCTAAGGGATAAAGACCAAGATTATACTATTGATATAGCTGAAGTGGGATGATTAAATTTATTACAACTAGATTCAATAAATATATTTTAAAATTATATTATAAATTACAATATGGTTATAATAATTTTATAAATGTATAACTTTTTTATTATGGAACCATTTATTTAAGGATCTAAAAGCATTTGATGAATAGTACCAATAACAAAGAAAAGTGATTTTGTGGAAAGTTGATCTTTTTGGAAAAAACATGAGTGATGTAATATAACCCCTAATATGTTTATGATTTTGAGATAATAATGATAAAGAGATTTTTATAGGATAGTACTGATAACATTGAATCTAGTTAGTGATTTGATGGTTTATGTTATCTTTGTTGAAGTTTACAACATGTTTGTACTTATAGAACATATTTGACAATATGAGATTTTATTTTTGGAAGCATTCATGTTTTTAATAAGTTGATATGGTGATCAGTTTATTCACTTATTTGGAATGTGAGATGAAGAGAAACATTATATTTTATAGGGAATATAATGTTGATTTAGTGACATTACTTCAAAAAATTTGGACATAGAATTTAGACGGACATATTTTGGTTGAGTATTAAGGTTAAATATATATGGAAATAATTAATTTTAACTTTGAGTGTTATTATATACCATTTTTTAATTATTTTATTTTTGGAAAATATCTAGACACAGGAGAATTACTTGTCATTCTATTGATTTGTTGTATTTTCTTTGAGCATAAAAATTCATTTTGGATATTCATTTATTAGAGAAATAAATGAATTGTAAATTGATAAAATAATAACCAAAGGATGAAATTGTTTCTCTTAAATAGAAATATATCAATTAATAATGTTTTAATATGTTCTCAGTCTAGATGTTAAAGGAATTCCTCAACTTTAGGAAAAGTATATTAAAACAATGTTTTTATCCAAGAATAATCATTATTGATGAATCAAATGGACCCTTAAGTTAACACTAATTTATAGATTTATAGTCACTGAATTTTATATATCATTCACTTTATTTTGATAAATTATCTCTATCACTCTCCATAATTATTTATTCATTTATTCCATGTCAATATCTTTGTATCCCACCAATGTTCTCCTATTTGAAAACATAGTACATGTTATTCCATATTACATTTTTACCTACATTTCTATATTATCAAGAGAAATTTTTATTAACCCTTTTTACATTATGGATTTCCAAAAAATATATTTTCAAATTTCAATCACTTGATTTTTGAGATGAAGATTAAATTGTAATGACACAATTTATTTAAGGGGGAAGAATGTAACACCCCAATACTTTAAATGATGAATATCATGTTTGATAGCATGTATGGCATGAAACAAAATTCTTATAAAAGGATATAAAACTCGTTGAATTTATGATATATTTCTTTAAATTTAATCTCTTATATATCTTGTGATGCATGAAACACCAGGTTTAAACAAAACACGATGCTCTATTAAAATATAATTATATTATGATGAAAATGATAACATTATCGTTAAGATGGTCAGTATAAATAGTAATAACTAAATTATGAAAATTATATATTATAAACATGTATAAAATAAATCCATTGGTAAAATATTCATTATAATTAAAATTAAAACCATTTGAATGAGAATGAATTTTTTCCTAAAAAACAGTATTTTTCTAAATGGTGGATCAATCACGCTTTGTGCACATAATTTAAAATTATTTTTTAAAAACATTATAAAATTTATTTTAAAAAATAAAATTAATTTTTTAAATATAAATTTCAAAATTATATTGGGGTTAATTTTTGGGATTTTTCTAAAAATATTAATTTTTTGATGAATAGTGATAAATACAGATTTTTACTAAAAGCTACCTTTTAGTTTAAATTATATATGAAGTTAATTTATATTTTAAATTGATTTAAAATTAAAATTAGATAAATTATATTATAATATAAATAATTTAGGAAATTTTTATCAATTTCATGTTGATTTTTTATTATAAAAACATTTTATACTTATGAGAATTTTCTCTTTGGAAAACTCCTCTTTCACCGTGTAGGTAGTTTAATTTTAAATTGGATTATGATAATATTGTGAATTGAATTTGGAAAATAGATTCAATATTTAGAATTATATTAATATATATTATATAATAAGTTAAAATTAAATTTTTTACCATAATGAATAGTGAAAATAGTAAAAATTAATTATCACGGTTAAGGTAAAGATGGGGTTTTCAGGTTAAAATACAAATATAAAGGCTAAAATGACCTAAAATATTTCCTAAACCCATTTTATATAAATATATTTACCCTTCAATCTGAAATGATCTATAATTACCCATTTTTTATGATTTTTTCATGAGAAAAATGTGGGTATCACTTTATCTTTTCAAATATTCCCTATGTGTCCTTTCCCCCTCATAAAAAAGGCCACCCCTATCATCCTATATTCACACTTAAAAATCCATTTGGTTCATCCAATACCTTTCTCAAATAATTTCCCTAATTTACCGCCGACATTATTGGGGCGTTATTTTGATTATTAATCGCTCCTAAGAATACTTTATGTATAAACGTAAAGATGATTTCTAGGGAAGAGGTAAAATTCTTAAACATGCATATTTGTTTTATTTCTTCTTTAAAATCCTTATAAACCTATTAAATTTTTATAACATTATAACAAAATTATACCCTATATACATATATTTTATTATTTTGATGTTATAACTAATATCCATCTCCAATTCCATCAAATGGGAAATTAAGCCATCGATCATGTGTATGGCGGACTACCACCTCGCGAACTGATGTAATTCAGTTTCCATCACCAACATTAAAGTGTGGATAGGATTTTTTATTACAAATATTTATATTATATTGATAAAACTATTATTATTATATAGTTATTATATAACATATACCTTTTTAGTTTCCATTCTGTAGAGCATATTGTAACGTCGTGCTTGTGTGTAGTGGACTACCACCTCAAGAAGCGTCGTGATATATTTTTCTCTTATGATTTCTATTAATGGTACTAGATATTATGTAAATAAATATATTTTATATTTATTATCTAACCATACTTATCTAAATATAATATCACATATAACTTTTTACCTTTCAATAGATTGGAAAACAACAATGTCTCTCAAGAGTACGTGTGGATTACCGCTTTGACACAGCGATGTGAAATGTTTTTCATTTTATTTTTATATGGATGTTAATAAGGATGAATTTTGTTAATATAAATGATATATATTAAATAATAATTATTATGGAAAGTTTGTTTAATATTTTTTTGATCCTTTGATAAAAAAATGGATACGAGTTCATGCGTTAGAACAACCCACCATCTCTATGAATGGTGTAATACATTTTCTATATCTAACTATAATAGATTATAATAAATATATATATAATGAATATATATAATATTTATATCATGATTAGTATTATTTATATTATTTATCAATGTTAAAATTAAAATTACCAATATCTCTGAACTAAAATATACATTAAAAATGAAGAAATTATCACCTGAAACAGTAATATTAATAAAGAATTGTTAATTAATGGGTTATAAAACACTATAATTAAATCATATATGGTATTATATATAATATTATATTTTTTAAAATTTGAATAATAAAATTTTATTTATTATACTCATGTTTTGGACACTAATGAATGAAGTCGAACCTTTATCAACCTGATATTTTATAAGATATATTCGTTTTAATTTCTTTCATATATTTTGTTGTATGCTACACCAAGATTATCTTGCGCTATATGCAACACCGTATTAGCTTGCAGTATACGCAACATTAATCCTGGATCGTGTTACACAAAATTTCATGTTTGTTTGATAGTAGTTATTCTATGAAACATTGAGTATATATATATATATGTTCAATGTATTTTATTATATGCAACAAAAAAGGAGTCGTGAACTACACGCAACCATGACTTGGCTTGCATTAAATGCAATCACGAACTTCCTTGATAGCGTGTGTTGTACGCAATAATGGGTTTCACTAAACAACGATATAATGTTATAATATTATCACAAAATAGCAGTTATGAATAGTATTAACCAAATTTTGAATTTTATAACATTATTATTCATCTTATAAATTTTCTATAACATTTTATGTTAACAAAATAAATTTTTCGGGTAAAATAAGTATTTTTAAAAAAAATGCAGTTTTGCCGCCTTTTGATGGCACACCCACTTTAAATATTGTTTTTGACATGTTTATAAGTTCAATTTTACAAAATGAAATTATTATTTGTACTAAGGATATAAAATTTTATCTTGGATAAAATTTTCATATTATTCTGATAACTTTCATATTTTAATGAATAGTAAAAACATGCTATATTTTAATTAAAAACAACTTTTTTCATCGTAATAATTTATGTGGTTAAATTATAATATTGAATGGTTTTATAGTATAAATAGAATATATTTTTACCATTTAATATAATGTATGTCATTAGCATTGATTTTACCTTGAATTCGTAGGTTAAATCAATTCAATCTTTTGCAATGTTTTAAACAAAAACTCGTTTTCTTTCGACAACGGGATTAATATTAATTTAATTTCTGCAACTTTTGTGTATTGAATTTGGAAAAATGGATTCCATATTTGGAATCAGTGGGTCCAAATTATGTTAATAAGCTACTTTTTATTTTTGAGCTTTATGAATAGTAACTACGGTAAATTTTATTTACCTTAGTTAAAGGTAAATCGGGTAATTAAGGGTAAATATAAGATTATAAAATTAACCTAACACTGACAAAAATCCTATTGGATGACTAAAGGTCGACCCATATCACCTAAGGGTCAGATTATAATCATTTAATGGACTTTTTTCCATAAAAATTACTTAATTATTTTTAAAACCAAAGAAAGTGACAACATGTCACTCTCTTAAATCTTATAAGTATATTAATTTTAATTTAGTGATAAAATTCATTTAACATCAAAAATTAATAGTCTCCAAAAATATAATGAAATTATATACATCATATTAATTTATTTATAATTTTTAGGGATTAAGTAATTATCATTAATTGTGACACAATAGTGATGCAGAAATTGTTTATCTAGTGAAAAATCAAGAATATAGTTTCTATTAAACTAATAGTGACCATAAAAGACACGAACCGTGAACAAAAATTATTTTTCATGTAAGTTTAAACCATAATAATACAATGGTCGAATATTTGACCATTTGTATCCTTATAAAAGTGATTAATACACTTATATTAATTTATTTTAAATGATGCCAAAGTTGTCACCTTCATAATTTAATAAATATACAAATTTACATATTGTGATTTTAAGATGATAAATTCGAGTAAAAGTATTATTGTGAAAGTTAATAGATTTATCTTTATCATAGGATTTATTTTTTAATTTTTATGCAACATATTAGTATATTAAATAATTATACAAGAATGATGTTGTAATTATTTTATTAAGAGATAAACCAAATAATTGGTTTCAAAAATAATAAAATAAATATTATATGAACTGTTTAATGTGCTCCACTAATTTTCTAGATACATATGACCTTTTAGTAGACTAGTAAATCTTTTAGTTCGAACATATCTTCTGTATATATTTTATTTAAATTCAAATAAATGAATAGTGTCAACATTGACACTATTATTATTTTATAAAAATAACATATTATAAATTTTTTTTAAAATCACAAAAATATTTACAAATTATAAATTTAAATTTATATGGTATAAAATATTATAAAGTATCCAATTATGTACAATTCACAACATATAAGTAATTATTTGTTATAATTTAAAATTTAGAATGTTATTACCACAAATAAAATTTAATTGATTAAATAAGGATAAATGAAGTTGATAATGTTTAAAACAAATTCCTAAAAAGTCTAAATTTTATTGGTTGATGAGCTTAAAACCCTATATCATCTAATATTCTAATATGAGTCATTTTTGGATGTTTTTAAGTGGGGTAAGATTTATTACAAATTAATATTTTTAAGATTTCCAAAGGTGCCCCTCTCCTTCCTTATAAAAGGGCACCTCCCCCCTCTCTTCCTCACAACACATTGAGCCTTCAATCTCGGCCAAACCCTACCAAATTCTGTTATATACTTCCCTATAAACATCATAGAGGTCCTGGTATACTTTAAAGACCAATCTTAGTGCCCTAAGAGGAGGTTTCAAAGGGGCGTATCGAAGAAGAGGTAATTTCTTCTACCGATTCTTTCGAGCTTCTTTCTTCTTCAACTTCTTCTTCATTAGTTTTTTCATTATAAAGTAATAACATAAGTATCACTAATATACTGATATGTTATTATAAATATGAAACAACCCCATTTCACCTTCTATCCATCCTACGGAAAAAAAATCACCGCATGTGGGTATGTACAGAATACCGTCTCCACACCGTGGTGTAATCTGTTTGTCCACCAACACCTTACATGGATGGGTATAATGGTGTAAATAATAACTATACATAGTTATTATAACATCATAATGATTCTGATATATTGTATCATCCACTCCAATTCAATTAAATAATTATGGAAACGATATCATCGCTCGTGCGTACGTATGGACTACCATCTCCACGACGTGATGAGATTCATTCTCCATGTTAACCATTTAAGAATGATTATAAAGTATATATAAGCAATAATAATGAAATATATGGCATTATAAATCTATTGGATTTATGTATATATATATATATATATGTGTAGTAATCTACTTAATTCCATTCAACTCAATAAGGAAACGAAAACAGCGTTCATGCGTACGTACGGCCTACCGTCTCCATGAACGGTGTATTTATTTCCATTTATCGATATATTATATATATGTATATTCTGAATATATATTATATATAAATCATGTTTCATATTATTTAATTAATTAATCATGATCTAAGTAATCATATGAATAATTACAAGTCAAAACACAGACGACAAATGAAACGATTTTACCAAAAATGATCTTTAACATGGAATTTACAAAAGAACGGGTAATATAAAGTCATAAGTGAACCATATATGATATCATAACAATGAATATGATTCTGTAATAAGTAAATGACATTATTTAAATCATTATACAAGAGTTTCAGATACATACAAAGCATATTGGACATAAGCTAAGGGATAATTTTGCAAATCTCATTTTTATCCGAGATTGCTTATTCGTAAGTATTTACTGGGGTTATTTCTATCATCCATGTCAATGTTTTTTAAAAGTGTTTTCATGTATGTATAAATTCCTTTTTATCCATTTTTTACTTTTACTACATGTCATGTAAGGAATCTTTTTTTTACCATACGATGTACTTTTTGACTTTTCCGACAAAAGTACGAGGAGAATGTTATTTTTAACTTATACGGCGTGAACAGATTTTTATGGTTTCATAAAGCCTCATTTTCATGAAGATTACTCTACATGATTTTATGACTATTTTCAACAAAATAGTTTTATTTTAAAAGTGCATGGCATTTTTTGAAAAGAAAATTATTTTGATGAAGAAAGGATATTTTCCTAAAGAATTCATTTCAAGTGTTTTATCAAAACCATTTTCTATCTAAGATGACATTATTTCATATGTGTATGTTTCAAGTATAATGTCTCTATGATTTACATGGTTTCAATTTTCTTATGATGAAATATCTATCTGTTTTATATAGATTATGTGATAATGGGATGATGTTTATGAAACCCATTTTATTCTTTGGGTTCTGATGAATGTTTTAAGTTTATTTTGTGGAAAATTTAAGAATGATTTCACTATAAGATGGGTGGGACCTATATCTCCCTCCAATGAATTGGTTAAAGATTTATACCTCATGAGATAGACATGGTTGGAACGACAAGTTAAACCGGTTCAGTAATATAGGACTGGAACGAGGAGTGAACTCGATTCAGAAAGGGACTTTGTCCACTAAGATGGTCTTGGCAGGAATGCCTTGGCTAATATGGAAATCATATCATGTGCTTAATAGTTTCCACAATTACATGTTTTATTCCCATGCAATTTTATCATTATTAATGTTTCTTTATGATCTATGCCTTACGTACTTCCATGTTTTATGTCATTGCTCAAGCTTTTGATGTTTAAACATTATGTTCATGTTTTTAAGTTCAAATGTATATGGTATGTTTTATTTTATCCATGCTTACCCATACTCAGCATTTGAGCTCACCCTTTTTATGTTTTCTTTTCCCCAGGAAATAAAGAAATGTTTTATGTAAGAAAAAACGGGGAAGATATTTATGGGAGATGTTGAAGATCTTTCACCACTATTAGAAGATTACGTTCCATGTTTTCAAAGACACTAAACTATTACGGTCCTTGTGTGTCTGTTTTTGTTATGTATTAAGTATTCCGCAAAAGTAATGTAATGTCCATATATGTCAATCTTTAGGTCTCTACAGTTGGTATCAGAGGAAAGGTTTAGTTAACCTTTGGAAACTAGGATGCAAAAACGTTAGTGAGATCCCTAGAGATATTTCTAATGTATGTCTAGGGATGTCCCTAAGGATAAGTATACGTATAGGTTATAGTCCTAGAATTGCACTAACGATCTTAGAATTAAACCTAAGATTTTAGATATTGAAGGTACTCCCCCTTTATTATGTTGTTTTCCTAGCAAGAGTGTTGCCTCTCACAATATTATTTTTGGGTTTTAGACGATGGCTGGAACTCGAAAGAACTGTGTTGATAAATGTAATGGATGATGCAATGATTGTCCTCCTGAACAAACCAACGTTATGGGAGATGGCGTGTAAAATATTATTTCTATACTTACACAATCTATGAATCATTCTGTACTTCCAAATGAGCAGAGGATGGAACAATATTCTATTGAGTCCTTCATAAGGAAACGTCCACCTTCATTAAATGGGTCTTCTGATCCACCTGTTGCTGAATAATGGATTAGTACCATTGAAAAGATATTTTCCATACTTCGCTCTTCAGAACATGATAAAGTCATTCTAGTTGTTTACCGTTTAGAAGGTGAAGCAGACCTATGTTGGACTCTAATTAAGAATACAAGGCCCCGAGATGAAATTGAGTCCATGGAATGGGACGAGTTCAAGAACTTATTTCTCAATAAGTACTTCCCTCGTATTCTTCGAACAAAGATAGAGAAGGAGTTCCTTGAGCTTAAGTAAAAGGATGATGAATCTGTTGGTATATACGAAGCGAATTTTACATGACTTTCAAGGTATGCATCTGGCTTTATCATCTAACCTAAAAGTAATGTTGATATATTTTTCAGTGGCTTAAAACCAAGTCTTCAAAGGGCATTAGCTATAAGAGACTTCAGTAGCTATGAAGAAATTGTGTGTTGTGCTATCAAGGTAGAAATGGAAGTTGGTTTTACTTATCCATCTCATGGTTTTGACAAGAAACGAAAGATGGAGTTCAAGGAGAAATCCCAGAATAATGGTGAAAAGGAGATGGATGTTTCCTTATTCTCAAAATGTAGAAATAAGTATGGTGGAGATTTCCTAATAGGTACTAGAAAATGTTTTAAGTGTGGAAAAGTAGGTCATTGAGCAACTAAGTGTCGAAGTAATGGAAAAAGGGTTGCTAATGATGTGAGTAAAGAAAAGACTGCAGAGAGAGCACCACCAACACTTCAATGCTTTAAGTGAAAGGAAATGGGGCATTATGCTAATAAATGCCCTAATCCATGGGTTAATGATGATCAACGTGAGCAACCACTTAAGGAAAAGGATAAAGGGAAGTCTCATGTGATCACTATTTGTGATGTTGAGTATGAAAATGAAGTTGTGTAATGATTAAGTGTTTATGTAATGGGATTCCAAAATAATGTTTTATATAGTATTGTGGAATATTTGAATATTTAGGTATTGGTCTATTGTGGTTTTCAATAATTTTATGGTACTGGTAACCATGGAAAGTGATTGAGATATTTTTGGAAATAAGATGATATGCGCATAATGAAGGGATAAGGAGAAAATGAAATTTTTAACAGTATTCATGATCTCATGACTGATATAAGGAAATAGTTATATCATGGTTTGAGTATATAGAATTTTGGGGTTTTGGTATGTGGAAAGAGTTAACTGTTGACATCACTCATGTTTTCACTAATAATCAATGGGTATTCATTTTACAAGATAATACATGATTAAGGCCTTCTAATGTTTGGAATGTGACCAACAAGACATATCTTATGATATATGGGGATCAACGATGGTATTAACATGCTTGTTATATGAAATCTCTGGTAATCATTTTCACTATAATATGACAATGGACTACAATATTATGGATAAGCCTAAATATTGGAATGGATTATGTTGGACACAAGTTAGTATTGTTTAAGGATAGAACAATTTTCGATATTATTGATGGGATGATATAGTAATGTAGTTTTAGAAAAAGGACAACCTGCAGGACGAGAGATATCCCATCGCGTCGGACAAGGCTGTGGTAATCGAACCCACAACCGAAGTGCGACTGGCCTTTATCGCATACCACTAGCCTACAGGAAGTTGTTGGTTAGTGGAATGTAGTTTTATTTTATTAAGAGGTATGATAAATAAAGTCTAAGTCCATTTTTGGAACCATATACGAGTAATCTCACCATAACATGGACTTATAACTTTTGATAACCTTTTGTTTGAAATAGATGGAATGACCCATCATTCAATCACATGATCTATTAACACTTCACGAATAAAAAATTCAACTTCATTTCTTTAAGAGATGAAGTGGAAATTGTTCAAAGAATGATCAACAGTGAGATTGTACCAAAATCAAGAATTTATTTCTTCTAATTCTAATTTCTTCAACTTTAGAGAAATGATCTTGATTAAAAAAAATGTTTTCCTAGTGTCCTTATATCCGATTAATCAGATGGTACCTTAGATTATCAAAAATTTATGGCTTTGTGATTGTCGGCTTTTTCATAGCCATGTTCTCTACCACCCTCTATCAGAACTTGATGTTTTTATTTCTCTTCCATATCCATATTTTCACCTATGTTCTCTTATATGGAAAACCAATGATGAGTTACTTTGGGTAATCGTTACGTTTCAAACTTTAGTTTTTAAAATTAAGTTTTAGTATTCCTTTTTACGATGTGGGTTTCTATGAATAGTAAACGATTTATAACCCCAAAAAATTTCAAGGGAGAAATTCATTTTAAGGGGGGTAGAATGTAACAACACGAGATTTTATAAGATATATTCGTTTTAATTTCTTTCATATCTTCTGTTGTACGCTACACCAAGATTATCTTGCGATATACGCAACACTGTATTAACTTGCAGTATACGCAACGCTAATCTTGGATCATGTTACACACAATTTCATGTTTGTTTGATAGTAGTTATTCTAAAAAACATTGAGTATATATATATATTCAATGTATTTTGTTATACGCAACAACAAAGGAGTCGTGCACTACATGAAACCCTAACTTGGCTTGCATTACATGCAATCGCGACCTTCCTTGATAGCGTGTGTTGTACGCAATACCGGGTTTCACTAAACAACGATATAATGTTATAATATTATCTCAAACTAGCCGTTATGAATAGTATTAACCACATTTTGAATTTTATAACATTATTATTCATCTTATAAATTTTCTAAAACATTTTATATGAACAAAATAAATTTTTCGGGTAAAATAAGTATTTTTCAAAAAATGCAGTTTTGTCGCCTTTTGAGGGCGCACCCACTTTAAATCTAGTTTTTGACGTGTTTATAAGTTCAATTTTACAAAATAAAATTATTATTTGGAATAAATATATAAAATTTTACCTTGGATAAAATTTTCATATTATTCTGATAACTTTCATATTTTAATGAATAGTATAAACATGATACATTTTAATTAAAAAAAACTTTTTTCATCGTAATAATTTATGTGGTTAAATTATAATATTGAATGGTTTTAAAGTATAAATAGAATATATTTTTACCATTTAATATAATGTATGTCATTATCATTGATTTTACCTTGAATTCATAGGTTAAATCAATTCAATCTTTTGCAATGTTTTAAACAAAAACTCATTTTCTTTCGAAAACAGGATTAATTTTAATTTAATTTCTACAAATTTTGTATATTTAATTTGGAAAAATGGATTCTATATTTTAAATCATTGGGTACAAATTATGCTAATAAGCTACTTTGTATTTTTGGGCTTTATGAATAGTAACTACGGTAAATTTTATTTACCATAGTTAAAGGTAAATCGGGTAATTATGGATAAATATAAGATTATAAAATTAACCTAACACCTACCAAAATCCAATTGGATGACTAAATGTTTACCCATATTACCTAAGGGTCCAATTAGAGTCATTTAATGGACTTTTTTCCATGAAAATAACTTAATTATTATTAAAACCAAAGAAAGTGACAACATGTCACTCTCTTAAATCTTATAAGTATATTAATTTTAATTTAGTGATAAACTTCATGAAACTTCGAACATTAATAGTCTCCATAAATCTAATGAAATGATATACATCATATAAATTTATTTATAATTTTTAGGGTTTAAATAATTATCATTAATTGTGACACAATAGTGATGTAGAAATTGTTTATCTA
This sequence comes from Viscum album, assembly GCA_963277665.1. Taxonomy (NCBI): domain Eukaryota; kingdom Viridiplantae; phylum Streptophyta; class Magnoliopsida; order Santalales; family Viscaceae; genus Viscum; species Viscum album. Next base: position 1,401,596,636 of record OY728166.1, on the reverse strand, counting down.
GTAAAAAATCAAGAATATAGTTTTTATTAAACTAATAGTGACCCTAAAAGGCACAAAACCCTGACCAAAATTTATTAGTCATGTAACTGTAAACCATAATCATCCAATTGTTGAATATGTGACCATTTGGAGGCTTATAAAAGCAATTATGACACTTATATTATTTCATTTTAAATGATGCCAAAGTTGTCACCTTCATAATTTAATAAATATAACAATTTAAATATAGTGATTTTAAGATGATAAATTCGAGTAAAAGTATTATTTTGCAATTTAAAAGATTTATCTTCATCATAGGATTTTAGTTTTAATTTTTATGCAACAAATAAGTATATTAAATAATTATACAAAAATGATGTAGTAATTATTTTATTAAGAGATAAACCAAATAATTGGTTTTAAAAATAATAAAATAAATATTATATGAACATTTTTAATGTGCTAAAATAATTTTCTAGATACATATGACCTTTTAGGAATCTATTAATGCTTTTATTTTAAACATATCTTCTGTATATATTTTATTTAAATTCAAATAAATGAATAGTGTCAAAATTGACACTATTGTTATTTTATAAAAATAACATATTATAAAAATGTTTAAAAATAAAAAAAATATTTAAAAATTAAATATTTAAATTTATATGGTATAAAATTTTATGAAGTATCCAATTATGGAAAATTCACAAAAAATAAGTAATTATGTGTTATAATTTAAAATTTAAAATGTTATTACCACAAATAAAATAAAATTGATTAAATAAGGATAAATAAAGTTGATAATGTTTAAAATAAATTCTTAACATGTCAAAATTTTATTGGTTTATGCTATTACAACCATATATCATCTATGATTCGAATAATAGTCATTTTTGGAGGTTTTTAAGTGGGGTTTGATTTATTAAAAATTAATATTTTTTGAGATTTCCAAAGGAGCCCCTCTCCTCCCTTATAAAAGGGCACCTCCTCCCTCTCTTCCTCACAACACTTTGAGCCTTAAATCTCGGCCAAACCCTAAAAACTTATCTTCTATACTTCCCTAGAAACATCATAGAGGTCCTGGTCTACTTCAAAGACCAATCTTAGTGCCCTAAGAGGAGGTTTCAAAGGGGCGTATCGAAGAAGAGGTAATTTCTTCTACCGGTTCTTTCAAGCTTCTTTCTTCTTAAACTTCTTCTTATTTAGTTGTTTAATTATAAAGTAAAAACATCAGTATCACTAATATACTTATATGTTATTATAAATATGAAACAACACCATTTCACCTTCTATCCATCCTACGGAAAACAAAATCACCGCGCGTGCGTATGTACGGAATACCGTCTCCACGCCGTGGTGTAATCTGTTTTTCCACCAACACCTTACATGGATGGGTATAATGGTGTAAATAATAACTATAAATAGTTATTATAACATCATAATTATTCTGATATATTTTATCATCCACTCCAATTCAATTCAATAATTATGGAAATGATATCATCGCTCGTGAGTACGTACGGACTACCGTCTCCACGACGCGATGAGATTCATTCTCCATGTTAACCATTTAATAATGATTATAAATTATATATAAGAAATAATAATGAAATATATGAAATTATAAAGTTACTAGAGTTATGTATATATATATATGTATTCATCTACTTAATTCCATTCAACTCAATAAAGAAACGAAAATAGTGTTCGTGCGTATGTACGGCCTACCGTCTCCATGAATGGTGTATTTCTTTCCATTTATCGATCTATTATATATATGTATATTCTGAATATATATTATATATAAATGATGTTTTATATTCTTGAATTAAGTAATCATGGTCTAAGTAATCATATGAATAATTACAAGTCAAAACACGGACGACAAATGAGACGATTTTACCCAAAAGGCTCTTTAACATGGAATTTACAAAAGAACGGGTAATATAAAGTCATAAGTGAACCATATATGATATCATAACAATGAATATGATTCTATAATAAGTCAATGACATTATTTAAATCATTATACAGGAGGTTCGGATATATACGAAGCATATTGGACATAAGGTAAGGGATAATCTTGCAAATCTTATTTTTATCCGAGATTGCTTATTCGTAAGTATTTACTGGGGTCATTTCTATCATCCATGTCCATGTTTTATAAAAGTGTTTTCATGTATGTTTGATGTCCTTTTTAACCATTTTTTAATTTTACTACATGTCATGTAAGGAATATTTTTTTTACCATACGAGGTACTTTTTGACTTTTCCAACAAAAGTACGAGGAGAATGTTATTTTTAACTTATACGGCATGAACGGATTTTTACAGTTTCATAACGCCTCATTTTCATGAAGATTACTCTACATGATTTTATGAATATTTTCAACAAAATACTTTTATTTTAAAAGTGCATGGCATTTTTTGAAAGGAAAATGATTTTGATGAAGAAGGGATATTTTCCTCAATAATTCATTTCAAGTGTTTTATCAAAACCATTTTCTATCTAAGATGAAATTATTTCACATGTGTATGTTTCAAGTATAATGTCTCTATGATTTACATGGCTTCAATTTTCTTATGATGAAATATCCATTTGTTTTATATGGATTATGTAATGATGGGATAATATTTATGAAACCCATTTTATTCTTTGGGTTATGATGAATGTTTTAAGTTTATTTTTTGGCACAAGTAAGAATTATTTCACTATAATATGGGTGGGACCTATATCTCCCTCCAATGAATTCGGTAAAGATTTATATCTAATGAGATAGACATGGCTGGAACGGAAAGTTAAACTTTTTCAGTAATACAGGGCTGGAACGAGGAGTGAACTAGATTCAGAAAGGGACTTTGTCCACTAAGATGGTCTTGGGAGAAACTCCTTGGCTAATATGGAAATCATATCATGTGCTTAATGGTTGCCACAATTAAATTTTTTATTCCCATGCTATTTTATCATTCTTAATGTTTCTTTGTGATCTATGCCTTACGTACTTACATGTTTTATGTCATTGCTCAAGCTTTTGATGTTTAAACATTATGTTCATGTTTTTAAGTTCAAATGTATATGGTATGTTTTATTTTATCCATGCTTACCATTACTGAGCATTTGATCTAACCTATTTTATGTTTTCTTTTCCTCAGGATATAAAGAAAGGTTTTAGGTAAGAAAAAAGGGGAAGATATTTATGGGAGATGTTGAAGATCTTTCACCATGATTAGAAGATTACGTTCCAAGTTTCCAAAGACACTAAACTATTACGGTCCTTGTGTGTCTATTTTTATTATTTATTAAGTATTCTGTAAAATTAATGTAATGTCCATATAAGTCAAGCTTTGGGTGTCTACAGAACCTAAGATAGGGGTTTCTCATCCCACTTTTAATTCCATGAGATATATTCCATATTCACCACTTATTAATTTGTGTGGTGCATATACTACCCATTTTAACATATTATATCCTCAACCTATTTCTCTACATGGTATTTAAAATTTTATTTTATATTATTTTTTATGGGGCTAATGGTTCAAAATTTATCAAATTGGTAAGGGTTTATTTAAAAATATCATTATTATTTGGGATTGTTTTTGTTTATGTATACCTTAAGGGAATTATTTGATATTTAAATCTTAAAATAAAAATATTTTCATATAACATACTTATTTATAAACATTTTCAAGTTATATTTTTTTCTACTATTTGGTACTTAAAATGTCTAAGAAAATTATTTTAATAAAATTCCATTTTGTTTATCCCTTCAGTTGGAAATATTTTTTTCATCAAAATCCTTTTTTTAAAATAATTTTCCAAAAAATAATTTTAACCTATTCAAATTTATTTATTAAATAATGTTTTATAATGTTTTACGTTTAATTTTTTTAAAGGAATCCTCTTATCATTTTCCAAATAATTCCAATTTGTCTTTTACTAAAGATGTTAAAAGAATCATTATTTAAATGTGTATGGAATGAATATAATTATCTTATATCATAACCAATAAATGTTTTTAATCTTATTTTACAAGTTTTCAAAGGTTATTTTCAATTAAAATTAATTTAAAATTTTTTGTGATGTTTTTTAAATATGAATCTCATAATGAAAATTATATTTTCATTAAGAATGTTTTTAATTAAATTTGTTCCACCCAAATTTTCCTAAGTTATATAGTGTAAATGGTCACTTGTATTATAGCTTAGGTTATCAAATCCATAAGTATTGAGGAAGAAACATATGTACACTACGAATTGATGGAGGATTGGATCTAAAGTGGCTATCTTGGGTGTTGATTATAATTGAAGAACTAATGATTTAATTTAAACAACAAGAAAAAACACATAATTACTTATTCTAAAACAATTTATTAAGATAATTTGATCCTAGTTTGTCTCTTGGGGTGGATTGGATGTATTTTTTTTAGAATGTTTGAGATCACTAATTCAAGATTTATCCAAACAATGAGACAATTGTACAACTTCATTAACCAATTTAATCCCTAAAAAATTCAAAGTATATTCTTCAATTCACTTAGAGGATAACTTTCATGATCTCTCCAAGGAATTGAATCGTACTAGCACTCAGAATGTGTCATCGTTAATGTTGGAAAAGACGAAGAATAAAATAACTCATCGGATAGAAGTCTTTAAATAATGAATTTATATTAAAGTACATGAAATAATATTAAATACACCCCTATAGAACTCTGTAGTATTAACCAATAAATTTTTATCCCTCCATTTATGTTATTCTATAAATTAATGTTGGAACTTGACTTAAATAAGTGGGACTGAAGAATTGAAAATAATAAAATAACGAAAACTCCACCACTATGTGAGGAATTTCACAATTGTTAGTGTGAATAAATTAACACCTAGATTCAATGGCATAAATGTGTTAATTTATAGTAAGAAAAAGAAATTAACAACATGAAAAGAATAACTTTTATTTAGAAATGAACATTAATGAAAAACTTACATAGGAGAAATTGAAGTTGTGATTAAAAAATAAAAGCTTGAAATTACTATTGAGATAAAAAATTGGATATCAAATCACTTCACCACAAATTAATTATATAGGCATATTAAAAAAAATTATGTTTACCCCCCAATAATAAATTCCCATCCATTTAATTTAGATAGTAAAATGTGGGAGAGAAATCAAAGGAAATTGTACTATTCAACATTGACCATGAATATTGGACCATATTCACCCCCCCACACTTAGTGTGAAAATAATTCATTTATTATGAATGAATATTTTATGGTAATATAATATAAATAAATTTTTTCATGTTTCCTAAAATATATTTCAAAATTACAAACCAATTTGATCATCCCTTAGGATGTTATTTTTCAAATAGTGGTCTGGTTTTATGGGGCTTCAAGTCTGGCCCATAAATTAAATGTCAACTTAGGATTCTTGGATCTCCTTGAAAAATTTATAATTAGATATAGCCATATTTTAATGAAATGATCCCCAAAATTTTCTCTTCCTACAATTAAAATTTCAGTTTTGTTGGATTTTATTTTTGACCACCACTTTTACTTTATGGGCCTAAGGCCCATTAGGCTTTTTTCATAAATTTATCCATTCATTTAAAAAAATATCCATTTCCATTAAAATTTATACATTTATACCAAAAGATAAAATGTTCAAAAAAAAAGATCAATTATATCAGAAAATATAAAATTCAAATAATTAATATAATGTTTCCAAAAGAAGATGATTAATTGGGCCTGAATTGATACATTAAACATGAATTGCACAATGATGTGAAATGAAGTTCAATTTATGAAATGAACTTAAATTGGCATTTATGGACATTAAAAAACTTGAATTTTAAAACACAATTAATGAATACTATCTTATTTTAGTTGATAATCACACCCCCAACTTGAGTTTTTATATTCCTAAGAAAAAAGTATCTCAAAAATATGAAATTTATTTCCCTTTTTCAAAAAACAATTAACATGAAATTTCCTTCAAAAGACATCATTACAAATAAAACTTAAACCTTTGAAAAACATTTAACTCAATATATGTTCAAAATCATATCTCTATCCCTAGACCATTTATTAAAATTCATCACCACATTTCATCTTATCTCAATTATACATGATGATGTGTTGTGTATCTCAAAAGACATGGGACCCATTTTCTTGTTCAAGGGGGGAAATAGAAGTGCTGTGTGGGAATAACATTAAACCATAAGATGTGTATCCAATTTTTTTATTATTGTCTTTTTTTAATTTTGATTTTTTTGTTAATTATTATTTTTTTGAACCACAATAGAGATGAAAATACCAACTCTAGGAAAGACAACTATGGAGTCACGATACCCAAGTGTCGAATGACACACATTTTTGAAATTCATACACTAAAATAGAGTTATAAATCCTAAATCTAGGTAAGAAAACTATGGATTCATGATCCCCAAGTGTTTAACGCCATAGATTTGGACAAAACACTAATCTCTACATTCATTATTTTCATTTTTTATTGGATACTCAAATTAAATTACAATTGACCCCAAACCCCATTCTATGAAGAAAGGAACCCAAGAACTCAAACTTACACCCAAAATAAAATGGATGTGAATTGAGTAATTTTGATTAAATGGATGAAAATGTTAATAGTGAAAAATCACACCGTACAACCATAATTTACAAAAACTATGCCCATGAACTTAGAAATCAATTAAAATCATAATCGAGGCTTTCAAAATCATTTTAAATTCAATTTTTCTGATTCCAAATGTACATTAACACATGAAAGGATAATTAATTGATTTTTTAATTTAATTGTTATCATAAAAGACCATTTTTCAAAATCCAATATTTTCACTCCCACAACTTAAAATGACACTACCCTTAGTGTTTGAAATAGAAGAGAAGAGATATTTCATAATTTGGAAGAAATAGGGGGTGGTGATTTTAATGAAATCATCGAACAAAATCACCCAGTTCGAAGTTGATGACCCATAAATAAATAAATTGATCACATTGTATTCCTGGAACATGTAGACTACTCGGGGATAATTTATGGTTGTGTTTGAAATTTAGAAATAAAGGGTTTTATTTTGAAGTATTATAATGATGAATCTGATAAATTTCACCCACAAGAGACACTAGATAACATTAGAAATAAAAATGGGGTTTCCTTAATAAAAAACACACAAAAAATCAATCAAGTATCTGGCTTGCCTCCTAGGAAGTGCTTAGTTTAAAGTAGTTAGCTTGACATGGGCCCCCCAACATACCCAATACCAAATTTCAACATTTTTAGGACCCCATTTTTTCCCACCACTACTAGATTGAGATTAATTATTTGTTTAGAATTTTTTATTTAAAATACTATGTTATAAAATGAGTCGGAAAATACAAGTAATATAAAAAATTATTGATCCAGTTGATTTTGTTTTCTTACCTAGAACATCTACGATCATTCCTATATTATTGGTTTCAAGAGAATAATGAATGATTACCATAAGGCCTTGTTTATCACCTATAATGGTATATAGGAGTCGGGAATGATGGAAAATTATTTTGAGTTTAGATTTATTGAAATTTCCTAAAGAATATTGGAAATTTGAATCAAAATAATTTTATTTTATAATAAATGTTGAAGGAATTGGTTTTTTATAAAAATATATTTCAACCCCCAGGTTTTCAATTTCAATGTTAAGGGTTAATTAAGACTCAAAGTTGATTATTTTTCTAAATGGTTCTATAATTTGTGGTTTTAAAAATTCAATAAGGGAGAAATATTCAAGAAACTCTCTCCATGCTGTAAATTTATCCTATTTTAAATTTTAAAAATAAATTTTATCTAGATTTAAACTCCTGTTAATAGTCTCATATTATTCCCCATGTTGACTTTAAATATTACTTAACAAAAAAAACTCATTATCCATCTCTAATTTCTTAAATTATAAAAAAATTTCTTCATAATTTTCCTCTAATTTTAAAACATATCATTGTTTGGGAATCATTACTTTCGTTTTTTCATTAATTTCCACACTCACAAAAAATTTCACATTTTTGAGTTGTTCATGTGAATTTTTTGTTTAATAAGGTTCTTCTATAAATGATGAGTAAGAGACAACATAAGTTGGAATGGGTTATATAACAATGTTATTTATTTTTTGTTCTACCCTCATTGATGAAACATCCACATTTATTCTATCCATTTGTCCAAACAATTGTTTAATAATTTATTGGGGATCAATATGGATTGGAGGTTGAACATCATGTAATTCCCTAATATTTATCTCTTCAACCATCCTGCATAAGTCTAAAAATTTTCACTTAAACATTCATTATCTCATTGATATTACATCTCATTGTTTGTGGGATAGTCATTCAAGTTTTTTTCAAATAAATTCTCTATATCAGTGGATTCCCAAGTTTTATTTTTCATTTGTCTCCATCATGGGATTATGATGGGGTAATATTGATGATACTCTATTGGAGTATATTTATAATTGTATTTGAGATTTTTAGGATACAAAGAAATAGAAAATGGAAAATATAAAAGACATGGGGGTGAGAAAAGATAATTTTGGGTGAGAAAATAAGGTGAGAGTCTATGATTCTTACTTGGTTCCCCAAAAAACATGTCAAAATTTTTTTCCACCCAAATTTACCCAAGTCATATGATGTAACCAATCTCTTTTAGTATATCTTGGTTTATTGAATCTATTGGGGTTGAAGAAGAAACATATAGACACTATGATTTTATGGAGGATTGGCTATAAAGTGGCCAACTTGGGTGTTGATTGTAATTTAATAAGTAATTATTTAATTTAAATAATAAGAAAAAACACTAACATACTTGAAATAAATAAATAAATTAATATTTTTTGATCATAGGTTGTCTCTTGGGGTGGATTGAATGTATTTGTTTTCTTAGAAAGTTTCGGATCACTAATTTAAGATGTATCTACAGAATGAGATAATTACACAACCTATTTCACCAATTTAATCCCTAAAAAATTCAAAGTTTAATCACTAATGCACTTATAGGATCACTTTCATCATCACCCCAAGTAATTTCATCATACTATCACTCACAATGTGTCATCGTTAATGCTGGTAAAGATGGAGAAGAAAATAACTCATCGAATGGAAGTTTTAAAATAATGTACTAATATTAAAGAATATGAAATAAAATTCAATAAACCACCATGAAAATCCCTAGGATTAAATCATAATTTTTTATCCCTCTATTTATGTATTCAATCAATGGAATCATGAATGTGACTTAAAGAAGAAAAATTGAATAAGTGAAAAAAATTAAATAACAAACACTCCACCATTGTGTGAGGAATTTTACAATTTTGGGTGTGAATAAATTCGCACCTTGATTAAATGGTATCAATTTTTAAATTTATAAGTGAAATAATTAAGAAAAATAAGAAGAATTAATTTTATTATGAAATAAACATGAATGAAAAAATTACACATGAGAAATTGAGAATGTGATTAAAAAGGAATGTTTGAAATTACAATTGAAAGAAAAACATGGATATTAAATAAATTCACAAATATATACTTATATAAGATAATTAGGAGCCTTATTTCAACCCCCCAATAATAAATTAAGTCCCATTTAATTAGGATAGTAAAATATGAGAGAAAAATCAAAGGAAATTGGACTTTTCAACTTTTACAATAAAAATTAGACCAGATTCACCCCCCCTCTTGGTGTCAAAGTAAGTAATTAAATATAGAATAATATTTGATTATATTTGAATATAAATATATTCTTACAGGTTTCCATTAATATCTATCAAAATTTCATGCCAATTAGATCATCTATTCAGATGTTATGCTTGAAATAGTTGTCTGGTTTTATGGGCCTTCAAATCTATCCCACAAATTAAATGTCAACTTGGGATCCATATATCTCCTTTAAAACATCATAATTATATTTGGAAATAGTTTAATAAAATTACCCCTATAATTTAATATTTCCAAAGTTAAGATGAGATCTTCATTGGGTTTGATTTTTGATCTCCACTTTTACATCATGGGCCTAAGGTCGATTATGCTTTATCCAGAAATGTTTGCGTTCATTTCCAAAAATCTCTATATTTTATTATGACTTATCCATTAATCCTAAAAGTTAAAATATTAAAACCAACATGATAAATAATATCCCAAAATATTAAATTCAAATAATTAATGTAATGTTTTCCACAAACAGATGATTAATTGGTCCAAAATAGGCACTTTAAACATAAATTGTGCAATTATGTAAAATGAAGTTAAATTTATGAAATGAACTAAAATTGGTATTTATGGACTTTAAAACAAATTAATATTAAAATATAATCAATTAATATTATCTTATTTTAGTGGATAATCAGACATTTTTATGGTATTTCTATTCATCAACAACATCAACCTTTATTATAACTATGATCCACTAGGGATATGTTGTATTGACATCATCTTTATTCTTCCTTTGGATGGTTTATGATCATTTTAACTGATGATGTAAAATATTATTTCCATTAATCATCTTATTTTGTATTTTTTATGATTAGTTTTTATTTTATATGGGTAAGTATTAACATTTCATATGTTAGTTTTTCAATAAAATTTTTTTTGTTCATTTTGTTTCACCATTTTTATTTGAGGAATAAATTGGACTTAGTAAGTGATGAGTGGACCTAGTTATAGATAAGACCTCAATACATCGATTGGTCTCATGACACAATCATTTGACCAAATCATATGGGTTTCTACCCTCAAATTTAAACATTATTAAGAATGGTCATGAAAGTATGTTTCATATGTCCGACATTTTGCATCCCCTTTATTAGATTATTTATTCATTTCAATGTGGTTATTTGATTAGTTATAATAACCATGGATAATTTTAAATTACATGTTATTGTTTGTATTTATTTATTTTATTATCATTTATTTCGACCAAATTATGCTCAATTTATTTATTAAATTACATTTTTTTTCAGTTATTTACCATTATGTGTTGATTATTCTTATTTATTCATGATAAATTCCATTGTACGCATACCCTTACTGAACATATGAGATCACCCTTTTTTATGTTTTAATTCCATGGGATTCTAGGAAGTATTTTATTATTGATAATAATGGATATTCTAAGGGAGTAATGTCATTATCAAATAAAACACTTTTTGTTTCTTATATGTTCAAATGAATGTGAAAGTCATGTGTGTATCTACGTTACCAAGACTAATAAATTATTCGGCCCTTTTGGGATGTAATTTTTTTGTATATAGTTCCAATGTAATAAAGTATACACCAAGTCCAGGAAACTGTCATCAAAGTTGTTACAAGACATTTGAAAGACTACCAACGAGATGCTAGTGGATAGAGTTGTGGTGATTCCAATACATACTCTGGGATCTTTCTAGTGACACCTCATTTATTATTTTATTATTTTGTTCATTGTATATAAATTTCTTGTCTACATGTGGGGATCCATTTTTAACCAAATATACTAGTTACTGAATGCTATTTTGATATTGCATGAGATGATACAATTATTACTTCTATTGTGTTATTTTGTTTCTTACCTTAATTATTATTTATTCCACTATTTAGTATTCTAATAGTTATCTAATAATGAGTCAATAGTCCCACCATGGTATTATTCAATACCATGTAGTTATTCAACATCCTCTTGCATATACGGTGAAATATATGAGGTTACATACCACACTATATCAAACCTAGTTATCCAATTTGAGATATCAAAAAGTGGTATCAGTGCACCTTTTTTCCATGAAATCCCATTGAGGTCTTGATAGTGTTGTGATAGTATGTTCATAACTCAAGTAATAATAAATTATTGTCTCTGGACAACACCTGTATAGTGGAAACTAAGTTTATTGGGTAGTGGGATTTTTTTTATTTATTATGATGTTATGATTTTATGTTATTCCCTAGTATTATTGTGTTTTATGGTTTATAGGATTTTATCTTGGATAATTGGAAAGAGTGGGTGAGTTCATGAATCATGGATAGGTATATAGGTCCACATTTCATGTGATTGATTATATTTGGTTGATATAGGTTTGAATTAATCAAATTCCAATAGTAATATATTCAATATTTTCCCGAATACATTATTAGTGAAATTTAATTAATTTAACCTAATCGATTCTACTATTTAGTTTATTATTATTGTGACTAACTTGCATGTATTGTTTATTTGGACTTGATATTGTGGGAGTTTAAAATAGTTTTTCCAATTGGTTATGGGTATACTTTTAAGGTGATGTTTTCTAGTGTTGCTTTGGGGGTGATTAATTGATTAGTTATTTTAATATTTGAGTTATTAATGTATATTTTGATTATTTATCTTATAATTACACATAATTACACCTTATCAATATCCTATGAAACCCCATAGGAACCAGGATGATGATCCTCCTAGAGTAGGGAATGTTCATGTTACTCCTCCAAAGTTCCAAAAGGCTTAGTCAGATAATGATCTTAAAGAAACTCATTTTGTTATTTGGAAAAGTATCTTTACCCATTTTTCCTCCATATAGTATTAGTGGGAGGTTGAGTTTACCATTTTGGAGGTCTTATTATGGTAAATTCCTCTTGAAATTTCTAGCTAAATCATCCTAAAAATTTTCAAGGTATGGGAAGTCCTTAAGATGCATAGGATTTCATTGAGATACTTAGGGGGGTCATAGAGTTTTTTGAGATTATTGATGATTAGTAGATATATTTGTCAGCTTATATACCATAGGTAACTATTAGGAGGTGGTGGGGCTTGATGATATAGGCTTAGAGGCTTGAGGTTTTGACATTGATATCCTTTTAGGACCTCTTTTTTTAGGTGTCATTTACAAATATAATAAGGTCTAATAGTGCTTAGTAGTTTATAGAACCCCACAAGTGGTGATATCTATGGATGATAACATGAAAACTTTTGGGTAGTTAATCCATTTTTATAATCTATTTTTAGAAATGTGGCTCACAAGGCTTGGAGATTTGAGATTATACTTCATCACGATGTGAGGATTCAAGTACACAAATTTAACTAGATAAATTATTAAGAGGTGAAATACAAGTCCATTATGTTCGAGAAAGGTCTAGAAGATGATATCATGGTTGGGTTTCCATCCATTTATAGTGGTGTAATAGGTGGTAAACTATATGGATTTCTTAGTGCCTAATCAAGTGATTTGAATTGGTGGACAAAGTATATGTTCTATATTAGTGAGAGGCATGTTGAAAAATATGTGATTTCATCAGTTATAACTCCATTAGGGACACCCTATATGTTATTTAAGTGTGGTAAGTCTAAGAATTACTAAAAACTGTATTCTAGTTTGTAAAGGGAGTGTTATTCATGCAAAAAAATTGGGCAGCTAAATAATTTCTATTCAAGTATATCTCAGTCTAGTGTGGGGAGTGGATCTGAGAAGACAAAGGCTATCACAAACCATCTCCAGTTTCCATATACTCTAACACACGACCCAACCTTTGTCATGGCCTAAATGGAGTTCCTAATCTCCAAGTTCTGGCAACTAGTGCTCATGCATAGAGTAACACATTTTTTAAATTATTTCTTCAATGTGAATCAACTATAAAAAATTCACAATGATCACATCTCATTATAACCAATAACCATATCACAACAAATCAAATGAAATGCTACAAGAATGTGTTAAATTTTTTGAATTTACATCAGAAGATGAAAATAACTAAAATGGGGAGGAGACTAAGTAGCCAACAAAAATGTCATGTATCAAGTCGGTCAACACCCTAATCCACCACCCTCAATAATTCTCCAAATGGAACATCTAGCACATGGAACCACCATCGCCACCACAAAAAGACATTACATTACCTGGGTCAAATATAACATTTTCTATATACACCGAAGGGTTTATATTATGTGTTATACATTCTTTTTAATGACATTCTATGACAAATTAACGTTCTAGGTTTTAAAATAAAATAATTTTATAATTTAATTGAAAGCTTACTTGAATAGAAGATGAAAAATGAATGCGAGGACAAGTTGAACGATAAACACATTATGAAAAAAATAGGAAATCCATAGGTAAACTGGTTAATCAGGGTCCTATGATCCTCATACTATAAGTGATCAAATCATGGACACAACTGTATGTCTCCTACTCAAGCAAACCAATCCCTATCATAAATTTTTAGTTAGTGTTGTGACATAATCCTACCAGGGAGACTGAGCCTTGGTCCTGATGACTCACCAAGAATACTAGACCTAGTATTATACCTAGGTGCCTAGGACCCCCATGTTCTCTATTTCAATCACTATAATAAGTGAAATCCCATTTTCAGATAAATATTCCTTCAATTGAAACCGTATTTCACCAAAAACCATTTAAAAAGGTAAAATCACAATCAAACATTGAACTAACACCAAGAACCATGGAAAAACCTTTCTCAACACCCATAAAATTTTTAGAACACATTTAGAAAGCAAAGTGAGCATAATAAAATCATTATGTAATGTCAAGGCCTGTAACAACCTACCTTTTACATGGAAATCACCCAAAACTAATTGGAAACCATAACTTTACAAATAAGAGACCCTATAATTCAACGATCACTCCAAAACATAAAAAAATTAACCAAAGTGAAAGATATTGATCCCAAAATAGGTCAATATAACCATTGTAAAAAAGTGAAATCAAGGATGAAGAAATATGACACTAAAGAATATAAAGGAGATGAAGTGGAATAAATCACTTGGTTATTTCATGAAGATCCCATAAAATACACTAAAAATTATTCTAAAGGGATATAAGGAGGATATGGATGTGCGCATAAGGATGAAGGGTTTAATGGGTTAAAAATGAGGGGTTATAGGTTTAAAATCAAGGGGTAAATAGAATTTCAATTTTTTTTAATCTGGAAGGCCGCACAGTTTGCTCATACATTTTGGAGACATGGTCAGCAAAACCATGCCCCATCCATGCATAACCTCTTTCCATGTTGTAAAAGGGGCCACACTATTTCTTAGGGAGGGTTCATTATCATGTGTTAAGTCATTAAGCTTGGACAGTGTCCTTGTCCTAGGTGCACAGTATCCACTAGGCTAGTTCACGATTTACCCTAATTGTGCACCAACTATGCACCTCCTTCTATCTCGTATGAAAATAAAAATTTTATCAATAAATCAAAATATATTCATAAATTAAAGGTAATAATAAAAATATATGATAAAATAAATCAAAATAACACCACAAATGTGACAATTCTCCCCACTATAAAAACATTCTACCCTCAGAGTGTCACATTGAATTCTGATCAGAGGATAAATGAAAATTTTGTTCATCCACCCAAGACTTCTACTCCCATGTATAATTATCCCCATTGTGGTACTTCCAAATTTCACATAATAAAGGTATTTATATTCCCAAAATCAATTTCATTTTGGAATCCACAATCCTCACTAGTCGCTCGAACATAGAAAAATTAGATTTGAGCTCTAGTTTCTCCCAATTCAACATATGAGACGGGTCTGGACTATAATTATTTATGTGTGAGACATATAATACATAATGGGTCAATTTAAACTGATATATTATATAAAAATTGGATTCCACCTTATTGATTATTTTATAATTATCAAAAGGTACAATATACCTCGGTGTAATCTTCCCCTACTTACCATGATGAAGGTGAACAAGGTGATGTGTCACCTTCAGAAACACCCATCCACCCCCAAATAATTCTAGGGATCGGTTTCAAGGATTGACATAATATTTATAGGGGATCTTCACTATCAACTACTACTTCATTTTCAATAAAAAATATTATATTTATCTTGCACAAGGCTTGGAACCAACAGAGAAGTCTCACCCACTACCGTTATAGAGACCCAAGATTAACATACATGGATATTACATCATTTTAGATAAATATTTAGCACATTACAAAAACACATGCCTATGGACCATAATATTTTAGTATATTCAGAAACTTGGAAACACAATCTTCTAAATTGGTGGACGATCTTCAACATCTCCCTTAAATATCCTCCCCTTTTGTACTCATACTTAAAACCTTTTATGATAACCTAGGGAAAGGAAAACTAAGAAATGGATGATCTCAAATGATCAATAAGGGTAAACAAGGATATATGTAAGAAAAATCATTAGAATAACGGTATGATAACATGATCATATCATTAGAAGATCACGCCCTACATAAACAATATAATAATTAATAGTCATAGCATAAATATTGGGAGATCACATGGAAGGATTCAAGAGGTAATCAAAATAATCATCCATTAAATAATAATATAGGAATAATACATTGAATTATGGAATACATATAAAATCATTTCTATAGTATTAAAGGCTTACTTACAAGGCCAACTTAGTGTACAAATTCCTTTACTAAATTGGATTCACTTCTTGTTCTAGACCTTCTATACTAAACCTATGTCACTCCTCATTCTAATGCTATCATATTGAACCAAGTTCACTCCTCATTCCATACCCATCATACTAATTAGATATAAATATTTACCCAATGAATTTGAGGGATATATAGGTCCCATCAATCACTTGATAAAATCATACATACATGTTCCATAAAAAATAAAACATTCATCATAACATGAACCATAAAAATGATATGGGTTTCATAAACATTATATCATAAACCATGGAATTAAATTGGTATCATAAACATTTCATCATATCACTACCAATGTAAAATATATACATCTCATTATCATTTTATCAAATTATTACCCAAGAAAATAAGATGGTTTCAAAAAAATCTAAGCCATGGAACATAAATGGAAGTCATAAACATCATTCCATAAAAACAGTAACCATTAAATGAATAATATGATTGGTATCCAAGGATCATATCCCCAGTAAAGCTTAAATTGTATCAAAGTATTTCATATTAGATGGAGAAGTATTTTGATAAAATTGAACATTTATTTAGTAAAATAGAATTTATTGGAAAATAAATTTGATAAAACCATATCAAAAATACATTTATTATAAATAACTCTTTATGATTTCATTTAAAATATTTCATAAGAAAAATATCCTTTCCTCTTTGAAAATTTATTTTTAAAATATCATTCATATTGAAAATGTTTTTCTTTTAAAATAATTTTAAAAACATTGAGAGAAGTCATGAAATCCTTTTAAATAAATTTTTATAAAAAACAAATAAAAGAAGAGTGAAAAAAATTTCAAAACATTTTTCCTTTAAAACATAAAATATAATCTTGAAAACATTTTGAAAAACGTTTTTCCTTGATAATTTATAAAAGAATCATGAAAAAAATTAAAAACATTTTTCTATAAAAACCTATAAAAGAAGCTTGAAATTTTTTTGAAAATCCTTTTTCCTTGAAAATTTAAAAAATAATCTTAAAAAAATTGAAACCATTTTTTAGAAAATCTGGTTTTTAAAGAACATAAATTTCCGACCAATGAGAGAGAGATAAAGTCAATTTTTAATAAAAATAATTTATTAATTATCTTAAGTAAAAAAAGTGGGAAAATGGTACCCATATAAGAAATATAGTGAATAAACATAATATAATATCATTCATGAGTTTAATTTATATATGAAAAATAATATTTCATCAATGGAAGTCAAATTGCAAACAATCTTGATAATCTATGAGATTGTAGAAGTAAACTATTACCACTTTGGTAACATTGAATTATAATTAACTTGAGAGAATAAAATTTCAAGAAGATTAAAATATCATTAAAGATTTTTATTCATTATATAACATTTTGAAGGTCACAATATACACCCCATAGAAAAATATGGGTGCATAATAAGGCATGTATCGCAATAATGGAAAAGAGATACAAAAATTACAATACCAATTTTATAAATTTTGAACCATAAACCCCATGAAATAAATATAATAAAATTAATATTTAAATACCCATAAATATAAGTATAGTAATCATATAAAACATTTAGGGGTAGTATATACAGAACACAAAATAAATGAGTGGTGAATAAGGCCATATCTCATGGATATAAGAAGTGAGACGGGAAATCCCTTACCTTAAGACTTGAATTTCTTCATACATGTTAGAACCTCATATAAAATAAATATTAGTTTATTATAAATCTAACAAATAACAATATTCTTATATATAATACCATATATGAATTTTTATGTCTTTATATTACCCATTTATTAACATCACTATGTTAATGTTATGTTTCAGGTAATATCATATTTTTTCTTATATGTTTTGGCTTGTTATTATTGATCATCTTACTTAGATCACAATTTAAATATTTTCAGAATTTAAATCATGATATAAATATCATATATATTAATTATATATGTATTTATGATAATCTATAAAATATAGAAATATGGAATGGAATACACAATTCATGGAGTCGGTAGGTCGTATGTACATGTGAACATTGTTTCTATTTTATTATCATATTGAATGAAAAAAAGTAAATAATATATATATATATATATATTATTACACTATAATTATTATGTCATATATATCATATAATTTCACTAAAATCATCATTAATTCATTCCATGTAGAGTGTGAACGAATCACATCGCTTTGAGGAGGTGGTAGTCCACACGTCCACAAATGAAGTTATCATATTTACAAAAAATGGAAATAAGGAAGGTATGTTTTATATAATAATTCCATAAATATAAATACATCATGAATATCATATAAAAATACATTTTCCATCATAATTCCAAACCATGAGAGGTGTTAAGGGAAAAATGAACAGCATCATTTCGTGAGGAGATAGTTCTATGTACATAAGAGTGGTATGTCCATTACCCATTAGATGGAAGTGTGTGTAAGATTTGCTAAAACAATTAGAATAAAAACATATTGGTATATTTATTATTATTATTTTATTATATAATATTGTAATAAGAGTAGTTTATGGGGTGTATAATGAAACTAAAATAAAGGAGCTTGAAGAAGGATGTTACCTCTTCTTTGGGTAACTCCCCTTGGTTTGCACCAAAGGAATTCCTTGATGGGTTTTATTCAATATGGGAGGACTATAGGATTAATTTATATAATTTGGGAGCTTATTGTATCCTTTTTTGGGCTATACTAAGGTATTTATAAGTGTGAATAACTAAGAGTGGAGAGTACCTCTTTATAGTGGAAGAGGAGTGGCATTCTTGTAAATTTTTTAAAATGGAATTACACCAACGTTTTTCCCAAATAAAGTGTCTTCAATAATGGTAAATATTAGATACAAGGGATTATAAGATATATATAAAAACATTAAATGTATTTTGGATAAGTTTATAGTTCATTTTTGGCTTTAAATTTATGGCTTAGTCGTTTGTTAAGCTAATGTTTCTCTTAATTGCTGTAATTAATTTTAATTACATTCATTAATATATTTGTTTAAAAACAAATATGACCTTATAATAAATTATTAATTATTATAATTAAAAATATAGAATCAATCCTTCCAAATTCAAATCACTTATGTGGTCTAAATTAATTTATAATCAATCACATTGACGAGACGACAATGCAGGTTTATAAAGCAAAAATGTCCAAAATATTGAAATTTTTTTGTATACAATTTCATTGTCAAATTGGTAACAATAAAATAAATTAGATTAATTTATTTATTATTTATATAATTTTACTTTTAAATCAAATTAAAACATAATTTAAATATACAAATAAATTAGACGAAAAAGTTATTTTGAATTAAAATTTAGTGTTTTTTTCTATTAATCAAAAAATAAAACTTCATAGAAAAATACCAAAAAACACATAATGAAAATTTCAAAATTACACTCTAAAAAATCATTTTTTTTCAAAAATAAAAAATAAAAGTTTTAAAAAAACATATTTAAAATGGGTTCACCATTAAAAGGTGTTAAAATTACAATTTAGAAAAATATATTTTTTAAATCAAAAAATTGGATGTATTCAAATATTATACGTATAAAATATAATATATGGGTATCAAAAATATTGATTAAATATATAATATATAAATATTATTTATAAAATTAATCAAAAGTGTTTTATTTAAATTATTTAGATAAAAAAAATTTTATATAGAAAAATAGTTTTTTTTAGAAATGTAATTTCTTTATTTTTAAATAGTTCTTTCATTCACTTATACTAATTTATAATCAAAGGATTCATTTTATTTACATGTGTAAATCATATTTTCACAATTTAGTTAATCTTATTCAAAAAATTCATTCTAATGGCTAGGTGGTAGCTATAATAATATTTTACCAATCATATTAATAGTAGATTGTAGTTCGATAAAAACACAGTCTTGCATGTAACACAAGATATCAAAGGGACTTTATCTGATGTGTAATACAAGACAAACATAGTTTTTCATGTACCATAAGATAATCTAAGTGTTTATTATAGTGTAATATTAACTTGGTGTTGCATATAATGCATTTCCAAATTAGTTCATTAATAAAAAACTATATTCGGTTTTTCTTGAAATGAAAAATATCAAAAAGTTTAAATTAATTAGAAACAAAATATTTTATAGAATCTCTGGGTGTTACATTATACCCTCCTTAAAATGAATTTCACCATTTAAATTAAACTAGTTAAACAATGTTTTTATACTTTAATGTTCCATTCATAGAAACCCACATCTTAAAAATGAATATTAAAACTTCTTTTAAATATGGAAAGTTAGAAATACAATAGTTACCCAAAGTAACTCACAACTAGGTTTCAATGTTGGATAAAATAGATTGGGTGTAAATATTGTACATAGAGAAAACCCATTAATTATTATAGAGAGTGCCATATATCATTGAACACTAGTAAGTAAATGATCAAGGGAAATTTAAGGTCCTCAAAACCATAAATCTATTATGATTTATAAGACCATCAGTTCAACAAAAATGAAGGTATTATGATAAATATTTTTCAATATCCATTTCCAAGAGTTGAGAAATTATTAACTATCTCAGAATGTAAGGATATATAATTACTTTATTTCATTCCTCTTTATTTGAAAAATATCACTCTTTGGTTGTTCCTTGCATGATTTCCACTTGATATGTTACTCCAAGGGATAAAGGTGGTTTTTTCATTACTAAAGTACTAAAAGATTATAAGATTCATACATAGAATGATAATTAATTCATCTATCCTTATCACAACAAAATTGTTAAAAAAAAGTTATCCAATATGCATAAATATTCATATATTGAAGTAATAATTTAATATCTAAAATCTAATACAGATTTTAACTTAATGAACTTCATAAATGTTTAACCTTGTAACCCTTTCAAAATATAATTTACCATTCATCCCATAAATAATATCTTATTTTATACTAAAAACATTTTAATTAGAAAGCGTGGGTCTATCCTTGTACCGATATAATATCAAATGTGTTTTTATTATAAAGGAATACATGTAGAGGGAGATAATCACATGAAATTCACCAAAGTATGAACAATAATATTTTCATAGGGCCTATTCATACAAAATGAACAAAGAAATCCCTAACTAGAGAAGTATTAGTCTTCCCTAAGTTTCATTATTCACTACATCAATTGTGACTACATTAACTTTTTCATAGTCCTTTTTTATCATGGGTGGTTGTGGATTATCATCCATGTTCACCCTTGGATTAGGGTATTGATTTTCATAATGCCTAAACTCCCAATAATTGAAACATTAGAGTGTGGTGGGTGAATTCTATACATATTTCTCTCTATTATCATCATTTTATAAATTTTTCCATCACTTTGGAAATAAATTTCTTGATGACCTTACCTTCCACACTTAAAACATTCATCATACCCCTTAAGAAAATTTCCTCTATGATTCTTCCCACACTTATATGATAAAATAAATATCTTTATTTTCTATCCATGGTCTTTATATTTTACTTCAATATACATCTTCCTTTTCATGTCAACACCATGATATTAATATGCAACTCTAACCTCTATTTACACTTTAACAGTTCATAACAAAACTTATTCATAGATAATAAAGTCTATAATAGATAAGGCCTTTCAAAAAATAGGTTTTATGACACTAAAGAATCGATAAATTTTTCTTTTAGGTTAGATGATAATACCTGAATATTACCTCACAAGACTAGTAAAAGTTTCTTCATGTGAACAAACAAATTCACCATCCTTCTTCTTAAGTTCGTAGAATTCCTTTTCCATCTTCATATGAACAATAAAAGGAAACTACTTATTGAAAAATAAGTTCTTGAAATCATCCCAATATATGGATTCAATTTTATCCTATCGCCTCATATTCTTAATAAGATTCCACCATTAATCTGCCTCACTTTCCAGATAGTAGACATCTAGAGTTAATTTTTCATGCTATGAACACCGGAGAATGGAAATTATGTTTTCAATTATAATAATCCATTACTCATAAACTAATGGGTCATCATAAACACTAAAAGAAGATGGTTGTTTCTTTATGAAGGACACAACATTTCTTTTTTTCCTCCTTTTCTTATTTTATGTTCGTGATGATTCATAGATTGAGAAATTTTTTGTGATCATAAAAATGAGGTTTTATATTTCATCTCCAATAATGTTTGGTTTTTAAAGAGGATAATCATTGAATAATCCATATAATTCCCTATTAACATGGTTTATTTAGGTTCCATACTGGATTAAAATAAGAAAACATAGAGTAAGAAACAATCATTTAAGTAGGGTACCACATAATCATGAAAAACTACTTATATAATATCTAAATATTCAAACTTTCTTTGTTAATAAATGACATGGTAGATTTAACCTAGGTTATTCAAAGTCTTCATCTATTTAAATCCTTCATGATGTTTCATAAAGAGTTTGTGAATTCTTAAAGCATATCCCTCAGGAGTTTCAAACCAGGTGTGTAGCAAGGCTCATGGTCATGCACCGGTTTCTAATCGAGTCAAGATAAATATTTTGTTTTTATGTTTTTTATCCCTATTTAAATCAATTCCAAAGCCACATACAATTGTATTATCTAGACATATATGTATTTATAGAAAACCACCCACTCTATCCTTTACCAAAATTCCATGAAATTTTCCTATACATCGACTAATCCTTAGAGACATCCCTACACATATCCTTGGTAATATCCCTATGGATGTCACTAAATTTTCCTCATCCTAGTTTCAAAAGGTTGAATAAACCTTTCTTTGATACCAACTATAGTGACCAAGGATTAATATACATGGATATTACATCATTTTAGATGAATATTCATCACATTACCAAAATAGATGTCCGAGGGCTATAATATTTTTTTGTCTTTGGAAACATAGAAACATAATCTTCCAACTTGGTGAAAGATATTCAACATCTTCCTTAAAGACCTTCCCCTTTAGTGCTCCTACTTAATATCTTTATTCATAACATGTGGAAAGGAAATATAAGAAGGCGGTTAGCTTGAATTCTTAGTAAGGGTAAATAAAGATATGTGAGCACAATAATTAGCATAAGGGTATTAGACCATGATCATATCATTATAAGATCATACCCTGCATATCAAATATCATAATCAATCCCCATGGCATAAATATATGAAGTTCATTAGACATAAATCATAAGGTAATCGAGAGAAAAATCCATAAAATAATAACATAGTAATAAGACATGGAATTTTGGTTGACATATGAAATTATTTCTATAGTAGTCCAGGCTTACTGTCAAGGCCATCTTAATGGACAAAATCATGTACTAAACCTTTTTCACTCCCAATTCCATACCTATATTACTGAACTAGTTTCACTGCCCATTTCATCCCGGTATTACTGAACTGGTTTCGCTTCCCATTCCAGTCAAGTATTACTGAATTGATTTCACTCCTCGTTTTATCCTTTTCATACTGAACCGTGTTTAGTCTTCATTCTATCCCTGTCATACTGAACCAAGTTCACTCCTCATTCCAGCCCTATCATATGAAACTGATTTCAATCCCCATTTCATCCTTGTCATACTCAGGAGATATTAATCTTTACCCAATGCATTAGATGAAAATATAGGTCTCACACATAATATAATAAAATCATATAAACATATTTCACAAGATAATAAAACATTCATCATAACAAGACCCATAAAATGTGATGGGTTTCATAAAAATTATATCATAAACCATGAAATAAATGGGTATCATAAACATTTCATCATATCGTTAC